>VCHN02000014.1:75020220-75223047 GCA_007115665.2 Sequoiadendron giganteum | reverse complement strand
TACCTTATACATTATACCCTCAATGCTAATCCTTCAACCATATACCCTTAAACCTATACCCTAAACCCTCTACCGTCAACCCTAAACCCTTAAACCTTCTACCCTCTACCCTCTAGCCTCTAGCCTCTACCCTCAACCCAATACCCTAAACCATCAATCCTATACCATAAATTCTCAACCCTCTATCTTATACATTAGATCCTCAACCCTCATATATCTCTATCCCTTTCTCCTATTCTCTCCTCTCTATCTCACTTCTCCTTCCATCTCTCCCTCCATCCTTCCCTCCCTCTCTACCCTAATCCCTCAACCCTTAAACCATTAAACACTCAACCCTCACCCCGATACCCTCTACCCTAAATCCAATACCCTCTACCATCAACCCAATACCCTCAACCCTTAAACCCTTAAACCCTCAACCCTCAACCCTCAACCCTTAAACACTCTACCCTCTACCCTCTACCCTCTACCCTATATATTAAACCCTCAAACCTCAATTATCAACCCTTGACCCTTAATACCTCAACCCTAGGTAGGTAGGGGAACATAGGTGAGATACAGAGTGATGAAGGGAGAGGTAGGTAAAAAAAGGGATAGGGGAGATAAATATAGGCAGAGGGTAGGATATTTAGAGAGAGGAGAGATAGAGAGAATTAGAGAGGGGAGGGAGGGACAAGTAGGGAGGAGATAGAGGTGTGTGTGTGTGTGTGAGAGAGAGAGAGGGAGGAGACATGATTGAGATATAGAGTGATGGAGGGAGAAGTGGGTAAAGACAGGGAGATGGGAGATAAAGATAAATATAGAGGGAAGGAGATGTAGAGAGAGATGATAGATAGAGAGAAGTGGAGAGTGGAGGGATGGTGGGAGAGGAAAGGAGGAGATATAGGTGAGTGTGTGTGAGAGGGAGAGAGAGTTAGAGGAGAGAAAATGAGGGGACAAAGGAAGGGGGAGAGAGATAAATAGACTAGAGAGGGAAGGGGGGAGAGATATAGAGTAGAGAGGGAAGGAGAGAGTAAGAGAGAAAGATGGGTGAGGGAGAGAGTGGTAGGTAGTGGAGTGAGAGGTAGGTAGAGAGGGAAGGAGAGAGGGATGGATAAGAGAGAGAGAGGGAAGGAGGGAGAGTGATATGGAGAGAGTGGTGAGATAGAGAGTAGAGAGGTAAGGAGAGAATGAGAAATAGAGATAAAGAGAGAGAGGGAGGTTGAGGGAGGGAGAGGTAGAAAGGGATAAGTGAGACATAGAGAGGGAATGAGGGAAAGTGGGATAGAGAGAGAATGGTGATTTAGAGAGGAGGGAGTGAGAGGGAAGGAGGGAAACTGGGAGAGAGGGAATGGTGATTTAGAGAGGAGGGGGGATAGGTAGAGATAGAGATAATGGTGAGATAGAGAGGAGAGAGTGAGAGAGAAAGAGAGGGATGGAGAGATAGAGAGAGAGGTAGGTAGAGGAAGGGAGAGGAGAGATAGAAAGTAGAGAGGGAAAGAGGTAGGGAAGGAGGCATAAGTGAGATAAAGAGGGATGGACAGAGAGAGTGATGGAGGGAGAGGTATGTATAGAGAGGGAAAGTGAGAGGAGAGATAAAGAGTACAAAGGGGATGGATAGGTAGGGAGATAGAGGTGTGTGTGTGAGTGAGAGAGAGAGAATGGTGAGATAGAGAAAAAGATCAATTGAGAGAGAAAGAGGGGGAGGGGGGAGGGACAATAGTGAGAGAGATTGGGGGGAGAGAGGAAAAGAAGTGGAGGGAGGGTGAGGTTGAGAGAGGGAGGGAGAGGAGAGATAGAGAGAAGTAGAGAGGGAAGGATGGAGGGAGGGGGTGTTAGCAAGAGAGATAGAGGTTTTTGTGTGTGAGAGAGAGAGATAGCGAGTTGTGAGATAGAGAGGGGAGAGTGAGAGGGAGGGAGAGAGAATTATGAGATAGAGAGGAGAGAGTTAGAGAGAAAGTGGGGGAAGAGAGGGATAAAGAGTGAGAGAGAGATGTTGGTAGAGGGAGGGAGAGGAGAGATAGAGAGTAGAGAGAGAAAGAGGTAGGGAGGGAGAGGTGGTAAAGAGAGAGAGAGAGGGGAGGGGGGAGGCAGATGTAGGGAGGAGATAGAGGGGTGAGAGAGAGAGAGAGGGGAAAGAGAGAGAGAGCAAGGGAGAGAGAGAGAGGGAGTGGAGAGATAGAGAGTAGAGATAAGAATAGAGAAAGTTGATAAAATTTGCTAACTACTAAAATTTGACCTCCTGATTACTGAAATTTGAATTGTTGATTACTGAAATTTGACTAAGTCTGAAATTTTTAAGATCTTCCAAAAACTAGAATTTGCATTATAATTCCTAGAGATGTGAAACCACTCTCAAACATCCTGCCTATATACATGTAGTATAACTTAAAGTATAATAAAGTAAATGTCCATATGTAAATGTAAACTTATACTTAAATGTTTATTTCATGTATATAGTTTCCTTGGAAGAGAAAGCGAAAATAAAAGAGTTTAGAAAAATGCATTCCAAAATTCATCGCAAAAAGAAAGAGAACTCGCACTTTTTCACTGATTGCAAAATTCAAGCCATTTGGCACTTGCCAAATGGTAAATCCATTTGGAGAGCGCCAAATTTGGCACTCACCAAATGGTAAAGCCAGTTGGCGAGCACCAAATTTGGCGTTCACCAAATGTTGCAATTTTCAAATTTGGCGAGCGCAATTGGGCATCAAAATTGTGTCACAAATTGGTGCACTTACCCACCTTTCGTAGTGCCTTTTAGGGCGATAGCCTCTGTCCACCTTGTGAAGTAATCAATCACTGTAAGGATCCACTTATGGCCTGCACCGGAGATGGGATTTATCATTCTGACAAAGTCCAGTCCCCATTGAGAAAAAGGCTCTTCAGTTACAATGGGACTCAAAGGTAAAGTGAAATTTTTTCTCTTGCCAACAAAAAATTGGCACTGAGTGCACTTCAAAAAAAATTAAGGCCCAATAGTATCCTACTCGCATGATTTTTAGGGCAGTAATTTTAGCAAAAAAAATGTCCACCCTTAGGGCTACTATGGAATTCTGACAAAACCCTTTCTACCTGTCACTTGTCTAAACATTAGAGTAATACTCCGTCATAGTTTCTTTTAAATAAAATTCCCTCAACTAATACATACCTAGTGCCTTGCAATTAGTAGTATCTTTGTTTATGGAATGGGAGGGTCGTCAGATATTGTCCTTTTTGCATACATAGTGTTTGATCCACCACCGAGGGTTCATTAGACTCAAATTGATTTGAGTATACCTAATCAATCTCCTTGTTGGCTTTGAAATCCGACTCTTGTGCAAGATACTCACAGAGAACTCTTCCCTACACTAGCTTAGTCAGTTTGATATCCACATCGTACTCCAGGATCTTGGTCATCCAATTGGCTCTTTTTTAGTTATCTCTCCTTCAGTAATATATTCCCTTACACTAGGGTGAGCAACCAAGATTTTGATTTTATTGGCCGTTGATAGGTGTCAAAACTTCTTAAGGCTCCCGACAATGGAAAAATCCTACTTTTCTACAAAATTGTACCTAGTTTCATAACCCTTGAGGGTTCTTGAATGGAAAGAAAACAAATTCTCCCCATTATCTTCTTCATCCCTTTGAGTGAGCATAGAAGCAATGCTATGCTGACCGTTGTATACATATAGCAAGAAATCTTTTAAAAAGTCTGGATTGGCCAACACTGGAGTAGTAGAAATAGCCTTCTTTATTTGCTCAAAACCTACCTTGCCTTCGGGGGTCTATTTGAACAAAAATTTCTTCTTGACCATCAACATGATGGGTCTCACAATGCTTGCAAAGTCTTAAATGAATTGTTTAACAAAATTAATATTTCCTAAGAAAGACTGTAGCCCTTTCTGATTTACTGGTAAGGGTAAATCCATTATAGATTTAACTCTTTGAAGATCTATTGCAATTCCCCCCTTGGATACTACAAAGCCAAGTAGCTTACCTTGAGGTACTCTGAAAACACATTTTTTGGGATTTAAAGAAATCTCAAAATTTTAGCACCTCTAGAAAACATATTCTAGATGATCAAAATGATCAACCTTTAACCTTGAAAAAAATTTCAGGTCATCCTGATAAATCTGAATGATTGAATTGATCAATCTCATGAAAGAAATTTCCATGCCCCACTAAAAATTCATGCTAGCATTTGAGAGTTTGAAGGGCATCTTTGCATATGCAAACATTTCCCACTTGGTGGAAAACATCAATTTATTTTACTCACCTTCCTTGATATATACCTGATTGTATCCTAAGAAACTGTCAATCAATGAGAACATCTCCGACCCGACTACCATCTGTAAGATCTTCTCCATGGATGGAAAAGGGTAGTGATCTTTTAGCGAGGCCCTAATCAGGTCTCAGAAATCAACAAAATGCTAGATGTCACCATTTTTCTTCCGAACTGGTACCAAATTAGACACCCAAATTGAGTGTTTAATATGGTAAATGATTCAGGACTCAATTAATTTAGTGAGCTCTTGTGCCATCAGTTCTTCAACCTTTAGATTAATAGGCCTCTACTTCTATCAAACTGGTTTCAACCCTTCTGCCAAATCAATGGTATGTTGGATTATACCAAGATCATATCCTTTGAGATCATCATAGGTCCATGCTATAACTCTGTTGTACTTAGAACACAGATCCCTTAAACTTTCTTTATCTTCCCATGGAACATTCCTTTCGAATTTCAACTTTATGTTGTTTCCGATGTCCAACTCTTCATAATCCTTTTCTTTGGCAATAAACCCTTGCTTACCATTCCTCACATCTATACAATCAAATAGATTCTCAATGGAAATCAAACCATGAGGGAGCTTATTTCCTTTTAGTTGAATGACCTACCCTTTAGAAGGTTGAAATTATGGTTCCGAATAGTCAGAACCTCCTTCTGACTTTTGGATAAAATTGGCTATCTAAGTGTCATCCACAAACACTTTCCAATTCTGATCATTGTCGGGAACTAACAGTCAAACAAAGATTTGAACAACACTTAGCTTTGAATCAGAATTCAGCTCAAACTGCGACTTGATAGAGGCCATCTGATCCATTATACTTTTCTAGGATCAGGGAATGACTTGCACATTGAAAGCTTCAAAACTTTCAATTAGATCCCATATCTGATGTCCTCATCCTCATATTTTTAGTAGCTTCTTGCCCTCAAACTTGGAATCTCTTAACACTTGCAACCTCTTTGTGCTTATTCACTCAATGAGAAACAAAATGTGTATCAAGGCTTCACATTTCACATCATTATTAAAGAATAAAAATTGGAATTGATAAGCCTTGAGGGTCTTTGATCCTGTCAGAAACAAAAATTAGACTCCTTCTCCAGAATCATCTTTGCATTTAGCATCATCAAAGTACAAGGTACAGAGACGATTATCCATCGGATCATTATACTTTTCCCGATCCTTCATCAGTTTTAGATAGACCAGGTCATCATCAAATATTACATATGTTCCTAGTACTGTGGCATGGAAATTGTTGAATGGGTCAGATTAAATGAATTGGTTGAGGAGAACTTCTTGTTTAGGAGTCCTCTCACTTGTATCTTCTTCATCTTCTAACATTTCCACACAATATCCCTCTTGTCTTTAAAAAGAGGTATGTGCTACCTCAAAATAGAAAACAACATTGTCTGCTATATGTTCAAGATGAAAAGACTCTGAAATAATCATCATATTCACCCTATGGTTGGATCTTAATATCAAATGAGACCAATCAAGTGCTAAATATTCACCCAGCTTTGTAGTGAAATCTCTAGAAAGACACATCTCGAAGACTGGGGGAATATCTATCACCACTACCTCTTGTCAAACTGACAGGCTTGGGTATGAAAAGAGGGTCAAGGATAGAACTTTTATCTGACCAATTGTCAGAACCTTCTTTCCGTCGAACTGCATGATTCCTTTTTCCAAGGGTTCATACTTGAGAATTAAGGCATCAGCCACTTGCTTTGGCATGACCATTGTATTGGCTCCTGAATCAATCATATTGTTGTGCAAAAAATTATCTCCTACAATTAATGTTAAAAATAAAGGAGTGGGCTTTGGCTTTCTTACCTCTTTCTCATTTGCATTGTTCACATCGTGTGTATAAGCTGCAACTTTTAGACTTTGAGGATCCGACATGGGCCCTTTATCTTTACTCTCATCACATAGTAGAACTTCGCCCATCTACGATCTTGGTTCTTCATTTTTCAATGCTTCCTGAAGCGATGTATTTTTCTTGGGGGTGGATATTACATCCCATAGAGGCACATTGGTAGGTTCCTTTTTTAGCTGCTCTACCATGTTGAGCATTTTGATCGGTGAAGCCTTTGGTCTAAATGGTGGAATCTCTCTCAACTTCGGAGGGAGATGGCTCATCACAAATGGATTTGATATCATATCCTGCAATTTGGTGGGCGACGATGGAATCCGTTGTTGCTAAGTTGGCTAAAAAATTGGCCGAGGTAGTTGTCTTTCTTATGAAGGTGGTTGGCGAGATGGAGGACGAGGCGGAGCTTGTGGCATGTATTCTCTCGTGAGCCTTCTCTTGAATCTGGTGTTGTAGTCTGAATTTACCTACAGATTGTTGGTTGTCGGAGCTTCGTTCACAAACATCGTATCTTCTTCTTCCATCCAAGAAAATAATGCTTTATTGGGTGTGATATTTAACTCTTGCTCTACAAACATCCCTTGCATTTGTACTCTAAAATGAGCATTCTCCATTTGAGAAAATTCATATCCTTCCGCATTCGGAAATGTGCCTTTGTTCTTTTGCTCTGCTATCCTTTGTTGCATGTTTCCCTTTGGTAAATTATGAGGCATATGGCTATCATTTCAGGGAAATCACCATGCATTTTCATCATCCACTAAGTTATTTTGACCTAGAATCAACTCTTTGTTGTGGCTATCTATGACCTTCTATAGCGGCATGGTGACCGAAACTATCTGGTTGGAAGGAGCCACTAGTTGACCTCCCTAACCTGAACGTCCTTGGTATGTGCTCTATTGAGAGAAGGGCCTCCCTCCTTGGTAGGTCTGAGTGGCTTGCTTCAGAAGAGTTGCTTGTTGCCTCTTAATGAGAACTAGCTCATTACCAAAAGACCACATTAGACTCTTCATATCATTAATGTTTTCTACTACAAAGGAATAACCTGACGTGCTTGGTTGTGTAATAGGGTATACATACATAGACTGAGGTGAAAACAAACCCATCACTTGTGTCACAGAAGTGCTCAAAGTGGATTCCTCTTGGACTGGCATGCTTGAAATTTCTGCAAAAATAGGCATCAGAGGTTGCGGTGGTAGCTTCCTGAAATCTATCAAACTATTCTCTATGTGTACCACCACCTCATAGGCATCAGGTAAGGTATCCCCTCTCATATAACTTATCAAGATCATGATATCTGAATTGATAGCCTTCAAGTAGAACATGAACACCATGGCAAATTGTGGTTAGGCATTCGTTGGTATCCTCTATCAGGTTTTGTTAAACCTATTGTTGAAGTTGCTCATTGCCTCCTACAAGGCTCTCGTCATGGTGATCAGTTGATGCAGTAGTGAAGCATGATCTCCTTTTTCTGAAAAATGTTCAAATATCTTTTCTTCAAGCTCATCCCATAAGTTGATGGAGCCAAAAGTTAGAGATTTGTACCAGCCTTGAGCCTTCCATTTGAAAGAGGTGGCCAACAATCTCATAGCAATGTTCTCCTCTACAATATTTTGCACTCTGCATACTTTCGCTATGTCTTGGAGGTGCTCGAAAGGGGTTTTAAAATCCTCTCCAGAGAATTTTAGAATAGCCTTGAGGGCATTGGCGGGTATGGTGGGCCAGACATTGGGAGGAGTAGGTGGTAGTAGTGGCCTACCACTATCCCAAGTTAAAAAATTTCTAGGGGAAGGAGGGGGCATGTGGGTCATGGAGAAAAGGTTCCTATAGATTGGGTAAACTAGTATTCTTATTTGGAAACTTTGACCTCCAGGTGGAGTAGACAAGGCTCTAAACTTCACACTCTTACTCCCTACTCTACTACTTCTTACACTTGATACAAAACCTATAAATATTCCTCTCCTAGGTACCGAGGAGGGTAGCTGGGAGTACTAAAAGTTACCCTTTGAGGATGCTCTTGTTTGAACCCTAGGCATGAAACCTCCAGTTTCCTTCCATGGTCTGATTTAGGAATATTTATAATTTCTAATTAGGCCTTCGAAACTTGTCCCACTAGCATGCCAGAAAAAGAACTATTGATCATCAAATCTTGTGCCTCTCCAATATTTTTATTGGAAATTTAGCGAGTGGGGGAACAATATGCGCCTCACTGAATACCTTTGGGATTTTTATAGAAAGCCAACTCTTCTCTAAAATTAGGAAAAGAGTAGAAATAAATGTAAATAGAAAAAAATAAAAATGGTGATGCGCCAACACTTTTACAACATTTCAAAACCACAAGATCCTTTCTATGAATGACATGATAGACACATAACACCACATCCCTTAATTTTTGGGGAGAGAATGAACAACAGAGGCTAGATACAAGCATAACGCAGTCATTCAATCCACCCATAGGAAGTACGTATTAAGATCTGACCAAACATAGAAGTTGCAAGAATCAATAGAAACTCTTCCTCTTAATATAGCATAACATTAAGAAATGATAATCCTACAAATAAAATAGAGAATTCCAATGAAATAATCCAATTTCTACATATTATAAATTTATCATGCACACAAACAACATGGAAATCAGATAATCAAACTATTCAAATTAATCATGACACAGTGCTCTATTTGGATGAAGATATAAAGAAAGAAATATTGACAAAGACCATATCATGCATAGTTTCAAGTATTTCTCCCAAATAACTTGTATTTTGGATATTAAATGAAGTTTAAAATAGAGATTAGATTTCAATCTGATGATATTTTGAGTATGTAAAATACATAACATGCAAAAGTGAAGCAGTGTTCTATAAACTTAAAAGAAAATATTTCTACTAACTATAAAAGCTAAAGAAAAAAAATTCCAAAAGGAAAAATTCAGGAACCCTTTCTTCATGTTGTCACTTCCAATTTATAGTTGCCAAGGAGAGAGAAATGTTGAATTCATTCAGAAGTAATGACTACCAGATATTTGTACCTGATAGCTTGGAATCTAATCCTAGATATTTTGTTAGGTCACTACAATCCTGCTCATCAACTTTCAACTTCCGCATTAATATCATTTAGATATTTCAATAGGATTACCCCTCGTAATCACTCAAATCCTAGAAGAATAGTCTGGAAAAGGTCTTGTCAACCGATCAAGTGGCTTTGGTAGCACCGACTAATGGCCCTTCATTAGAAAAAGGAAAGATGCATTCCGATAGACTTCGAATGAAGGGTCCCAAGATATAGATCCTCTACAGTGAAGGGATGACATGTTGAGCAGGTGGATAGTCTCAGATTCATGAAAAGTGATTTTAAGAAATCATCTGCCAAGTCAACATGTGGTCTGAATCCTAGGTGAAAAGAAAGTGATGAAAAAAATGCATGCAGCCATGATGTGGCACATTGTGCGCTCGTCAAAAACACAACCTTTTCGCGCGTGGATCTTCCTAAAGACAAAAGTAAAGACGAAAATAAAAAATAGACTAGGTAAAAAATTTGCTTCACACATACCTTGGGGTCTTAGTTGTATACGTCGAAGCCTCCTTTGTCTCTTCTTCTTTCTTATCCTTCTTTCCTTTGTCATTTGATTCATCTGATTCATATTCAATATGCTTATCAGGATTTCTTTGAGCATCTTTATCCACTTTCACATTCTCACTTTCAACTATCTTGTTCAGTCTCTTGTTGTAACACCGGTACACTTTTTTTCTTATAGAGTAACCCAAAAAAATTCCTTCATCAACTCTACTATCAAAATTTCCAATATTTTCCTCATCTCTCTAAATGTAGCATTTACTTCCAAAAAAATTGAATTACTTTACTATGGGAGCTCTTCCATGTTGTAGCTCATATGATGTCTATCCATATCTCCTTTAGAATAGTACTCTGTTAAGAGTGTAAACCATTGTGTGTATAACTTCTTTCTAGTATACCTCTATTAAACCTATTTCCTTGATTATTTCTCTAGCTTCTTCATGAACTATCTAGTTCATTTTTTCCACTACACTATTATGCTATGGTGCTCTAGGGGCAGATAGTTGTCTTTTATTGTTGTGTTTCTCATAGAACTTGTTGAATTCATAAAAATTAAAGTCTCCTCCTCCATTAGACCTTAAACATTTGATTCTCCTGTCAACTTTATTCTCAACTCTTGCCTTGAAAATATTGAATTTTTCTAAAGCCTCTGATTTTTCTCTTAAAAATGTAACCCAAGTTATTCTGGAATAATCATCTACTGAAATCATGAAATATCTCTCACCTTGTAAGCTTCTTGTTCTAGTTGTAACACATAGGTCAGTGTGTACTAGGTCCAATAATTCAGTGGGTGATTCTTCTTTTCCTCATAATGCTCCTTTGGTTTGTTTTCCTTCTTGACATCCTTTGTAGATAATGTTGTCTAGTTTGGTCAGTCTTGGTAAGTCTCTAACTACTCTTGTTGAACTTATCCTTACCAAACTGTCAAAGTTGATGTGACATATCCTCCAATGCCAAAGCCAACTATCATTTCTCTGAGAAAATAAGCATCTCTTTGTAGCTCATTCAAGTTGATATGTATTCCCACTTGTTCTTTTTTTGCTGCAATAACAGTTCTAGAAATCTTTTGATCTCACAAACATCATCCTAAAATACAACATTATAGCCATTCTCACACATCTTTCCAACACTCAAATGATTATGATATAAACCCTTCACATAGTAAACATTGTTAGTGTTATGTTTTCCATCAAAGGTAATAAAAACAATTCCAACAATCTATGTTGTTTTATCAACTCCAAATCTAAAAAAACCTCCATCATTTTTCTCAAGCTTCACAAACTTACTTTTATCACTGGTCATATGATTCGAGCATCCACTATCAACCATTCATCTCTATTTATTCTAACAAATAATGCAAATTCTGTGTTATCATTAGATTCCAGCCAAATATTAGAGATATCAAATCTAGGTTCATCCTTTTCCACCAAAAACAAACAATCCTCTTGATTTGATTCATCATTTGAAATACTAGCATTTTCATCTACATAAGAGGCCTTCTTATTGATTCTTTTAAACTTTTGTCTTGTTCCTTTTTCCAGACACCTAGATGCTAGATGAACAATCTTTCCACATCTAAAGCATTTAAGGGGCAACATACCTTTGTACTTTCTAGTACCTTTCTTCAATTTTCTTGTGATGTTTTCTTCCAACTCATCTGAACTTTTAGTACTCAGATCTTCTTCTATTTTTGTGGCTTTGAAGGTTGTTTTAGAGTTCTCCTTTTCTTTTACAAATTTCCTCATCTCGAATGTGATCAAGGTACTAAATAGTTTCTCTCTAGTGAATTTCTTTGGATCATAAAATTCCTCAATAGCTGAGATCTTGTCACTATAGCTCTCTGGTAGGGTCATTAGAATCTTCTCCATAACATCTTCATCTTTTAGAGTGCCTCCTTGATTTTTTACTTCATTTACTACACTTTCAACTCTCTAAAAGTAGCTTGATATATCTTCACATTCTTCCATCCTCAAGTTTTCATATATATGCTTAGCTATTAACTTCTTTGATAATTTAACTCTATCATTTCCTTCAATTTTTCCCAAACTTCAAAAGCGGTTCTCAATGAAATAACTTTTGTTAACTCAGTCTTAGACAAAGCACTATAGATTGAATACCTTGCATTTTCATTTCCTTCATAAGATAAAATCTCATCTGAAGTATTAGGACCATTTGTCGGTACAACATATTTTGTCTCCATAGCTTTCCAAGTATTGTAGCCTAAAAAAATTAGGTAACCTCTCATCTGTGGGTGATCCCACAAAGCTGGTTTACAAATTCTGAGAGGAACTGATTTTTTCTGAAATCACATATTTTTAGAAAATATAATGATTTAAGCCTTAAAAAGTTCTATTTTAAGGATTCCAATTAAAGAGGGTTTGATCAAACCACCTTAGATCAAACCCCCTTGGATAGAACCTCGCTAGTTTTAAACCATACCTATAAATGAGTCTCCTTTACACATATCAAAATGTTGATAAAAATTTACTTTTGATTTACCTTTTGGGGGATCAAATGAATTCATTTAAAAATTATTTCAAATAATTATGGTATTCCTTGGAATGATCTATCCAACGAATATAATTTTAATATGTTTTGGTTTTATTATGTATTTGTTTTTTTAGTTTTATTAAACATAGGGTTTTCATTGAAAATGAAGGTCTATGTTCTACACATGTGGAAAAATAGCAGATTATCAAAAAAAAATTAAAAAATATGAGTGCACCAGATATTGAGGTCCTTTCAATCCAACAAAAAATAAATTTAATTTCGATATATACAAAAAAAGTTACGCATTATACGATCACGCTATGTCTGAATTGTAATTGGTTTGACTTCAAAACTTCATTAAAGAAAAAATATTCAATAAAAAACTATCTAACCAAGTGGAAGCACTAGATATTAGAGTTACAAATCTAAATTTGAAAGAATTAGAATTTTATCCTTGATAGAAAAAAAATTATGCATTATACGGTGTGCGTCACTTTTTAAAAATGTTGTTTTCTGAAAAAAACCAGTTTTCGTGGGAGATGGAAAAAAAAGTGTAATCTAATTCCAAAAAAAAAAAATTAGAATCTTCAGACAAAATGTGACGAGACTCTAGTTTTCATTATCTTCAAATTTCTCATGGTTTAGCCTCTATATGTGCCTGAATGTGAAGATTTAGTTTAAAATAATAATTTCAGTGTCCAGCTTGGCAAAAAATTGTAAACCACTATTGTGGGATCACCCTTGTACTTTCCAAAAATTGTAGTCAAATCCATCAAACATAGGGATTCTCATTTTGTGTGCCATTGGATCTATCTCAAACATTTAAGCTCTTCTTCGAGGAACAAAATCTTTGATACCAATTGCTGAATAGTCTAGATAACTGAGAGGGGGGTGAATCAGTTCTTATAAAACAATTTTCTTGACCTTAATTAATCTGGAGAAAAATTAAATCAATTAGATAGTAATTCAATAGATATTCAAACATGAAAGCACTTAATAACACCATGCACAAAGAACACCAAAATATACGTGGAAACCTGAGATGGGAAAAATCGTGGAGAATGCTAATTCTCAATTATAAAACACCGGTAAAGGTGACACCAATTAAGATGATTTTTAAAAGGTCTCACAGTTTCCAAAATGCTCACTGCAAGTAAGCCTCACTATCGGTGGGCTCACTTCCCAGCTATCATACCTGAAAGTAAAAAGGCTCACTGCCAAAATAAAATGGCTCACTACTAGAAGAATGATGAAAGGGAGTCCACCACTGGAAATAACTATCACCAATAGTCACACCAAAAGAATCTCACTATCTGCTACCTCTGATCATATACTTTTGCATACATCACAATATTTGGATTTTTAGATTTGCATTCACCACACTTACTTTCATCGAACTGAATCAAATTTTATTTATACCATTCCATTCCTTCATTAATCTCCTAATTCATCCACACAAAATTTTAATTAGATCACCACAAAACATTCCCACGATGGAAAGGAATGAAACATGGACCATACAGAACCTCCTCGCTCAAATCAACACACTACATATTAACTGTGATATATGAAACCAAAGAATCTACATGTTACAATGCAGAAAATGTTCTAGGGCATGCTAACCAATTTCCAGATTGGTCCAGACCAATAAGAGTGTATCTCATTATGTTGTAAAATACATGGTGTCTACACCTAAAAATGGTCACATCATATTAAGTCTGGTAATTAATTGAATACAAGTTATTTAATTAATCTTCTAATTTCATCTACATATAAATAAATTTAATAATTTATTTATATTGTTCATTTTCTAATGCTTCTATTTTAAATTAAATAAATAATTTTATTTAATTATTATCATGTTTTTATTTTCCTCTTAATTAATTAATTAAATTATATAGTTTATTCAAATTAATTATCCTATTGCTTTAAATTTTAATTTTTAATTCAAAAAAAGTAAATGTTCTTCTAAATTTATAACCATCATCATTTCCTTAAATTCTCATTTCACATATAATTAAATATTTTAAATATTTAATTAGAAACTTCTTATTCACTTTTTACACATAATAAAATATTAATATTTAATTATGGAAGCTTCCAAATCCACATGTCACATTAAATTAAATTATTTAATTATTTAATTATTAAATTATCCTCAACTACCAACTAACTCTCATAACTAAAAATTGACAAATGGCCATCTTCCTTCATTTTTGAATGGAAAAGGTTTTGTAGGAGGAGACATCTTCCTTCTTTCTCTCTAGCCTCCATCTTTCTCTCCAACATCTCGATCTTCCACCATTCATTTTACTAGACTCGATTTCAATCGTTGATCTTTGCCAACTAAGATTTTGCCTGCAAAAATCTATAAATAGTACCTCTTTGTGCTTTGAAAATCCTAGTGGCATAGCGTGAGAATTATAGTTGAATAATCAAGCATTTAGCATCTTAATATCCTATATTTCATAATCATACCATATTATATTAGCTTTCATCATCTTAGCATAAATAATCATGGTAGAATAGCTTGCATAATCTATTCTTACTTTCATTATCTCACATCGTTTAGCATAAGAATACATTTTGCATATCATCTCATTCTCTAGGTTTTCATTTTGTTGAGCTTTTTCTTATACAATTTGAGAGCAAGCAGTTTAAAATGAATCCTTGGAGATAGAGGACAATGCGACAGTTTTGAAGTTTGTTTAGTTTTAAATTAGATTCTTTAATATAATTTTTATTGGTGTGTTGTTTAACTTAGTTGTTTCCACATATTTCCACACACACATGGGACCAAGACAAGCGCAACCAAATATAGATCATCACAACACAACATCCATAGAACGCCAATCTGGATCACCAATGTAACAAAACCGAACCTTAATCAATCAACCAAGATATGTTGACATCAATGACAACCATTAATAACAACAATCAAAAAAATCACATTCCAACAACTTTATCTAGTGCAAAAACCACCATGGGGAGCATGAAAATTCCTTATGATGAAATGGCTACCAACACTCCAACCATTCATATCATGAATCATCATCCATGCATCTTTCCACCCACTAATTGGGACCAACAACAAGAAAGATGTCCATCTCAAAGAAAAGAGAAAAATATTGAAGCAAAAGAATTGACAAAGAAAAATGGACAACCAAAAATTGAATAGATACCAAAGAAAAATAAAGAAAATCATCCCTATCAAAAAATCCATTAGTGAAAGAAATAGTGGGGAAAAGTCAAAAAGGGAAGTTCATCCATCAAAAGTGTTCGTAAATACAAAATAAAGCTTCAAGAGTGGCCTACAAAGTAGATGAAGAAGTTGGTTCCAATCGAATCTTTATTTTCACCCATCATTGATCATCATCCCAAGTTTGGAGAATCAAAGATTCCAAATTGTTGACCAATCCATTTGCATCTCTATCCCTCAATTCATTCCACCATCCATATCAACATCCATGATATAAAAATCTCATATTGACCATGTGCTAGAAGCAACTCTTTATCATAAGGAATCTAAGAGAACTCTATCACGATGTGCTCATCTAAGTAAGGTTAACTCCAGTATTGATAATGAAGATGAAAAGATCTAGGGGTTACATTTAACTGTGTGTATCTTAGAAAAACAATTCCTCCAAGAAGGATATCATTCGCACATCATGAAAAGAACATTTATATCAACACTAGTAGCATATACATCAACACCACTAGGTGGTTCAACATGAGCATAAACTTTCAAAAAATAAAAATAAAAAAAGAAAATAGTCAAGAGAAAAATCATCCTGTAGTGAAAACCACTTTGGTGGTGCTTTGGACAAGTACCATGATGAAAACCTAGAAAACTAGCATCATGCATATAATCTTGCATCTATGTGCACCATTTCAAGAGGAAGCATCTCATCCCATCCATAATAAATCCTTCCTTCAATCCATTTCACCCATAATAAATCCAGGAACCCTTCATTATATAATCCATTTTTCATCCAATCTAACTTACCTTAATCTTGGCAAAGGTTTGGTATGCACTTCAAGCTTGCTTATGGTAAACATCTTGACATAGGTCACTATCATTGATCCTATCATAACCAACATTATCTGAGCCATGAGGAATTTTCCAAAAGAGGCATACTCTATCCAAACATATCATCTTGTCACAAGATAATCATATCCATCCATGCATTCATTTTCCATACATCCACCCATGTCATTCTCGACATTGATAGACATTAGGAGTAGATACTTACATCTTTCTTTAGGAATGAATCTTGAGCTATATCCTATAACTTGTGTGGTGTTGTAAACATTGGAAAAACACAAAATCAAATTGGTTAAATCATTCATAAGCACAAATCTAAATCCATAGCCCATGGCACATTTTGGCGATATGTTCCTTCTCAACCTTTATCCTTTATCAAACATCAATCCAAACAATCAATTTCAATTGCAACTCCCTTATACTTCAATATCACATCAAATCATTCCAATAGATTTTGTTCCAAGCCTAGCTTCAAAGTCTTGATCAATCAAATCCAATCAATCCACCATCATCTGAAGATATCCTTCCCAATACTTCTGTTGGTTAACACTATCCTTGCATTACTATCTATCCTCAAAAAAATTATCATCATCAATCAATAAATCAGATCAATTATTCCTAGATTGGTTTTCAAGAAAATCCCAAAATAGATCATTGAAATCGTCACATATCCATATCCAACTCTTCAAAATTGTGCAAAAATAAAAAAAACATCCAAATCACATCAAAATCCCTAAAAGGGTTAGAACATCAAAAATCTAAAAAAGTACCTTCTCGAACTACGAGTCTCTGAGCTTGAACATAGGAAAGGCCATCATTGATGTTCCCCCAAAACACCCTAGGTCAATCCTTTAGGAGTCCATCATAATAAACTAGCATCCCATTAATTGTTCATATCTCACCATAAATAAGTCGAGACAATCAAAATACGTGATCTTTTTGTGTATAACATAGGCAAGGCTTATCTTTGATCAACCCTCAAGGCCCCTAGGATAGTCTTTAGGTTAGGTTCTTGGTTAGAAATCTCGAAAAACCCTAAACATTCAAATATTTCAAAAAACCCAAAAACATTCAAATCTTAAAAACCCCTAAACATTCAAATATCAAAAAAGCCTTAAACATTCAAAATCTTTAAAAACCTAAACATTTGAAAAAGAACACAAAAACACTTGAAAACATAGAAAAACCTAAACAAGCTCAAAATAATCGAAAACCAAAATATTCACATAAACTTTCAAAAAGACCAAAAACAACCTTAAAACATTTTCAAAAATACCAAAAACATTGAAATACTCCAAAAAATCCAAAACCATCCATCCCATCTCACTTTCAACCAAAATAAAATTTCATCTGAAATAAATTGATCATCACCTTCAACCTTAGGCAAAACAAATAGAAAGGAAGTATTACAATTCGTAAAGTGTGAACCTAAGTGTCAAAATCTAAAGTCTAGATCATAGGTAAAAAAATCAATGGAGTTTGTATCAATGGATTATCACACACCTCATCCTAATAAAAACACCTGATAAACAAGTCCTTGTATGTATCCTTCCTACGATGGACATCAACATCAGAAATCACCCTAGCTATATTAAAACTCACAAGAGATATAGATAACATTGACTATTTTCCTTTGATCATTTCTTATGATTTATCTTATTTGACCCATTTCGAGGACCTCTCATTGATGTCTATCAAAATGATTTAGAGAGAAAGGAATGTGAAATTTATGATTATCTTTGTTTTGTTGTGCTTGTGGGTGTTCTTGTAAAATAATCTTGGTGCATACTTTCTTAGTTGTGTGTGTAGCTAGGGAAAATCAGATATAAAACTAGAATAATAAGATATCAAAACCCTAATTAGCACAATATAGTACAAACAAGCATGAAAATCAAAATAACAAGCAAATGCAAACCAATCTCCAAGCTTGAATTGATTTATCTCCATTGCTCTTCTCCACCTGCATGAAAATGCATGGTTTTGAAGGTTTGAATGTTGATATGTTGATTTCTCATTTTTGCAGCATAATGATAAGATGAATATGATCGAAGAAAATAGATAGATAGATGAAAAGATTGAGAGAAATTTTGGCAAAGTGAGGATGCTAGAAGAAAATCCCCCTAAATGACTTGTGAAAGGCTTGATTTATAGGAGAAGGTTGATTTGATTCGATGGTCAAGATTAAAATTCAAATTTTTGATATGTATGGCTAGGATTAAAAGTTTATTTTGGTGCCTATGACACATATTAAGTGGGTTATGACATGAGACCAAAATTAGGATGTGAGGAAATAAGTGGGATTCTATTATTTATTTTGGAAGAAAAGATGCTTATGATGCACAATGAATGGGGGCAAAAATAGGATGTGAGTGGGAATCTCATAATTTAAATAATTAAATTATTTAAAGTATTTATGCATGTGAAGGGTTGTAGTCATGTGACACATGTTGCAATGTTACACATGTTGCAATGTGACAATAAGAGGGATTAATTCAAATATTTAATTTGAATTATTTTGAGACATGTGAAAGGGGAATTAATTAAATAAATGAGATTTATTTAATTAGTTGGGAAGGTGATTAAGTGGGATAAATGGCATAAGTGAGATAATGTAATGACCTAGGATAAAATATTACAAAATGTCTTACAAGGTCATGCATCGACTAGGTAATATTATGACATGGACAATTTTGGGTGTCTACAGTGTGTATATAGGTTTTTTTGGAGTACATTATTGAATATTACATATGATTTGGTCAGACATATTCTAAAATACTAAACTACATTCCAAAAAGGTTTTTCGTATGTCAAGGTGTGAACAAGAACTATCCTATCTATTTGCAGAGTCAAAGTCTATTACACTAGATGCAACACCATCCTAGTTATTAATACCTTTACGCATCATGTCTATGTGTTATATCAAAATTAAGGAATGACAAAAAAATCACAATCCCAAGATATTAGAAAATCATCATCATGCATCTCTCATCACCATCTCTAATAAAGTCTCGATGGATCATAGAATTTTTGGATATTATCATCAAAATCAATGGTCAAAAGTTTCATCATATTTCTTCTATCTTCTTTCCATGCTAACTTGGTATCATGATAGTCAACAAAAACATCATCAATGCATCCATCATGCATCCACAAATCATCAACATGCATACATCTTGTACATCATCATAAAATCTCATAAATAAGGGAAAAACATATTCCATTGCATTATCATTATCATTTAAGTTGCAAAAAATAATATAGATTTTTTATTATAAGAATATTAAATCATTACATACATATCATAAACATACATCTTATTATCATATCATAAGAATGAACATCTAAATTATCCATACAACCTTATGCATAAATCATCATCTCATAAACTACATAGAAAAATACAGGAAAATAAATTTACATCCATATCAACATCCATCCCATAACATATCATAAAAAGATACTAAAAACGAAATGCATCCATACATAAGAATTTTGAACATCATATCAACATCATATGCATCCATATATTCATGCACATGAAATAAAGAGCACATCACATCATGAATCTGTATTATCTCATATATATATCAAAAAATGATTGTCATGGTACAATATCTAAGTTAGTATGTTTATATCTATCACAAGTACAATATCCACAAGGCTATAAAAAATGAGCCCATGAATGCATATCTGTATAAAGAATCAAGCAATAATCAAAAAATGTTTATACAAACAAGATAGCCCTGATGGTTGCTCCCCTCCCTAGGTTGTATCTCTAATGGCTAATCCTCACCCTAGGGATGTGCTCCACTCCTTTGCAAAAATATGGTTGCCTCATTGTCATAGGGAAATCCCAATGATAGTGCATATGATAATAAGAAACCTCAGTCACTGCCTCTCTATATAAATAGGTAGAAAGTGTCTATCCCTAGGCTGCAACTATCATAAACTCTAACTATTGGCACTTATCAACCTCCTGTGCCATCTGCATATCTGAGGTATGTCTGACCTGGTCACTCTCAGCTATCACTATCAGTGTTGCTACTAGGTCTAGTCTCTCTTAGCTATCACTGCTAATATTTATTGTTGAGCTTCATCTCCCTCAGTCATAACCACCTGTAGTTGTTGTTGTAACTACTAAATTTGTACATCACGAGGATCTATTCCCGATGGCAGTTGATATTTTATTAGTGGCTACTGATGCAATGGTGGCACACCTAGGAAAACTATCCATCTTGATGTTGGTCATCCTTGCCATCTTTTCCTCTAACCTGACCATCTGGATCTCTACCCCATCCTCTACCTTGTCCATCATTTGGTTGGGCTTCACCTCTGCCTACTCCCCTCCCTCTTGGACTCCCTTGTGGAGGTATACCTATTGGATATGTTAGTCTAGGAGGGGGTATGAACCATGCATCATAAGGAGGCATATTTTTTGCATCTACCTATCCCTAATCATAGGCCCATGGCCTCACAACCAACTATCTGAAGCCCTCAACAACCTCATGGGCTGGGATCGTATGTCTCTATGTAGTCTCTAGGACTCATTTGGAAAAAAGCATTATATAAGCATCGTCAGGTCTATCCTACCTCTCACCAAAGTATCTGGCAACCCTATTAGGAAGGTAAATCTCAATCATCGTATTCTCTTGACCCTCCATGAATTGGGTCTATCAAGAAAAGAACAACTACTGTACATCATCATACCATCCCAGCATCTTGAGCCATGGCTTCCATATAAATACTATCATCTCATCAATCACTCTCCGCTAGTATGATATAACAAGTTGCCCTGTGTGCTGAAGAGTGATGGCGCCTCTATACAACCAAATAACTGGATCATCTAGCTCCACATCTTCCATATGAGAAATCGATCGAAGCACAACAATGTGTTCCCAAACCCTTAAGTGAAGAAGGGTGACCATTGAACCAATCAGTCTCCCATCACAATTTATGAAGTCATGCATATCATGGAAAAGGGAGGCCAACATCACTAGCCCCCATGCATATTGAGTCCTTTGGAAGAGCATCTTGTACCATGCCAGCTACCATCCTAGATCGAATCCCCTTCTCTGTCGATCTGGGGCAACCAACCCCAAAATAATTGCCACAATGATCAATTTGAAAGTCAATGCTTGACCTTTGTAGATATCGAGGTCAATTAGGGAGTTGACTAGGATAATGGCCTCCTAGTCAAGCACCTTATGGAAGGCATGGTATCTTGCATCAGTGGCATAAATCACGTGCTCACCATGTATCAACAATCATAAAAATCCACCAGACATCCTCTAGCGTCATTGTTGCCTCACTAGTAGGTAAGTGGAACAATGAAGTCTCGCTATGCCATCACTCACATAGCACTACCATCATTGCCAAATGGGTTTGCATGACAGGAATTTAGGAAACATACCATAATCCAATCTCTCCTAGGTGCTCCTATTGTAGCTCAGACAAATCATCAAGTCTGGATAGTACAGTAAATTGGTGCTTACAAGACATCAAACGTTGGATAACCTCCTACACCCACAAAGCACGTAATGTCAAAAGTCACAAAATTTGGCTAAGTTTCGAGTTTTTATCCTCAAAATTGACAAAAGCATCACTATAACTCAAATTTTGAATAGCGATGGTGGATGCATTGAAATTGCAAATCATGAAATGTGTCATTAATCACACCTACATCACCATTTGAACATTGCAAGCCCTAATTCTAAATTAAAAATTGGGTGGGTGCATTGCTATTTACACTCGTGTCATGATTTGCAATTAGGAAATTGTAATTCCAAATCGTGAAATGTGTTGCTAATCACAATAACATTCCTAAAATTGAAAATAATGTCGCTATTTCTAAACATGGCATTGTTATATAGTGACGCCACCTAAACTCAATTTTCAAAATGCAATAAATGCACTCAAAATTCAAAATGTAAGTCAAGTTTTGAATCACATACCGATGGTCCCATGATTGAAGGCCTCTAGTACTCTCAAACCTAGTCAAAAATATGTTGTGGGAGCACTCATTGCGCCATTTTGTCACAATTCAAAGCTCAAACTGCAAGGATTCTCTAAGGTTTGAATGCACAAATTAATTGAAAGTGACCCTTCCTCACCTATTTATGCCTGTAAATTAGGGTTTTTTGCCCTAATTTAACCATGAAGCTAGGGTTTATCACCATTTTCACCAATATTTCCAAACCAAAGCTTATTTTGTACCATTTTTGTGTTTTTTGGCATGTTTTTACATCTTGGAGCCTTTTTTGACCCATGAGACAACATTTTACCTTTGTCAAGAAATCAACCCAAAATTCAAAAAACTTGCCCAATTTCTCGAGGGGGAAGGGAACCAGCTTATTCCTTCCACTAGGATAATAGTGGGGCATCTAAAAATTAGAAAACTTTTTTCTTTTGATCTAAGCAACAGTTTTTAATCCGAAGAGCACCAGTCTTTGAACCAACATAGTAGGTACCTCGCTTCAAAGAGGGACAAAATGTAGACACTTCAAAATGTCATGAATGATATCATACACTCAAATCACATAGATTAACATCACTCCATCCTCAAATCCATCCTCTTTTTGCCTAATTGGTTAAATTAGCCTAACTATTTAATTAATTATGTCATTTTCATCTATTAACCTAATTAATCTAATTAGGTTAATTCGTCCCCTTTCATGCTAACATTTCATCTTATTAAATTAAATACATCAAGTTATTTAATTTAAGTCCCTAAGTCTTCTTATTTAATTAAATAACCCTAATTTATTTAATTAAATATAATTTCACCTTTCCCTCTTTTAATTAAATCACTTTATTTAATTAATATCATGAATTGCATGATTAAACCCTTAATTAATTATTAATTGCTAATTAATATAATCCCCCACTTGTAAATGAATATTCCTCCTTTGTACATTCCTCCAAAAGGGAATATTCCCATGGAATGTTCCTTCCCCTTTTGCACAATTAAACTTTGTTTTAATTTGCTAAATATCTATTTTCCTCACCCATAAGGATATTCCAAGGGAATATTCCTTTTGGAAACAAACTTACAAGACTTCTTGTGCAAATTTTGTAAGTGTGTCTTTTTTTTATAAATGTGAGCCCTTGATTAAATATAATCTTGCATTTTCAGCTCTTGATGGGAATCCATGATCCATGCCTCCATCTTCCTTCCTTTTTGACCATTTATTAGCATTTTTTATCTTAACCCTTAATTTCTTATTTGCTCTCTTATAAATAGGTCACTATTTGGAGACAAATGGATCCATATTTTTTAGATAAAATTAATGTTGTTGAAATCACTCACACTCACACTCATATTTATCATTTACTTAGTATAATTTTAGATTAATTACCTACATTAATTAGCTTAGCTTCCATTAATGGCTTCCATGGTAACTTAGATGCATACATTTAGCTTGTTTGTTAATTAGGGTTTCAATCTTTTCAGTTTAGAATCTTTTTAGATTAGGTTTACATACATCCATATCAATCATATTAATCTAAATCATGTTAAAATAGCTTGCATCATGTTAATCTAGTTTTAAATCACATTTCATCACACCTCTCACAATGGTTTCATGAGTTTTCTTCAATAAAATTGATTGAAGAAAGCCCATTTATCCATGGGATTGGGAAAGGGTCATCATTCCACATCAACATGACACAACTCCTACAATAGGATAAGTTTCAATGTCTTAGATTAGATTTTTTATCAAGCTTTCATGATTTAATATGGTAGTTTTAATGGCTTCTTTATCTTTGCATAAATTAAATGATCTCTATTGGATTTAAATTTACTGGCATGAATATGTTTTGATTCTTCATGGATCAAGTGTTTTCAGCCTATACTAATCTATCGGTCACACTAGTTGCACATATTTCATCTTACAACTTTCTATTTATGATTTACATGCATTTTTAGGTCATTTAGTTAAAGATTGCATCATAATAGGTTTTAGCATTTTAATTTGCATTGAATTTGTCTTTCCAAGCCATAGATTGGTGGTGAAACCATCATTATTTTACAATCATACCTTAGGTCAGTCCTATTGCAAGATCTCTAGGGTTTCCCTTCAATGAAATAAGTGGAAAGTGGGTTTTTCTCTATGTTCTAAACCATATGAAAGCATTACGCCACCATTTTCAATTGTTTCACCTCCAAAAAAGGGAATATTACCATTGAATATTCCTTTGCACAATTTAATTTGGTTTTAATTAACTAAGTATATAATTTTCCTCACCCATGAGAATATTCCAAAGAATATTCTCTATCTTCACTCATTTGAAAAAAAGAATACTCTCCCTCATAAAAAAATTACAAGACTTCTTTTGCAAGTTTTTAATGTGTGTTTGTTTGGAAGAATATGAACCTTGATTCTTTCCTTGATCCATGCAATCATTGATTCTCCTCCATTGATGAGAATCCATGATCCATGCTTTATCTCTCCTCCATTTTTGACTATTGATTAACCTTTTTAATCTTAACCCTTCATGTCTCATTTTCTCTCCTATAAATAAGTCACTATTTGGAGAAAAATGGATCCATATTTTAAGATCAAACTCATGATGTTAAAATAATTTTCACTTGCACTCATATTTAGCACTCATTTAGCATCTTTTTAGTTTAATTTCTTTAATCATATTAGTTTATCTACTTCCATTTAGCATATCTCGTAGTTAGGGTTTCAATATTTTTAGCTTAAACTTCATTTAGATTAGATTTTCATATACCCATATCAATCATCAAGAAGCCTTAGTAGAAAAAAAAAAAAAGCAACAAAAACAAGAACCCTTAGTAGTACAACAACAACATCAAGCACACCAAGCAACCTTAGTAGCCCAACAAAAATAGCAAGCCTTACTACCTCAACAATATGCCCAACAACAACAACAAGGTTCCTACTATAAACTTGAATAGAAAATCATCAATTAAAAATGTTAGCAACATATGTTGGTATGTGGCGACTGATCATTCTATACTGTACACTCTTCATGTATCCTCACCGGGGTCCATCACCGAAAAGGGAAAAGCCCCGATTTTGTATAACCCTAATTTTTAAGGGGTTTGGGATATAGTTACAGTATGATAAGAAACAAGTGATTATTCATGATATTGTAATAGGGTTTTACACTGGTTAATAATATCATTGGATGGCTGTGGTTTGGTGGATGTAGCCCATATTGGGTGAACCACATTAAATTCTCTGTGTTATTTTTCTATGTGTTTTTTATTTCTTGGTATATGTGATAAAATCTGCATTTAGCTTTTAGATAGCTGCCCTCAAAACCTAACATATACATCAATACTAGCATCACCTTCATAATATCCCACACCACCATACATACCTTACAAAACCTCATCATTTCAAAATCCCATGTACAACCCATCTACCATCCCATAAGATGCAGAATATGTTCCTCCACCAAGTCCACAAGTTGATATGCTATCACAACTCAAGGTGATAACACAAGAAATGAAAGATATCCAAATGGGAAAGATGAAGAAGCCTCATACATAGAAACTCTGCCCATATCCATTCAATCAAAACATCGTAATGGTGCCATCCCCTCTTGGCTTTCAAATCCCCAAATTTGATAAATACAAAGGGAGAGGAAGTCATGTGGACCATATCAAATATTTTAATGTCATGTGTATGGAGGTTTCCTATAATGATTCCTATTTGATGTGCCTCTTTCCATGAATCTTGATAGGCCCAACCATTGACTGGTTTTCTCAATTGCCTCTAGGAATTAAAACCTTCCAAGAAATCACTAATAAATTCATAGATCATTTCTCCTTTTGGTGCATTTAGGTGTCTAGGTTGGTGATTTAGGTGTTTTTTCACTCATATAATGTAATAAGGTCTAATAAAGACCATTTTTTAATGTTTGGTTTGATGTAGGGCCATTCTTAGGCATTTGGTAAAAGTTGTTAAAGAAATGTAAAAGTTGCTTTGCAACTTGTCAAAAATGCTTGTAAGTGGAACATGAACAGTCGTATTGAGTGGATCTTGTTTGCAACTAATGAGTTACAGTTTTATGGTGTTATTTTTTCCTCACAA
The DNA here is from genome assembly GCA_007115665.2 of Sequoiadendron giganteum. Classification (NCBI taxonomy): domain Eukaryota; kingdom Viridiplantae; phylum Streptophyta; class Pinopsida; order Cupressales; family Cupressaceae; genus Sequoiadendron; species Sequoiadendron giganteum. Next base: position 75,196,764 of record VCHN02000014.1, on the reverse strand, counting down.
ACTTTTAGACAGCATTATTGTATCACTTTGGAGGACAAAAGAAGTGAAAAAAGGCTCTATTTTCTACAATTTTGAGTGCATTTTCTATGTTTTCTTGATCTGTACGGCCCCGTACAATAGTGTCATGAACTAAAACTTATGTGAGAAGTTGATACAAGGATTAAGCTTTCAATTTGATGTGGTTTGATTTATTTTCATCAGGATTGAAGCTTATTAGAGGCATTTTTCTATAGACCTCCTAGAAACCCTCATTTTGAAGGGTTTGATAAAAAATGTAAATATTTGCCCTATCCACTAGTATAATCTGACCAAACTCGGTGCAATGGAGGTCTTAGGTTTTCATTTAGTGTTTTCATTGTATTTTAGAGTAGGGGATGGAGTTTGTATAGTTTTTTTCCAAGCCCTAACCTAACATCCTCATGGGTTAGGCTAGGTAGGGTGGTGTTAGTGTAGGACAAATTTTTTTAAGTGTTGTTGGTTGATAAAATATCTTTTTTGGGACCCTATCTGATAGTTTTAGTCCATTGGTGAATATTTTAGGTGTATGAATATTGAATTCTTAGTAGGTTCTTTGTAAATGTGGCCTAATTGGCCTTGTTTTAGGCGTAGCAAACCTAATTAGTGAGACTTTTCCAAAAGAACCTATGCCATAGTGGAGATATGTTGAATACAAGCCTGATGGGTATTTGAAGATGTATTTTTTTCATGGAGAGATGGTCTTCTCTAAAATATATGTTTTAAAACATCAATTTGGAGACCTAGTTGTGAATACTAGTGAGCTTATGCAAACCACCATTGTAGGGGTCTTGAGGCTTAGTAGTTGATTGAATTGTGTTGTTTGGTGTTGAGTAAGTCTGTTTCTATGCCTTCTCTACATCCGGTGGTATTAGAGAAAATTTTCTAATTAAGAGTGGGAAAGTGAATGAGAGTTGGCATAAGCAAGATGCCTCCAAAGAAAAATTCAATGACCAAAGAGGTTAAGGAACTGAAAGAGAAGTTTCTCCAAAAGGAAAGGCTCTACAAGGAGTCTCAAGAAGCCTCCCTTTCTAGAATAGTATCCTTGGAAAACAATCAGAGAGGAGGAGTGGTCAGTGGTGACCAAAGTGATAAGGAGGATGAGGGTGAGAGTGAGAACCCTCCAGCAGGAGTCTAGGATGAGGATGAGGAATTAGACCCTAAAGAAAATATAATGGTTAGGATGCTAAAGGTTGTCAAGGGTGACAATATTCCAAAGGTAAAATTGGAAGTACCTATGTATGGTGGTAAGTTGGACAATGAAGAAGGTTTTGGCTTGGATAGATTCTTTGGACAACTTTTTGATTTTGAAGAGATACAAGAGGATAAGAAGGTGAATTTTGCTAAAATCAAGTTGAAGGGCCCTACCCTAACATGGTGGAACTATGTTCAAGAAGAAAGAGTAAAGAATGGTAAAATTAAGATAAGTTCATGGGACTGGATGGTAGCCAAAGTGAAGACACAATTCCTTGCTACAGATTATGCAATACAAACCTTTATAAAGATACAAGATTTGAAGAAAATGTAGTTATATGTGATGTCATATACTAAGGAATTCCATAAATTGAGTATAAGGGAAAGACATACTGAAGATGAGGTAGAGAAAGTTGCGAGGTAGGTAAATGGCCTTAGACTCGATATACAAGATGAGATTGGTCTTAAAACTACTAGGACAGTTGAGGAGTGTTTCCAATTGGAAACTAAGGTAGAGGAAAGAATCAAAAGAAGGCAAGAGCAACAAGGAATAGGTAGAGGAAAAAAAATCAGAGGTAGAGGCAACTTTGTTGCAAGAGGGTAGTCACAAAAGCAGCAAGGTGAACCAACCAACCAACAAGAAAAAAGTGGAGAGTCAAGTGGTAGAGGTAACTTTAGAGGAAGGAGATTTGGTGGTAGAGGAAGGTTTTGTTGAAAGGTTTGATGGAGGTGAGAGGAGGACTCAAATAGTGCATGAGGAAGAAATTGAAAGTGTTAATTCACCTTCTCTACATGCTACTTTAGAGGTAGGTGAGTCCTTTATGATAAGGAGGACACTAATCAAGGTGACAACCACCAAAGAACCTTCACAAAGAAAATAATTGTTTAGGACAACTTGCAAATCATAGGCAAAGGTATGTAAAGTAATTGTTGATTCCGGTTCAACTGATAATTTAGTGTCTTTAGAAATGGTTGAAAAACTCAAATTTAAAGGATACCACACACTACACCCTACAAGGTTTCATGGCTCAATAAGGGTCAGAAAGTCTTGGTGAATGAGAAAAAATGGTTTGAATTCAACATTGGTGCTTACAAGGATAAGATATTGTGTGACATAATCCCTATGGATGTATGTTACTTGCTCCTAGAGAGGCCATGGTAGTTTGACAGGAATACAAAACATGATGGGAAAAAGAATACATATATGATAGAGAAGGATGGACAATCATACACTCTTACAACCTTACAAGAGGATGAAAAGACATTTCATGAAGGACCAAGTATGATGGTGGTGAAGGAGGATTTTTTGAAGGATTTGAGTGAGGAGAACATAGTATATTCCATCATAGGGAAGCCTACATCAGTCATGACAACAACAGATGGAGATGAGATACCCAAAGAAGTTCAAACCTTGTTGGGTAGATATGAGGACATAGTGGTGGATGAGCTCCCTAGATCTTTACCTCCTATAAGAGATGTGATTCATCATATTGATCTCATACCCAGTGTAAACTTTCCAAACAAGGCTACATACAAGATGACACCCAAAAAAAATGAGGAGATAAGAAATAATATCCAAGAGTTATTGCATAAAGGTCTCATAAGGGAGATCCTAAGCCCTTGTTCCATGCCTACTATTCTGGAACCCAAGAAGGGAGTAGATTGGAGGTTATGTATCGATTCAAGATAAATCAACAAAATCACAATTAGATATATATTTCCAATACCTCAAATGGAGGAATTGATGGACAATTTAGCAGGTGCATGCTACCTCTCAAAAACTGATTTGAGAAGTGGATACCATCAAATCATAATAAGGGAAGGATATGAGTGGAAAACCACCTTCAAGACCAATGAGGGTTTGTATGAGTGGCTACTAATGCCATTTGGGTTGTCAAATGCCCCAAGCACATTTATGAGGTTGATCAATGAGGTCTTGAAACCTTTCATGGTCAAAATTGTGGTGGTCTATTTAGATGAAATCTTGGTGTTCAACAAGAAAAAGGAAGAGCACCTGCAACATTTGGATATTGTATTGAAGAGATTAAATGAGAAGTTGATGATAAACCTAAAAAAGTGTGAGTTCATGAAAGAAGAACTAGTCTACCTTGGATTTGTGACCTCTAAATGTACATTGAAGATGGACCCCATTAAAGTGGAGGAAATACTCAGTTGGCCAACCCCTAAATTAATAGAAGAGGTAAGGATTTTACATGTATTAGATAGTTTCTATAGGAAATTCATAAGGAACTTTAGCCACATTTGTTCTCCTATCATTGACAATATCAAAGGGGATAAGAAGAAGAGGTTCTAATTGACTGGTGAAGCTGAGAGGAGTTTTGAGTACTTGAAGACTAGAATGTCTCAACAATCCATACTCACATTACCTAATTTCAGCAAGGTGTTCACCATTGAGTGTGATGCAAGCATATATGCCATTGGTACAATTTTGAGTCAATAAGGAAGGTCGATAGAATTTTTTAGTGATAAGCTTAATGAATCCAAAAAGAAGTATTCATCATATGAATTGGAGATCTATGGAATGGTACAATCCCTCAAGAAGTGGAGACATTATCTTTTGCTAAAGGAGTTCATTGTTTTCATAGATAATCACTCCTTAAGTTTCTCGAGTAGTCAAGACAAGTTGATTCATAAGAACATGAAGTGGATAGAGTACTTCCAGGCCTACACTTTCACAATCAAGAATAAGAAAGGGGAATAAAACAAGTTTTTGATACATTGAGCAAGAGATCCATGACGGTGCAATAAATTAAATTTCAAAGTACATGAATAGATGCACTAAAAGTTATGCATAAGGATGATGATGATTTTAAGGAACCATATGTTGTTTGTAGTTAGTTTCAAAATACTTTTCACAATGAAATCTCTAATTTTGTGTTGAAAGATGAACTATTGTTTAAGGGTGCTCATTTGTGTGTGCCTAAGTGCTTTATAAGGGCCAATTTGATAAGGGAGAAGCATTGTGGTAGTTTGGGTGGACACTTTTGGTTTGATAAAACCTTAGAGCGGGTAAAGAGGTTCTACCATTGGCCAAGGATGCATGGGGATTCCAAGAAGTTTGTGGAGAGTTTTGTGATTTTTCAAAGAGCCAAGGTCTCTATCTCAAATGCAAGGCTTTATCATCCCCTACCAATAGCTAGTAGACCATGGGAACATTTGAGTATGGTTTTTGTATTAGGCCTACCCAAAACTCAAAGTAGAGTGGATAGTGTGCTTGTAGTTGTTGATAGATTCATCAAAATGCCTCATTTTATTCCTTGCAAATGCACAAGTGATTCCTCAAATATTGCAAGCTTATTATTCAAGGAAATAGTTATAACTCATGGGTTTCCACTCACCATAGTTTTAGATAGAGATTAAAAGTTCATAGGTCACTTTTGGAGGACCTTGTGGAAGAAATTGGGAATAAATTTGACCTTTAGTACTGCCTATCATCCAAAAAGAGATGGGAAGACTAAACTGGTCAATAGATCATTGGGAAACTTGCTTAGGTTCCTTACAAAAGAACATGGACAACAATGGGATATTGTTCTCCCACATGAAGAGTATTCTTATAATGAATGCATTAATAGAAGCATAGGAAAAATATCTTTTGAAGTGGTGTATGGGTTTGAAACAAAGAGATGTCTTTGAGCTTAGATATCTAAGTGGAGTGGAGAAGAGAAGTGTAGAGGGAGAAGATATTTCCATAAGAATGGACATACATGAACAAGTTAGGGATACCATCAAGAAATGTGTTGAAAACTATAAAGAGCATGCAAATTTTAAAAGGAGAAATGTTCAGCTCAAGGTAGGGGATTTGGTGCTTGCACATCTGAAGAAGGAGATGTTGCCTAAGGGAAAATAAACCAAGTTGTAGATGAAAAATATTGGGCCATGCAAGGTGGTCCATAAATTTGGTGAGAATGCATATGAGATAGAACTCCCTCTTGGAGTTGCTATCTCACCCATATTTAATGTAGCTAACTTATATCATTTCAAGGGATTTGTGGATGCAGGTACATGTTTTGATGTTATGGATATTGGGTAAAATATGTACCCTCTACTGAATCATTGAAACTTGAAGCCATTTTGGACACTAAAGAGGCAAAAAGCACAAGGCATAAGGTATACAATGAATATCTTGTCAAGTGGCATGGTTTACCATCTTAATATGCAACATGGATGTCAAAATATTATATCAAGATGCATGGGCCATTTTTACAAGAATTGATCTCAGGTGGAACCTGATATTCTTTCCAGCTCGGGTGTATGGTGCAGGGGCACCATGGTCATTTTAGTTTTATTGATGCATTTAGGTGTCTAAGTTGGTGATTTAGGTGTTTTTTCACTCATTTAATGTAATAAGGTTGCATCAAGACCATTTTTCAGTGTTTCCTGTCATGTAGGGTCATTCTTAGGAATATGGTATAATTTGTTAAAGAAATGTAAAAGTTCCTTTGCAACTTGTCAAAAAATGCTTGTAAGTGGAAGGCGAATAGTCATATTGAGTGGATATTTTTTGTAACCAATGATTTATAGTTTCATGGTATTATGTTTGCCTCACAAAATTTTGAGGCAGCATTATTGTATCATTTTGGAGGACAAAATAAGTGAAAAAAGGCCCTATTTTCTACAATTTTGAGTGCATTTTCTATGTTTTCTTGATTTGTACAGCCCCATACAATAGTGTCATGAACTAAAACTTATGTGAGAATCTTATATAGGGATTAAAATTTCAATTGGATGTGGTGTGATTTATTTTCATTACGGTTGAAGCCTATTAGAGGCATTTTGCTGCAGATTGCCTAGAAACCCTCATTTTCAAGGGTTTGTGATAAAAAATGTAAATATCAGCCCATTCCACCAGTATAATCTGCCCAAACATGGTGGAATGGAGGTTTAGGGTTATCTTTTAAGGTTTTCATTGTTTTTTAGAGTAGGGTATGAATTTTATAGAGTTTTTTGTCAAAGCCCTAGCCTAACATCATCATGTGTTAGGCTAGGTAGGGTGGTGTTAGTGTAGGACAATAATTTTTAAGTGTTGTTGGTTGATAAAATATCTTGTTTGGGACCCTATATGACATGTTTAGTACATTGGTGAAGATTTTAGGTGTTTTAAGATTGAATTCTTAGTAATTGCTTTGTAAAGGTGGCCTAATTAGCCTTGTCGGCATAGCAAACCTAATTAGTGAGACTTGTTCCAAAACAACCTATGCCACAGTGGAGATATGTTGAATGAAATCCTGATGGGTATCTAAAAGGTCTTTATTTCATAGAGAGATGGCCTTCTCTAAAATATATGTTTTAAAACATCAATTTGGAGACCTAGTTGTGAATACTAGTGAGTTTATGCAAACCACCATTGTAGGGGTCTAAGGCTTAGTAGGTGATTGAATTGTGTTGTTTGGTGTTGAGTAAGTCTATTTCCACCCTTGATCTACATCACCTTTATCCTTTTCATGGACGAAGGCCTAGAATATTTGTATACTCTCAAACAAAACAAAGGATAATCTTTCACTAATTTCTTGCAACGATGGAGACAAAGAGCTTGTAAGAGTAAGTGACCAATTCTTGATGAGTAACAAGTGGGGATTATCATAGAAAATATATATACAGATCTATCCTTCCACTTGAAGATTCATTGCATTACATCTTATGACAAGCTTTTCCCTACAACCCTTAACATTGAGAGAGCTCTAATCTCATAGGGAAATACTCAAGCTTACAAAGACAATCGTCCATCAACTAGTTCCAATGACAAGCCTCATGTTTTTCCTATGAATAAGAATGTAATAAATGATGGCATGGTAGATTCTAAGCTGGTCCTAAGTACTCCTTGACCAAATAATAACTAAATATCTAATGTTCAACCAACTGTGCAACAAACAACACCATCACAAAATAATTAGGTCAACAACACTAACACACAACAACGATGAACTCTTAACAAAAAAAACTATCTGAAACATAAATACACATAGGTGTGGGAACCTATTGAGACTATCTTGAATAAATTGGTAGATTCAAACCTAATAACGCTTCCCAATTTTGAAAATTACTAAGAACGACAAGATAAACCGACCTGGTACAACAAAAATGACCTTTGTGACTTTCACAAAATCAAGGGACATAGAACAATGAACTAAATGAGGCTCAAAAATATTATTCAAAATCTTATAGAGAGGGAAGCCATATCTATTGAGATACCGGTTGGAAATTGGGATCTCAAGATATACAAGAACCCTATGCCCACTCATAGCAAAGGAAACAACACCAAAAAAGCTAAGGATTACACAAATGTGCAACATACATATTCCAATGTAGTCGCTTAATGTAATAGTGTCTTCACCATCAAAGGGCCTAGTGCAGAGTGTGGATTCACCACATGATGTGGAAAAATAACTATCCAAGGAGTCCCCTCTCAATCTAGGGCACAACCTAATTTTCCTATATCCAACTCTAGCAAATACAATCTCCTATATCAACTTAAGCAGAACCCCACATAGATTTCTATCTTAGAACTATTGAGGCTATCCCTGCACATAGGGAAATCTTAGAGAAAACTTTATCTTCATCATGCATCCCCGAGGATACTGATAAAAAATAGTTTCAAGCTATGGTATGGAATATCCCTAATTATCTTCTTACCTTCTCAGAACAAGACCTACCATCACAACCATCTCCTAACTATGCTTTACACCTTAAGGTCATTGTTCATAAGAACAAGGTTAAGAGATTCTTATTAGATAGAGGTTCTGGTCTAAACATTTTCACTCTCCAGTTGATAAAGAACTTGGGCTATTCAGAGGATGCTATTGAGAAAGAAAAGAATAAAACCATTGGAGCATATGATTATCTAGCATGGGTATCACAAGGTATCATTGCACTACCCATCCAAAATGGACCTATCATTGCAAAAACTACATGTCAAGTGTTAGAACTTGATCTCCCCTAAAACACCCTACTTGGTTGACCATGGATCCATGCTCTAATTGTTGTAGCTTTGAACTATCATCAATGTGTAAAGTTTCCTTTTGAGGGTAGAGAATTTACTATCCATGGAGATCTTGAGCCTTTCTACTACTACAAGAACCTTCAGGCCATGTTTTTCAAGATACCCCAAATCCCTAAAAATGATGAATGGCCTACACCATCTACCTCATTTATTGACTCATCATCCCTTGCATCTACCCCAGTAGAATAAACACCCATTGTGTAGAAAATTATCGACATCAAAGAAGTGATCAAGGATGATGGTTTTTGCAACTATAAACTAATGAAGAAAAAAAAATTGCTGGGGGAGCTACCTCTTTCTCCCAAATCCCATTGGGAAACCACATCTAGCAAGGAATTCCTCGAAACAATAAAGATGGAAACTACCACCTTCACCAAGTGGTGGGATTTGAACAAAGAAGATGTCAATGAGGAGGATGTCTCTAAACTGCTATATCAAGATGAAAGACCCATCCATGTTCTTCCTATGGGAGATAACAATTAAGGCTTGCAGCTAATGAAGAGTTGGGGATACAACAAGAATGAGAAACTAGGGGAAAATTACAATGGTTTTCTAGAACCTATCATTCTTGAGAAACGTCCAAATAATCTTGACTTAGAATGTACTACTAGCAAGGTTACCCTTATTTGTAAAGGTAATTTTGCTAAATTAGTTGAGGCTTCCTCTTGGTTACCTGTACATCCCGTGATACTACCCTATATGACTTCCCCATTGATGGTTTTGACTTATTTAAGAATAACTCTCTTTTCATGATATACACAACATCTTTCACCCTGAGTGATCAACCAACTAAAATAAGCCTAGTATACCCACAACTCATTAACCTGGACCAATGAGGACCACTGATTCTAGAATTATTCAAAAATGATGAAGTGATCTCATAATTTATGAGACTTTGTGATAATTTACCATGCAAAAATTACAGAGCTAGTTTTGACATAGAGCTAGATAGAGAGGTGTACTATGTGGAAACAATTGAATCCTTCAAACACAAAATCAACGATATGACATTGACATGTAGATCTTTGATTGAAAACCACAGTATGGAACTTTCTGATCCTAAAATAGTAAAAATAAAGGATCCATATGAGGGCGAAAATCTCTTTGAGGCACCCAAGGATGAGGGATTCAATCTCCCCCTTAGTGTTATGCATCCAGAGAAGTTAGTAGTATTGGAAAAAAAGGCAACCCCAGTCAATGTGGGAATAGAAGAGGCACCAAATATCACTTTATATGTCAAATCCTTGTTGGATGAAGAACAAAAGAACCTAGCAATGTTCTTGAAAGAGTGAAGAGCTAACTTGGCATGGTCATACACAGATATTCCAGGGCTCGATCCCAAAGTATTTGTGCATCATTTAGTAGTTTATCTCGAAGCCAAACTAGTGAAATATGAATTAAGGAAGATGCACCCTTAGATAGCACTTTTGGTGAAACTTGAGTTACAAAAGCTTCTTGATGTAGAATTCATCTAATCGATAGATTATCCTAAGTGGGTTTAAACTTGGTACCAGTCTTGAAACCCACTAGGGGCATCTGAATATGCAAAAGTTTTAGAGACTTAAATAAAGGCATGCTCGAAGGATGATTTCCCTCTTCCCAACATCAACATCATGATGGATTTAAAAATTGGGCATGAAATGCTATCACTCATGGGTGGTTTTTTAGGATACAATCAAATCATAATCACCAAGGATGATCAACACAAAACAACATTCACTTGTCCATGGGGAACATATTATTGGAACATGATGCCATTTGGGTTGAAGAATGCAAGAGAAACCTATCAAAGAGAAATGAATCTCATCTTTCATGAAATGATTCACAAAATGGTCAAAGACTATGTGGATGACATTTTGGAAAAATCAAAGAAAAGTAGTGAGCACATAGAAGTCTTAGGACCCATCTTCAACAAACTTGAGGAGTACAAAGTATGACTAAATCCAAAAAAATGTGTCTTTGGGGTTACATCAGGAAAGATTCTTGGCTACATAATGTCGCAAAGAGGGATATAAATGGACCTATCAAAGGTAAAATCCATCCTAGACATGGAACCACCACAAACATTGAAGTAAATGAGAGGGTTACAAAGAAGATTGTAGTCTATTAGAAGGTTCATAGAACTATTATTAGAAAAAATCCAGCCTTTCTCGCATCTTCTCCATAAAGGAATAACTTATAAGTGGGATGAGAAGTGTGATAAATATTCGTAGTAGATTAAATACTACCTATTTAAACCTCTAGTGCTCATGCCACCAATACCAAAAAAACCATTGATCCTATATATCACAACAACATCAACAACATTGGGTGCTCTTCTAGCTCATGGTGAAAACAAGAAAGAAAGAGCTATCTATTACATCAATAGGACCTTGGTGGGCTATGAAATTAACTATTCATCCATTGAGAAAGCATGCTTAGTAGTGGTTTTTTCTTCACAAAATTTTAGAAATTACATGTTGTCACATCAAGTCAAACTTATTGCAAAGATTGACCCATTGAAATACTTGTTATCAAAAGAAACTCTCATGGGGAGAATGGTCAAATGGGTGATGGTTTTAACTAAATTTGACATAGAGTACATGGAGTGCAAGGAAATAAAATGACAAGTGATCATAGACCAACTATAATATGCACCTATCTATGCAGAGAACCCATTGATATTTGAATTCCCTGATGAATCAATATTCCTTATCAATCTAATAGATTAGTGGAAAATGTACTTTGATGGATTATTCACCCAACATGGATTAGGGACGGGTATTCTCTTTATCACCCCTCAAGGTGATTACATTTTGAAGTCATATAGGCTATCATTTCCATGTAATAACAACATTATTGAGTACGAAGCCCTGATCAGAGGTCTAAGGATAGTAGTTTAGTGGCATATACAAGAGTTGAAAGTTTATGGGGACTCACAACTAGTTAAATTTTGAGTAGATTCCTTGCATGAACAACCGAGTAGTAGATCCTATGGAAACAATTGGTTCATTGTTACGCATTCCACACAACGTCCTTCAATGAGAATTCTTTGTAGAACAAATTTTCAACCCAACTTTTGAAATCCCTGAATCTGAATTCATGTGTGTAATCGTTGGTCCTCGATCCTTGTGGTATCATGATATATTCATCTACCTTAGAAAAGGAACCCTCCCATCTGATATCAAATCCAATATTAAAAATACCTTTGTTAAAAATAAATCCCGATTCATGATCCTAGGTGATAACTTATACTATTGAAGTATCGAGGGTACATTACTATGATTTATTAACCAAGAGGAAGCCTTGATTACTTTAAAAAAAGTACACGATGGCATATGTGGTTCCCATTCTAGTGGTATGAATTTAGCTAAGAAACTATTGAGGATGAGGTACTGCTAGCCAACCATGAAAAGAGAGGCCCATCAGTATGTGCAGAAGTGTGTCCAATGTCAACAACATGGAGATCTTATTCATGCTCCAGCTCAACAATTGCAACCAATGGTCACACCATGGCCTTTCTCAAAGTGGGGACTTGACCTCATAGGAGAAATTACTCCCACCTCATCTAATGGCCACAATTTTATCATAACAACCACTAAGTACCTTAATAAGTGGGTCAAAGCCATTCTTATGACCTACATAATGGGGAAGGAAATCACTAGGTTTATCCTGAATTACCTCATCTCTTGTTTTGGTGTTCTGCAAACCCTTATCTCAGAAAATGGAACACCCTTCAAGAATTAGGATGTGAAAGAGATATGCAAAAAATTCAACATCCAACATCAATTCTCTACCTCATATTATCCCTAGTGCACTAGTCAAGCCAAGGCTACAAACAAGACCATTCTAGAAATCCTCAAGAAAACGGTCAATCAAGTTGGCCATGACTAGAATCTACAATTAAATCCCACCCTCTAGGCCTATCAAACTAGTATTTGCATGCCAATAGGTGAAACTCCATTCTCATTGGTCTACCAATCAAAAGCCAGCTTGCCTATCAAGCTTGAGCTTTGATCATTGCAAGTGTCATTGTAGAACCTAATCATTGATGAAGAGTATAGAGTATCTTGACTAAATGAGCTAGAATTCTTGGATGAGTGATGTCTTGACACCCTTAATCACTTGCAAGTACACCAAAATAGACTTAAATGGAGCTATAACAAGAAGATAAAGAGTCTATCTTTCTAGGTAGGGGATTTTGTCCTAAAACAAAATCAGGAAAATATTCCAGATAAAGATAGTAAAGAAAAGTTTGAGCCTAACTAGTTGGGTCCCTTTATCATCACACCAAGCTATGGAATAGGAGCATATCAATTATCAATTCTTGAAGGTGAACCCTTGCAAGAACCAACTAGTATTATATATCTTAAAAGGTTTTATGCTAGTCTTTAAGGGTGTAAATCTAAAAATACAAAAAATAAAAAAATGATAAAAAAATCCAAAAGAATAGGAAAAAGATTGAAAAGGTAAAGAAAAAAATCATCCTCTTGTGAAAACCACTTTGGTGGTGCTTTGTGAAAGTACCTTGCTGAAAACCTAGCAAATAGACACCTCACATGAATAAAGCACCTTCATCTACCTTTGGCTCTTTATCTTATAATTCTTGGCATCGCATCCATCTACCGCATCATTAATCCTATTTATCCCATCACCCACCTGTTTCTATATCAGATCTTGATATTGGGAAGTATCATATCCCCTTTAGTACTACTTGGCATATTCCTAAGGTCAGCTTGTCCTGCCTATATCAAGGTATTTTATTGCATCACGGTGGGGGGAATTCATTCTGGATCAAGTCGAGTTCTTGTATATCTTAAGGTTATTGGAAATCTCATCAAAAATCCCAAAAAAATTCATAGAATTTTTATTAGAAAATTCAAAATATTCAAAATATTTTATAGCAAAATATCCAAAAACATCCAAAATCCTATATAGGAAAAATCCAAAAACATTCAAAACTTGTAAAGTCAAAATCCCAAAACATCCAAAACATATCAAAAAACCCTAAAAAGGTCAAACATTAAAATTGAAAAATCCAAAAATAGTACATTGTTGAACTACAGGTCTCTAAGCTTGAAGGTAGACAAGGGCATCATTGATGTGCCCCCAAGACACCCTAGGTCAGTCCTTTAGGAGTCCATCATAATAAATTAGCATTCCATCAATTGTTAATATTTTATTTTCAATAAGTCAAATCAGTCAAACTACATGGTGTCTGCATGTATAACATAGGCAAGGATAATCTTTGATCAACCCCTAAGGCCCCTAGGATAGTCTCTAGGTTAGATTCTTGGTTGAAAATCTCGAAAAACCCTAAACATTCAAAAAATAGAAAACACAAAAAACATTAGAAAACATTCAGAAGACCTAAACATCATCAAATATCTTTGGGAAAACCCTAAACAACCTCAAATAATCTAAAACTAAAAAATTCACATAAACTTTCAAAAGACCAAAAATCAACCTCAAAACATTTCAAAAACATCAGAAACATTGAAATATTCCAGAAAATCCAAAACCACCCATCTCATTTCACTTTCACCTACAATAAACCTTCATCCATAATAAATCAATTGTCACCTTCAACCTTTGGCAAAACAAGTAGAAAACAAGTGTCACAAGTTGTAAAGTGAGAACCTAAGTGTCAAAATATGAAGTCCAGATGATAAATAAACATGTCAGTGGATTTTGTATCAATAGCTTATCACACCTCATCCTAATAAAAAAACATGATCAACATGTCCTAGGATGAATCTTTCCTACAATGAACATCAGCATGAAAAATCACCTTAGCTATGTTAAAAATGGTAAGCGATATAGATAACAATGACTATTTTTCTTTGATATTTTCTTATGATTTATCTTATTCACCCATTCCAAGGACCTCTTGATGATGTCTAAATAATTTAGAGAGAAATAGATGGGGCATGGATCATTATATTTCATTTGTTTTTCTTTTAGGTATTCTTGTAAAATAATCTTGGCGCATTCTTGCTTAGTTGTGTGTAGGGAATTTTTTTGGAATAGATTGTTGACTATTGTGTATGCGTTCGTTAGATATATTATAAACTACTAACCAACATTATGATGAGGTTTTTGTATGTCAAGGTGTGAACAAGAACTATCTTATCTATTTATAGAGTCAAATTCCATTACACTAGATGCAATGTCATCCTGGTTATTAATACCTTGATGCATTGTGTCTATGTGTTATATAAAAAATAAGGAATGACGAAAAATCCCAATCCTAAGATATGAGAAAAATCATCCATCTCATCAACATAATATAATAAAGTATTGAATAATTATAATATTTTTGGACTCCTAAATCAATCTTGAAAATAATGGTTAATCCATCCATCATATTATTCTTATTCTTATATCTTTACTAACATTTCTATCCAAGTATCAAATATGTGTGATATATCAACATATACATGAGCCTACCCATGGCCGAGAACTGTCTATACATCATCGAATCTGTCTTAAAAAATATGAGCTTTCCAGGAACTATTTTTCATCCTCTTCACTAGTAATCCCTCTTCTTCTGGGGCATTGTGGGGAATCTATATCATATTTAGCTCAACAATTTGAAAAAGTTGCAACTCTTTGATTCAAAAGCAACCATAAATCTCAATCATCTCAAGCATAAGTTTTAATTTCACCTATCGTGCACCCAATTAAAACACTTTATTCTCCAATCAATCCCTCAAGGGGGAAACCAACCATCTTTCGATCATATCAATTTCAAATCATCTAAAAAAAATTGTTCCCATTCTTTGCTAGAAAATCTTGATCAATTTATCAAATCAATCGTCATTGGGATATATCTTTCCCTATCAATCCTTATGTTTTTCATATCTTGACAACACTATCCTTGCATTGTTGTGAATCCCCAACAATGTTATCAATCAATCAATCAAATCAATCAACTTTATCTTGGCTATCAACATCTCAAAGAGATCGCTAATATCCATTTTTGCATCATCATCAACATCAAAATCAACATCAATCTTTGAACCAATGCAACAAGTACATTTCTTCAAAGAGGGGAAAAATGTAGATAATTAAAAATGTCTCAAATGCTATCATGCACTCGAATCAGGTATACTAACACCATTTCATCCTAAACCCCATCCTCTTTTCACTTAATTGATTAAATTAGCCTAGCTAATTAATTAAATGTCATTTTCATCTATTAACCTAATTAATATAATTACGTTAATTCATCCCCTTTCATGCTAACATTTCATCTTATTAAATTAAATACATCAAGTTATTTAATTTAAATCCCTAAGTCCTCTTATTTAATTAAATAAACCAAATTTATTTAGTTAATTATCATAACACTTCCCCCTTTTTCATTATATCATTTATTTAATGAATATCATTTAATTCCCCTAATTTTAACTTTATTTAATTATCAAATTACTAATAAATGTAATCCCCCCACTTGCAAGGGAATATTCCTTACGCATTCCTCAAAAAAAGAATATTTCTATGGAATATTCCTTTGCATAATTTAATTTGGTTTTAATTAACTAAATATCTGATTTTCCTCACCCATGAGAATATTCCAAAGAATATTCTCTATCTTCACTCATTTGAAAAAAGGAATATTCTCCCTCATAAAAAAATTACAAGACTTCTTGTGCAAGATTTGAATGTATGTTTGAGAGAATATGAACCCTTGGGGTAAGTGTAGAAAGATGGTTCCCAAAGAGGGGGTTTAAGTGGCCACTTGTTTTTTCCTGAAATCAAGAAATACTGACCTTGGACGTGAAATTGAGGATAGTTACACTCAAAATTTTGAGATGGAACAAAATAGGGATCGAAGTGCTCCGAGTCTACTTTCTAAAATACTAATTTATTTTGAAAATGGCTGAGATTAAGGGGTTCAAAAGAGGGATGTACACAAATTGGTGTTGTTTTTGTCTGAAAAACATAAAATAGCAACTCTTGTATGACCCTCGTACGGTGAAAATTTCTTTAGTATTTTTAAAATCGTAATAGTCAGAAGTTAGCTAATAGTATGTAGTTGATGCATGATTTTTCTAATAAATTTTTGATGAATATTTAATTTTTTACTAATTTTCGAAGTGGACACTTCTTGAAAAATAGAATTTTGGTCGTGCTACCCCTACAATTTTTGGAAACTAATTAAATTTATTTTTTTAAAATAATTTTTAGAATGGATTCTAGTTTCTAAAAATGTAATTTATTTAAAATTTTGATGAATGGTTAATTCATAATGAAAAAAAAACAAACATTACTTTTCTCCAAAAAAGAGACATACAAACAAAAGAAATTATGGATGAAAGGTTTAACATTGTCAGAAAGTGAAAAAAAAATTCGATCGTTGGATAGCTAAGAGAGAACATAACATTACCCAGATGTTTGATTTTTTTGATACTGAACCAAATGCAATCCTGATAGTGAGCATGAACCCGATTATGTGAAATATTGTAGAATTTGCAAAAACACGTCTTCAGTCATTGGGAATGCCCTCCAAACCTTTGGGTTGGTATTACAAGGCAAATACCAATCTCAAGGCTTGGGGATTCCCAAAGCAAGATATAATGCATGCACATTATAATGCGCTCACATTATAACGTCCTTACGTTATATCTCAGTTTTGACATGGTTTTTTGCATTTGTGGGGAACATGTCTAGCAAGACATAACGCAAGCATGGTACAACCCGCTCGCGTTAAGTCTTTATTTACATAAAATTCTACTCTATTGAATGTATTTTTGTATATTTGTATGTTTGTATGTACATGTATGCTTGTATGTCATGTATGTATGTATGTATTTATGTATGTATGTATGTATGTATGTATGTATGCCTGTATGTATCAATGCATGTATATTGTATGTATGCCTATATGTATGTAAGAGTGTATCTACACATGTACATGTATTCTTGTATGTATGTAGGATTATATGAACATATGTATTAGGGTGAAACCACAATAGTTGTTTACAATTCCAGTGAGGAAGGAAAACTCATAAAAAATGATCCCATGCCAAAAAATATGATTTTGGGGGTTCATACGAACCTATGGGTTTGTTCGAACCAAGGTTCGAGTGAACCCATTCCATAGTTTCCCACCCAAAAAACAAAATGCATTAAGTGAGGGGGTTCGCTCAAACCAGGGTTCGTACAAACCCCCCTTATCCCTCATTATCCCCCTCAAA
This sequence comes from Sequoiadendron giganteum, assembly GCA_007115665.2. NCBI lineage: Eukaryota > Viridiplantae > Streptophyta > Pinopsida > Cupressales > Cupressaceae > Sequoiadendron > Sequoiadendron giganteum. Next base: position 75,179,355 of record VCHN02000014.1, on the reverse strand, counting down.
CACAAAAAAACCCTAAATTTTTTCAGTTTGAAGCTCGGTTTGAACATGAAAATGGTGGAGACTTCACAAACCTAGTTGGTATTAGGTATTCCTTGAAATGATCTATCCAACGAATATAATTTTGATATGTTTTGGTTTTATTATGTATTTTTTTTTTAGTTTTATTAAATATAGGTTTTTCACCGAAAATGAAGGTCTCTATTCTAGAAAAATAGCAGATTATCAAAAAAAATTTGAAAAATATGAGTGCACCAGATATTGAAGTCCTTGATCCAAAATAAATAAATTGACTTTCGATATATAAAAAAAATGTTACACGTTATATAGTCATGCTATAGCTGAATTGTAATTGGTTTGACTTCGAAACTTGATTAAAGAAAAATTATTCAATAAAAAACTATCTAACCAAGTGGAAGCACTAGATATCGAAGTTAAAAATCTAAATTTGAAAGAATTAGAATTTTATCCTTCATGGAAAAAAATTTATGCATTATATGGTGTGCGTCACTTTTTAAAAATGTTATTTTCTAAAAAAAACCACTTTTTGTGGGAGATGGAAAAAGAAGTGTAATCTGATTCCAATTTTTTTGAAAAAAATAGTTTTAGAATCTACAGAAAAAATGTGATGAGATTCTAGTTTGCATCATTTTCAAATTCCTCATAGTTTAGCCGCTATAGGTGCCCAAATATGAAGATTTAGTTAAAAATAATAATTTCAGTGTCCAGTTTACCAAAAAAATTGTAAACCACTATTGTGGGATCACCAATTATGCTTGTATGTATGTAAGTTTGTATATATTTATGTATTTATTTAGAGGGAGGGATAATTTTAAGAGAGAGAGAGAGAGAGATATGTAGAGTTGTCTAGGTAGGGTGGGAGGGGGAGAGAGAGGGGGAGAGAGAGAGAGAGATAACTTAGCTAGATAGGGTGGGAGGGATAGAGGGAGGGAGGAAAGGAGGGAGGAAAGGAGGGAGAGAGAGAGGGGGGTGGGAGAGAGAATTGAGAGAGAGGGAGAGAGAGAGGGGGGGCAAAGAGAGATGGAGAGAAAGATAGAGTTATGTAGGTAGGGTTCCAAAGGGGGATACTTGAGAGTGTGAGGGGGGGTGAGAGGGAGTGAGAGAGAGGGAGTTTGAGTGAGAGACCTGAGAGAGGGAGAGGGTGTGGGAGGGAGTGACCTAAGAGAGGGAGAGAAAGATGTGCTGGAGTGAGAGGAACTTATCTAGGTAGGGTGGGAGGGATAGATAGAGATAGGAGAGAGATAGAGAGAGTTACCTAGGTAGGTTGCCAAAGGGAGAGACCTGGGAGAGAGAGTGGGAGGGAGATAGAGATAGATAGAGGTAGAAAGAGAGGGTGGTAGGGGCTGATTGAACGAGAGGTACGTAGAAAGAGGGAGAGGGTAGATAGAGACAATTAGAGAGGATAGGAGAGAGGGAGGGAGGGAGAGATGAGATGTATAGATAGAGAGAAAGTGATAAGGGTTGAGGGTATAGGGTTGAGGGTTGAGGGGTTAGGGTCAATGGTAGAGGGTATTGGGTTGAGGGTATAGGGTAGAAGGTTTAATGGTTTAGGGTTCATGGTTTAGGTTTGAGGGTAGAGGGTTTAGGGTATATGTTTGAGGGTATATGGTTGAATGATTAGGTTCAGGGTTCAATGTAAAGGGTAGAGGGTATAGCAGTTGAGGGTTTAGGGTTTAAGGATTGAGGGTTGATGGATTAAGGGTTGAGGGTTGATAATTTAGGGTTGAGTGTTTAATGTATAGGGTAGAGGGTAGAGGGTTTAAGGGTTTATCGTTTAAGGGTTGAGGGTTGATGGTTGAGGGTTTAAGGTTGAGGGTAGAGGATTGAGGGTATAGGGTATAGGGTCGAGGGATTAAGGTTGAGGGTCAAATGTATAGGGTAGAGGGTATATGGGTTGAGGGTTGAGGGTTGAGGGATTAGGGTAGAGATTTTTCCATGATTTAAGGGTTTAAGTCTTGAGGGATTAGGGTTGAGGGTAGAGGGTATTGGATAGAGGGTAGATGGTAGAGTGTAGAGGGTTTAAGGGTTGAGGGTTGAGGGTTTAGGGTTTAGGGTTGAGTGTTTAAGGGTTTAAGGGTTGATGGATTAGAGTAGAGAGGGAGGGATGGATGGATAGAGAGATGGAGGGAGAAGTGAGATAGACAGAAGGAGAGAAGATGAGGGAGGGACATAGATATATGAGGGTTAAGGATCCAATGTATAGGGTAGAGGGTTGAGAATAAAGGGTATAGGGTTGACGACCTGTAGGGTTGAGGGATTAGGGTTGAGGGTACATATGGTTGAAGGATTGGGGTTGAGAGTCCAATGTATAGGGTAGAGGGTATCATGGTTGAGGTTTTTGGGTTTGAGGGTTAAGGATTGAGGGATTAAGGGTTGAGTGTTGAGAATGGAGGGTTGAGGGTTTAATTTATAGGGTAGAGGGTTTAAGGGTTGAGGCTAGAGGGTTTAAGGTTGAGGCTAGAGGATTGAGGGTATATGGTTGGGTGATTAGGGTTGAGGGTCAAATGTATAGGGTAGAGGGTATAGGGGTTAAGGGATTAGGGTTTAAGGGTTGAGGGATTAAGGGTCAAGAGGCTTGAGGGATTTGGGTAGAGAGTTTACTAAGTGGGTTTAAGGTTTTGAGGGTTGAGGGATTAGGGTTGAGGGTAGAGGGTAGAAGATTGAGGGTAGAGGGTAGAGGGTTTAAGAGTTAAGGGTTTAGGGTTTAAGGGTTGAGGGTTGAGGGTTTAGGGTATAGGGTTGAGTGTTTAAGGGTTTATAGGATAGAGGGTAGATGATAGAGGGTTTAAGGTTGAGGGTAGAGGATTGAGATATAGGGTTGGGGGATTAGGGTTGAGGGTCCAATGTATAGGGTAGAGAGTATAGGGGTTGAGGGATTAGGGTAGAGATTTTACTAAGTGTGTTTAAGGGTTTAAGGGTTGATGGATTAGGGTTGAGGGTAGAGGGTAGAGGGTAGAGGGTAGAGGATTGAGGGTAGAGATTTTAAGGGCTTACGGTTTAAGGGTTGAGGGTTTAAGGTTGAGGGTAGAGGATTAAGGGTATAGGGTTGCGAGATTAGGGTTGAGGGTCTAATGTATAGGGTAGAGGGTATAGGGGTTGAGGGATTAGGTTTTAAGGGTTGTGGGTGGAGGGATTAACGGTCAAGAGGGTTGAGGGATTAGGGTAGATATCTTACTAAGTGGGTTTAACTGTTTAAGGGTAGAGGGTAGAGGGTATAGGGTAGAAGGTAGAGGGTTTAAGGGTTGAAGGTTTAAGGTTGAGGGTAGAGGATTGAGAGTATAAGGTTGGGGGATTAGGGTTGAGGGTCCAATTTATAGGGTAGAGGGTATAGGGGTTGAGGGACTAGGGTTTAAGGGTTGAGGGATGAAGGGTCAAGAGGGTTGAGGGATTATGGTAGAGATTTTACTAAGTCGGTTTAAGGGTTTAAGGGTTGAGGGATTAGGGTTGAGGGTAGAGGGTAGAGGATTGAGGGTAGAGGGTAAAGGGTTTAAGGGTTTAAGGGTTGAGGACTTAAGGTTGAGGGTAGAGGATTGAGGGTATGGGGTTGGGGGATTAGGGTTGAGGGTTTAATGTATAGAGTAGAGGGTATAGGGGTTGAGGGATTAAGGTTTAAGGGTTGAGGGTTGAGGGTTGAGGGTTGAGGGATTAAGGGTAAAGAGGGTTGAGGGATTAGGGTAGAGAGTTTACTAAGTGGGTTTAAAGGTTTAAGGGTTGAGGGATTAGGGTTGAGGGTAGAGGGTATTGGGTTGAGGGTAGAGGGTAGATGGTTTAAGGGTTGAGGGTTGGGGTTTGAGGTTGAGGGTAGAGGGTATACGGTTGAGGGATTAGGGTTGAGGGTACAATGTATAGGGTGGAGGGTATAGGGGTTGAGGGTTGAGGGTTGAGGGATTAGGGTTGAGGGTAGAGGGTATTGGGTTAAGGGTAGATGGTAGATGGTTTAAGGGTTTAGGGTTTAAGGGTTGAGGGTTTAGGGTTTAGGGTTTATGGTTGATTTTTTAAAGGTTGAGAACATTGAATGTATCCAGTGAAAACACTATTGTGAATAATCTAATGGATTCTTATGAGAGTGTGGGTAAGACTTCATGCTCAAAGGATAGTAATGTCACTTGGCGTGTCATTACATTAACTTTGGTAAGTAGTTAAACAATGAGAGCTCGGCTCATCAGAAAGACAAATGAACAAATGAGAACTAGTAGAAAAACTTTATCAAGATCCATTCAAACGCGGGAAATAATTGAAGGCACTGATTCAAATGAGTTATGGGAATTCTTGGGGAGACTACCATGAAAAGATAAAAATGTTGTTGAAGAATTGGGAACACTAATTGAAGAGTATTCGAAGTATAACACAAGGCCATCTTTGAATCAAAGGGATGTGGTAAGAAGGAGAATCGGTAGTCAGAACTGTGAGCCACATCCAAAGAAATTTTTGGATATGACTCAAACCTAATTTTTTCATAAATTTCAACAGGGTTATCCTCAAATTAGTATTTCTCAAAGATATTTTGAAATGCTTAAACATTTTTATGTCAAGATAAATCACACATGCACTACTTGTTGTTGTAGACTATATATTGAATTCTCTAACCATTATGATGCTTATCATTCTATATGTTTAGATTTGCATACTATTGATGTTTTGTAGGATTGTGGCTGAGAAGCCCCACCAACATCATTGAGAGAGTTATTATCAAAAAATTTATGTGAAATAGAGGATGGAAAAATATTCTACAAGACAACATTCTTGGATGGTTCATGCCAGCATTGTGGTGGCTTGTAGCATATGCTTATATGTCAACATATGGAAAGCACATATGAAGTGGGACAAAAAATAGTAGAGTTCGAGAAGTATAAAATAGTGGCATATGTTGAAAAACATGGGTCTCAAGAAAAAAGGTGTGATTTGGTTATTCAAAATATTCTAGTGTATTAGTTTATGTCCATGTTTCATGACAATATACTATCTGAGTATGAAAGGCATACCCATAGAGGTTGATGGTTAGACACACAATTCAAGATATGCAAGGACACCTTTCTAGTTGGTAGCATAGTATCAGTGGTTGACTTTGCAAACAACTACACTCTACAAACAACACTTGAGGTGCAGTCACAAAATTACAACCCCACACAGGTTTTGATATTTGTGCACATAGCATTCATTCATGTAGGTGATAGTACAAAGGACCAAAGGAAGGTATTGAGGGAGTATCACTTTTATATTAGTGATGATCATACACATTCTCCAAATTTTGTGCAAGGACACTTCTAGATGTTCTATAGTGATTTGGCTCACAGGGGCATAGCATACGATTAGCATATAATATGGTCAAACAACTGTGCAACATAGTTTAAGAACTTTCACATGTTCTACTAGTTGAGCAGCATGTATTTCATTACAGGTGTTCAGAATATGTAGAAATTTTGTGAGGCCATACATGGAAAGGGGGAGCATGATGGTGTAGGAGCATGCATGAAAAGAGAATTAGCACGAGAAGATTTAAAGTATAAAAATAGTGAAAATTTGACTGATGCAAGATCAATCATCAAGTGGTGCAATGCCTTGATGGGTCCAGGTATGTCACCAAAAAGTGTAGCCTTTGACACTTTTCACTCATTTGGACCCTTGCCTATGGATTTTGGACCTTTTTCAACTTATTTTTACACTTTTCCAAGCCTTGTACCAAAGTGTTGTAAGGTGTTGTAAAACATCTTTACACTTTCCTAGGCTTGTCATCACTAAATCAACCCTTTCTTATGGCATAATGACCCTTTAATGCACATACATGCCCGAATTAAGTGTATTTTATGAGATAATCCTAAAAAACAACAATAAATATCCTTTAATCTCTGAAAACCAATGAAAAATTCCCAAGTGGACTTAGGTCGCCACCTTGGCTGACCTAGTCCCATGTGGCTTAAAATTTAAAATAAATATCAAATTCTTCTAGGATTTTGTCTCTAAAACCCTAAGGTTGGCCAGTATGGTGTTATTTCAGGAAAATTAGGGCATCACATGTATAAATAAGGTTTTTTCCTCTCATTTTGACGCCTAATCACTCTAATTCATCATATTATGCATCACTCAACTCACACTCCTCTCATCTCTCATCCACTACTCTTCTCAAGCAAGCTAGGGTTTGAGTAGTTTAAGTTGCCAAGACATCTCTCTCAAGAAGAATCCAAAGGGTTGAATCCTCCATTGCTGCAACACAAGATCATTCATCATTGCAAGGTAAACTCCATCACTCCTTTGTTTCATGATTCATTACATTTCTATCTCATTTGGTTTGATTACTCAGAAGGGGCTTGACCAAAGCAAGCCCCCATGACCTAACATCCAATATTTATTTTTCTATTTGTGTGATTTACAGGTCTTGTGTGCAGATTTCACAAAGAACCAAGTTGAAAAAGTCTTCAAAAACTTTTCTAAGCTCTTCAAGGTTGAAAAAACCCTAGTTGAGGCTTGGAGAACACTTGTAGACCATATTCTTCACTTTCAGGACCATACACCTAGAGGAGTATAAAGTACCAACCTAGGGCTTCCATTTCCATTCTCTAGTTTTCAAAAATTCAAAAGAGGACTAAGTCACCAACAATGGTGACCTAGTCCCACTAAACCTTTTTTTCAGAGATTTTTAGAGATCTAAATACCCTTTTTGGTTGAAATAGGCTCCAGACCAATTTTCCAAAAAAAGGACTAGGTCGCCTAGAATGGCGTAAATGTCTTAGCAGGCTTAAATTCGAGCATCAAAAACATTTCAAGCTCTTGCAAGTTTGTAGGTACACACCTCTTTCATCTTCAACCTTCTTTTTTAGTTTAATTTATATTTATTAGGTTATTCTTGTACATACTTGTATATCTCTATGTGTTTTCCAACATCTTGTACATTCCAATAGTTTACTTCCAATGGTTAGTCTATTCCATTATTCTTTAGCATTTAGGGAATTCCACACACATCAAACCCATAATCCTTTGAATGAACTCATCCAAAAACACCAAACCATTAGTGTGAAAGAGAGTCATTCCACAAACCAAGAGCTCCTAGGTGTAAAACCCTAGGAGCCTATTTGAGGAATCCTCTTTCCCTCTTGCTTAGTTTTTGGTGGTTCATTTTGGTGAACCTGACATCCACACCCTCTTGTCTGATTTGGAGCTTTTTCATCATCCTAGATTTTCATTGCATTTTATTGTGCATTGTTTCATTTTCATTTTAGGGTTTTAAAAATTTGCATTAGTGAAAGTGCATAATAGGTCACATTTTTGCATCTTAAAACATTAATCATTTCTGAAATTTTACATTTTCACCTTAGATCTGTATTATACAATACATAAACCACCTGTACCCACCAATTTTTTTTGCAAAATCTCAAAAAGTCACCAAGAGGACTAAGTCACCACCTTGGGCGACCTAGTCCCTTTAGGTTCCTGAACCTTCCCTTTACAGAGCTAAAAACCCAAATTTTAGGGTTTTTTTTGTGCCATTACCTATATATATCAATTGGTTGTGTTTCTATTACATGTATTTTATTAGAACTAGATTAAATTAGCTCCTTTCATGCATTTCTTAGTTTCAATTTTTCATATACTACATTTCTTTTTAGATTGTTGCATAGTGTAATCAGAAAAATACCTTATTTCCCATCTGAAAAATTGCATCTCAACATTTTAGTTTAAATCATTGCATTGCATTCTCTTTCCTCTTTCCTCTTACCATGTTTTCTTTTAAAGGATGTGGCTTTGATTTGGTTTCAAATGGATTGCATAAATACAATAGTCCTTATGAGTTCAATGTAGATTACAATATAGAATTCATTAAAGAACAAGTTAATAACCAAACTATTGACACTATTCTTAACATTGAATTACCCCTTGATGAGGGTGTTTGTGTTGACAATCATAACAATCATACTTTTGCTTCTCCTTATACCTCTCCTATTAGTGACGAAGGTATCTTGGTGCTAGAAGCTACAAGTGTTGAGGGTATTGATTGTCCCTCTCCTCATCCCCCTTTACCAAACAACAAACAACAAGAATAAATCATAGAAACATTTCTTGACATCACCTTACCTAGTCTCCCTACCCATAAAAGTCCCAATTCCCCTTCTTCTAATATCCCTCCTCGATGCAAAGAGGATAGGTTGGTGTTAGACGATATACATATTACAAGTTAGGAGACTCTTGACCCTCCCTTCACTAATTCTCCTACCATTTTGGATAATCTATTTGATAATCCTAGTGGTCCTTCTCTTGATACCTCCCCTACATGTGATGAAGCATGTGATGAACCTCTTCCAAACCCTCCTACTAGGGTAGATAGTTTGGAACAAGAGAATGAGACCTTTGACAATCAAATAGAACCCTCTCCTAGTCATCCCATCCTGATCATTCCCCTAATAATATTATGCCCTTACAATAAGTTGTAGAGCCCATGTTAGACTCTTCTTCCCTAGGGGATGTTAATATCATTCAATCTCAACTTATCCTTTACCCTCCTCCAAAAAAACCCAAACCCAAATTCACCATTTACCCACCTACTCATAATGTTTCATAGCAACTGAGTCATACCACCATTGCTCATACACATTACACAAGAAACAAACCACTCACAAAAAGCAACTTCAACATCCTTACCTTCATTCCCTCCCATCTTACCTACTGCCCCTTGATTAAATCGAATTCTTAGGGAGTATGACCTTGTTGATCAACTAAGGAATACTCCCACTAAAATAACATTATGGGATCTCATTCAAGTCTTCCCTCACTATCACAACATGGGTATGTGCAAGATCATCATGGAAAAAATAAGCCCTCTAGTGGCAATGAAAATTCAGAAAATCAGAGTTAGGAAACTTGACATAAAAATTTGAATAAGTTATCTATACTATTTCAAAAATATGAAAGAATAGAATCTGTAGAAAATTGAATGTAGTTTCTAAAATACTAGGTTTATTTTAAAAAAAAAATCTATTTGGTAAAAATTTGAAATTTCAATGTAGCAGTACTTAAATTTCAGGGAAAAAAAAGAAGTAGGTGTCTGTTTGACCACCCTAACAACAATAAAATGATAATATTTTGTTTACAATATTTTAGATATAAGTAGAGAACTCATGTCCCGATGTGATGCATATTTTTTTGTAATTGTTTTCCAAGTAAATAATTAATTATGATTTTTTTATTACAACTTTTGAAAAATATAAAAACTCATATGTCTAACCATCTTAACTTGGTCAAAACTTCATGAAATTATTTTTTTCTATTTTTAATCCTATAGTATGTGAAGCATAGAATGTGATGCATGTTTCAGATTCAAAAAGTGTGATACCATTTGAAAGCTATAGATGTTTTTCAATCAGCCTATCAATCAGGACTTTTTTCATAATTCAAATAGAAAATGAATACTAATTATTTATTAAATTAAAATTAAAGCATAATTTATATTGGTGGAAAGATGAGAATATCCTTTAAAAACCCTTTTCATTTCATCAATTTTGGGTAAAAAAAACTCGTTAGCCACATGGGCCATCATATCACTTACAAATCGCCACTTTTTGGCCCATCATGATCTGGCACATACCCACATTATGTAAGCAACCTTACATCAAGTTCCTATCCCTTATAATGTGTAACCCAATGACATACTAGCTATTATTCACGAAATCAATGTTGATATTGTTTTTCACCAAAGTGAGCTCCCTCCTTTGGATGTACAAAAATAAAATGAAGCTTTCATAATAATCTCTCAATATGAACCAAAAGGGATGAAGCGAACTCTTGTAGATACCAGATCTTCTCTTAATGTGTGTAGTGTGCCTTCTGGATAGGCTTGGCATTGCTAGATCCCATATTAAACCTGATTCTCTATCTATCAGAGGATTTGAAAATGTCACTAAGGAACTGCTTGGTGTGATCACTATACCTCTTACAATTGGAATGGCCACATTGGACACTAAATTCCATGTAATGCCTCACAAAATTTCATATAATCTTCTCTTAGGCAGGCTATGGATTCATGCAATGAATGGAGTTCCTTCCACTCTTCATCGTAAAATGAAGTACATCTATAACAACAAAGGGTACACACTCAAAGTTGATCCTGAACCAAAAAATTTCTTAAACCTTGAAAAATCCAAAGAGAATAATTTCAACACCTTAACACCAACCAAACAAGTGGAACCCATACATGACAAGTCCTTAGACAATGATTGGGGTTCCTTAGACTTCACCCATCCTTTTAGGAGAATCCAAGATCACAAACAAATAATTTGAATAGGGAAATATAGTCTTTTCCACACAAGACTCGGTCGATCCTTTGAAAGCATCCACCTCAATTACTTTAGACCAAGAAGCCAATAACAAACCCTCACCTGATTCAAAAGTGCTGAAAAATATCTATGGAAAAGGTTATGAGCTTATGAAACAATTTGGCTATAGTGGACAAGGATGTGGTTCTAACGAACAAGGTATCCACACCCCTATTGAGCCTATCACACAAACAACACATCATGGTCTTGGATTTTGTCCTTTAATCAAAATCCTCAAACCTTCACCTCACACCAACTCTCTCACAACTCACCCTTCTAAACCAACCTTAGTACATGATCCTTTGCAACTAACAAAGGACTCTTCGCTTAATTTCAATGTCATATCACAACCCACTACCGATTTGGATTTTACACACTCCTCTAAAGGAGTATACAAAATATCACAATCTATAGCGCCTTGTATAAGTATGACATCTTGTACTAAGAAAGACACTTATTTGTCACAATCTAAAGGAACACCTTCTCCCCTTGATCAAGAGGGCATCTTGTTGAGACTCCTCCAAGATCACTTGATCTCCCTTCCTCCTCGCACTTGAAAGAAATTTTCCCACAAACTTTCCTTTTGTGCCTACCACCGAGTTCACGGTCACTCCACTAACAACTGTGAGGCCTTGAGTTGTAAAATCCAACATCTTAAGGAGTTTGGTACTCTCCCTTATGTGGGGACACCTTGTTCCTCTAATTGATATTTATTTTCACTCAACCTCGCATCTCCTCAATCCTTTTGACTCACTCTTGTCCTACACTAAGTGGGGGTAAGGGGTTCGTTAGCCTCTTCCCTCATATGTCACTTATCGTTATATCTCTTGACTAGTCGTTAACATTTCATGAACATAGAAGAGCAATCTTGGGATGTGGACGACATGTCTTAAATTGAATTGCATGTGACATACACCCCTCCTTCTTCATGATGCAACTTATCAGAAATATATGACTCAACATAGGGATTTCCAACCAAGCTCTCATGTCCTCTTCTCCTTCTTCTACTTTAAAGAAATTTCTAACAGTAATGGTGTTAGCATCCGATTTAAAGTGGGGGAATACATTGACACTCACATTTAATTGTGTGATTTTATTTATCTTGTGACTCCCTCTCTTCAAAACATTAGGTACAATGTTTCTTAGGATGAGACATTTGCATCTTTCCTCTCTTGGATACAATATGAGTCTTTTTGCACTTTTCCTCTCTTGGTGACATTACCCTTAATGTTCTTAAGATGAGACATCACATAAACAAAAAAAAAAAAAATTTGAACATTCCTTACATCATCATTATAAAATCATCTTTCTCTTGTGGCACCTTATCAAAGGTATCACAAGGTATAACTTTGGTATGGTTGATCAGGAATCCAAACTAGCAATATGACTTTCCCCATAGCCACCTTTGTGTATGTGAGTACATCCCAACTGAGTGTATGTTTCTCAAATTTTTGGAAAACTCACCCTATGAACAACCTGATGTTCTATGGTCCTAGAGTGAGCACATATTTTCCTTCTTTTCTTTCCCTTAGTCCTTGTCATCGCATGATCATGTATCTCATTTTTCTGCAATGCATTCACCCTTGAATGTGTCTTCTTGCACTGATGTTGAGTTGACTTAAGATCTTGAATCCTAGGGGCTTGACCACCTCCTTCTTCTTTCCCATTCTTCACCATCTCCATGTGGCTACTTTAGTGTGATTTTGAAGCAAGTTCATACTCACTAAAGTGGGGGCTAAATGTGTCACCAAAAAGTGTAGGCTTTAACACTTTTCACTCATTTGGACCCTTGCTTATGGATTTTGGACCTTTTTCAACTTCTTTTTACCCTTTTCTAGGCCTTGTGACAAAGTGTTGTAAGGTGTTGTAAAAATTATTTAGACTTTCCTATGCTTGTCATCACTAAATCAACCCTTTAATGCACATACATGCCCGAATTAAGTGTGTTTTATGAGACAATCCTAACAAATAACAATAATTATCCTTTAATCTCTGAAAACTAATGAAAAATTCCTAGGTGGACTAGGTTGCCACCTTGGGTGACCTAATCCCATGTGGCTTAAAATTTAAAATAAACCTAAAATTCTTTTGGGATTTTGTCTCTAAAACCCAAAGGTCAACCTATATGGTGCTATTTCAAGAAAATTAGGGCATCACATGCATAAATAAGGGTTTTTCCTCTCATTTTGACCCCTAATCACTCTAATTCATAATATTATGCATCACTCAAATCACACTCTTCTCATCTCTCATCCACTACTCTTCTCAAGCAAGCTAGGGTTTGAGCAGTCTAAGTCACCAAGACATCTCTCTCAAGAAGCATCCAAAGGGTTGAATCCTCCATTGCTACATTACACGATAATTCATCATGGAAAGGTAAACTCCATCACTCCTTTGTTTCATGTTTCATTACATTTCTCTTCATTTAGTTTGATTACTCAAAAGTGGCTTGACCAAGGCAAGCCCCAAGTCCCTAACATCAAATATTTCTTTCTCTCTTTGTGTGATTTGCAGGTCTTGTAAGCATATTTGGCAAAGAATCAAGGTAAAAATTTCTTCAACATTTTTTCCAACCTCTTCAAGGTTGAAGAAACCCTAGTTGAGGCTTGGAGAACACTTGCAGACTAGGTTCTTCACTTTCTAGACCAGACACTTGGAGGAGTAGAAAGTACCAACCTAGGGCTTCCATTTCCATTTTATGGTTTTCAGACATTCATAAGAAGACTAAGTCACCAACAATGGTGACCTAGTCCCACTAAACTTATTTTTTTGAAGATTTTTAGAGATCTGGATATCCTTTTGGTTGAAATGGGCTGTAGACTTATTTTCCAGGAAAAGGACTAGGTCGCCCAAAATGGCGTAAATGTCCCAGCAGGCTTAAATTCTAGCATCAACAACATTTCCAGCTCCTTCAAGTTTCTAGGTGCACACCTCTTTCATCTTCAACCTTCTCTTTTAGTTTAATGTATATTTATTAGGTTATTCTTGTACATACTTTGATATCTCTATGTGTTTTCCAACATCTTGTATATTCCAATAGTTTACATCCAATAGTTAGTCTATTTCATTAGTTTTTAGCATTTAAGAAATTCCACACACATCACAACCCCCAAATATTTAAATGAAATCACACAAAAACACCAAACCATTAGTGTGAAAGAGAGACCATGTCCTACCCAAGAGCTTCTAGGTGAAAAATCCTAGGAGCCTATTTGGGGAATCCTCTTTCCCTTATGTGTATTTTTTTGGTGGTTCACTAGGTAATGAAGGTACGTCTTCAATTCATATATTTTTTTTGGTTGATGGATGATACTAACATTGCACCATATGAGGATTGTTGTACACTAACATGATCAATTGAGCTACACACTTTCCTTAGCTCAGATGTAGGTTCATGGAGTATCAATACACGAAATATGGCATGATTTTGTTCTTCAGGTACAATGCAAGATTGGAATGATTGTGAGTCAGTGGAGTGGGTTGACAGATGGTTGACAAGTTATCTTAGCCCACTTCACATGTATCACCCTCCAACGGCATTGGAACTAACACATATAGAATCATCGATCGACTTTTACCATGTAGTTGATCTAGTTCAACTACGTAATATATCTACTTGCTTAGTTTTTGAAATTCCTACTTTTATCTTACTTTGTAGTGTATTCATAATGTTGACTAATTTCAAGATATTTGTTGCACATATCAATGTAGGGCATGTTTATGCAGTTATTGCTAATGAAGATAATGAAGAGGGAACAAAATATTACTTGTGTCATTGTGTTGAGGCAAAAAATAAATTGGAGGCCCTACTTATATATGGAGAAAACATCAAATACCCTACAGGCTTAGTTGTTGTTACTAGAACGTGGCTTAGAAGGTACCCACACAAGAGTGTTAAACATTGGTTATTTCAAAACTTTGACACTTTCATGGAATCCAATGTTATTTTGACCAAATATGGGGTTAGACCTTTGAACAAGATCTTGTGGAAGGTCTGTGAGTCTGACCATGAGGAAATACTTGACATAATGAAGAGTAGAGCAAACCCGAATGGTTCGTTGGATTAATTTGTAAGTATGCACATTGGTTCTTATTAATTTATACTTGTATGAACATTAATTTGTTTGATACCAATGCTATCATATTCTTTTACTTTTCCTATTTGCAAGTAACCTGCTAAAGATTAATTGGTGTCCCCTTGTAGAAAAATACAGATTTATGAGCCATCCAAGAGAATCTCAGCCAAAAAAGAACCGCAACATCCTTATTTTGATGATCTTGATAAATCTTAATTATGATTTTAAGTAATTAAAAAAGTGTGTGCGAAGCTTGGTGAGGGAATTTCAAGTTATTCATTTGAATTTAACCTTATCATGAGCACCTATGATGTAGAAATTATAAGAGCATCTTGAATTTCAAGTTATTCTATTCATGAGAGGTGTTGTGTGCAATAGGTATCTTGGAACTCACAGTGAAGATGTATGACCACGAGTGACTAATTTGAGAGACTAGCATGCCTATCCTCAATGGAAGCATCAATATTTATTCCTTGTTGTTCCCAAGTTGGAACCTGTAGACACATAAAATATACATGCACTTGATTCTGATCCTACTAACATCGTTTCGTCTTGAATCATACTCTCAACTTATCAACACCTTTCATCCCTTAATTAAATAAATCATTATTTATTTAATTAGGTCTTTCTCCTCTGGTGATTAAATTAATAAATTCAATTTAATTAATCATCTTTCTCTGTTCATTTAAATAATTCTTTTTATTTAAATTAAATCTCTAAAGTCCTCTTATTAAATTGAATAAATTAAAACATTATTTAATTTAATCTAACATATTCCTCTTTAGTTAAATAAATCAAATCATTTATGTAATTAATCTCTTCCTCTCAATTTGATTTAAATCAATTCATAAATTTAAGTCTAAATTGTCACATCTCCTAATTCCTCATTAAATTGATTAAAATCTTGATTAAATTAATCTCAATCATTAAAATCCTCTAGAGAATGCAACTTGCACAATAAATCAATTACTTTGATTTATTAAATCTCTATTTTCCTCACAAAGCATCAAAAAGGAATATTCCCTCATTTGAATTCAAAAAGGCCAAGTGGACCTGGTCCTTCCAACAAGGCATTCAATGCCTCTTACATGTCCTTATGCATTGAGCCAAGTGGCATTAACTTCATTTCTCTTTCCCTCTCACATGTCGCATTCAAAATTCAAATTTGAATCCAATGGCATTTATCATGCACATTGACCAAAATGTGCTCATTCCTCCTCCAATCACATGTGGACAAGTGGCCTCTTCTCATTGGTTGATCTTTTATCCCACATTTATCCAAATCCCTCATTCTTCCAATTTGGGAATCTATAAATGAGAGACTCTTCCTCTCATTCAAACATCCACAATTTGAGTAAACTTACTCTACTAAACTTCATCCTCATCCACAATTCATATGCAAAGTTACTCTCTTCACATTGAGAGCTAATTTTGCCCTTTCCATCCAAGTATTCACCATTTTTATACATTGCAACAAAGTTATGCTCAAATCTCTTTGGAGATTTGACCATTTACACAATCAATCCACATTGCAACTCTAGGAATTGGGAAAGGGCCAATTGCAACACTCCATTGGCACCAATTCCCGCATGGGATCATCACTCTATTAGCTTGATTAGGATTTAATTTCATTTCTTGTAGTGTTCTTCATCATTTTTCCTAATTTTAGCTTTAATAGATGGATTTTGTGGGGAATCTCTCACTCTTGTATGCATTTTGATCTAACATTAACCATGTTTGTCATCTTTGTGCATTTGCAGGTTTAGGGGTTCATAGAACCAAATGGTGTGGATTTTTTTTTTTGTAAGTGCCTTCCATCTATTTTCAATTCATTTCCATGTTGGATGCTCTTTCTTTTTCTTCTTTTCCTTTGCGTATTTGTTAGTAAACTACTAAAAATTGATTGGTCTCTCCTTGCAGAAAATGATGATTTATGAGCCATTGAAGAGAATATCAGCCAAAAAATAAATGTAACATCCTTATTTTGATGATCTTGACAAATCTCAATTCTTATTTGAAGCCATTATAAAAGAGCGTGTGAAGCTTAGTGAGGGAATCTCAACTTCTTCATTTGAAGTTAACCTCATCATGAGCACCTATGATATAGAAATTAAAAGAGAATATTGAATGTATGAGTGACATTATAAAAGATATGTGAGAATAGAGTACCTAAGGAATTGTAATTAGATTTACTTGTAATGAGATTTATTGAAATATTGAAATTTGGTGCAAGGCACCAAGGTTATTGAGCAAATTTGGTTCATGGAAGTCTTAAATTATTTTTTTGTTTTGAGTTTTTTCAGTTGAATAAGGTAATATTAGACCAATTTATAATGTAATAAGTCATTTTAGCTGGTTTTGGGGTCACTTTGGAGTTCATGTTGCATATTTGTCAAAATGATGTAAATTGCAAAAATTGAAAAGTTGTCAATGTGAAAAAAGTGCAAAAAATTGTAAACTTGAAGAAGCCCAACGGTCATGGGAATTAAAAGGCTAGTTATATTTGTTGTCATAGGTTGGTTAAAGTTTAAATATTTTGGGAACTCAAAGGAAGAGGTTGTTGAATGTTTTTGTGAAGGAAAAGTAATAACAACCCCTTGATTTCTCTTGTAATTTTGTTTGTTTCATTAATTTTTTTTGTTTTAGACTATTATACTTGGCCATACATAAGTATTATGTCCTACAAGCCTTTCCAATTGGTAGAGATAGGTGTTATATACACTTTGTATTTTGATTGAAGGAAATTCATTGAGTTTTAATAATTTTATTGTCAAATTACTAACTCCGAGTTTATACAGCCAACCATAAGGGTTTGAAGACTAAAAATGAATAAATGACTCATTCCACCTATTTTTTTCTCTTTGTGGCATCATGGAATGAGTCCAAAATGGTAGGATTAGATGTAGGAATAATATTTAGGAGTAGGGAAAATATTTAGGAGTGTTTTTGGTTGTTGTCCTAGAGGAAATTGGGTGAATTTTGGCTTAAAAATGGAGTTTTGATGTTGGGTTTTGGTGAAATTGTATTAGGTGTAATGTACGGAAAACTTAAATACCAAAATTTGACAATTAATTTAAATAAGTTCCATTATATTTAAAATAATGTCATCATCTCAATCATTTAGACATCAACGAACTAGTCGATTACTTACAACGACATAAAAGTCGATAAGATATTTCATAACAATTTAGTCTAAATCATACAAGTGTCAAATTACACAATTCCAGTTATAAATACAATGAATGATAATATATCCAGTTTACAATTCGAGAATTAGGCATTCAGTCACCATAAGCTCATCATTACATAAATCATGAATAATAAAGCATAAAAGAAGATACAATCTATCGATCTTCCATCTAAAAGCAAATCTTCATAAAGAAGACGAGAACAAGGATCAGGTGCTTTTTCCACCCAACCTTGAAGCTTACACTTCCCCGAAATTTCTTAGTCAATCAAGAAATACCCGACCCTACACGAATCGCTTAGCAAAAAGCAGTCTACAAGCAAGATGGAATCTGGTGCATGCCCAGTAGAACTAGTAATACCTCAAGCATTTTATTTTTCTAATTCAGTTAAGAAAGAAGCAAGTTCGATACTAGGATATGGTAGAGAGTTCAAATAATCCATCGATTTCAATGGTACAAAAATTACTTGGCCAAGTAAAATGTCATGCATGACAAATAAAAGTAGTTTTGGAAAATAAAAACTACACTCTCTATTAACCCATATTCGGCACTCGTCCCGGAAGGTAACTTTCCCAAAACATAACATGCAGAATTATCTATCATTCATGCATGGTTCAAACAATCAAATGCAGTCTTCCGCATTCTTTCAAAACATCAATTGAAAACATTGTTTAAAATGAAAATAGTTTATAAATGAGCTTCTTTTCATTGTTTAAATCCACAAAAGTCATAAAATCAATATTTTAATTGAGTAATTTAAATAATCAATAAAGTTTTCTAAATGAAGGTGTAACTCCAGTATGTTGAATAATACATATAAAAACATAAATTAAAAGAGTACACGTTCATTCGTTCATACTCTTATTTAATTAGTGTTGTTTCAATATTGTTCTAAATGTTTGAAAATAGATCAAATCTCAAGTTTAAACGTTATATTTTCAATTTATCCTATTTTAGAAAAAAATAATAATCGTTCATTAATTAAAAGAAATAACTTCTATATTTGTATCAGTTTTGACAGTTTCATTGAAAGGTGAGATTTTCTAAGTTTCAATAACCTCTGTTTCAAATAGCGTTTAAAATTTGAAGTTTAGTTCTGTCTTTTGTTTTCAGTCAACGAGTATTATTTTCTGTCAGCAAAATTAATCCATTTTTTGTTCAAGATCATTTTTGGATCTAAAATAATAAAGTTTATTTTCTGGTTTACTATATTTTTCTTAAATTCATTTTCACTGTTTATTTTATGATTTCTATCAAATTTTACTAAAATCTTCTTCTTTTCCGTGTTTTCAAATGAAGTTCTTCCTAAATTTTTCTATTTCTAAATCCAATATTATTCTGAAAAATTTAGAGTTTGATATTTAAAAGTTGAAACAAAATTCGTAATAACAAAAAATTTCTTCAATAATTTTTGCAATCTAAATAATAAAATAGTTTCTAAATCAATTTTAATCTATTAGCAATTGTGTTTATCTATTTCAAGATCTTACCTGGTAAAATTCGATTTCTGGAAATGTAATTGTTAAATTTTTGTCCTTCCTTGAATCCTCTGTTCTTTGTTCTTTCCCCTAGCGCCTCTTCCTATCTCCTATCTTCCTGTGAGTGGAGAGGATTGGAGAGTGTGAATTCCTGTGGCAGATTTCTGCCTGGGTGCACCCTTTATTCTGATGTTTGTATGAAATGGGAGGTGATACCTTTGGAGGCCACGTGTGGACTGTCCTCACCTCTTAACAACCCTACGCACTTCTTAGTAAATCCTACACAGGCCTCCCAAACAGGTCGCACCCATCTCCTGACTACTCCTCATATGTGGTGAGAGGAGAGAGCCTTGTAGCTGCGTGGCAATTAGAGATCCTTGTGCATGCTTGTTGGCTTCACTCACTGTTGCCCATGCATGGGTGAAGGGACTGGTAATTCTCCCCTTGCTGCGTGGAAACCTTGCGCACCTCCCTGCCCACCACTCCTCCTTAGCTATGATGTGCACCCCTATCTCCATAGTGTGCCAGTCACTCCTGCAGCGTGGGTGAAGGGAGTGTCTTCTGCGGTGGGTGAAAAGTGTAGAGAAACCTACGTACTCCTCACATAGACATGTATCTCCTTTCGTGCTTGGCGCACTTTGGAGACATCTGAGTTTAGGTAATCTTAATTTCTATTTTTGTTTGCATGCTTCTCCTTGCATTGCGTGGGATATGAGGAGAAAAATGCAAATATAAAAATCCAAATAAAAGCTCAAGGTTCCTCTTCTCTGGTTGCACATGAATGATTTTTTCCTCCAATGAATGATACCAAAATTCACTATGTATTTTCTGCCTAATACTCCCAAAACGGGTTTTTTGTGTGTGTCCCAATTCTCTTTCTGTTTCTAATTTTGAATTTCTGAGTCCCTTCATTTCCGACTTTTTTTTGGTATGTATATCCTTTTCCCCATTTTCATGAAATTGATCTCAACAAGGAATGAGATCCACAATTTTCTCATTGATCTTTAGTTCAGAAATTGAACTCCAGTCTCTCATTTTGATTGATTCTTGATAATATTTAAAGATATTTCCTTCGACAAGTTAGTTGAAGCTTTAAAATTGAATACAAATTCCAATGAGTATGTACTTGTTTTCTAATTGATTTTCAAAAACTCCATTTTCCATTTTGTTCAATTTCAAATTACATATTTCTTTTTTTTTATAATTTCAATTTTAAAAGCATTTAATTTTAAAAACACTTTATTTAATTATATTTTAATCAAATTTCGAAATTCAATTCATTGCATCTAAATTTCTAATTTCTTATTTCCAAATAATAATAAAATATTCAAACAAGCAATCTATCTTTTTAATTTACGTTAAATTTCATCAATTTAACTAAATCATCATTAAATCACATGCATTTTTGCAATTTTTTGAGAAATCACATTAAAACTAAATTTTCAATTCGCAAGCATGATATACGCATGAAACATTAAAATATTCATCTATGTGAGTGTGTGAGATCCCATCTATTCCTAAACATCAATCGGCTAAACAACTCTACCTGATCCTTGTTCTCGCCTTCAATCGCGTTCACCTGTTCCTACGTTCACTTGCACTCGACTTATCATCAGTAATGACAAACCTCGAAATAAACATAAATACAATTCAAATCATAATAATTGCATTTCGATTTCAATTTCATTTAGATTTCAATTTCAATTCAATTTCAACTTCATTTCATTTTGAATTTCAATTTAACTATCATTAAATAATAATTTAATTTCCATCTAAATTTTGACATAATGATTAATACTTGAATTAAATAAGTCAAAGAATCCAAACATGACATCCTTCCCCTCTTGGAAGAGACATCATCTCAATGTCTTATTAGTCATTCAATAAGCATGACATCATCCTCATCATTAAAACATATTATCTCAATCAATAAACATAGTATCTTAGTAGGTAAAGCAGAGTATCTCAATAAAGCATAATGAAATGGTAACTAACAACATAGTTCTCCAACATAAATATAAGCAAATATAATAGCATCCATGCTATCAAAGTTCACAACATGTGAATCAAAAACCAGAGTATCAAGTATCTCATACATTAAGCAAATACTACTCTAAGAAAGCAAATGAGGAAAAATGATAGTCAATCGTCATAGAATCCTCCCATGTAACACTATCCTCAATCTAATGGTTCCATTAAACAACACTAGTCTATAAGTGATGAAATTCATAACTTCCAGTACATCAAACGGTCTCACAAATCTCGGAGCCAACTTTGATGGTTTCCCAAATTATGAAAGATTAACAAACATTTATTCTACACAACAATCTTGTCTTTTCTAGACCTTGCTTCAAGTATCCTTATTATCACATATGGAAATTTCATATGCTTCACACATACTTACTTTCCTTAAAAACTTTATTCTACAAACACATTCAATATATATAATATTAACTATACCTAGTGATCAAAATTCATTGGTTCATGCCTTTGTCCTTAGTATAACCCAAATGGAAGAGGAATGTCGATGTATTGTACACTACATCGTGGGTCCAATCCTTTCCTTTGTACTTACACTTTTAGACAACTCATAATCCAAGTCCATTCGCCACTTACACATTCATTATCCCTACCATAAAGTACTTTACCTTAATTACTTGTATATCTTGAGCATAACCTTGCTCCTAGACACTTATCAATTAAGTCCAATCGATCACTTCTATCTATTATTTCCTTTTTAACATTTTATCAAGTCTATGATTATATTCACGCCTTTTCAACTTTAATAGATTTTCCTTTCATTCCTTACAATAGTCCAAACGTCAATTTTTTTAGAAATTATAATTCATTCAAGATTTAATCCACCATTTTACTTATTTGACTAAAATAATATATTGCACATTTATTCAAATGACTGTCTCATGGTAAGATTTCGGTTTACACAACCCTATCATTATTTGCTAAACTGAAATAACTTTTCAGATTTACTAAGCAACTTCTTACCCATAATATAATATTTAGAATCAAGTCCTATAAGTCGAGTTTTCAAAACCTGCTAGTTTCATTGATGAATCTATCGACTAGATCATTATGTTAATTCTATAAAACAAAGACAGATCAATTTGTCTTTCATTTTACCATTTTCCTTCTAGAATCTTAAGTGAGTTACATGTCCTACCAATGATGATCTCAAGTATTTATTTCCTGACATACTAAACATTACCCTGCTACATTCCGTGCAGCTTCTTACTCTATCTTCTTCCAGATGATAGTGGATCCCTATCTGACAATTCCTTTTGTCAATCCGATGTCCTACCCTGACATCATTATCCTCATTCCATTCATAAATATTTTAAATTTTGGACACATAGGTTCTTTTATATCCAACAATAGTTTATCCTTCGACTAAGTGATAACCTATTTGATCTTATACCATTATTAACCTTCATGTAAATAGTTATGAGTTTAACGAAGATAATTCTCATTTATCTCAAGACATAAATACTGTGGATATTATTTTATCCTTAGATCATTTTCATAGATTCAATTTATCTTTTATTTCAATCCAATTTCCTGAATTTAATCTGGTACTAATTTTGAGTAACAATCCTTGTTTAATCTCATTGATCTCCAAATAATAAAAAATTTCATTGCATATCCAATCAACAAGCATAAACATTCAACTTCCGGATTCCTTAATTATAAAGGTGGGTCTCAATTCATTATTCTATTTTGAGCACAAGTAACAATTTTGATGTTCTTTTCCGTAAAATCTTCAGCATTTCTTGCTAAGTGAAAATTTCTATAATGTTCTGTCATGACAATAGATGTCTTCTTTTTAAAGTGTTTCCTTTTTTCTTTTTTTTATAAGCGCTACTTAGAGTAAAGTCTTGTCAATAATACGACTTTCTTTAACTTACTATGCATCCCTCCTATGCTTCTATCCTTATAGAGTCTCATTAATTCCAATGACATTCAATCGCATGGACAAATCTTTAAACTCAATATTCCCTTCCAATTCTTAGGATGAAATCCTTATTTGTTAAATAGTTTGATAGCTTATAGGTTTCTCCACTTTAAATGGCTTTAGCCAAGATCCAATACACCATTCATTCAAGCTTAATTCCCTATTATAGGTGTTAAAGAGTAGTTCCAATACATAATCCAACTTAATAGGTTTAAGTCTCATCTTAAGGTATCCCTCTTTATTGAATGGACTTCTTGTCACAATTAGGTTATCTTTAACCCAAGGTTTCATTCCAAAATTATGTAGTAATTAAGTGATCTAATGATTCTCATTAGGAGATTTCGGTGAGGTTCACATAACATCACCTCCTACATTATTGTACACTTTATCTCAATGGTTTTAGATAACCAACTTTTTCTCGTATGTGGGTTTCTAGCATAGTAAACTTCCGTGTCAAATCATTTCATGACATGAGTATATTTCATATCAAAATAACATCATTATTTAAATTCACTATATAAAATATATAGGAGTATTGAGACACTCTCTTTCGATCACGAGTCTCTCAAATCTTTTCTTGTCATTCTCATAAAATATCATCTTCCCTATAATAATCAAGTTATCTGCCTATCCTTTTCTAATGCACTGATAATAATATTCTTTAATCTTTAGATTAGATAATCATAAGGTATAAAGATCATAGTTCTTAACCTTCCCATTTATCATTTTCTCCTCATGGTCATAAAATGTATGACTCAATTGTCCTTACGACTTGCAAAGAAGTCATAACCAAGTTTCGTTAGGTGGGGTACTTAGCTTGAGTCAATCCACTCTCTTCCTTTCTACCCCTTAATGCTTTTGCAACTTTCGTTCTTCTTACGTTGAAATTTTAGTAATTTTACTTGCTTCTTGGAAAGGTTTTGTTATCCTTTCTTGTTGACCTTTCATTGCCTATCCTTACCTCATGGCATACCTAATATACACTTTTCTCAAAATTAGATTTTTCATTGTTTTCTTTTATCTCAAAGATTCGGCATATTGAATTATTCAGTAGGATATCCAATGAATATTCAACAACCAATACATTATATCTTCTTTCTAATATCCTTATTAATGGAGGAATATCCATACTTACTATCCTTTTTGTTGATGTACTTCTTAACTCAAAGTGTTGCTGTCCTTGCAACTTCCAGTGTCCTTAAACATAGAGCCATGTTGTATTCTTATTCCCCTTTGGAACCATTATTCATAAGTTGTTTGATTCCAAGACTTCAATAACCTCATAAATTGTTTCTTTTGACTGTTCTAGTCTTTTCTCAATTCCTCGATACTATCTTTCTTCAAACAAGATCTTTATCTTAACACAAACGTTCTTAGTCATAAATTCCCCAATCCTTGAGGATAATTTCTTCATTCATATCCTACTTTAAACATTTTAATATATTCAGACTTGCATATTTAGATTCATAGTGATTACACTAATCCCAGAGTTCCTGACTCTCTCCCAATTGTAGGTTGCTACAATTCAATTTTATCACATTCCTACTCATTCCCTTGTTCTTAGAGTCATGTATGTACATGTTATTCTTCCTAACCTTCCTACATAACCTGATTGCATAATCTTCTGCAATCCTAGGTTTCATCAAAATTTGATGGTTTAGGAATTCTGATTCTAGGGATGATTCTTTAACTAGCCCCAATTAACAAAGTTACAAATACTTACTTCCTTAAGTTCTCTTCTCTTGCCAATCTGGCACAAGAAATTTTCAACCTTAATCTTCTGATAAGGTTTACGCATTATTGCATAATGAGCTCATAGGTTGCAGTGCAGAACCTGGTTGCTCTGATACCAAATGTAATGTACGGAAAAATTAAATACCAATATTCGACAATTACTTTAAATAAGTTCCATTATATTCAAAATAAAGTCGTCATCTCAATCATTTAGACATCAACGAACTAGTCGATTACATACAATGACATAAAAGTCGATAAGATATTTCATAACAATTCAGTCTATATCATACAAGTGTCGAATTACACAATTCTAGTTATAAATACAATGAATGATAATATATCCAGTTTACAATTTGAGACTTAGGCATTCAGTCGCCATAAGCTCGTCATTACATAAATCATGAATAATAAAGCATAAAAGAAGATACAATTTGTCGATCTTCCATCCAAAAGCAAATCTTCATAAAGAAGACGAGAACAAGGATCAGGCACTTTTTCTGCCCAACCCCGAAGCTTACGCTTCCTCAGAATTTCTTAGTCAATCAAGAAATACTCGACCCTACACGAATCGCTTAGCAAAAAGCGGTCTATGAGCAAGATGGAATCTGGTGCATGCCTAGTATAACTAGTAATACCACAAGCATTTTCTTTTTTCTAATTCAGTTAAGAAAGAAGCAAGTTCGATACTAGGATATGGTAGAGAGTTCAAATAATCCATCTATTTCAATGGTACAAAAATTACTTGGCCAAGTAAAATGTCATGCACGACAAATAAAAGTAGTTTTGGAAAAGCAAAACTACACTCTCTATTAACCCATATTCGGCACCCGTCCCGGAAGGTAACTTTCCCAAAACATAACATGTAGAATTATCTATCATTCATGAATGGTTCAAACAATTAAATGCAGTCTTTCACATTCTTTCAAAACGTCAATTGAAAACATTGTTTAAAATAAAAACAGTTTATAAATGAGCTTCTTTTCATTGTTTAAATCCACAAAAGTCATAAAATCAATATTTTAATTGAGTAATTTAAATAATCAATAAAGTTTTCTAAATGAAGGTGTAACTCCAGAATGTTGAATAATACATATAAAAACATAAATTAAAAGAGTACACGTTCATTCGTTCATACTCTTATTTAATTAGTGTTGTTTCAATATCGTTTTGAATGTTCAAAAATAGATCAAATCTCAAGTTTAAACGTTATATTTTCAATTTATCCTATTTCAGAAAAAAATAATAATCGTTCATTAATTAAAAGAAATAACTTCTATATTTGTATCAGTTTTGATAGTTTCATTGAAAGGTGAGATTTTCTAAGTTTCAATAACCTCTGTTTCAAATAGAGTTTAAAATTTGAAGTTTAGTTCTGTCTTTTGTTTTCAGTCAACGAGTATTATTTTCTGTTAGCAAAATTAATCCATTTTCTGTTCAAGATCATTTTTGGATCTAAAATAATAAAGTTTATTTTCTGGTTTACTATATTTTTCTTAAATTACTTTTCACTATTTATTTTATGATTTCTATCAAATTTTACTAAAATCTTTTGCTTTTCTGTGTTTTCAAATGAAGTTCTTCCTAAATTTGTCTGTTTCTAAATCCAATATTATTCTGGAAAATTTAGAGTTTGATATTTAAAAGTTGAAACAAATTCGTAATAATAGAAAATTTCTTCAATAATTTTCTCAATCTAAATAATAAAATAGTTTGTCAATCAATTTTAATCTATTAGCAATTGTGTTTATCTATTTCAAGATCTTACTTGGTAAAATTTGATTTCTGGAAATGTAATTGTTAAATTTTTGTCCTTCCTTGAATCCTCTGTTCTTTGTTCTTTCCCCTGGCGCCTCTTCCTATCTCCTATCTTCCTATGAGTGGAGAGGATTGGAGAGTGTGAATTCCTATGACAGATTTCTGCCTGGGCGCACCCTTTATTCTGCTGTTTGTTTGGAATGGGAGGTGATACCTTTGGAGGCCACGTGTGGACTGGCCTCACCTCTTAACACCCCTGCGCACTTCTTAGTAAATCCTACGCAGGCCTCCCAAATAGGCCGCGCCCATCTCTTGACTACTCCTCATGCGTGGTGAGAGGAGAGAGCCTTGTAGCTATGTGGGAATTATAGATCCCTGCACATGCTTGGTGGCTTCACTCACTGTTGCCCGTGCATGGGT
The DNA here is from genome assembly GCA_007115665.2 of Sequoiadendron giganteum. NCBI lineage: Eukaryota > Viridiplantae > Streptophyta > Pinopsida > Cupressales > Cupressaceae > Sequoiadendron > Sequoiadendron giganteum. The sequence continues at coordinate 75,152,415 of VCHN02000014.1, read as the reverse complement.
GAAGGGAGTGGGAATTCTCCCCTTGCTGCGTGGAAACCTTGCGCACCTCCCTACCTGCCACTCCTCCTTAGCTATGTTGTGCGCGCCTATCTCCATAGTGTGCCAGTCACTCCTGTAGTGTGGGTGAAGGGAGTGTCTTCTACGGTGGGTGAAAAGTGTAGAGAAACCTGCGTACTCCTCACATAGTCGTGTATCTCCTTTCCTGCTTGGCACACTTGGGAGACATCTGAGTTTAGGTAATCTTAATTTCTATTTCTGTTTGCATGCTTCTCCTTGCCGTGCATGGGATATGAGGAGAAAAATGAAAATATAAAAATCCAAATAAAAGCTCAAGGCTCCTCTTCTCTGGTTGCGCATGAATGATTTTTCCCTCCAATGAATGATACCAAAATTCAATATGTATTTTCTGCCTAATACTCCCAAAACTGGTTTTCTGTGTGTGTCCCAATTCTCTTTCTGTTTCCAATTTCGAATTTCTGAGTCCCTTCATTTCCGACTTTTTTTTGGTATGTATATCCTTTTTCCCATTTTCATGCAATTGATCTCAACAAGGAATGAGATCCACAATTTGCTCATTGATCTTTAGTTCAAAAATTGAACTCCAATCTCTCATTTTGATTGATTCTTGATATTATTTAAAGATATTTCCTTCGACAAGTTAGCTGAAGCTTTAAAATTGAATAAAAATTCCAATGAGTATGTACTTTTTTTCTAATTGGTTTTCGAAAACTCCATTTTCCATTTTGTTCAATTTCAAATTACATATTTCCTTTTTTTATAATTTCAATTTTAAAAGCATTTAATTTTAAAAACACTTTATTTAATTATATTTTAATCAAATTTTGAAATTCAATTCATTGCATCTAAATTTCTAATTTCTTATTTCCAAATAATAATAAAATATTCAAACAAACAATCTATCTTTTTAATTTACATTAAATTTCATCAATTTAACTAAATCATCATTAAATCACATGCATTTTTGCAATTTTTTGAGAAATCACATTAAAACTAAATTTTCAATTCGCAAGCATGATATATGCATGAAACATTAAAATATTCATCTATGTGAGTGTGTGAGATCCCATCTATTCCTAAACGTCAATCAGCTAAACAACTCTACCTGATCGTTGTTCTCGCCTTCAATCACGTTCACCCGTTCCTGCATTCACTTGCACTCGATTTATCATCAGTAATGACAAACCCCGAAATAAACATAAATATAATTCAAATCATAATAATTGCATTTCGATTTCAATTTCATTTAGATTTCAATTTCAATTCAATTTCAACTTCATTTCATTTTGAATTTCAATTTAACTATCATTAAATAATAATTTAATTTCCATCTAAATTTTGACATAATGATTAATACTTGAATTAAATAAGTCAAAGAATCCAAACGTGACATTAGGAAAAATTGGGAGATGATTGATTTGGCATGAGCACGAATATATTGAATTTTTTGAAGGTTTGGAAGGGAAGGGAAGGTGAGTTGAGTTCCTAGAAATGATGCCCTAATTGTCAAACTGTGTATTTTGAGTGAAATTTGATAGTTAGAGGAGGGAAGTTGTAGAAAATCTTGGGGGAAATAGGTTTTGATGAACTTTCAATAATATGTAGACATAACTAAAGGTATTTGAGGCTTTGGTTGGCTATGTAGAATCTTGAAACAATGTTTTTCAATAAACCCCTTTGGAATGGCATAAAGTGTGGGTTTCATGTTTTGGTGTCAGAGGAAATGATTCTTTGATAAAAAGTTATGGATTTGGAGGTTTTGTAGATTGGTAAGTGATTTTCCATGAATATTTATGGTTGGAAAGGTGTTTGAGTGGGTGATGCTTTATTAAAATGACCTAATTGAGGTCTAGGACAACATAGTTGCATGATTTTGGAGAAGTTGATCCAAAGTGACCTGTGTTTATTTTGAGATATGATTTGTAAGATGTTAAAGGGTTTCTTAAAAATACAATTGGTTAGTGGAGTTGAGATTGGATCTGGGAGTTTTGGTCAACAAACTAGGTCTACAGACCTCTAAGGGAATTTGAGTAAATTTGTGAAGAGTTGGAGAGATGGGTTTAAAAGGGTTGCAAAGTTGTTTCTAAAGGATTGAATTATGATTTTAGATTGATTTCATCCATACTCTACATAAAAATTTATTGCTTCCCTCAAAAATTTGTAATTCAAGCAACGTAATCCCTTAACAGTCCAAATTACAAAAGGGAAACAATCTTGGATGACCTCTTACCCAAATATCATGTTGGTTACGAGAATTCCATTTGAGGCATCGAGATCATGTAGGGAACCTCTAAAATAACCTCTCTCATTTTTTGTTATCTCAGAGTGATTTTTCTGTGGTGTCCAATTTTGACTTGATGGAAAAAGTGTCAATTGCAAGCAATCTAAAGTTGCAAAGTGGTGCAACTTTTGTTCTACAACTCGTGTAACCAAATGAAGTGTTACAATTTGTCTGAATAGGTATTTTACACTAGGAATGGTCCTCTTTCACACCCAAACATGCAAAATTGCTCTGAACTAAGTTCGACCGGATCGATCCCTTAAGGGTCCAAAGTGCAAAATGGTTGTAAACTTCAGAATGATGTTACTCGGATACCATGATGCTTAGAAAATTCTTTTTTGATCCTATGGAATAGTGTTGGGCCCATCTACAATAACCTCTCTTGGTTTTATATATCTTGGAGGCATTTTCTTGTGGTGGTGAATTTTCACTTGGGGAAAAAGATGTCAAATGCAAGTAGTTGAAAGTTACAAAGTGGTGCAACTTTAATTTTGTAACTCATGTGACCAAATGCATTGTTCCAACACATCTGAGTAGGTATTTTTAGACTAGGCATGGTCCTCTTTCATACCCAAACATGCGAAATAACTGTGAGCTACGTTCAACCAGATCAATCCCTTAAGGTTTCAAAGTGCAAAATGGTTGAAAACTTCAGCATGATGTTACTCGGATACCATGATGCTTAGAAACTTCTCATCTAATCCTATGGTACCAAATTAGGCCCCTCTACAATAACCTCTCTCTCTTTTTCCTATCTAAGAGGAATTTTCCCATGGTGGAGAATTTTCACTTGGGGAAAAAGTTGTCAAATGCAAGTAGTTGAAAGTTGCAAAGTGGTGGAACTTTTGTTCTGCAACTCGTGTGACCAAACAAACTATCCCAACACATCTGAAAAGGTATTTTCAATCTATGAATGGTCCTATTTCACACCCAAACATGAAGAATCACTCTGACCTACATTCAACCGGATCGATCCCTTAAGAGTCCAAAGTGCAAAATGGCTGCAAACCTCAACATGTTGTTACTCAATACCGTGGTGCTTAGAAACTTCTAGTCTGATCCTATGGGATCAAGTTGGGCCCTTCTATAATAAATTCTCTCGGTTTTTTCTATCTTAGAGGCATTTTCTTATGATGGCAAATTTTCACTTGGGGAAAAAGTTATCAAATGCAAGTAGTTGAAAGTTGCAAACTAGTCCAACTTTTGTTCGGCAACTCCTGCGACCAAACATAGTGTTCCAATGCCTCTAAATAGGTATGTTTACACTAGGCATGGTCCTCTTTCACACCCAAACATGTGAAATCCCTCTGAGCTGCGTTCAATAGGATCGATCCCTTAAGAGTCCAAAGTGCAAAATAGCTGCAAACTTCAGCATGTTGTTACTCAAATACTGTGACACTTAGAAACTTCTCATCTGATCCTATGGGATCACGTTGTGCCCCTCTATAATAAAATCTCTCAATTTTCTCTATCTCAGAGGCATTTTCCTATGGTGGTGAATTTTAACTTGGGGAAAAAGTTGTCAAATGCAAGTAGTTGAAAGTTGGACAGTGGTGCAACTTTCATTCTGCAACTTGTGTGACCAAACAAACTATTCCAAAGCATCTAGATGTGTACGTTTACATTAAGAATGGTCTTCTTTCACACCCAAACACACAGAATCGCTCTGAGCTATGTTCAACCTGGTCAATCCCTTAAGGGTCCAAAGTGCAAAAGGGAAACAATCTTTGATGAGCTATTACTCAAAAACCATGACACTTACGAACTCTCAGTTTGAGCCTACGAGATCATGTTGGGCCCCTCTACAATAAACTCTATCAGTTTTTGTTATCTCAGAGTCATTTTCCCATGGTGTCCAATTTTCACTTGATGGAAATTGTGTCAAATGTAAGCAGTGTAAAGTTACAAAATGGTGCAACTTTCATTTTGCAATTCATGTGACCAAACAAACTGCTCCAATGCATCCCGATATGTATGTTTACACTAGGCATGGTTCTCTTTCACACAAAAACACTACTTCATCTACTATGAATATTATGTTTTATAATTTTTGTGAATATTATGTATCCTTTGCTTAATTTAGTTATTCCAATCAAAGGATTAAATATATTGGAATCTTTTTATGAATCATTTTATGGAATACCAATTGAAAAAGTGTTTTTTCTTTTAGATAAAGCATTTGATGGAACTCTTTCAATTAAACTGAATTGAGATATGTAAGAACAAGGGAGCATCAGGAAATACATTGCTCAAGGGTCTTAAATAAGCCTTCTTGGTGTAGGGGCACCAAATGCATTTTGTGTTAATTTTGTCAAATGAGGTCTTTTGATAGTTTTAGGTGTGTTTGAGTTTTTTTCAATGCAATAAGGTCCTAATAGACCATATAATAGGTAATTAGGAGTCATTGAGTTTATATTGTCACATTTTTGGAAAATTTTCAAAATTGTAATATTGAAAAGTTGTAAAAGTACAAAAAAAATGTAAAATTGAGGAAGCCCAATGATCATGGGCATTCAAAGGGTAGTTAGAATTGTTGTAATAGTTTGGTTAAGGTTTAAAATATGTTGGAAACTTTATGGATGAAGTTTGTTTGAGGTTTTCTGAAAGATTCAATAATAAAGCTCCTATTTTCATTGAAATTATGTATCTTTTCTATTGAATATTGTTGTTACAGAGTAGTTGCACTACCTGTACGGCCTGATGGTGACTCCAAATTGATTTGAATTATTTTTTAGTGTACTATCTATCATTTGACTTATTTTTATTCGTTTCCATTGGGGTTGTATAATATTATTGAGTTTTCCCTGTATGTGGGTCTGAAACTCCAATTTTAAGGTTTTGAAGACATCAAAATCTGATTATAGCCCATCCCACTGATTGTAACTCTTGTATCTGAGTGGAATGGGCCCAATATGGTAGGATTTAGTTGATTGAATGGTTTTGGGAGTAGGATAGGTCATTTGGGGGTTTGGTCATGATGCCCTAGTTGTCAAATTTGAATATTTTAAGTGAAATTTGATGGTTAAAGGTGGGTAGGTAGGGAAGAATCTTGGGGCAGAAAATTTTGGTAATAGATTAAGCATTCACAGGCCATTTAAAGAATTTTTGATGCATTGGTGAAGTGTAAAGAATTTGGGAAGTGGGATTTTCAGTAAACCCCTTTGTAACTTGCTAAAAATGAAGGTTTTGTATAAAGAGGACTTAGTGAGTGGTTCACTGGCTAAAAGTGTTAGATTTGGTGGTTTTATAGATTGGTAAATGATTTTCCATAGGTATTTGGGGTTGGTAGATTTTTTAGAGGAGAGTTTCTTTGTAAATTAGGCCTATTTGACTTAAGGGGACATCGTAGAAGCATCAGTTTGAGGGATTTGTTCCACAAGAGTTAGATGAGATTTTGAGATATGTTTTGGTATGCCTTAAAGGGTGTCTGAGTATATAATTGGTTAATGGGTTTGAGAGTGGTGTTGTGAGATAGGTCCAAGAAACTAGGTTTGCATACCTATAAGGCAAATAGTGAAGTTGTGAAGGGAATCACCCTAGTTAGGGTTTTGGAGATTGAAGGCTTGTTGAAATAAGTTCAATTTTTGATTGGTAATTGAAGGTCTCCCTACTCTGCATCACTTCTCTCTCGTTGCAATTTTGGGTGGATTATTACTTTCAAAGTACTGGGAATGCTTTACCTATTTCCTAGTTGGTAGTTGCCATTCTAGAAGGCTCGTCTCTTGATATATTTTATACTCATTCTTAATCAATTAACAAGTTAATAATCAGTGCTTTTATTTATAGTTATATTCTTATTTTCAATTTGTGTAATTTTGGAATTTGTAACTCTACTAGTATTCCTAGAAATATTGAATTTGTTTAGCATCGAATAATAAAGTTGTTTAGCATCAATCAATTAATATTGAAGACAAACCATGAGGGACAAAAATGATCAATGCAAGGTCTAACCAATTAATGAGTATACATGTGAATAATTCAAGCATGTACATGTGAATAAGGGAAGCACAAGTACTCAAAAACACGTAAGCCTTGAAGTATACAAATGAATACATAGTATACACAAATTAATACAAACTATATGCATGAATACAAGGTATACGCATGAAAACACGTAAGTTGCAAAGTATACATTGGAATACACGTAAGTCACAAAGTATACACATAAGTTGTAAAGTATACACTTTAATACACGTAACTCATATCTATTGAACCATGGATTTATAATGCAAATATGGACACCATCGATAAAAAAGATTTGTATTAACCAAATATCCATGTAGGCATACATCAATATATGTCAATATAAGTATAAAATATAGGTACAAAATAGCCATATAGGCTTACGCAAATGCTATATAGGCATACAATGCCAAATATATCCAATACAAAATATGTACAAAAATTCCATATAGGCATACAACAAAGGGCTCTGGAATCATAAGTCATCACTCTCCATTCCCTCAAAATATACTCTTACCCTTTTCTTGTTGATCGAATAGTGATACGTTTATCACTTGTTTATGCTGAGGTCGAGGAGTGCTCTTTCTTCTCCTCCTAGGGTTTAGTTCTTGGTCAAGTCTTATTTGTTACAATAAGAAGTAAAGACATCAATATATAGAAATTACATCAAAAAAAAATAATATATAAAACAAAATAATCACTTACCAGCATATGATGATCACTCTCCACAAGGGAAATATTCAAATGCCTATGTTGAGGCATTCTGAAGCCTTGTATAAACCATCCAAATAGAAATTAAACTATGCATCAATAATGGTTTGATTTTTCACTAACTAACATCTATAACAACGAATGTAAATTGAAATTTAGTAATTTGCCCCATCCCTCCCCTATCAGAGCCATCGAGGATTCTATAGTAGATGAAACACTAATCTCCATTACCCTCAGAACATTCAAAGGTGTTTCCGCTTGCAACAACTAAAAATAAAACAACAAATTATTCAATCACGAAAACTATAATAGTGATCCACGTCGTGAATTATAATACATATGAGATAATGAATAAAATTTTGAGTACTTATTAAGCTATATATTTTTGACTATCATGCTTACTATTTTCCCTATCCATATCTTGTTCGAAAGAACTTGTTTTTAGGCTTTTACCCATAGTAGCAATCTAGTGAACCGTTTGATAAAATTCTTTTGTAGACATGTACGATAATTATGGTGGCATAGAAAAGGCAATGAACTATATGAAAAAATGCCTCAAACAAATGGGGTCTCATGGTGATGAAATTCCATTACAAAGAAATGCACATCATGGCATTCCATAACCATAAGACCACATTTCTTTCAAGAATATTTTCAAATAGTTCATTGCCTTCTCTATGGTATTATTGCTTACTATTACGCTTTGATAGAAATTTTTCCATCCATCCATAGTTTGTTGGAAAGCACCTATTTTAGGATTTTATCCATAGCATCAAGGAAGTGAGTAGTTTGATAAAATGCTTTGGTACACATGTATGGAAAATGTGGTATCATAGAAAAGGTGGTGAGCTCTTTGAACAAATTCCTCAAATAAATGTGGTCTCATGGTGATGGAATGACATTCCATCACCATGAGACCGCATTTCTTTGAGGCATTTTTTTGAACTACTAACTGCCCTATCTATGTTATTGCTTACTATTATGCTTTGATATATTTTCTCCAAGCATCCATAGTTTGTTGGAAAGCACTTTTTTAAAGCTTTTAGCCATAGAAATGATGAAATGAACTGTTTGAAAAAATTCTTTGGTAGACATGTATGGAAAATGTGGGAGCATAGAAAAGGCAGTGACCCATTTGAAAAAGTGCCTCAAAGAAATTGGGTCTCATGGTAATGGACATCACCATCATACCACATTTCTTTGAGGCATTTTTTTCAAATAACTCATTGCCTTGTCTATGCTATTTCTTACTATTTTCATTTCATATATTCCTTCTAAGAATCCATAGCATAGACAAGGTAGTGAACTATTTGAAAAGATTCCTCAGTAAAAGCGGTCTCATGGAATGCCATGACAAGAAAATGTAATTGGAAGTTTCTCCTACTTATTACTTATGCTATGTGAAGTAATTGCATCACTTCTTATGTTGACTATCTAAACAACTATATTGTAGTTGAAATTTTTTCATCTATTAACATCTAGTTATTAGTTATAGAATATGAAGTAATTATTTGAGTTTGAAAGATGTGCAATGCAACCTAACCAATGATATGAATATAAAATACACAAATCTATTACGTACAATTCATTAGTTAAACTCTTTATTCTATTCCCTGCATGTAGGTTTGACTAAATCCACTGGCACTAGGAGGTGTTCCCTCTAAACCTCCAATATTAGCCTATTCAACATCCAAAATCACATATTAAAATACCATCATAAAACAATGCTATTAACATGTAATAAATTTATATTTTTTTACTAGTTACATACATCAACGATAGGGGCAATGGATAAATAAGTAGGTGTAGGGCTAGTGTATCTAGTATCAACACTATGACCCTAGACTTTTATTAAAATCATTAAACTAAATTAGTTAATCTTGCATTTCAAAATCAAAATTTAATAAATTAAATTCAATGAACATGCTAACATTTACCTGAGTATCAATGCCATAGGCCTCATGCAAAATTTCATCTACCCTTTCCATCTCCATAGCTACAAATGGATCCTATGTAGTAGCCTCCTGAGTGTCAGTGGGGTCATATGAACAAGTCACCCCGCAAGATTGACACAAATGGGATCAAATCCCACCACTCAAAGAAAACCTTGGATGGTCCTATAGAATAGGGCTGGTATGCTAGATGGCACTCTAGGTCAAAGAGTTGATGGAATGTAAAGTATCTAAGTCAACACTCTCCTTCGTGAAAGAAGGGATAACTATGTGATCATGAGGTAGCCTAGCGAGAGGTCATCTCCCTTGTCGCATAGGATCTGACTGTGCATCAGGTCTATCTTGTTCCGACCCCCCACCTCTCCCCTGAAAGTCCCTCATATCAAAATAATTTTGGATTTTTTTCAAGATGAACTCACAATATAGTTTCCTAAGGAAATACTGTGGGACTTCACAATTTTTGCATGGTGGGTAATCAAAAACCATGTACCACCTATCCAAACAAGTTCCTAATTTATTTGTGGTGGCACCAATGAATAGAAAACCTCTTCACATTGAGGCTAATATTTTCATTTGTGTGTGAGTTAGTGAATAATGAGCACAAATCACCTTTTGTATGCTTTAAATCTTTTACTGCTTTATATGATAATTTATCTTCATAATAAGCCCTAGCCACCTACCTCCTATTCTGCCAACCAATTAATTGTTTACTGATTGAATCTAAATGTTTTAACATTTCTTTCTGTGAATTTTCTAGGGTCATTGTTTCCATTGTTGAACCATTTGGATTGTTCAACCTCCCGATTAAATCCTCCATTTTTTTTTATTGTTCTCAATTACACTCATTAATTTTTGTTGAGAGCCAGAAGGATGTTGAGGGATTGGTGGAGGAGATTGAGGTTGTGGTTGATTAACTTGAGTATTTTGTTGTTCTTGTTCTTGTTGTACTTGTTGAGGTTTTTTTTACTCTTGTTGTTGTTGTGCTTGTTCAGGATTTTGTGGAGGTTTTGCACATTTATTAACATCTTCAAATTCAAAAAATAAATATAAAAAAGAACCTAAAACTAACAAATTCAAAATGAAAAACAAACAATCATTACCTCTTAGACCTCCTCACCGATGTGGTTGAATCCTGGTGATGAAACATCAACTGTTGATGAAGAATTTTGTAAAATACCTCCTCCTAGAATGTGAGCATGGAATATTGGGGCTTTGGCCGTGGGAAAGAAAAAACACTATCACAAGTTAAAATGAATTCAATCATTTTTTGCTTTTAATAAGTCATAATGTGAGTGCATTATAATGTGCTCGCATTATGGGCTCGTTGTGGCCAAGCCTTAGGCTCGACACACCAAGCCATAACTTTATTGCATTATAACATGCTCATTTTATAACATGCTCACATTATAACATTCTCACATTATGAGCTTTCAAAACTATTTTAAAAAGTTGGTCAAAAATTGGCTACCCATCTTTGTGCACCCACCCCTTGATTATTTCCCTGATCCATGTGATCATTGATTCTCATCCATTAATGAGAATTCATGATCCATGTTTTGTCTCTCCCCCATTTTTTACTATTGATTAACCTTTTTAATCTTAACCCTTCATTTCTCATTTTCTCTCCTATAACTAGGTCACTATTTGGAGACAAATGGATCCATCTTTTAAGAGAAAACTCATGTTGTGAAAATCACTTGCACTTGCACTTATATTTAGCACTCATTTAGTATATTTTTAGTTTAATTTATTGCATCATCTTAGTTTAGCTTTCATTAATGGCTTCCATGGTAACTTAGATGCATAAATTTAGCATATCTCATCATTAGGGTTTCAATATTTTTAGCTTAACCTTCATTTAGATTAGCTTTTCATATACCCATATTGATCATCTTAGAATAGATCATGTTAAAATAGCTTGCATCATTTTCATTAAGCTTTAAATAATGTTTTCACACACATATATCAATGGTTTCATCGATTCTCTTCAATAGAATCAATTGGAATAGGCTCATTTATCCATGAGATTGGGAAAGGGTCACCATTCCACATCAATGTGACACCACTCCCCCAATAGGATATGTTTCAATGAATTAGATTAGAGGTTTATCAAGCTTTCATATTTTAATATAGTAGTTTCATGGCTTCTTGTCTTTGTTTAAATTGAATGATATTTATTGGAACTGATGTTTAGTGGCTTGAATATGCTTCATATCCACATGGATTAAGTGTAGTCAACCCATACTAATTTGTCGGTCATAGGCATAAATTTGCAGCCTAGGAAAATTTCCCATTTATTTAACCTTACCTTAGAATACAAGTACGATGATGCATAAACCTACCACTATCTTCCTGATCTTCCCACATGTCCCTATCTTTTTATGTTAGTGGAGGAACTTTTTTCAAGTACACGTGTGCATCGCATGGACATCTGCACATCATGCTACCATCTTGATAGATTCGTGCCTCTTGAATCTGTAAAAGCATATGTTTCTTGGTTGGTTGTGAATGTAACATTCAATGTTGACTCTTGATCAATGAAAAATGACTATTTTCCTTTGTTTTACCCATTCAAACCCATTCATTCACTCTCTTACATTCTCTAACTCATTCTCATAGTACTTTCACTCTCAAACTCAATCTCTTTCACTTCTTGATCATTCTTGCTCTATCTTGTTACTACCATCTTTCTACTTGGTCTCTATAGTGTCTTCTTGCTTTAACACCATCATCATTGCAGATTTAAAAGGTTTTATCTCCTCGGTTTGGTGGTGTTGTTCTGTTCTTTCCTTTATCGGCCTTGAGTGCTTATAGCAGCGAAGGTAACATTATGTCTTTTCATTTACTTGCATATATCATCTTGTAGAGTAGCATTTTGATTGTCATTACTCTCTACTTTATTGTATAATTTCCATTCTCTGATTTATCAATTTTTCTCTATAATTGTATATCTAAGTTTCCATAAAGGCGGGAACACCAAAATGAGGGTTTGACTTAGCCTAACCTCAATGCACAACCCAACACTTTTTATGTTTTTGGGTGTGAAGGTGCAGGTTCATCCACTTGAAGCAAGCTAGAGAACTATCCATTGTGCATGAATTGGAATATTTCTTACTCTTTCCTTATCATTTCCATCATTACAATAATCCTTTTTAGTATTCTTCATGTTATACTTTCTATTTCTGCATTTTGAAATTAAATTGTTAAATCGTGAAAAATCTAGTATTTGGATCGTAAGTAGACATTGAGTGTTTTTTTACTGTCATCCAACCCTCTATCGGTATAGGATACTAGCATGTCCTTGAGACTTGAATGTGTTGTGTTGAATTCTGGTTCTCATGCTACCATCCTTAGACAAAGAGTTTTTTGGTTCATAGTTTGAGACCCTTGTAGTTTTCTCACCTAGTTTTTGAAACACCTGTCATTAGAAGAAGGGAAACAAAGTTTTGTTTTCCATTCCTTTTTAATTTGTACTTTCCTTTTTAGTCTACTAGTGAATTTGAGGCACATTAGGGTAGTTAATTATCTTTGAATCTCCCATGAATTGGAGCCTTGGGGGTGATGAATCCCCCTACTCTACATTTTTGGTGAACATGAAATGAAACTCTTGTTTTCATTTCTTCATGTCAGAGATTTTCCTCTCGTGTCTCGGGTGCATGAAAGATTTATCTATTGTGAAGATTTATGAGCTTTATGATGAAGTCTACAACCTTCAAGCATGTTGTTAAAAGGAGCCTACCACATATAGAGATGGATTCCAAGAAGCTCACTATGGGTCAAGTTAGTCTTACCTTTGAAGAAGTAGTTTCGAGAATGCCTACTAGTTTCTCAAGCCCCTTTGGAGAAGTCACTATGCATGTTCCTACCTATCTTTCTTCTCCTTCCACTTCATCTATGGAGGTAGAGGATTCTCTCAAGGTCCCTGTAGATCAAATTCTTTCCCTAGATAGGAGACATGGGCAGTTCAAGAAGTATTTGGGGAAAGACAATACTTTTTCTAAAGTAGCTACTATTGTTAAAAACTTAAGTTATGTTAGACAAGGACTAGAGAGGTCTAGAATTTCTCTAGGGTCTTGCAAACATTATGGAAACTCATGTCTCTTCATACAATCCTATCTTGGGTGCTACTTGAGACATTTTATCTAAGACCATTGAAATACAATTGAAAGTATCGATCCCCAAGGTATTAGTGTGTATGATCAAGATTGGCCCTTCTATTAACACCACCTCCAGTCCTCAGTTGACCCCCATCATTAAGGTAAGAAAGGTACCTTTGGGTTTCAAATCTGCTAGTCATAATTTTCTTAGTGGTAATCCTAGAGGCCATGTTGGTCCCGGTGGTGGGGTCTCTACTAATATGATGGTTGGTGGCTCTGGTGTTTCTAGTGGAGGTTCCACTAGTCATGTTTTATCCTCTAACCTTGTCCCAAACACCTTATTGTAGAACATGGGTTTGATGCAAAACCAGCTAGCGAACCTATCCAGTTCTACCTCTCAACCTATTTTCCAACATTTCTTTCTTCATAGTCCTCTATCTATTTCCATTCTAAAAATTCTTATCCCTTAGGCAATGGAGATTAGAAAATTTGAGAAGTATGTTGGTCATGAAGATCCTCAGATGCATGTTTTGACATTTAATGATATGTGCATTGATTTCTTCCATCATGATAATTTAATGGCTAAGCTCTTTATGATATCCATTAAGGATACTACCCTTGAGTGATATTGTTCCTTACTGAATAACTCTATCTTTTCATTTGATTAGTTGGTAATCTAGTTCTAGTGGTAGTTCCAAGCTAACATTTGATCAAAAATGACCTTTTCATTGTTGAACACCCAAAATACTGAAGGGGGTGATGAATTATTATTGTTTTAAACCACTTAAATTTAAACATTCATCTCATATAGCATATTCAATTTCCAGTAGGAAGAGAAATTATTAAAGAAACCATCAAAATACATAACACATGAACACTATATTTTTACATGGAAAACCCAAAATGGGAAAATCCATAATGAGGATTAGCTCACAATATATTATAACTAGTTATAGTATATTATAGAAGTGCTCACTATAGGTGGAATCACTGCCCATTGAAAGAAGAAAATATAGAAGAGATTTTAGCACAAAAACAAAGATTTGAACTTTTATAGCTGCATCTAAAAAATGCATGAATTATAGTTTTGTTGAAGCTTAAAATATAGATTCTACACACTTCATATTGATCTACATTAACACTTTTCTCTTCTCTTCATTCACTTGTTACTCACACAATTCACATTAACTATACCACATTACATTTCTATCTTCAAAACACTGAAAAATAACTTACATATATATCCACTTTATCCAAAAACACTTACAAAATCAATTAGGCTATCATAATTAGATGTACCATACCAATTTTACCTTGTTGAATCAACATACATACATACACACTTTGCACCAAGATTTAAAACTCATAACAAATAAAAATATATCAAATTGGACCCATAATATCTCCCACATAATAAATAAATTCTTATTCAAACTCCACAATGTACAAAACTTATTAGGTTGGCATCGGTAATGACCTAATAATAGAATTCACCAATTGTACATCCAGAAACTAACACACAAACCTCAAAACTCTATGCCACTTGGAATATAGGCACTAGTGACATCTATCATCATCACTACAAATCCAAAAAGCTAGATTCCAATCCGTGGAGAAGTGTGGATTCACCAAAACATGTACACCGAATTGGAAACCTCTACTAATGTTAGACTAAACTATTGTCACTCATAACTTATTCACCAGAAACCAAAACAATATGAAAATATGGATATAAGCTTCTCAAAAAACCAATAAAATTATATCAAAAGAGTAGAGCAAGATCTTACACGGTGGAAAAATGTGGACCAAAATACCAAATGTCCTACACACAAAATTACTTGTATTGATAATTAGTCAATTTTCATAGATCAACTATCTTCACTAGATCAAACCTTCTTGCAAATTCCTACTGAATTACCATCTTCAAACATGTTTAAGATGTACAAATCAATCTGCATGATGGTCTTCATACTGAAATACAATGTTGACATCAATGACAATACTATAATACGATGCAATTATCCCTCATGCTCATGTTGCCAACAAATGCATTAATGATAAAATTTATTCTTCCAACATCCAAATCTCATCTGATGCAAGAAAGGGGACCATGAAAAGTTAATTGATTTTATCACTTTCTATCAAGCACTATTTTCAAACATCTCTTTTCCTTTATCAGACTCAGATGTTCAAAAGGTCTTCATTGAGAACTTACAGAAGTAGTGGCAAGATAAGTTTACCTTGATGAAGTACCCTTCCTTTGCACACCTATGTGTTGCACTGCATGAATACCAATAGATGGTTGCAATTATTGGGCATTCATCCTCATGCTCTTGTCCTAATAATTGGTCTATAGTGTCAGTTTCTGGAAAGAATAAATCTATTGCAAATGTTGTCTCTATATCTAAAGACAAGGGCCTAAGGAGCACTTGGAATTTTATAAAACTATTTGAGTCTTATATTGCTATTTTGAAGAATTTGTTACAAGATAAAGTTATGAAACTTAAAACACCGCATCCTCTGATCAAGCTATATCCTGAGTGGTATGATGTACAATAATTCTTTCAATTCCACTAAGTACACGAACACAACACTGCATGATGCATGTTCCTACATCATGAGATCTAGGACCACATCAATGACGAGACTATCTATCTCGATGGGAAGAATCAAAATTCTAATAAATATATGGCCAAGGCTAATAGTGAGTTGCAAATTTACACTAATCCATTTACCTCTCATTTTGTAAACTTAGTAACAAAATCTTCTACATCTTCTAAGCTAGTTCCATCTGAGTACGTGAACATGGTTTCATTCACACGTATCCCTCCTAAAAATGCGATTGCAATTCCTGATATAACTTTCACCTCTCATAATGAGACACTAATTAAGGAGCCTTATCCATTATGCATTCCTTCTCATATTAATGGAAATATTGTAATTTCCATCTGAGTTGATCTGATGAGTCGAGTAAATGTGATAACAAAGGAAACTCTATTTATAAACACTTTAAATAAGGAGAGATACAAAGAGTCAAAAACCACTCTTCGTACCCATTATGGACTCTTTGTGGCCCCTATGAGCACTATTTATTTATCATTCTTGGTAGGAACCAAGATTTTTGATGTGTCATTTGTCTTGATCCTAGAGTTTGACCTATTTAGATTAAGCATAGGCCTTATGTGGCTAGCCTCTATGAACGGTGGTACCTCTGTATTCCATAAATGCTTAAAGCTCCCTCATGAAGGTACTATTCATGTGGTACATTTTACTAGTTATAAACCACTGGTGTTACATAGGGGTTTCTCACTGGATCACTTCTAGCCTACCTCGGTCAAACCTCTCCCTCCTAGGGGAGATTTTTTATATAAGGATTATATTAAATAAAATCATGGGGGCTTAGCTCTAAAGGCTAGTTATCCAACATATCCTTATGCTATCTCTATAAAAGCCTTTATGATAACACAACAACAAGCTACCTATTTTTCCTTGCCAAAGGGAAATGGGAAGCTTTCTCATGCTCCAGAGGCTTCTCCTTTTGTATATGTGGTTCCATCTACTTCTTATTTTTGTCTTCATATGACATCTTCAAATCTCACTCTTGTGCCTCACATGGGAAGTGTGATGGTCTTTGCATGGTAGAAAGAAAAGAATCAATTCTTTGAGCTTCTTTTTTTACCCATGGTTCCCTGTCTCACTATCTATGGCAATGGGAAGTCTTCCCATGACGTTGTTCCAGCTTCTAGGCCTCTGTGCCCTCCTACTATTCTTTCACCTACTCCTAGAGCAGAGAACAAGAAGAGGATCACCACTGAGGTTCTTATGTATGTTTCTCCTCCTGTGGTTGTTTCTGCTCATGTGCTTCCTCCTCCTGCTCCTACCCGAGAGACCATCCTTCCTCTAGAAATGATTTTGAAGGATACTCCTGTGGTTGATTAGTAGCCTCTAGTCTCTTCTTAGCTTGCATCTTCTAGTTCCTACAGCCAACATAATCAGCTTCTGGATGAGCCCAAGTGCAAGTGAAAGGATTTGGCCATAGAGCACATTTCCTTGTAGAATATGGAGGGGGAGCCAATTTTTCCTATCTCTCCATCCTCTTCTACTATTCTATCCTCTCATGTTGTCTCTGCCTTGGTCCCCATTGCCTCTATCCTACTTCCAACTGCTCTGGTGGGTCCCAATGATGCTCAACCCAAAACGGTGCAAGATTTCATCACTCCCTTCATCAAGCCCCCTCTCTTGATGTCCCTCCCAGACATCCCTCATATCTCATAATCCATAGACATGTCAAATATAATGGTGGTTTTTGTTTTGGTTTTGTCTTCTTCCTCCTCTTTTTTTGCTTCTTCTATGGGGATTCCACATCCTCCACTAAAGCGCAAAATGGAGGATGACCTCACTATCAGTGGAGGTTGAAAGAAGGGTTCACCTTCTTCATAAGCTAGTTCTATCTTGGATTATGACTCTCCTTTCTCTCCTTAGGATATCATGTGCTCCTTTGCAAAACACATACTATCCTAGTGGGCTACCATGTTGTCCTAATTTTCAATAAGGTGAACTCTTTCAAAATAGTTCCTTGCTGTTAAATATTCTTTAAAATAAATCCCTTGATGAAATAATCCCTTAATGAAATATCTCATTTTGTAGAATATTGTATTCTCTTAGGAATCCTAGATGAAATTTTCTTTCAAAAATATTTTGTATGCGAAAGAGTCTAAAAATTTCCTTTCAAAAAGGAGCACTTTTCTAAAATGAAAGAGTCTAAAAACTTTCCTTTGAAAAGGAGAATTATTTCCAACAGATCCCTTGGTGAAAGATATTTCAAAAGGATTCCTTGATTACATAATAACTTATAGAAAATATGGTATCTTTTAATTGGAGTGTTCCTTTGAATGGGCCCATTGGTGTCTTGAAGGGTTCCGTAATGAAGGAACCCCCCTTTAAAAGTTTTCATCTAAAAAAATCTCTTTGATGTATTGCAGTGTGTCTTTTATTTGATAGTTGATGTCGGGTTTATTGGTGTCAGACATCTTATATCTTGGCATCTAGCTTGGGGGAATCCTGACTAGACCTATCTCTTTTGTGACTATCTTGCAATGTAGTTTTCAACAACCACATGCTTTTCTATCTAATCAGTGTGTGTCATGTGACTATTTGATCAAACTATGTCTTATCATGCTAGCTTGTGTCTTCTTGTGTCTTATGATTAGTTTTTCTGCTTAACATGTTTATGGTGAGACTATAGCTAGCTTCACAAGATCAGATACCCATTTCATCTTTGCATCTTGGTGGAGCTCCTTCTTTTGCATCTAGGTACACCAGATTTAATATCTTCTTCCTTGACATTATTGGTATATTCTCTTCAACCTCTTTCTACTTTACCTCTTGATATTGTTGATTATTGATACCATTCAAGCTCAAATTTTGTTGATATTGTTGATTTTTCATGTTTGTAACTTGAGTATTGAAGGTTGGTGGTTGTTGATTGTTGATACTATTCAAACTCAAATTTTATTGATAGTGTTGATTTTTCAAGTTTGTACTTTGAGTATTGAAGGTTGGTGGTTGTCGATGTTGTTGATTGTTAGGATCATTTTATCTCAAGTTTTATGGAGGTACATTTTTTTCATTATTTTTCATGTTTGAGCTTTAAGCTTTGAAAGTTGGTGGTATATTCATGTTTTGGTAATCTTGGTTTGTTTTGATGTTTCCTTAATTTTTAGTATTTCCCGAGGGGTATACATGTTGATTCAAAGAAGTGTTTTGACCTATTCCTTGCAATGTAACTGTTGGTTGACTTGACACATTAATTGAAGGAAGTTGTGGCATTGGTTGTGTAACTTGATTTGCCAAAGATTCATGATCCTGAGGTTGATTTTTTTCTGCTAGGTATGCAAATGTTTTCTCCAAAGGTTTTTCTTTGAGTGTATTGACATCAAAATTTGATGGAAGTTTAGCCCCACTTTGTGCTAGTTTCAACATGTACAACATAGGATCTAACTTCATCATGGTTTCTATGACATAAAGAAGAGTTGGGTCTTGTGAAATTTCAAGTATCTCATTGGGGATGAACTCCTTAGGTTTGTTTGGATCAAATGTATTATCCTCTATGTAAACCGTTTCAGTTTGTGATATTTGAGGTTTTCTTTGAGGTGGTAGTTGTTCTTCATTTGTGGTAACTTAGTCATTCCAAATGGTAAATCTCCGCTATTTATAGTAATTTGAATGTTTGAACCATCTTGATCTATCCCCATGTTGTTATTATGTTGCAACCTAGTTGTGACCATACAAGTTGTCACCACCTTGGGAGATGTTGATGATGTTTTACTCAAATTTTTGTGTTCCAATTTTTCTTCAAATTTGGACAAAAGTGAAACCTTAACTATTTATGATCCAATTGTTTGAAATTAAGTTTGGTTGGATGGAATGGCATGAAAATTTCAATGTAGACAATGTTTTCAACTAGATCTAGGATTGTTTTTTATTTTTATGATAATGAATTTGCAACTTTAAGAGTAGAATTGTGACACCAAAGTGTGCTAACTCACCATGATTTTCTAATAATTTGAATTAATACTTGAAAATTAGACTATTTATCAAGAACTAGGAAAAATTACTAAGTGATATATGAAGATATAGTTTCCAATGGACAATGTCTAAAATCAATTTTATTGTTTGAATGGGTTGAGTTTGATGGTTTAATTTTTCTTTTGAAATGCTGATCCAAAATAAGAACTAATGGTGTTTTGATGTTTCCAAAATGAAGTTTAGAATCCATAATTTTGTTGATGTTTTGAGTAAATTTTATAATTTATAGTTTCCTTTTCATAAAATAGGTCTATTGAAAGTATGTTGATCATAAATCAAGATTTGAAACAAACAAAAGCACATTTTTGTTACAGAAGAATGGCACTGTTCACTACAAATGATCAATCAATTATGCAATTTCAATGAAATTAATTTTTCAATCAACAAATATATTCAATTAAAAGTATTTAAAGAACAAATAAGAATGTAAAGAATATAACTATTGATTCAAAACTCAATCCCATTGTGGGATTATGTTCAAGTGGATGTGGAGTGTTGAATTCAAACAAAATCCATGATGTTGCAAAGAAAATTGATCAACAAATTGATGAAATGATTCACAAAAGGCTCTCAAATTGATCAAAATTGAGTAATCAATTCAAGAGAGTAAGTTTTCATAAGGCTTGTTAATTAATTATTATGTGAAATGGTCTACTATTTATAGAATTTAGAAATCATGATCAATGTTCAAGATGAAAAATAGTGATCAAGGGATGAAATTGAATGAGAGAGATGAACATGGATCAAAGATGGATCAAACAGTTGATAATCCATGAGGCATGGATCAAGGATCAAATCAATGGGCTAAAATCCATGAGAGAATCAACAAATTCCCAAAATTTTAGGAACTATGTTGGAGATATTTCCATAAGGATATAAATATTTGAATTCAAATTGAGAATATTCCAGGACAATATTTTATACATTATTAGAGAAAATAGAAGAAATTGGTCAATTAAATAATTAATAAACTACTTTATTGTGCAAGTGGAGGGAATTTAAAGATTTAATGAAAAAAATATAAATCATTTAATCAAAGGGGTATTTATGAAATTTAATTAAATAATTTAGATTATTTAATCAAATGAGAGGACTTGAGAGGTTTAATTAAATATTTTGTGTTATTTAATCACATCAAATAAAAATTAGTGTGAAAGGTTGAATTAATCAAACAATATTAATTATTCAATTAATAGAGGAAAATAATGAATTTAATTAAAAAATTAACATTATTTAATTAAATAGATGAAAATGAGTGAATCGGGATAAAAACAATGTTAGTAAGTGAGATCATGTGTGTAATATACTCATTATATTTCCAAGTGTCTATAATATGTATAAATTATTTTAACCATGGTTGTTCAATGAACAAATTTATCTCAAGTTTCATGAATTTGATTATTCTTGTAAAGTTCAAATGTTAAATATATATTATCATCTAGACCTCTTACTTATACACCATCTTGTGAATGTAAATTAATTTTCTCTTTTCTTTGTTAACAAGAAATTCCCTAGTGCTAATTAATTATATATCTAGATTTATTTTCAATCTTACTTCCTCCTAGAGTTACCCTTCACCTCAAGTGCAACTCCTATTCAAGTCATCCCACCATCTAGTCTCTAAGTTAGCCACAATTTTCTTCAACTTAGCATTTTCCAAAAAGATATCCTCTATCTAGAATCCTTATCCCTTTCTCCTTTAACATCTCAAGTTATAGGTCCTTATTTATGTATTCATCCATTTGTTATCATTAATCACCCCTTATAGGAATTTATAACTTTCTCCAAGGCTCCCTCCCTTATAGGAACTTCACTATCTGAAGCCCTTGAAATAGGAAAGTTATGAGAGAAAATAAGAGTAGAATTGGAGTGGGATCCACTAAATTTACCAACCTAAATTTAACGGTGGGATTCCTTTACCAGATTTGGTGTCATGTACCCTATGTTGGGTTCCATGCTTTTAAAAGGAATACATTTCTTAGGATTAAATTGAAATCCTCAATCTTCTTTGTCTTGGGGTTGGGTTCTAAGACTTGAAAATTAGTTAAATTCCTTAACTTGACCTTATCCTTCTTGAAAATCGGTCCTTGAAACCACCACAAGGGACTTACCAAGTTATATTTACCCATGTTATATATAACCCTTGTAAATATTTTGCAACCTGCATCTTAAATTAAAAGATCATAAAATTTGTATGAAGATTTGTAGCTTATGTACATGTATTTAATTTTAATTTCATGTAAATAAATTGTAAATCATAAATTACTTTATCGCTACCCTTTTTGATGAAACTACTCTTCTAGAAGGCTTCTTGAAAGGATCTTCTCCTACTCAATCAATAGGGTTTCATGCTACTCTTGCAGATGGCCTGATTGGTGTCCTCATGTCGACATCCTTTCCTAAGAGACAAATGTTGGCTTTTGCAACAACTCTCACTCCTTCCAACAGTTTAATTGCAAAGGCTCCCTGCAACTCTCACCCTTCATGGAGATCTCGTTCACATTCTACAAATATCAATGCACACACCACAATGCCCCATGATGCTCTTCTAGAAGCCCTCTTGAAAGTATCTTGTATTTCTTGATCAATAGGGTTTCACATTGCTCTTAAATATGGCTTGAATGGTGATTCACAACTTTTGGTTTCCTCATGTTGACATCCTTTTGTCCTTCTAGTGAGTAAGAGTCCCTATTCAACAACCCTTTCTATTCTCTCTTCCTTCCTGAATGCTTCAGCAGAGCACATGAATTGTATAACAACCCCCTACATCAATTTGCAACCCTCTTAGATATTTTTCCCCTCCTCTATGGTTCCTAAGCCTACTAGTTCATTGGGTAGATCAACTTCTTCACAATGACCCTCCACTATGACCTCTGTGTCATCCATAAATGAAGTAGGTATATCTTCTATGACTATTATTTTGGTGGTTGCATGTGAATTTGGTAATTCTCCAAATGATTTATGCACAAGATTGGATACTCCCAAGGAATTTGTATCTAGAATCTCTAGTGAGAACATTGAAGGCTCTTTCAAATCAAAGATATGTGCAAATATACATGTGCCTCTTGTGTCTTTCAATTTTTTTCCTTATTTAAAAGGACAAATGGGCTTGCATCCACCCAAAGGACTCAAACCCCTTAAATATGCAGAGGCATCCCCTGTTTTGGAGTTTTGGAATAAAGTGTTGCAAGAAGAGGAATATTTCTCTTCTCATGCCTTAATATTTTATTTTAATCAATTTTTTCCTTCTATTTTAGGCTTGAACATTTGGATAAAGGAAAATTGGCACCCTCTATTGAAAAATGTTCAAAAAAAATTCTTAGTGCTTAGGGTTTCGTCATTGCTACTTTTGACTCCACCAAATAAAGGGACTCCATTTTTTTGAACATCATTGGTCTTGGAATCAACACTACCTTTTTCTTAAACCTTGGTACCTAGCCTTCAACCCTTCTTTTGAATCCTTCAACATTATGCTAGTTTGTGTTCAGCTTCCAAATCTTCCTCTTCAATTTTGGATCGACTCTTGTTTCAAATCTATTGGTAACTCTTTAGGTTCTTTCTTAGTTATAGATAAGAAAACTATAGATTTTTCTCACACTACTTTCACTTGATTTTTGTGCATTTCGACCTCTCCAAGGAACTTCCTGTTAATATAATTCTTAATGTTGTTGGTTATTCTTGGAACCAACTATTGCATTATGAAGGACTTCCCTTTCATTGTAGGAGATGTTTTGAAATAGGTCATGTGGTTGAAACATGTCACATCAAAAGTAAATTAGTTAAAAAAATGGGCTTCATTGTGGAAATATTCCCTCTCAAAGCCCCCTACACTTGGGAAAAAAATAATTGATTCTTCTACTTCATTAGTGGATCCTTTAGAAAAAATTGATGTGAATATTGTCACTCTTCCACAAGATCCGAAATCAAACAAGTTTGGGGATTATGCCCTCTCAAAGCCCCCTCCACTTGGGAAAAAATATTCTTCATTAGTGGCTCCAACAACAAAATCTTATGTGAATATTGTCACTGTTACACAAGATAAAAAATCAAACAAGTTTGGGGCTCATGAGGAGGTTGTGGAACAAAAGAATCATATAAAGGATAGGAATCTGGTCATTCCCTCAAGTAAAACTTCTCTTTTGAGATGGACTCTATGGAAAACCATTGGAAACTTGTGCAAAAACATAAGAAATCTTATTTCAATTTTTCTTTGGTGCCTACCTTTTGCTCCCATGTTCACATTGAAGGGGATTATTTTGTAGCATTATGGAACTTTTTCACCATTTGATGCTAGTTGATTTTGCCTGGCTTTTCCTTGTATTTTCATCATTACATATTAATATATTATATATAGGCTTTACACCTTTTTCCAAAATAAACTAAATCATAAATTATATTATTGAATAATTTCACATGTATCAATATTGAATTTTTTTATGTATGATGATTGGTCATGTAAATGAATTTAAATTATGCAAGATTAAATTACTTTTGGTTTTAAAGCTCAACTTCTATATTAAAAATGTTTTAGTTTTGAAAAGATAAATATAATTTTTTTTAATTATATGCAAATATTTATTTATACATATGGCTAATTAGACTTCTCATCTAGATGATTAAGCTTCTCATCACTCTAATAAATCTGAGGAGAATGCTCAATCTAGGTTTAGTTTATATGATGACACCATTAGGAGACTAGATAATGCATTGATATGTTTAGATAAAACTATATATAACTCCCCAAATCTTTCCAATAGAGACAAATTAGTTACTATTAGAGAGCATATTACATGTATGACTATAGTGATTCTATCATAAAATTCATATGACGAGATGATTGTTGAGAAATTTTATATGTCCCTTACTAGGAGTGTTACTAACACTGAGAAATTTTCATCTATTTCCAAGAGAGTTTCATTAGATAATTTGAATAACATGTTCACTTTTTATCAGGGACACAATAGAGTTAGAGGCAATGAAGTCACTAGGTGTACAAATGAGCTTGTTGCTCCTTTTAGATATATTATATGGTTGGTAGCCCATCACAAATGGCCTCAAAATGATGAGTTGACACTTTACTTTTGTAAAAATATATATTCCAAGTTTCATTTATAGTTAGATGTGGATTAAACATCTTTTCCTCAACATGTTGGATAGGCCAGAGGGAGGTTTGGTGATAAACTGGAATATAGAAGTGCAGATTTTACATTGCTTGTTAACAAGACGGAATTAGTTGGTCCAATAATTTTGGTTCTTCTAAAAATTTTGCAACTAGCATCAACAACGTATCCAACAACAACCCTTACTAGACACAATATTTTTGACATTATTTCCACCATTACTACTCAAATCAATTAGATGCCATTTGATCATGTTGGTAGATGCTTATTACATTCATAAATTAGCCTTCCTCCAACTGAGGCTACATCAAATAGTTATGATCCATATATTTGTGTTGATCTACCATCACCATCGGATGTGGCATAAATGAGTGATGCAATTATGTATAATGTGTGCAATCCCCATCACAAATTTGCTAGTAGGATACCATTTTATTAGTGAGGAGCGTGAGATCCCTCTAGATGTTGTATTGAAACATATTAGATGATGTTCTAGTAGATAGATGAGTTAGGGTGAGGAAACTTCACAAGGTAGAGGGGGTATCAAGATATTCTAGACCATCCTACATTTCGTGTAACATGTTTAGATTGATCCTATAGCTTGCTCCTCTCAACATGTTCCACATCAAGTTGAGGTTATTACACCTAATATTGTTCCTAGCACATATAATAGACTTATTTTTGGCATTCGCACTGTACCATGTACAAGTCTCCCATGTCCACACATTCTTCTGAGATCAATGTGATTGGTAGAGCCATCGAGATTGCGGTGCAAGTATAAATAATTTATATATTTTGTGTGAAAAAAATTCACATGTATATTAAATAAAATTAATTTTAAAGTAGTTCTAACTCTTGATTAAAATAAATGTGAGTATGCTAATAAAATGATGATGGAGTGCTCGAGCAGGAATAGGAGCAGAGGCAATTTTCTTAATTATGAGGAGGTGGATGGTGATGGAGATGATGATGAAGATCCTGGTGGGGGTGCTTTGGTGGTTGTGTTGCTGCCCACAAGTTGGATGTGTTATCTGCATGTGACCTTTTCCTTTGTTGGGTGTTGCTTCATGTTTTCTGTGGATGGGTCATTGGCTCTACCTCTTGTGTCTCACAAGAGTGCTTAGTTGTCTTAGCGGCCTTACTTGTGGATTTTTCTATTCATGTTGGACTTGCCGCTTTCTCCATTTCATCTTGGTGTTTTGGTCCTTTTGCTGGCTTTGTTGCATGTTTTCCTACTTTGGGGCTTTCCATTTGTCACTCTCTGAGTGATTTGTTGCTTTTGGCTTCTGGGGAGGTTTCCTCATAGTGGGCCTTCTTGGGTTTGGTTGGCCTTGAGAGGTTTATTTTTATTGGTTTATCTACTATGGAGGCCCCTATGGATCATTTCTTTACCCTCCCTCTTTCCATGGTGTTGAATCTCCTCTTTGGTGTGTTGCAGGTCCTCTTAGTGGGTTGAGTTTTATTGTTTTATTTATTTCGCCCTCTACTGGTGGTGGCTTTGTGATTACTTATTTCACCAGTTCTTGAGTTGGTGGGGTTTGGGCTATCTCTTTTTCCCAAGTTGTGTTGCTCACTCTTGGCCTATGTTTCTTATCCTTCTAGAGTGCTTCTTCCTTGCTCTTTGTCGGAGTTGTTCTTGACTGCTTCGACTACCCTGGTTTCTTTCCTACTGGGTGGTTTGTTTTCTAAGTTGTTTTGCAAGTTGAGGCTAGTTCTCTTCCTCTTTTTGTTTTCATTTTCCTATCTATAGGATGGGAGTGTGTTTGTAAGGATGGTTTAGCCTCTTCTAAGGTTTATGCTTTTGGCTCATATGTTGCTTCATTCCATATTGGGCTTTTGGCTTCTAGGTTTTCTCATGACTCCTTTAAATGGGTGTCTCCTATTGTGTTTCTTGTTTTCCCATGGTATTCTATGGAAGGTTGTTTTTTGGCTCCTTCTTATGCTTCTCTTGTTTTCCCTTCCTCTCGAGTTGCCAATGGCTGCCATATTTTTCCATGTTGAAGGTTGGGTGGCTTCTTTCCCATTTCTCCAGTCTATGTCTTCTATTGAGGTGAAGACTTCTTCTGCTATGGTGGAGTCCTCTCTTTTAGAGGTAGAGATGGGGTTTGTGGATTTTTGGAGGTGCTTCCCGGGCTACTAGCTTCTGTTGTTTTAGTACCTATTGAGGTGGTTTTCATTCCTATGGAGGTGGAACTATTTTTTGTTATAGGGGGTGGTATTGGTTGCATAGATTTTCATGGAATCTACTCTTATAGAGGGGAGCCTACTCCTTTTGAGGTGGAGTTCGATTTGTTTGTTTGAGTTTGGTGGTGCTACAAGAGGTTCTACTCTACTTCTTATCGGGTGGAGTCAAGTTTTGACTGTGTGATCATTAGGATTAAATTCCTCGTTAAAACCTGGTTTGTTCTTGGATATAAGTGGGTTTTAGGTTCCCTTTTAAAACTGGTTTGGGTTTAAGTTCCCTTGTAAAACTTCACTTTGTGGGGTTTAAGGTCCCTGTCAAAACCTTCTGTGTAGAGAAATTTTGGGTAATCTTCTTGTTTTTCTTATAATCTACTGATGGTTTGCTACTGGTTGTCTTTGATGATTCCTTTTTCATCTTTTTCTCCTTTGTGTGGGTTTTGGGTCCTTATCAAAACCTGTCTATAAATGGTTTCAGGTCCATTCAAAACCTATGGTTTTGGGTCCATTCAAAACCTGTTGTAAATGGTCTCGAGTCCATTCAAGACCTGATTTTCCCTCTTCATCAAAACTCTTGATTGAAATCATGTATTTAAAATTTCTAGGAGTATGGTGATATTTTTCCAGGCTTTGGAGATTCGCAACGTGTTGGTGAGCCTATGCATTATACATTTGAGGTACATTCACACATTGAAAGTACAAAAATTTTAGATAACTTTACATATAAAAATGTACATTAAATTGAATTATGTACTTTCTTGTATAGGGCTTCAGATAGGGATCAGGACAAGGATCAAGATAGGGATATTGATAGGGATCAAGACATAATGAGGTGAATTCATCTATTCACAATCATATTGGACATCCTCCTCTTTGATTTTTTTTACATACATGCACATGTGTTATATCTTTAGACATGATCATTCTTATTATGATTTTTCACCACTTATATATACATTTTGTATACATATATGTGAACATTAATTAAAATTTATAAATTTTTACATGTTTTATTAACACAAATTAGGATATCTAGATTAGTTCTCATATTTCATATATGTTTTAAATTTTTTATGTATATGTTTTATGGTTTGAATATAATTTCTTTAATGATCTCTACTTATAATGAATTGTGAATTATATATCTAATTTTAAGGGTACATGCATGTTAGATTATATATTTAAAATGTGTGAACCTTAAACAAAAAAAGAGAATTTGATGTACACTTTATTAAGAATCTATTGGATGTTGTGGTTGTGTTGCTGATATGTGATTGTCATTGATGTAAAAACTATTAACATTGATGATTCTAAAGGATGTATATGTTGAGGATATTGAGAAAATTAGAATAAATATGTTGCAGGTAGTCTGTGAAGCTGTGTTGATTAGAATGGTGGAAATTGGTGTACGTTGATAATCAAAAGTCACACATTAAAGGGTTTTTTGATGAGCCTATCTAGTATGTTTTTCGGAAGTTTTAGTGGTACACATCAAAATTGGAGAAAGTTATGAGCTTTTGAGTTCCTACAGTTATTTTGTTACTATAGTAGGTGTTTCTAGAAGAAAAGAATGCAATTCTGGTAAATTGAATTGTTGCGTATATTGTTGTGATGTTTCTAGATTGTTCTCTATCATTTTGGTACGTCCGCATTGATCGGTGTGCTCGTGATCAAATATTTTCCTTTGTGTGTTCGAGTTTTTCATGTTCTTGGCCGATAATGGTGGTAGCATGTTGCGGATAATTATGGATTAATATTTTATATTTTGGAATGTTCGAGGATGTTGATTTAGGTCTTCATTATGATGAGATAGACTTAGGTTGGTGCGTATTGAGATTTGTTCATGAATTAGGCCGACAATTTGTAATTCATCTATTCTTTATTTTGGATGACAAAGTTGCTGATGCAAATTCATGTAGCGGATATATAAGAGCGATTGTTTCTTCATTTTGAAGTGTGTGAGGTATGCTCGATGAATGTATGCGAAGTGTATGTATGAATAAAGATCAGATCATTCAATTTCAAAGCAGAGTGTGAAGAAGTGTTTATGTGCCTAACTAGAACTGTCATCAGGCTTTTGTACAAGCTAATTTATCAGTTCAACCTCATCAGATGAATTTAATATGATATCTTTATGTAAGGCAGTGAGCCTTCCCTTTGAGCAGTGAGCTCTAGGCAGTGTGCCTGAATGCATGTGCATTCCCTATTAATTCTTAATTATAATTTTAACAAGGTATAATCTTGTGGATTAACATCCATCATGGTATTTCCCCTAGCAGAGTCTCCATGTATAAAATCTTCGTGTTCATGTGTTTCTAATTTGTTATTGATTGATGTTTTCATGATTAATTATTAAATCTGAGATTAAAGGTTAAATAGGTTTAAGTTCTGTAACAAATGATTCACATTGATAGGTTGTCATTAGGTGCTACTACTTTATAATATTGAATGTCAATTAGTCAACCGGGCAGTGTCCAATGCAGTTTGCAAATGAAGATGATTTGGATAACTCATTTTATATTTTATGTTTTATCTTAAACTATTGGAATCAACTTTAACCTAAGGCCATTACTATTTAACTAGAAAATAATTTATTCTAAGAAAAAACGGAAATAATAAACTAAAAAGCATAAGACAACTAATTTAGAAAGCAACACAACTAAACTAGAAAGCATAGAAACAATCAAACTAAATAACTAATATACTACGGAAGTAGAAAAATAAGTGAACAGACAATGAAACATCTTTTAAACAGTAAAGGATTTTATCAACTATGAAAGATAACTCATACAAATTAAAAACAATGATGCTTCAGAACTTCAGACTCAACTCTTAACAAACTTAATTACCTCCTACTGAACAACTATCTAACTTTAAACAAATGAACAACAAAATAGTAAAATACTTATCTATCTAACTAACTCCCCTCAAGTGGCCAACTCGCTGGTTAACACTTCGTCTTTAAATCACATAAGCTACAATTTATAGATTCTATCCATTACGAACAGTCATCATCACTCATAATTTAATAATTTACCAATAGAAAGAACTCGGGTAACTCATTCGGTAGTATTTTGAAAACCATGTGAATAGCATAATGATACTTCTTCTCTCCTTATTCATAACTTATCAAATTGCATACTTATAGATAACTTATAACTAAATCCTAAATTTAAGATGGTATGGATAGCCATTGAAAAAGTCTTCAACAACTTAAAAACTAACTTTTATGTCTTTAAATCTCATAAACATATAGAAGGCTTCGAGAAGAGCCATGAAGTTTTGATAACATAATTTTAAAGAACAAAAACTAAATCTTTGGTGCATCATCCCGGTATTTAGGAGTAGATTCGCAACATCTATTCTTTACCACACTTGAGGTAGGTGCTAGTTCAACTGTTGCAACAGTTGCTCGATGACCAGCTATTTCCTATAAAAGAACTCAAGTCAACCCATTAAACTTGTATTGGCAAATTTCCTCAATTGATCAAAAGAAAGAAAGAAAGCATAATTTTCCTTAAAATAAGCAATTATTTCTCCTAAATTTTAATAAATTGGAATAGGCTTAGGATTGAGTTGGTAAAAGTAAGCTTTCCATATTTTATTATGATGAGGTTATTTTTACCTCATCATTTCCTCCCCTACCTAATTTTTGGCAGGTCCTCCTGCTCCAGAGTTAAATCCTTGAGTCCTATTTCGTTCCTCATATAGGGAACTGAGATCATGTGCCTCCCTTACTATTGCATCAAAATCTATAGGGTCATAAATGAACCCTCTATGAAATATCAAACTTTCCCTCCATTCATTGAAAATTTTCTCATTCTGATCCGTTGAAAGATTGAAGGTCAGAGGTGGATTGAGTAGCAAAGGAGGTATGTATTTCATCCCCATCCATTTTGTTCTAAGAGTTCTCAGTATTTTAACTAAGGCATCTGCTCTTCTAAGTGACCACCTAATATTTAGAGGGGAAATGACCTCTCTTTTCTTTAGGTAAGCTGCTAGTGGGGTGAATCTTTCTTCACAAGCATGCCATGATTTTCCAATCAACTTCTATCCATTTTTCATGAAATTATCATAACATAGCTTGAGGTTGTTGTCATATCTTTCCTTCATCTTATCATTAACAAGGAGAGACAAAAATGTGTGTTTGAAACCACCAGGCCTTGAATTCGGGGACCTTATTTGGAGACCCACTATCCTTTCTACCTGTGCAAACTCTCTTATTTGATCCTACCAATGAGTTTGATTCCTCATGGTGGAGATAAATGCTC
This sequence comes from Sequoiadendron giganteum, assembly GCA_007115665.2. NCBI lineage: Eukaryota > Viridiplantae > Streptophyta > Pinopsida > Cupressales > Cupressaceae > Sequoiadendron > Sequoiadendron giganteum. Next base: position 75,121,233 of record VCHN02000014.1, on the reverse strand, counting down.
TTAGTTCTACCTCTCCAACGAACAAGTTAATAAAGAAATCTATGTGATTTTCTAATAATAAGTTATGTAGAAAGAACTCAAAAATTAGATTTTGATCTTCAGGGGTTGACTCTACATATATTTTAACAAACTCTTTATCATTGGGCTCATAGGGCTGATCATTGTAGATCCTAAACAATTTCCATCTTAGCCATTGCTCATTCAAAAACATGGAGTAAACTCTTGATGGTCTTCTATAATTTAGTAAATAGTCCACTAGTTGACATGCATCCTACTTCCCTCTATAGGCCCTATGAAATGACTCCTTCAGGAGCACCAGTTCCTTCTTTAGCCTATAATTTTCAGCTTGGACATTCCTGAGGAAGTAACAATTTTCCATCCATTTCATTAGCAGAGGTGGAATGTAGATCTAGAACCAATCGGTTACAACTGGTTCAGTTTGAATTTCTTTGGACTCCATTTGAGGTTTTATAGTGCATTCCTTCAAGTCATGTTTGAGTTCTATGAACCTACTGATGGAAGCATTCAACACTTCAGTTTTTGTTTTCTTGTCCTCTTAAAAGTCTGTGAGCATAAGAACAAAATTTTGTTTTATTCTTTCAATTTTTGTATCTTTGTTTGCAATGTCAACACTATAAGTTTGATGCTTTTGATTCAGTTCTTGCATTTGTTCTTGTAACTTATAGATTAGTGAGTCCTTCTCCTATAATTGAATCTTCAAGCCCTGTATTTCTTGATCTCTTTTATTTATTATAACTATTTGCATAATCAATTCTTCTTTCTGCAACTCTATCAGTTCATTACCTCTGGACAATTGTCTTTGTAGATCATCAATTTCCATTTTACACTTTTCTAACTCTACAATGGCACTACTTGTTTCAGCTATCTCGACAATTTGATTAATAATAGGGGACAAATTTCCTAGCACACTGTCATCCCTCTTAGGTTCTCTTTCCTTAATCTCATCAGTGAATATTTCCTCCACATGTGCAAAGTGGGAAGGAAATACTTTGCCTCAATCTTCTTTACTTAGGGGTACCTCCTCTTCACTGAAAAGCTCTGAAATTTCTATGGGCTCAGGTGGCCACTTAGGATTTTTCTTCTTTGAACTTCCCGCCTTACCCTAGATTGGGGTTTTGGAGAATTTAGAAGCTAAACACTTACTTCTTCTTGATGGAGGCTGATTTTGGAATGTGACAGGTGTTATATTATTCCCTTTTATTTTTCTTTTGGGCTTACTTGAATTAGAATAAATAGTCTCAACCTGTTTTGGCAAGTCAGGGGTTTTAAATTAATCCCCAAAGAAGTTTTGAAAATCCTCACTAGGAGTAGTGGGATTAGGAGCTGGAGAGCCCTTAGGAGAAATTTCTCTAGATGGTGGAATAGCCTGGTGGGATGGTTCCCCTGATTATATTGTCCTTGCAATTGCAAGCTTGTCAACTTTCTTTAAAAACTTCTCTCATTTTCCCTCAAGTTTCATGCAGAAGTGGTACTTACAGATCAACTAAATCAAACCATGATGTTTCAAAAGCCCGGTCTCTATTTTATACCTTTCTATGGAAGTATTTAGGGAATCACACAATAATTCAGGCATATTAACCCTAAGAGTAGGGTCCTCCCTTCCGTGATGCAAATGGGTCAACATGCGGAAAGTAGGTCCTACAACTACAGTTAGCTGACCCTCACAAGTGAAATACTTTATAATCCATGCAATGACGGTACCCCAGGGTTATAATATGGAGGTTCTTTGGAACCCTTTATTCTATCCCCTGGTACTTATTACTACCATTGGGTGTGGGTCTCCCTCTCTAACAAATAATTTAGATAGTTTCTAGTATGTAATTTGAGAGGTTTCTTTTTTATGCCTGCATTCTCTAATCCTAATAAGCGAGAAATAATTTTGGGACTTACCTTAAATCACTTCCCCTGAAGTACCACATCACCATTTGTGTAGTTTTCTACAAAAGAATTCACCAACTTTTCATTGTAGCCTTCAAATTTTCTGATGAAATTTAACCACCCTGCTTCCTCAGACAACCTTGAGATATTCCTCAACCCTAATAGTTTTTCTGCTGAATCCGGCTCTAATTCTTTTTTACCACCTCCCGTTTCCTTATTTCCCACTCTACAAAATATTTCAATAAAGGCACAAAGCTTTCACACAACACTTTTGAAAATATTGCTTCTGAACTCAATTTTTGTCTTATTTGCAGCTTACTATTCAATGATTTCCAATCTGCATGGAGGCATGCGAAAGGCTTTGCCATACAAGTAACTAATCGCCGAGTGGCACAAATTGCTGAATTGGGAATGAATTTCATGCCAATTAATTATTCTTTATTCAAAAATAACTACCTACGTAAAGAGAAAATTAGTACTTACTTGCGTTCTGTGATCGTTCGAAGATCTCGTACCTTATAGATTTGACAAGATGATGTGAAGGCATTGGTTGAGGTGACAACGGATTTATTATGATATGGATGTAGAATTTTATGGATGATGGAGCCATCAATGATGACTGCAGTACTTGGTGGCTTTATTTATGATAAAAACAAAAATAGAAAGACAGGTGTGCAAGATATACTGACAGAAGGATCGCAATTTTTTTGAATTTTTGAAAAAGGTGGCAGAATACGAATGAACAAGTTCCGAAGCATACAATTTGACATCATGCTCGAAACTAGTGCATAAAATCCAGAGCATTGGTGTGGGGTGCAACTGGTACGAAATGAAATTAAGGTTCTAGAGCATCGTCGAAAGATGCAGCCAGAGCAACAATGGAATGAAAGTTCTAGAGCATCACTGAAAGATGCAGTCAGAGAAGTAATGGAATGAAAGTTCTAGAGCATTGCTGAAAGATATAGCCGAAGTAGCAACGGAATGAAAGTGGAGTGACATGATAAAGAATTTTGAACTTCAAGAGCTTTGGACCTTAGTGAAGAACGCCTCTTCGACATGATGAGATTTGTACAAGTTTCGGAGCATCGAGCATGAGGACCATCAAAATCTAGAGTATTTGGCATAAGGATCATAATTTTCTAGAGCATCTTTGAAGGCTGCTCTGGAAGTTATTTTCCGCTTTGAGGAAGTCCTGCAAAAAGGAACAAAAAATTAACTAATTCCAAAATGAAGAAATAAGAAAAATATCTTGGCATACATGTCCTTTTATTGCACATTTTTGAATTTATATATATTTTTATTTTATTTTTTTGAACAAAAAATAATAATACAACATTGTTACCAGATAGACTCTACCTTGGCAAAGTCAACACATTGGACCTCGCCTTGCATTTCCACCATTCTCGATAATTCCTCTCTATTGATCGTCTTATGGTAGAAATATAAGTGATGACCATTAACTAAGAGGGTGCACGTGTCACCATCGATTGGTTTCAACCGAACACTTTCATTTGAAAAGACTTCATCAATCTCATAAGGTCCCAACCAATGAGTCTTGATTTTTCCCTTATGATTCTTTTATCTTGAATCAAATAACAGGGCCCAGTCTCCATTATGAAACTCTCTCTCCTTAATATGTTTATCGTTCCACACTTTCTGTTGATGTTGAATTAGTTCAGTTTGATGGATCACGTCTAAGCGAAGCTCATCCAATTCACTTAGTTGCAAAACTTGTTCAACTTGGGTTCGTTTTAAATCCAGACCTAGTTCCATAGTTGTTCGTAGAGTTTTTATTCCAAACTCAATGGGAAGAAGAGACTTCTTCCCAAAAACGATCTCATAGGGGCTAGATCTAGTCGTAGATTTCTAGGTTGTGTTGTATGCCCATACGGCTTCCGGGAGTTTCTTGGCTCAGTCTTTTCTTCCAGAAGAAACTGTTTTCGTTAAAATGTTTTCAAGCTCTCTATTAGTTACTTCTACTTGGTCATTCACTTAAGGGTGGTAAGGGGATGATTTCCTATGGCTTACCTAAAAATAGTTTGTAAATTCCAAGAGCACTTTAGACATAAATTGGGGTCCCTGATCAGTTACAATCATTCGAGGGGCTCCAAATCTAAGGAAGATTTCATTATAGAGGAAGTCTATGACTTGCTCTTCCCTAGGTACTCATAAGGCTTGAACTTCAACCCATTTTGTCAGGTATTCAATGAAAACTGATATGTACTCTTTCCCTTGAGAGGAAGGATCTATGGGTCCGATTAAATCTAAACCCCGTTTCTCGAATGGTTCTAGCACTACGTGTGGCACCAATAACATTTCTGAAGAAGCAGTTGGTCTTCCTACTCTTTGGCATTCATCACAATGATGAATATAGTTCTTAATGTAATTATGCATTGAGGGCCAATAGTATTCGACACCTAAGACTTTATGAGAAGTTCTCTTCGCAGAGTAGTGTCCTCCTGAAGGATCATCGTGACAAGCCCTTAGAATTCTATAGGTTTCATCCACCCTTACACATCTCCTCAAGATCATATCAGGACCATAATGAAATAACATTCCATTAATCCATTTGAATGGGGCACTTTCCTTAATTAGACACTTCTTTTTCTTAGTCGTGAATCCAGGGGGTACCTCTGAAGTAGCTAAATAGTTAGCGTTATCTATGAACTAGGGTGATTTTACAGAAACTGCAAACAAATTTTCATCTAGGAACTCATCTTGTATAGGAATACTGTCAACTTCTTCATGTTTGATTCGTGACAAAAAATCTGCTACCACATTATATTTCCTTGGTTTGTAAGGAATCGTGGCATTAAACTCCTGAAGGAGTAATAACCACCTAATAATCCAGCCATTTACTACCAGTTTTTTCATTAGGTACTTCACAGTTGAGTGGTTCGTATAAACTGTAACCTTATACCTTGTAATGTAGTAGTGGAATTTTCTTATGGCATGAACAACAACTAGTAGTTTCTTTTTTGTTGTTGTATAGTTCCTTTCTATAGGAGTAAGATTTTTACTGATGAAATATATGGCATACTTTCCCCCATTCTCATCTTCTTGTCCCAGAACTGCCCCAATAGCATCGTCAGAAGCATCTACATAGACATGGAAGGGAATACTCCAATTTGGTCATCGTAGAACAGGAGCATAGACAAGCTTTTCCTTTATGGTTTTGAATGTTAGCTGGAACTCAGGTGTCCAAACAAATTCTACCTCTTTCTGTAAAAGAGAGAACATAGGAGCTACAATTTTACTAAAGCTTTCTATGAACCTTCTATAGTAACCAGCATGTCCAAAAAAACTTTGAACATATGTCTGAGTTTGTGGGATAGTCAACTGTTGGATGACTTTAATTTTCTTAGGGTCGACCTTTATTCCCTCAAAGGAAATATGATGACCCAAAACTATTCCTTGTTCCACCATTATTAAAAAAAATTCATGGCTAAGGGATAGTCTATTGTCCTCAAAAACTTGCAAAACTTGATCTAGGTTTTGAAGAGCTTTGTCATATGTTGACCCATAGATTATAAAATCATCCATGTAGACCTCGACATAGTCATTAACGAGTGCGGAAAATATGGCAAGAACGACTCTCTGAAAGGTCGTTGGAGTGTTGCACAGTCTAAAAGGGAGCACTATGTATACAAATGTGCCCCATGGGCAAGTAAACATGGTTTCTTCTTGGTCCTCTGGAGCAACCTATATCTATTTAACCACTAAATCCATCAAGAAAGGAGAAATATTTCCTCCCAGCCAAGTTGTCCAAAACCTGATCAGCAAATGGTAGGGGAAAATAATCTCTATAAGTGGCTTTATTGAGTTCTTGATAATCTACATAGATTCTCCACTTCCCAATTTTCTTTGGGATGACCACCATAGGTGATACCCACTTACTATCGAAGATTGGATAAATAAATCTAGCACAAAGGAGTTTCTCAATCTCAATTTTGACCAGATTCTTTAATGCAGGATTGAGTCTTCTCTGAGGCTAGCAAACAGGCCTTATACTGATGTTAGTGTAAATGTGATGAGTAAAAACACTTGGGTGAATTCCCCTCATGTCCATATAATCCCAAGAAAATGCTTTAGACCTTTGTACCAACACATTAAACAACTTATCCTCTTGAGCTTCTGTCAGCTAGCTATTGATATTCAAAGTTTTTCCTGGTAATAGAATTATCAATTTTGTTCTAGGATGGACCGAGGTATAAGCCAGTGAAAGCTTGTGATGTCTTCAAAGAAATGACTTGTTCATGGGGTCATGTTAGCTAAGGGACAATTCATTCCCATTGTAGCATAAATGTACTCCATTCCACTTATATCAATTGGTTTCCCAAAAATATTTGGAGCATCCATCATTTCTTCCTCGTTCGGGGTTATAGAAAGTCATGCAACATCACTTACTAACTCTTCTTCCAGTTCTTCCCGTGTTGTTTAATTACTACCATAGCTAGGGAGGCTAAACTGTCTAAACCATTGGATTCCTTAGGCTCATCAACCCACACCTTTTTATGCTCAGTAGGCTTAGCAGGGGGATATAAGAACAAATGTTTACTATCTTGACCATGCGAAATGGTCATTCCCCCTTCCCTACAATCAATTGTAGCAGCAACCGCCGTGGCCAGCCAAGGTCTTCCAAGAATTATAGGATAGCTATCTTTAGGTGTAAGTGACTAGATTACCTGGAAGTCGACAGGATATTCCTATCCATCAACTTCAACAAGGATGTTTTTAATGATGCCCTTAGGGATGGCTATAGACTGATTTTCCATTTGTAAGACTATGGTTGTAGGATGTAAATCAGTTAAACCTAATTCTTACATTACATTCACAGTCATCACATTAATAGCTACCCCTAGATCCACTAGTGCATTTGGTATTGCTACCTCGTTGATTGTAACGATTATAAGTGGACTCCCAAGATCACCGTATTTCAGAGAAATAGTCTTTCTAGACAAAAAATTAGCTAAATAACCATCGATATGAATGGTATTTATCTTTTTCGGCTTCCTTCCTGGCATTTTGATACATAGCTATTTGATTAACTGGTTTAACTCAGGAATTTCCTTTATTGCCTGCAATAAAGGAACTTTAATTTGCAGTTGCTTAATCTCCTAAATTGATGCAGTTTCTGAAGCCAAGGATACTTCTGGAGTATCTTCCAAAGTTATGGACTTTAAACGCTCTGGATATGGTGCCATCCTTTTCACCTTTGGAATAGGATCCTTCTTATGTTGACTTAAGGACTGACCTTCCTCCCCCTGAGACAAGTTAGCAGCCCCTGTCATTGAAAAAGGCTCCTTGTCTTTGGGAGTGGTATCCTGATTAGATGACATGTATTTTATTGGAATTTTAGGCTCAGGTTCCTCCACTATCTCCTCAATAGTGGGAGGCTAAAGAGTTTGACCAAACTGAAATTGCACATTTCCGAAGTGTATCACATTAAGTCCCGTAACATTTTCATGTTTGGTAGAATAGACTAGTGTATTCTGGTGATTATTCTTAGGATTGGGGAGCAGTTGTGCTAGAAGCTGAGGTTGGTTCACCTTCTCATTTTGAGGAGGGTTTTCAGCTAGAGGTAACAAATTCTGTTGTTGATTCCTCCTAGGTTTAGTATAAAATAGATTATGTGCCAAACTCCATTGGGGGGAGCATGTTGCTGGTACCACAGCAAATTTCCCCATGTGTGGTTTGTCCATTCAAGGGATCTCCAATAAGGAGTTCCCCAGTTAGGTTGTGGTGGAGGTGACTGATTCCAAGATGGATTCCATTGATTATGAGCCCAGTTATTTTGTAGTCTCCATGCAGGATTGGAATTTTATCCATAAGAGAAATTACCTCCTTGATGTTGGTTTAAGGTATTTATCTCTTCTTCAACCTAAATGGTTTTTTTCTTAGTATTCTTGATATTAGACAGAAGCTCACACTAATTTGTAGGATTGTTTTTCTCACAAAGCTGACAAACATTGACTTTATCTAAAGGACACTCATGTAGCAAATGTTTATTCTAACACCTTGGACAATAAATTGACAAGGTCTCAAGGTTGCGATTTTTAGCTTGTATACCATCTAATGTGGTATTCAACTAGACGAGAATGCCTATTTTCAGATTTTCAATTTCTTCATGGAGCTTACCTATCTCATTAGACCCTTTAAAAAGATTATTTTTGCAGATTTCTCCTTGAGTACGGGAGAACTTCTGACATAACTCACATATTTCCTCAAGGGTTAGGTGAGATACGTCACCTTTTCCCATTAAATCAAGATTTCTTCTAGCATCATCATCAAGACCTTTAAGAAAAATTGTTTTGAGATTCTCAACGCTAATGGCCGCTTCTCCACATCTTTTGGAAAGGAAGAGGAACCTATCGAGATAATATTATAAAATTTCATCCTCGTTCTATCTCAGTTTAAATAGATCCTCCTTATGATCACTTACCCTACATTAACTCTGGTATTTTTACAAGAAGACAGTCTCCATTTCCCCCCAGGATGTTATACTACCAAAACCCAATCCCATAAACCAACGCATTGCTGAATCTTTTAAAGTTGATGAAAAGAGCTTCAAATTTTGGTTGTTGTTCTTATAGTCATAAGTCTGACATAGGACTTTAAATTCAAAGAGAAATTGGTATGGGTCTTCTGAAGATAAACCACAAAAGGTTGGAAGGAAGGCTAGGGAGATGTTCTTCATAACAGTATCATCGTCTACATCCAACATAATAGGATAAGTAAAAATTCTATGAGGTTGAGGTTCATTGTGGTTAGGTTCAACTCTATGATCTCCCATTATGTTCAGAGGAGTTTGTTCCTCAAAAACAATTTCTTCTATAATTGGTTGTTCTGCTAGTTTCTTAACAGGTAAATAATGGAAAGCATCAGGTGTAGTAGGCACAAATAATTCTTCAGAAGTGTGGTCGTCTGAGCCTTGGGATTCCCTAGGTATGATTGGTACGTATTTTGGGGGGGCTTTGGTTAAAACGTCTGTGAGGGCCTCTTTTCCTGATCATCCAAAAAAGGAAGCCGACTGAGAAATTTTTGGTATAAAACTTGGTATTCAAATTGTCTCCTAATAACACTTAGCACAAAGGCTATTTAAGTCCTCGAAAATGGCACCAAAAAGTGATAGGTTGTTGTTAGGTCCTACTACTTTAGAATATTGAATGCCAATTAGTCGATCGGGCAGTGTCCAAGGAAGTTTTCAAAAGAAGATGATTTGGATAACTCATTTTATATTTTTTGTTTTATCTTAAGCTATTGTAATCAACTTTAACCTAAGGCCATTACTATTTAACTAGAAAATAATATATTCTAAGAAAAACTAGAAATACTAAACTAAAAAGAATAAGACAACTAATTTAGAAAGAAACACAACTAAACTAGAAAGCATAGAAACAAGAAAACTAAATAACTGATATACTATGGAAGCAGAAAAATAAGTTAACAGACAATTAAACATCTTTTAAACAGTAAAGGATTTTATCAACTACGAAAGATAACTCATACAAATTTAAAAAAATGAGGCTCTGAAACTTCAGAATCAACTCTTAACAAACTTAATTACCTCTGACTAAATAGTTATCTAACTTTAAACAAATGAACAAAATAACAGTAAAATACTTATCTATCTAACTAACTCCCCTCGAGTGGCCAGCTCGTGGGTTAACACTTCGCCCTTAAATCACATAAGCCTAAAATTTTGGAGTCTATCCATTATGAACAGTCATCATCACTCATAATTCAACAGTTTACCAATAGACAGAACTCAGGTAACTCATTCAATAGTATTTTGAAAACCACGTGAACAACATAATGATACTTCTTCTCTCCTTATTCATCACTTATGGAATTACATAATTATAGATAAATTATAACTAAATCATAAATTTAAGATGGCATGGATAGCCATTGAAAAATTCTTCAACAACTTAAAAACTAACTTTTATGTCGTTAAAGCTCATAAACATATAGAAGGCTTCGAGAAGAGCCATGAAGTTTTGATAACATAATTTTAAAGAACAAAAACTAAATCTTTGGTGCATCATCTTGGTATTCAGGAGTAGATTCACAACATCTATTCTTTACCACACTTCAGGTATGTGTTGGTTCAACTTTTGCAACAGTTTCTCGATGACTAACTATTTCCTACAAAAGCACTCAAGTCAACCCATTAAACCTGCATTGGAAAATTTCCTCAATTGATCAAAAGAAAGAAAGAAAGCATACTTTTCCTTAAAATAAGCAATTATTTCTCGTAAAGTTTAATAAATTAGCACAGGCTTAGGATTGAGTTCGTAAAAGTAAGCTTTCTAGATTTTGTTATGATGAGGTTATTTTTACCTCATCACACGCCCCCCTCTCAGTTGTTTATCCTTCTTTTTCCAATAATTTTTATTAGATTAGGTTCCTCTGAAGAAGTCTAACAACTTGAGGTGATCCAAGATGGCATCATACAAGAAGGATAGTCCTAGATTCAATGGTACAAATTACTATCTGTGGAAGGTCAGAATGGAGTGTCATTTGAAGTGCATTGGTGAACCCTTCTGGAAGATTGCAAAGAGTAGATATAATAATCCTCAAAATGGTGTGACTACTTCTGATGAGATCAAAGAATTTGAAACTAATATAAAGGCTATAGAAGCATTGCTAAGTGATTTAATAGATTCAAAGATGAAAAATGTGATAGGTCTAAAGACAACGCATGAGATCTGGAAGAAATTGGAGACATTGTATGAAGGAGATGCACAAGTGAAGATTGTTAAGCTAACAAGTCTGAAAGGAAAGTGGGAGAATTTGAAGATGAGTGAAGATGAAAAAATTGTTTCTTTCATGCAAAAGGTAAATGAACTAGTGATGGGGATTAGATGTGCCCATGGATTCATGGATGAAGATGAGATTGTTACTAAAGTGCTCAAATCAATGCCTACATCTTACAAAAAAAAAGGTCATGCTATTGAAGAGCTCGGGATGGTAACAAATGTGACAAGAGACATATTGATTGGTAAACTAGCTGCCTTTAAGTTGAGTGAATTTGGTGATTCTACTCCTAAGACAAAATCTTCATTCAAAGCTACTATATCTGGAAAAAAGCCAACAGAGATATGATCTAGGAGAAAGTTCTAGAAAATCATTCAAATATGAAGATGAAGAAAGAGAGCTAGAAGAGCTAGAAGCATTGAGTGTGAAAAGAGAATCCAGAGGACATGGTAAGTATAAAGGAAAGTATCCTATTAAATGTTTATGTTGCAGTAAGATAGGACATTTTGCATATAGGTGTCCTAAAAGGGTTTCTAAGTATAAGCTTGACAAGTCTAGACTTCAAAAGAAATGTTATTATATTGAAGAAGGTGTTACTCATGATGAATCTGATAAAGAAACTGGGAATACAGATGGATGGGTATTCATTTCTATCAAGGAAAATGGTACGGTGTCCATTGAATCTGCTAGTTAAAAGAATACTGAGAAATCTCTTGCAACCAAAATAGATGAAAAAGATGAGTGGGCGATTGAAAATTGGATGCTCACATCATATGACTGGTGAAAAAATAAAGTTTATAAGCTTGGAGAAGTATGATGGTGTTGTTGTAAGATTTGGAGATAACCATGCTGGTGTGATTTGTGAAAGAGGCACTATTTCTCTTGGTGGTAAATACAATACTGATGATGTCCTTTATGTTGAAGGACTGAAACATAATTTGTTGAGTGTTGGATAGATGGTAGACAAGGGATACAATCTTCAATTCAAATATGGTAAGTGTAGGATATTAAGAAACTCTGGAAATGTAATTGCTCCAGGTACAAAGACAAGAGGTAAAGTACTGCTAGTGAAAATTATTTAATTGATCAAGTTGATGTAAGTTGGTTATGGAATAGGAGGCTGTGTCATGTGAATTTTGATAAAATTGTCAAAGTAAGCTCCACTCAAGAAGTGAGAGATCTACCTAAGTTAGTGAAGCCTACTAACACTATATGCAAGGAATTTCATATGGGAAAGCAGACAATAATTTCTTTTCGAAGAAAACATAATTCAAATGGATTACTGGAATTGGTACAAACTAATCTATGCGGTCCATATAGAATCAAAATTCTACAAGGAGAAAGGTACTTTATGTTGCTTATTGATGATTAGTCTAGGATGATATGGGTTGCTTTCTTGAGAGAAAAACATGAAGCACTAGAAAAGTTCAAATTTTTCAAGGATTTGGCAAAAAATGAGATAGGTTTGAAGGTCAAATGCTTAAGATTAGACAGAGGTGGTGAATTCACTTCCTAGGAGTTCAATTCATTTTGTGAAGAGCATGGAATTAAAAGACAGTTATCTGCTCCCTAGACCCCTCAACAGAATGGATTTGTTGAAAGGAAGAACAAAAAAATTCTAGATGTTGCCAGAATGATGATGTTGGAAGGTAATGTTCCTCATATATACTGGAGAGAAGTTGTAAGTACTATTGTATACACTATCAATCAGGAAAATGTTAATGGTAATTCTGGTAAGACTCCTTTTGAGCTATGGTTTAGTTATAATCCTACTATTAAATATTTTAAAATCTTTGGAAGTAGATGTTATATCAAGAGAGATGGAGATATTAGCAAGTTTGATACTAGAAGTGATGAAGGAATATTTATGGGTTACTGTACTAAGAGAAAAGCTTACTAGTGCTACAATAGAAGATTGAATAAAATGGTTGAAAGTGCAAATGTCAGAGTTGATGAAGACACTGCTGGATCATCCAAATATTGTGGATATGACTAAGATGATCAACAAGATAGTACAAATAATGGAAAGAATGCGCAGACATAGAATCAAGTTCAAATTGTTCTGGCAAATCAAGATAGTCATGAAGGAGAAGCTAGTGGAAGTGCAGAAGAGAGAATAGAAGAAACAGAAGTCAGAGAGAATCCAAAAGTCCCAAGGTATGTAAAGTTAAATAACTCTAAAAATAAAATTATAGGAGACAAGAACAAAGGAGTGCAAACTAGAAGAAAAAATGCAGAAGAGTATTACCTGATTTCCAAGACTGAACCTAGCAATATCAATGAAGCATGTAAAGATGAATATTGGATGGAAGCAATGAAGGAAAAATTGATACAAATAGAGGAAAATGATACATGGATTCTTGTTCCTAGACCTCAAGATAAAAATTTGATTGGAACCAAATGGGTCTTTCAGAATAAGCTGAATGAACAAGGTGAAGTGGTCAAAAATAAAGCAAAACTGGTATGTAAAGGATACTCACAGATGGAAGGTATTGATTTTGAAGAAAAATTTGCCCCTATTTCTAGAATTGAAGCTATAAGATTGTTTCTTTCTTATGCTACTTTCAAGAATAAAAAATTCTATCAAATGGATGTGAAGTCGGCATTTCTGAATGGTGAATTAGAAGAAGTTTATGTTGAGCAACCAAATGGATTTCAATTGACTGATGAAAAGTACATGGTTTGACGATTGAAGAAATCACTGTATGGACTCAAATAAGCCCCTAGAGCCTGGTATGCTAGATTGGGTAAATACTTGTTGAAGCTTGAATTCAATAAAGGTACTGCTAACAATAATCTATATTTCAAGATGGATCAGGACAAAAAGTTGATTATTGAAATTTTTATTGATGACATTATTTTTCAAGGTGATGATGATTTATGCATGAAGTCTGTTGATGAAATGAAAAGTGAATTTGAGATGTCAATGATTGGAGAGCTGAATTTTTTGTAGGATTGACAATTACTTAGTTAGAGGATGTAATCTCCATATCTCAATCCAAATATGTATGAGAGTTACTAAAAAAGTTTGGAATGGAAGAATCAAAACTAGTTGGTACACCCATGGTAACCGGATGCAAGTTAACACAAAATGATGATTCTCCTAAGGATAATGAAATAAGGTATAGGTCAATGATTGGTGGATTGCTATATTTGACTTAGACTAGACCAAAAATTATGAATGTTGTATGTATGGTTGCTAGATACCAAGCTGATCCAAAGGAATCACATGTGACTGCAATAAAGAGAATATTTAGATATTTGAAAGGAACAACTGATTTTGGTGTTTGGTATCCTAAGGATGATGATCTTACTCTGAATGCCTTTACAGATGCAGATTGGGAAGGAGATGTGGATGACAGGAAAAGTACAAGTGGTGGTGCATTTTTCTTGGGGAAGAAGTTGGTGTCTTGGCTAAGTAAAAAATAGAATTCTATTTCCTTATCTACTACTGAGATATAATATATTGTTGCTGCAAACAATTGCACTCAAGTATTATGGATGAAACAAATGCTGAGAGATATAAGAATTGAATATAATGACTGTATTACTATATTTTGTGATAACTCAAGTTCCATAAACATTTCCAAGAACCCTATGTTACATTCAAAGATAAACAAATATCTATCAAGTATCACATTTTGAGAGATAAAGTGAGTGATAAAGAAGTCAGATTGGAATATGTGTTGACTAAAGAACAAATTGCAAATATATTCACTAAATTGTTGCCTAAGGATAATTTTGAGTATCTTAGAGGAAAGTTAGGGGTGATTTCCCCTCCTAATCTAAACTAAGATGCAATTATTTGCATCAATCCGTGCACTTATAGTCATATCTTGTTTCAGATTGATGTTGTGGTGGCTACTACTCAGGGGGAGTAGACAAATGTTTCAGATATGTTGTTCAGAGTCTGTGTACCTTTTCCATTGATCTCAAAGGGGGAGAAGTGTAATGTGAAAAACCTTGTAAATTCTAAGGGGGAGAAGTGTAGAACAAAGGGGGAGAAGAGTATTGTGTGAAGAGTTAGTTGTCTTGATGGTAATTTTCACATCATGTGTTGCCATCAATACCAAAGGGGGAGATTTTTGGATGTTGTGGTTGTTTTTTTGATATGTGGTTTTCATTGATGTCAACACTACTAGAATTGATGATTTTGAAGGCTGTCTATGTCGAGGATATTGAAAAAATTAGAATAAATATATTGCGGGCAGCCTATGGAGTAGTGTTGATTAGAATGGTGGAAAGTTATATAAATTGATCATCATAAGCCATGCATTAAAGGTTTGTTTCTGAGCCTATCTAGTGTGTTGCTTGGAATTTTTAGTGGTACACAACAAGATTGGAGAAAGTTATCAGTTTCTGAGTTCCTATAGTTATTTTGTTACTATAGCAAGTGTTTGTGGAAGAAGAGAATGCAATTCTAGTAAATTGATTTGTTGTGTATGTTTTTATGATGTTATGTGATGTTTCTAGATCATTCTCTATCATTGTGGTATGTCCACATTGATTGGTGTGATCGTGATCAAATATTTTCCTTTGTGTGTTCGAGGTTTTCATGTTCTTGGCCGACATAATGGTGGTAGCATGTTGTGGATCCTTATGGATTAATATTTTATTGTTTGGTGTGTTCAAAGATGTTGATTTATCTCTTCATTATGATGAGACTAACTTAGGTTGGTGCACATTGAGATTTGTTTATGAATTGGGCCGATAGTTTGTAATTCATCCATTCTTTATTTGTGGTCAAAAAAGTTGATGTAAATTCATGTAGTGGATATATAAGAGCGGTTGTTTCTTCATTTTGAAGTGTGTGAGGTATGCTCGATGAATTTATGTGAATTTTATGTGCAAATAAAGATCAGATCATTTTATTTTAGAGTAGAGTGTGAAGAAGATTGGGAAAAGTGTGAAGAAGCTTTTTTGTGCCTAACCAGAATTGTCATCAGGCTTTTGTAGAAGTTAATTTCTAAGTTCAACCTCATCAGATGGATTTAATCTAATTGCTTTATGTAAGGCAATGAGCCTTCCCTTTGAGCAATGATCTCTAGGGAGTGTGCTTGAATGCATGTGCATTCCCTATTCATTTTTTATTATACTTCTAATAGGGTATAATCTTGTGGACTAAAATCCATCGTGGTTTTTCCCCTAACAGGGTTTCCAATTTATAAAATCTTTTTGTTCATGTGTTTCTGATGTGTTATTGATTCATGTGTTTCACTGTTAATTATCAGATCTGAGATTAAAGGTTAAATAAGTTTAAGTTCTATAACAACTAATTCACCCCCCCTCTCAGTTGTTTATCCTTGTTTTGCCAACAAATTCATGTATGATTTTCTTATAAACAAATAAAAATAATAATTTAAATAATTCAATCCAATGACCTCTTTTTTGATAGTTGGTTAAATCACACACACACGTGCATGCACGCATTTGTGCGTACACACAAATATGTATATATAGAATAAATTATAAATGTGTACAAATGTAAATATGATCATAATTTGGAAAAAAAATCTTGTGTACATGTTTGAAAAGTTTAAATGACATGTGAAACTGATTGTTCTAGGTTTGTAAACCATATTTACTATAATCATCCACACCTACATAATGTATAATAATTAAATCATAATTATCCATGTTCCATAAACCATAAATATCATTTCATTATAAGGTCTCATAATTAAATCTATATAAACTTAAATGAATTCATCTAAAACATAAATATAATAATCCATTGTTTACATAAAATTATAGATCATAATCATCCATTATATAAATCCTTAATCGTAAATTTATCTATTACATCCATCACATAATTGTAATCATCAATACCATTTATGACAAATATATAACCATCCATGAATTAAAATATCTAAGAAAAAAATTAGCAAATTGGTTCAAATAAATTCAAGAGATACCTATAGTACTAGCATTAAATAAACGAGATGAGTGGAGAGTGTACATAAAATCTGGATTAAAATAAATAATTTGACAATCAAATTAAACATTATAAATGAACCAAGGAGATGAATAAAATAACATGTATTCAAAATAAACTAAGGACTATATGCTAGCTAGAGCTATACCTAAGTTATATTTACTAATAGACCATATGCAATTATGAGGTTGAAAAATGAAGTGCTAAAGTAATATAGTTTGGGTACAATTTTTTTTAAAATGGATAATATTTTACATTTTAATAAGACTAAGTATGAACACATATAACATATCAAATTATTGTTGCAAAGGTTGATAGAGATAGTAGAGAATGTTGGAGATCTGTTTTATAGATTAACTAGTTTTTATATGAAACTCACTATAAATATTAGTGATATTATGGATAAATATAGAACATGTAAACAACCAAGGTAAGTGGAAAATAACTTGGTACAAGTGGACAAAGAACACGTATAGTGCCATTTAGTGTGGTGGAACAAATTAAGAAATAAATGACCTTGATGTGATCCTATGGAAAATATTGTCAATGATAAAATAAATGAACTCAAAACATATTTGTATGATTTATTCAAAGACTATCACCTTTGTTACATTCCAAAAAGAGTAGTTTCAATACCTTTTGAAAAAAGGATTCACTTAGTTACATTAGTATAGTTTGACAAATAAATAACTAGGTGACTAAATTTTTTAGTCATAACAATTAAAAATGACTAAATTCTACTCATTTTTTACAACTTAGCTATAAATGAGTAAACAAATGACTATTTAGTCATTGAATAAAAAATTATTTAGTCACATAAATAAAAATGACTAAATATTTAGTCATCAAATCCAAAGTTGACAAAAATTTTAAAAAATAATTTGGCCAAATATTGGTGCAATGTATTCATGCACGCGATGTATTGGTGTGACTATTCACGTTCATTGTAGATTCATTCATCTCACTTGACCTCACTTCATTCTTTCATTGTAGACGTTGCTTTATTCATTAGCCTAACATGAGGCATTTTGATCAACAACTACTTGCATGGGCAATAAGGATTCAAAGAGGACTTGGAGACTTTTGAAAAGGTGGGCAAGGGCAAGGAATTCATAGTTTTCTACAACACATTTGAATTCTTCAAGGCCCTCTGTAGAAAAATAAGATTTGGCGATGCCCTTTGCAGTGAATTCAGAGGTAATTTGAAACCCTCATTACATTAAACACAAATTTGAAATGCTCATTACTAAATACTGCTCTTAATAATGTTATTTTATAATCTTGCCACTGTTCTACTTCATACTGTGCTTGAGCTAAATATAATAAAATTTGGGTGTTAGTGCCAAATTAGAATTTCCTCAAACAATTTTGATACATTTTCATTGTAAGTGCAAACTATCCTTATGCAAAGTAAATATGTGCTAGATTTACCAACACATCATCCATCTGAACAAAGATGTTTCCTGGTGAAGCTTCTTGTACCAATGCAAAACTTTCCTTTGCAATATCAAATTGACCCTTTTCAACTAGCACAATGGATGCCTCATTTGTAGCATAAACATTTCTTGGTCTCTATACCAACACTTTACAATACAATTCTCTAGAATTCTCAAAATTTTGTGCCTCCACCTTTAGATCCCTCCTCTCATACGAAAAGTTGCAAAATAATTCTAATTTCCAAGTGAAATGTCAACATAAGAATTCTTTGCATCTGATTCACTTTGTGTAGCTTAAATTGTTTCTTTACTTAAACACAATCATCTATTTTTGGTTCCATTGTGCCAAGCATAGATAGAGCATCTGATGAGTTTTTATCCACCTTAAGTGCATCCCCAATCAATTCTACACTTAGTTGGATCTCATTCTAAGCCTGAGCCATGGTTGCAAGATGTAGATATGCATCCACATAATTAGGAAACTTGAACTAAATTAGCCTGTATAAAAGATTTTATTTTGCAATATCATGTAGTTTTTCAAACAACCTAGAAAGATTAAATAGTGTTGTGCCCTTATCTCATGGTAACTCAAGTGAAACACCACCTTCTTCTAGTTGATGGAAGAATTTCATATCCTTAAGGAGCATGGGAAAAATTGCAAAATTAGCACTAGGGCTTTTATTTATGAATTCAACCCAAAATCCATTTCCTAATGCCTCCATGAAAGTTTATTGAGCCAACTCTAGTTCATCACACTCAAAATTAAGAACCCCAATGTTGTTTAACAATTGAATTGGTACTTCTTCTCTACTCTTCTTCAAAAGAGACTTTGGCATCTTAAGAATCTAAGGCTACACTAGGTTCTGAAAATATTAATAACTCACCCATCTTGATAAATGAATGGGCATCAAGTGGATCTATGTGAGTTAACTTTCTTAAAATTTCCAATGCCTTCTATGCTAGCCCTTGTTGATCATATATATGGCCTATAGCTTTTAAGCTCTCATAGTTCTCAGGGTGGACCTCCAAAACCTTTTCAAAATTTGAGAAAGAACTCTTATTATCTCCCAACTTCAAATGAACCTATCCACAAAATCCCTTGGCCTCTATATTTACTTGACAAGTGGTGTCATAATCACCTTTACTATAATAATATCATGCAATCTTATAATATGAATGATATTTCATGAGAGGGTGGTCACTTAAAACAAGAGTTGTCTCAACCATCTGTTCTACAAGAAAATGCTGCCCAACAGTGAAGAAAAAATGGTTTGCTAAATGATTCAATGCCATTGTAGAGTACAAGTACCATTCAAAGGATCTACACATCTTTTCCATTCCTTCATGAACAATACCTTTTCACTAACTATGAGAATCCTACAAGTACAAAATGCACAAAACTAACCACAAAGATTTATGTACAGGTAGAACATCATTTCCTAATGCCTCCATAAAAGTTTGTTGATCCAACTCTAGTTCATCACGCTCAAAATGAAGAACCCCAATGTTTTTTAACAATTAAATGGGTTCTTCTTCTCTTCTCTTCTTTATAAGATACTTTGGCATCTTAAGAGATTCAAAGGCTGCACTAGGGCCTGACAATATTAATAACTCACCCATATTGATAAATGCATGGGAATCAGGTGGATCTATGCAAGTTTCCTTTCTTAAAATCTCCAAAACCTTCTCTACCAGCCCTTGCTAAGCATATATATGGCCTACAACTTTTAAGCTCTAACAATTCTTAGGGTGGACCTCCAAAACCTTTTCAAAATTTGAGAGAGAACTCTTAAGATCTCCCAACTTAAATTGAACCTATCCAAAAAATCCTATGGCCTCTAGCTTTCCTTGAAAAGTGGTGTCATAATCACCTTTACTATGATAAGATCGTGAAAGATTATAATATGAATGATATTTCATGAGAGGGTGGTCAGTTGAAACAAGAGTTGTCTTAGTCAACTGTTCCAAAAGAAAATGTTGCCCTACAATGAATAAAAAATGGTTTGCTAAATGATTCAATGTCATTACAAAGTATGGGTATAATTCAAAGGCCCCACATATCTTTTCCATTCCTTCATGAACACTACCTTTCTCACTAACCATGATAATCCTACAAGTAAAAAATTCACAAAACTAATAACACATATTTATGTAGAGGCAAAACATCATTTCCTAATGCCTCCATAAAAGTTTGTTGGGCCAACTCTAGTTCATCACGCTCAAAATGAAGAACCCAAATGTTGTTTAAAATTTGAATGGGTACTTCTTCTCTACTCTTCTTCAGAAGATACTTTGGCATCTTAAGAGAATCTAAGGCTGCACTAGGGTTTGACAATATTAATAACCTACCCATCTTGATAAATGCGTTGGAATCCTATGGATCTATGTGAGTTTCCTTTCTTCAAATTTTGAAAGCCTTCTCTTCCTGCTCTTGTTGAGCATATATATAGCCTACAAATTTTAAGCTCTCATAGTTCTCAAGGTGGACCTCCAAAAACTTTTCAAAATTTGAGAGAGAACTCTTAAGATCTCCTAGCTTCAATTGAACCTATCCACAAAATCATGTGGTCTTTGGCTTTCCTTGACAAGTGGTGTCATAACCACCTTTAATATGATAAGATCATGCAAGATTATAATATGAATGAGATTTCATGAGGGTTGTTAGCTGAAACAAGATCTATCTCAATCAACTGTTCCACAAGAAAATGTTTCCCCATGAAGAAAAAATGGTTTGTTAAATGATTCAATGCCATTACACAGTACGGGTATAATTGAAAGGATCTACGCATCTTTTCCATTCCTTCATGAGCACTAACTTTTTTACTAACTGTGAGAATCATACAATTAAAAGTGCACAAAACTAACCACAGATATTTTTGCCCATTTCAAATAGCAAAATTGCCAAAAAAAATGTGTTTAAAACCTGCAAAAAAATGCAAATAAAATCACGTTGATTTTTGTGCCAAAAATAAAAATGAGACCATAGCTTGTTGTTTACTAGTATGCTTTGATATATTTTTTTAAGCATCCATAGGTTTTTTGAAATCACCTATTTTAGGCTTTTAGCAATAGCAACAAGGTAATGAACCATTTGATAAAATTATTTGGTAGACATGTATGAAAATGTGGTAGCATAGAAAAGACAATGAACTTTAGAAAAAATGCCTCAAAGAAAGGTGGTGTCATGGTGATGGAATGCCATGATGAATTCCATGACAAGCGAATTGTTATGGATTTTCATGGCATTCCATCATGATGAGACCACATTTCTTTGAGGAATTTTTTCAACTAGTTCACTACCTTGTCTATGTTATTGCTTACTATTATGCTTTGATATATTTTTCCCAATCATCCTTAGATTTTTTAAAAGAACTTGTTTTAGGCTTTTAGCCATAGCAACAAGGAAATGAACTATTTGATAAAATGCTTTGGTAGAAATGTATGAAAAATGTTGTAGCATAGACAAGGCAGTGAACTTTTTGAAAAAATGCCTCAAAGAAATGTGGTCTCATGGAATGCCATGACAAGAAAATGCAATTGGAAACTGCTCCTAGTTATTAGTTATGCAATGTGAAGTGATTGCATAACTGCTTAGGTTCACTTTGTAAATACTATATTTTAATTGAAATTTTTCCATTTGATGAGTCTACTTTTTGGTCTAGTTATGGGTAGAATCTATAGTTTACTTGTTGAAGTTACCATGGATTTTGATATTACATGTTGATACTTTTATATAGTTTCTCTTAAACCATAAGACATTTGGGTTTAATTCCATTTCTACCAATTTTAATGATATTAACCTATTATGTGTACTATCTATATTAATCCTGTATGTGGTTAATGAATGTTCTTTAAGGTGGTTATAGCTATGCAATTATTATGTGTATTGACATGGCCATGCAAACATGATGAAAAATGCTAAGTTGATAAATGTAGCTGCTAGCTGGTCATGTAGAGGAAATGCACGAAGGTCAACTGAGGATGATAATAGGAGATTCCTATGACAGTCATATGTAACTACCTTATGCCAATCTTTAATGATATTGAGCAATGCAGGCATTACTGCAGTGGTCGAGTCCATGTTTGGGCATGCATGTCTGAACGAATTCCCCTGCATGTGTAACCGCTCTACCACACTCTTCTTTGTTTTTCCTAAATGGCATCCTCTTAGTTAGTGGGAGTTGACCACCCTGTTTAGTTGATAAATAAGGTTGGATCCTCCTTCTCAAGGTTTTTTTGATCGCCAAGCTATTGTGCAATCTGATAATCAGACATACTCTTTTGTATTAGCACTTTCTAATGAATCAAATAAGATTCTAAGTTGAGTATTTGAGTTTGCATTAGTTTTAGAGGATACTCATCCAAGGGGGCCCACTTGGTGAGTAATTCATTCCTTTAGTTTAGTTAGATTAGTACTAGCTTTTGTTTAGTTCTTAGTTAAGAATCTAGTGCCGACTGTTCCTGCAACCACTAGAATTCCATTATGTGATTATTCTTGTAGCCAAAGTGGGCAGAGTAGTTTCCTATTTGTTGCTTAGATTTTCATTTTTATTATGCATATTCAGTTTGAGTTTTATTTTTGAGTAGCGTTCAGTATTTACTTTATTTCTTTCCATGCAATTTACTTTCAGTATTAAGTCTCTTTTAGTTGTAGAATGAATATGATTACTTTGAGTTCCTAGTGCACATACTGTGCCTACCCATTTCAAGTTCAAGTCTCTGGGTTGACAATTTAAATGCACCTTCGTAATGGTTAAGATGGTCATTCAGGTTAGATGTCCAGTCTCTGAAGCATGGTTGTAAAGGCTTATTTATTGAAATTATTGTAGGAGGCCGAAATGTTTGGCACCATTATCAAGGATGGTGTCAAACTAGGGAGTCCTTTGGATTCATTGATAGTTTTTATGCTAAAGTATTTCTAGAATTTTATCTTAGTGTTAGAAGTTATGATCCACTATTTTTCCCCACCCATTCTTTGTGTGAGTTGGTTGATACTGAGTTGATACCACATGCATAGAAGAAGAAGAGATTCTTATGGTAGATTCCTTCCTAATAATACAGAGCCATTTCAGCAAGTAGAACTTCCAAATCTACCCATAAACGAGGAAGAAGAAGAGCCACACCCCTTTTCTAATCTATTTCCTAACTTGACCAGTTTTGAAGTTTCCCTTGAGGATCAAAATCTAGTTGAGGAACCCTTTATTTTGGAACTTCATCAAGTAGGTATGGTTGATGCAAATAAAGATAGGCCCAACAGATAGAACCGGCCAACTTTTCATTTTCCCATTTCTCAACAAAATGAAGTAGATAACCTCAAAAATATCCCCGCTTCAGTCCTTCCTAAGTTCTATGGACTTGTCACATAAGATCCTAATACATTCTTGTTTGAGTTTGATATACTCTACAGAAGCTATAACTATACCACTAATGCCCACAGACTTAAGCTATTTTCTACTACCTTCAAATAAGTTGAATTGAGATGGTTTATGGGCCTTGGCAGAAACACTATGGTGACTTGGGAAGATATGCAGACAAAATTCCTTGAAAAATATAAGGAGTATTGAAAAATAGGCGTCATGTGTAGAATTGAGCATCTACGTGCATCAGTTTAGGTGAAAGAATCTTGTCTCATCCATAATAAATCTAGCACTTCATCCATCTTATCCATAAAAAATACTTTCATCCATGAACCATGTATCCAACCCATTACCATCTATCTATATTATCTTGATCTTGATAAAACTTTGGTGTAAACTTTACACTTGCTTACGGTAAACATCTTGACATGGGTCATTTTCATTGATCCTATCCTACCCAACATTATTCAGGCCATGAATCATTATCCAAATGAGCATCATTTATCCAATTTGTTATATTATCACAAGATAATCCATATCCATCCTTCCATACATCTATCCAAGCATCCACCCATGGCATTCCCTACATTGCTAGAAATTGGTTGTAGATATTCACATCCCGCTTTGGGAATAAATTTTGATCTATCTCTTCCAACTTATGTTGTGATATGAATATTGGAAAACATGAAATCAAATTAGTCAAATCATTTGTGAGAAAGAATCCAAATCACTGGCCCATGACACATTTTGACAAGAAGATGTTCCTTATGAAGCTTTATCTTTCATAAAAAATTAATCCAAACAATCAACATCAGTTGTATCTAATTTGCACTTCAACATCACATCAAATCATTCAAAACAACTTTTGTTCCAAACCAAGATTCAAAATCTTGATTAATCAAATCCAATCAATCCATCATCATCTTGGGATATCCTTCCCAATCTTCTTATTTCTTAACACTATCCTTGTATTTTTGTGTATCCTCAACAATGTTATCATCATCAATCCATCAATCAGATCAATCTATGCTATCTTGGTTTTCAACAAAATCCCAAAATAAAACACTGATATCATCACACCTACACATATCCAAACCATCAAAATCATGCAAAAATCCTAAAACATTCAAAACATATCAAAATCCAAAAACACTCATAAAAACATAAAACATCAAAAACTTGGAATTTGAACTACGTCATCTCTGATCTTAAACATAGGCAAGGCCATCATTGATGAGCCCCGAGACAAAAATAAAAAATAAAAATTTAAATAACCCAAAAATCCAAAAAGGTAGCCTCATAACATTTTACAAACATCAAAAACATCCAAATATTTGAAAAAAAAACATCTGTCTCATTTCGCTTCACCCACAATAATCAACCATCCATAATAAATCAATCATCACCTTCATCCTTTGGAAATTCAAATAGGAACAACCACAACAATCAGTGAAAGAAAACTTCAAACACAAAATCAAAATCGAAACAACTAACTTTTAAATGCAAAATAAAACTCTTGATCATTCACTAACATGTCAATCGACCTTATACCAATGTCCCTTCCAACAACCTATCAACTTGCCACCATCCAATAAAATTTCCTAGGATGTATCCTTCCTACAATGGGCATTATCTATTGGAAAAACACACCCCTTTGGATAGAGGTATGAAGAACATTAACTTGTGTTTGTACTTGATCTTTTATTTGATTTACATTATTGTGCTCATTCCAATGACCTCTCAATGATGTCTATCAAAAATATTTAGAGAGAAAGGAATGGGGCATTGTTCATTATCTTTTGTCTACTATGATTTTTTGATATTCTTGTAATGTAACCTTTGTGATAGTCACTTTTTTAGGTGTGTAGGGAGGATTTTCTTGATATCTTGTTGACTATTACATTGGGAGGTTTTTCATTTCTATGTTTTCATCTGAGGTGTTTGAAATGTCTAAAGTACATCCTAACAAGGTTTCATATGCTAGGTGTGAACAAGGATATGCTGGATGTTATGGTTGAGTTGTTGATATGTGGTTGTCATTGATGTCAACACTATTAGCATTGGTGTCTTGAAGGTTGCATATGTCGAGGATACTGAAAAAATTATAATAAATATGTTGAAGGTTGTCTGTGAAGTTTAGTGTGTTGGAAATTTTAGTATGTTGGTATTCAGAAGTTGTGAATTAAAGGGTTTGTTGCTGAGCATATCTAGTTTATCTACCAGAAGTTTCATAGGTGTGCATCAAGATTTGAGCAAGTTGTGATTTTATGTGTTCCTACAATTATTATGTTACTATAGTTGGTGTTTTTCGAAGAAGAGAATTTGACTCTAGTAATTTGAATTGTTGTGTATGCTCCTATGATGTTAGTTGATGTTTCTAGATTGTGCTATAACTTTGTTGCACATCCGCGTTGATCAGTGTGCTCGTGATCAGATATTTTTCCTTTGCATGTTTGAGTTTTCATGTTCTTGGTCGACATGGTGATTGTAGTGTGTTGTGGATCCTTGTGGATTAATTTTTGAATGTTTGGCATGTTCGAGGATGTTTTTTTAGGTCTTCATTATATTTTGACCGACTTCGGTTGGTGTGCATTGAGATTTGTTCATGAATTGGGCCGACAATTTGTATTCATTTATCATTTAATCTTTGGCTGACAAAGTTGTTGATGTAATTCCATGTAGCGGATATATAAGAGCAATTATCTTCTTCATTTGAGTGGTATGTATGGGTGTGAAATGTGAAGTATGCAAGTGTTGTGTGTGAATAAAGATCAGATCATTCAATTGCAAAGCAGAGTGTGAAGAAGTGTTTCTATGCTTAACTAGAACTATAATTAGGCTTTTGAAGAAGCTAATTTTTCAGTTCAAATCCTTCAGATGGTTTTAATCTAAATGTTTCTATAAGACAGCATGTCTGAATGCATGTGCATTCTCATTATTCATCTCTATACTTTTAATAGGGTATAATATTGTGGACTGACATCCACCATGGTTTTTCCCCTAACAGGATTTCCACATATAAAATCTTGGTGTTGTTTGTGTTTTTGATGTGGTAATTGTTTATGCTTAATGTTATTTCATCAGATATGAGAATAAGCTAAGTAAGGCTTAATAAGTTTGAATAATCTAAGACAACTAATTCATCCCCCCCTCTCAGTTGTCTATCCTTGTTTTTCCAACAATTGGTATCAAAGTTGGTTCCTATAAAGAAGCTTAATACCTTGAGGTGATCCAAGATGGCATCATATAGGAAGGATAGTCCTAGATTCTATGGAACAAAATACTCTTTGTGAAAGACTAGAATGGAGTGTCATTTTAAGTGCATTGGTGAACCCTTTTGGAAGATTAAAATGAAAAGATGTGTTATTGCTTAGAATGGTCCCTCTACTCCTGATGAGATCAAAGAAGCTGAAACAAATATCAGGGCTATAGAAGCATTGTTGAGTGCTCTGATAGATTCAGAGATGAAAAATGTGATGGATCTGAAAAAATTGTATGAAGGAGATGCACAAGTGAAAGTTTCTAAACTACAAAATCTGAAAGGCAAGTGGGAAAACTTGAAAATGGGCGAAGAAGAAAACATTATTTCTTTCATGCAAAAAGTAAATGAGCTAGTGATGGGTATTAGATGTGCCGGTGAAATCTTGGATGAACAAGAGATTGTAGCTAAACTGCTCAGATCATTGCCTACTTCTTAAAAATTAAAAACTCATGCTATTGAAGAGCTCAGGACAGTAACAAATGTGACAGGAGATATTTTGATTGGTAAGCTTGTTGCCTTTGAGTTGAGTGAATTTTGGTGACTCTATCCCTAAGACAGAATCCACATTTAAAGCTAATGTATCTAGATGAAACAAAAAAATATATGACCCAGAATAAAGTTCTAGAAAGACATTCAAGTATGAAGATGAGATGAAACAGATTGAAGATGAAGAAAGAGAGGTAGAAGAGCTAGAAGCACTGATTTTTAAAAGAGAATCCAAAGGACAAGGTAAGTACAAAGGAAAGTTTCCTATTAAATGTTTCTCTTGCAATAAGATAGGTCATTTTGCATCAAGATGTCCTAAAAGAGTTCCTAGGTCCAAACCAAACAAGCCTAGATTTCAAAATAAATTTTATTATGTTGAAGATGTTACTGATGAAGAATCTGATAAAGAAAATGGAGATGAGGATGGATGGGTATTCATTACTATTAGGGAAAATGGTCTGGTGTCCACTGAATCTCCTAGTAATAAGAATGTTGAGAAAGCTCTTACAGCCAAAATTGAAGAAAAGGATGAGTGGGTGATTGACAATGGATGCTCACATCATATGACTAGTGACAAAAGTAAGTTTGTAAGCTTGGAGAAGTATGACAGTGGTGTTATAAGATTTGGAGATAACATTGCTAGTGTGATTTGTGGCAAAGGCACTATTTCTCTTGGTGGTAAACATAATATTGATGATTTCCTTTATATAGAAGGATTGAAGCATAATTTGTTGAGTGTTGGATAGATGGTCGAAAAAGGATACAATCTTCAGTTCAAAGATGGAAAGTGCAGGATACTGGGAAGTTCTTGAAATGTAATTTCTTCAGGTACAAAGACAAGAGGTAATATTTTTCACCTAAGTGTTGCTAGTGAAAGTTATTTAATTGCTCAAGTTGATGAAAGTTGGTTATGGCATAGAAGGTTGTGTCATATGAATTTTGATAACATTGTCAAGATAAGCTCCACTCAAGCAGTAAGAGATCTTCCTAAGCTAGTGAAGCCTACTAACACCATATGTAAGGAATGTTAGATGGGAAAGTAGACTAGAGTTTATTTTCGGAGCAAACAACATCATTCTAATGGAGTACTGGGGCTGGTGCATACTTATCTATGTGGTCCCACTAGAATCATAAGTCTATAAGGAGAAAGGTGCTTTATGTTGCTTATTGATGATTACTCTAGGATGATATGGGTTTCTTTCTTGAGAGAAAAACATGAAGCATTAGAGAAGTTAAAAAAATTTAAAGCTATGGTTAAGAATGAGATAGGTTTGAATATTAAATGCTTAAGGTCAGACAGAGGTGGTGATTTCACTTCCCGAGAGTTCAATTCTTTTTGTGAAGAGCATGGAATCAAAAGACAGTTATCTGCTCCCTAGACTCCTCAATAGAAGGGAGTTGTAGAGAGAAAGAATAGAAAAATTCTAGATGTTGCTATAACTATGATGTTGGAAGGTAATGTACCTCATATCTATTGGAGAGAAGTTATAACCATTGTTGTGTATAATCTTAACCAAGTAAATTTCAATGGAAATTCTGGTAAGACTCCTTTTGAGCTATGGTTTGGTTATAAGCCTACTGTTAAATATTTGAAAAAAATTGTAAGTAGATGTTACATCAAGAGAGAAGAAGATATAGGAAATTTTGATGCTAAGAGTGATGAAGGAATCATTTTGGGTTATTCTACTAAAAGCAAGGCCTACCAGTGCTACAATAGAAGATTGAGGGAAATGTTTGAAAGTGAAAATGTTAGAGTTGATGAAGACACTGCTAGATCATCTACATACCATGGATATGATTCAAATGACCAAATTGATAGTACTCATAAAAGGAAAAATGCACAGACACATAATCAAGTCCAAATTGTTATGGTGAATCAAGAGAATCAATGAGAGGCTAGTGGAAGTGTAGAAGAGAGAACAGAAGAACCAAAAGTTCATGAGAATTCTAAAGTTTTGAGGTATGTATATTAAAGTTGAATCATTCTAAAGATCAGATTATAGGAGATAAGAACAAAGGTGTGCAAACTAGAAGAAGAATTGCAAAGGAGTATTGTCTGATTTCCAATACTAAGCCCAAAAATGTCAATGAAGCATGTAAAGATGAACATTGGATGGAAGCAATGAAGGAAGAACTGATGCAGATAGATAAAAAGGATACATGGATTCTTGTTCCTAGACCTTAGGACAAAAATGTGATTGGAACTAAATGGGTCTTTCAGAATAAGCTAAATGAACAAGGTGAAGTGTTAAAGGATAAAGTAAGACTAGTATGTAAAGGGTACTCACAGATGGAAGGTATTTATTTTGAAGAAACCTTTGCCCCTGTTTCTAGAATTAAAGCTATAAGATTTTTTCTTGCTTATGTTACTTTTAAGAACTACAAAGTCTATCGAATGGATGTAAATCTAGCATTTCTGAATGGTGAGCTAGAAGAAGAAGTATATGTTGAGAAACCAGATGGATTTCAACTGATTGATAAGGGAGATATGGTTTAATGATTCATGAAAGCATTGCATGGACTCAAATAAGCCCCTAGAGCCTAGTATGCCAGATTGGATAAATACTTGTTGAAGCTTGGATTTAATAAAGGTACTACTGACACTAATCTGTATTTTAAGATGGATCATGATAAAGAATTGATTATTGAAGTCTTTGTTGATGACATCATTTTTGGAGGTGATGATGATTTTTGTATGAATTTTGTTGATGAAATGAAGAGTAAATTTGAATGTCTATGATTGGAGAGATGAAGTTCTTTTTGGGATTGAAAATCACTCAGTTAAATAATGGAATTTTTATATCTTAGTCAAAATATGTATGAGATCTACTGAAAAATTTTGGTATGGAAGACTCAAAGCCTATTGGTACACCCATGGTAATCGGATGCAAGTTAACATAGAATGATGATTCTCCTAAGGAAAATCAGACAAAATATAGGTCAATGATTGGTGGATTGCTTTATTTGGCTCAGACGAGACCTGACATCATGAATGTTGTATGTATGGTTTCTAGATATCGAGCTGATCTGAAGGAATCCCATGTGACCGATGTAAAGAGAATTTTTAGATACTTGAAAGGGACAGTTGATTTTGGCCTTTGGTATCCAAAAGATGGTGATCTTACTTTGAGAACCTTTACTGATGCAAATTGGACTGGTGATGTGGATGACAGGAAAAGTACTAGTGGTGGTGCCTTCTTCTTGGGGAAGAAGTTGGTGTCTTAGTTAAGTAAAAAGAAGAATTATGTTTCCTTATCTACTGTTGAGGCAGAATATATTAATGCTGACAACAATTGTACTCAAGTAATATGGATGAAGCAGATGCTGAGAGATATCGTAATTGAGTATGATGAGCCTATTGCTATATTTTGTGATAATTCAAGTGCAATAAAAATTTCTAAAAATATTGTGTTGCATTCAAAGACAAAGCATATATCTATGAAATATCACTTTTTGAGAGACAAAGTGAGTGACAAAGAAGTCAAACTAGAGTATGTGTCTACTAAGGAATAGATTACAAATATATTTACTAAGCCTTTACCTAAATATACTTTTGAGTATCTTAGAGAGAAGTTAGGGGTGATTACCCCTCCTAATCAGAACTAAGATGCATAGTCTTTGCATCAGTCTATGCATTCATAGTCATATCTTGATCCAAATTGATGTTGTGGTGGCTGATACTCAGGGGGAGTAATCGGATGATTCAGATATGTGATTCAGAGCATGTGTACCTTTTTCATTAATTTCAAAGGGGGATAAGAGTAATGTGAAAAACTATGAAAGAGCTAAAAGTAAGGGGGAGAAGAACAGTATGAGAAGAGAAATGTGTAAAGGGGATATTTTTGGAAGAAGAGTTAGTTGCATTGATGGTGTATTTTTCACATCATGTGTTGCCATCAATGCCAAAGGGGGAGATTTTTGGATGTTGTGGTTGTCATTGATGTCAACACTATTAGCATTGGTGTCTTGAAGATTGTATATGTCAAGGATATTGAGAAAGTTATAATAAATATGTTGAAGGTTGTTTGTGAAGATGTGAAGTTCAACATGTTGGAAAGTTCAGTATGTTGGTATTTCGGAAGTTGCGGATTAAAGGGTTTGTTGCTAAGCATGTCTAGTTTATCTACCGGAATTTTTAGAGGTGCACATCAAGATTTGAGAAAGTTGCGATTTTCTATGTTCCTACTATTATTCTGATACTATAGTTGGTGTTTCTAGAAGAAGAGAATGTGAATCTAGTAATTTGAGTTGTTGTTTATTCTCTTATGATGTTCTTTGATGTTTCTAGATAGTGCTCTATCTTTGTTGCATGCCCACATTGACTAGTGTGCTCGTGATCAAATATTTTTCCTTTGCATGTTCAGGTTTTCATGTTCTTGGCCGATATGGTGATTGTAGCGTGTTGTAGATCCTTGTGGATTAATTTTTAAATGTTTGGTGCATTCGAGGATATTTTTTCAGGTCTTCATTATGTTGTGACCGTCTTCAATTGGTACACATTGAGATTTGTTCATGAATTGGGCCGACAGTTTGTATTCATTTATCATTTTATCTTTGACCGATAGAGTTGTTGATGTAATTCCATGTATCAGATATATAAGAGTGATTGTATTCTTCATTTGAGAGGTATGAATGGGTGTTTAATCTGAAGTATGCAAGTGCTATGTGTGAATAAAGATTAGATCATTCGATTGTAGATCAGAGTGTGAAGAAGATTGAGCGAAGTGTGAAGAAGTATTTTTGTGCTTAACTAAAACTGTAATCAAGCTTTTGAAGAAGCTAATTTTTCATTTCAAATCCTTTAGATGGTTCTAATCTAAATGTTTCTATAAGAAAGTGTGTCTTCTTTGAGAAGTGAGCTATAGGCAGTGTGCCTGAATGCATTTTCATTCTCATTATTCATCTTTATACTTTTAATAGGGTATAATATTCTGGATTGATATCCACTATGGTTTTTCCCCTAACTGGGTTTCCATGTATAAAATCTTGGTGTTCTTTGTGTTTTTGATGTAGTAATTTTTTATATGCTTAATTTTCTTTCATCAGATATGAGAATATGTTGAGTAAGGTTTAATAAGTTTGAATAATTCATGACAATTGATTCACCCCCCCTCTTAGTTTTCTATCCTTTTTTTTCCAACATGATACACCTATTTGTTTACCGAGTCAAAGTACATCACACTAGATACCATGCCATCCTCATTGTATGTACCTTGATGCATTATATCTATGTGTGTTATCAAAAATAAGGAAAGTTATGCTCTTTAAATCCCCAATCCCTAGATAATAAAAAAATCATCATCACTCATCATCATATCTAATAAAGTCTCAACGACTCATAGACTTGTTGGACTTCTGCATCTTCTCGAACTCAAGGGTTGATCCCTCTTATTCTTCTATATTTACTAACATTTTTATCCAAGTATCAAATATGTGTGATATATCAAAATATACATGAGACTACCCATGCCCGTTGACTGTCTATACATCATCAAAATTATCTACATCAAATATCTAATATTTCTAAAGAATTATATTTCATCCTTTGATCAATAGAACCACTCCTCTCACATTTTTATTATGATCTCAACCTAAAAGTTAATAAAATTTCTTGATCTCTTGAGGGAGCAATGTAGTAGGGTAATTTATTCTACTAGGGTAGCAGTGGGGCATCCGAAAAATTGAAAAAAAATTGATTTTATATCTTGGAAGTGTTATTCTTTGAACCAACACAATAGGTACCCCGCTTCAAAGAGGGGAAAGTAGACACTTAAATAATTCTGATTGATACAATACATCTGATTTTGATTAATTAACACGATTTCCTCCTAAATCACTTCAAACTAACCAATTAATTAAATAATCAACATTATTTAGTTAAAATTAGAAAATTCAGCTATTTTTCAAATAATTAAATTTATTGATTGATTCACCTTTCTTCTGACTAATGTTCATCATATTTAATTAAATAAAATGTCATAATCCCCTAACCCATTCAAATTAATTAATCCTAAATCACTTTCTAATAAGCATTAACAAATCATCCATCTTTTTAACTCAAGAGTTAAATCAACCCATGGTCAATTAACCAAGTTGCACATGAAAATAATTCTTTTAATTAACTAATTCTCCTATTTATCCCCACAATGGCATATTCCAATGAATAATCCTCCCAACCACCTCTTCATTCAATTTCCCTCTGAAGATTTTAAAGGTCTCTTACATCTTTGATAACTCCACTTACATCTTTAATAACTTCTCTTACATCCTTTCAAATCTTCAACAACATTCATTCAATTCTTCTTACAACATTTCAAATCCTCAAGCATTCTCATTTATTTCTCTTACATCCTCCTTGACTCAACACATTCCCCAAAATGTGCTCCACTCTCATCCAATGGAATTGTGACAAGTGTCACATTCCTAGTGGCTCCCATTTTATCCCACATTCATCAAATTGTCCCATTCTTCAACCCTTGAGCCCTATAAGTAGAGTATTTATCCATAAAATATGGATCCAAAATATTTTGTAAAGTCATTATTCTCATTTCATCCATCAATCATCTAATTTCTATCACTATCTTTGAGGTGAATTAGCATTTATCAAATCCATTTTCATCCACAATCTTAGGCATTGTTACTATACTCCAAATTCATCAAGGATCTTCAAGCTTATCAAAAGGGATTGGGAAAGGGCCACTTTCCACTTCAAAGTGAGACCAATCCCCTTATGGGATGGAGGTTTGATCTATTTAGTTTTTTAACATACTTTCATTTGCTTTCTTTTGTGCTTTTGTTTCATTTTTTTATTATCTTTGTTTGGTCAAGAATCTCATAGGGAAAAATGTTTGTGCTAATTTGAATGACTAACCTTGTTTGTGTTGCCTTTATTTATCTTGGTGGATATCATCTTTTAGAAGTACCATGATGGCGCGATTGATGAAGTTTGTACACCAGAAAATGGTTTTCAATTTTTTTTAAACTCATTGTATGATGAAAAGATAGAAGAAAAGAAGATGACATTTTTCCAAGGTGAAGAATACATCAGTAATGAGATGGATGAAGAGGCATGTTTACTCAGCAGTGAACAAATTTTAGATTTGTTGACAATGGATTATCAGAGTTATACACATGGGAATGATTTGGAGGTTTCATGTCCAGCATGTATTTGCATTGATAGTGAAGGCACTTTTTGTGATAATGGTGAGAAAAATCTTGAAGCTGATTTAGATTCTATGTCTATCCATGTTCAAGACAACATATATAAATCAGAATTGGAGATCTTTGAGAAAGATATTGGTTTTCATATCAAGGATGTTGAATGTTCAACATTGATTAATTCAAGTGTTCATAATGATGATTGTATGAATCAAAAAATTTCAATTAGTGATCACATAGAAGAAATAGAAAATGTTTCAGATTTGATTATCTTAGAAGATGTTGATGTGGTAGGTTTCTCAAACCCATGTGAGAAGCATTTAGATGATGGAGTGATCATCATGAATGAGTCTAATTATTTTCCTTCCAATACACCCGAATATAGTTTTTTTCAGTTTGCATCAATGGCCATGTGATAATTCTAGATTTTCTATGCAGACTTTTGATGAAGAGATCAATGAGTATTCAATCATTTTTCAAATCAGCCAGGAGGTCAATTTGCAATTCATGACAGTGAGAAAAATAATGAAAAATGTTGCATTGAAAGTGAATACTCTTTGTAGGGCAAGAGTGTATCACATGATAATGGAAAGTTTTAGATAATGCCTAATTATGAACTATAGAATGGTAAAAGAGATATGGGCAAAGCTAAACATAGTATTGTTTTGAAAGTTTCCAATGGAGCTGGATATAACAAGGCAAATTGTATGAATTTTTTCAAGAGGAATTTGATGAAATCATATCAGAATAAGGTGTATCGCAGAGGTAAGTTCAAGCCTTTCTTTTGGGTGGCCTTGGGCCATCATTTATGGTTTGAATTTCAAACCACAATAGATCATGAACAAAAGTGATCTTTGGAAGTTCTATTTCCCAATGCATAAGACACTTGGTCTGCTCCACCAAAGACCTGGATTCTCGATATTCCCACAAGGGGAATACATCCCCAAATGGAGCCACTATTGGAGCCTAAAAATTCATGCAAAATTTGGCAAAATTTTGGGCTCCCATAGTTGAAAATTTGATTTCAAAACTCAAAAATACAAGTGTAAAAACTACCTTAAAAGTCTACTTTGAAAAATCATAACTTCAAGATGATTCAGTTTCATGCCAAATCACTTCACAAACATGTTCATCTGCCATATGTAAGTGTTTCTACCAGATTTCAGTTTCTTATAATCTAATTTGATGAGGTTTTTAGGAAAACATTTATCAACTGGAAGACTTCCATTGAAAACCAATTAGTGTTATGAATTTCCCCCATGATAATGTGCTCCCATGTCAATTTTCAGACCCTTACCAGTTCATTTGATATTTTTTCAAATAAAAAACCAAATGGGTTTTACATAGTTTTGTGACTGCACTTCCAAAAAGTTTCCAAGTGGTCAACTTTGTACTAATATTTAATGAAGGAAGTAACTTGGTGAAAAACCTTTAGGTACACATTCTCATGGGACCTAAATAAACCAATTCTCCAAGTTATAGATTCTCATGAAGAGATATGATATTTTTCAATCAAGGTGACTTGATGAGTTTTAGATGAGTTTTGGCAATGTAGTTTTAGAAAATGCTAAGTGGACCACTTTCAGCATTAAAAATTTTTAACCTCGACGATTCCTCCATGCCAATTCGTTCAAAAAATATATTCCCCTATCATAAGTCAACATGTTGGTGCATTTTTGTGGCTTTGAGAGAATGCTTGACCAATTTTCCAAAATGTTTCTAGAAGCTACCTAGCTTAATTTTATCATAGTATAAAAATAAGAAAGCAAGTTTTTATTACTACCCACTTCAGTTTAGAGATAAGGTGTCATGAAATATGATTATTGGGGGTTGAACTCAAGAGACCTTTAAAATAATTTTACAAAGAGATTGAATTTGACGGAATCAACAATTTAGATCCAATAAATGATGATCAGATCTTATTACATTATCACTACAATCTTTCTCGAAACCCATCATCTATTTTGAAATGTACACAAGTGAAGTATTTTGGAATTCAAAGGGTGTCATAAAATGCTACTTTAAAACATGCAAGAAAAACATTGCCAATTACTCTCTATGATGCATCATACTACCATTAGTCAAGGAATTTTTTAACCATGGAAGTTATCAATGAAACACTTTTCAAAAGAAAAAGTCAATCAACTTCTTAAGGCTGCTCAAAATAGGAAATGAAGGGAAGTAGTGTATTAAATATTTACCTGAGAGAAAAATTTCAAAAGGCTATGAAGGAAGCTTTCCACCATTGCGAGAATATTAAATATTCACAATGAAAAAATCATGGTTTCCACCATCAAAAACCAAGTCTTTATCAAGCATAACAAGGTGGATAATAGTAATAAACAAGAATGGTTGGTTTGGACATGCCAATTTTAAAGGACTACAAGTGGAGATCATTGAAACTATTTTATCAGGTAAGGATTGCTTTTGTCTCAAGACAACAAGAAGGCTTGACATCCACGCCATCTTGTTTGCACTGTACATGATTAAGGAAGCATATACAAAGCATGATGGAAAAATCGATAAAAGAGCCCTAAGCCAAGTGGCTCCTTAAAATAATTCCTTTTTCATTCACTTTAGAAAACCTTGATGATGGGTTGATAGTGATAATTTTGATAATGATGAAGCTACGAGGATGAAAAAGCCTAAGATTATAGGAAAGGCTGCAACATCATTGCTAGAACATGATTATTGGAAGAGAAAGTAGCTACCACTCAAGATATTGGTATGCTCGCACTTCACACAAAGAGTGCATTTACTCCCCACTTTGAAGAGGCTCTCAATATTTTTAACAAAGGCTATAAATATAATCTCAAGCAATATGCCAAAGTTGGCACAAATAAACATTGGTAGATTGGTGGCCTCATATTGAAGAGTAAGCACCATATAAAGTCATCAATGCTAATGCCTAGACAATTATGAAATTCTTCATATCCTAGTAAAATATGTTGAATAAATAGGGAATCTTGAATCAAATGAACTAAAAGAGATAGAATTAACAATAATAAGAACTCAAACTAGAAAAGGAGGCACTTCTAAAAAGATTTAGGCATTGATTAAGTGAATGATTACAGAAGAAAGCACCATGGAAATTGAGAGAGGTTACAAATCAGAACAAGGAATGCAAATTTATTAGTGTTGGAACGTGAACAATAAGCTTGCAGATCAGAGAAATTATCGGGTCATAATCTATGAAATTGGGGATGCACTTAAGGAGGATTAAAAATCATCAAATTTTTTATCTATGCTTGATATCATGGGAATGAAAATAGACGATTGGTTTAAAGAAAAAGAAATAATCAAAGCAGCACAAAGTGGATGAGATGTACAAGGAATTTTTATGTTGAAATTTCACTTGGAAATTGGAATTATTTCACAATTTCTCATGATGAAAGGAAATATTTATGGTGTCGTCAAAGATGTCTCTTCCATGGCATGAGGCTTATAGATTCTTGGTTCTAAATGCATGAAAGAAAGATTTGAATGTTGTTGCAAAATTCACTTAATGTGCTTGATCAATAGATCAATTTTTCCAGTGAGAGGCTTGTTCAATTTACGTGGTAGGAGATGGATCAGTATTATTTGGACACAATTATCTCCTATCTACTGAGAAAATCTATGTCACCATTCACTTCATTTTTTACCGAAACCTTGTATCAAAATTTACTCGAACTTCTTGATTCAGGAGCAGTTTAGTGGTAATATCTTACATTACCGAGAAGGCCCAACACTAAGTCCTAGGGTAGTGCAGTGAAAAAAAAGAAAATAAATATTATTACATAGTGAATTTGTTAAGGAAAATAAATTTTACCACTAGCACAAAATTAAAACATTGTAGTATTGTGTGAATACATAAGAGTGCAAAGTGAATATTTATTAATAATCATCATAGATTATTTTGTAAAGTAAAATTTTAATATTTTCACTCGGAAGTGAAATATTTTCATCGAGAGAGTTAACTAGAACCAATTGTGAATAGGTAATTATTTTTACCCAAGGAATATGGTGAGAATGCGTACAAGTGAAAAGCAAAGTGAAATATTTTCACCAAAAGTAAATATAAACAGAAAATTGTTGGGAAAAGAATTAAGACTAAAGTATTGTGAAATAATTTTAATGGGAATGCAAAAAACAAGAAGATTAAAATTAAAATTGGTATGTGTAGGATCATCATGGAAAAAATAGGCCCTTAAATGGCAATAAAATTCAGAAAATCAGAGTTAGGCAACTTGACGTAAAAATTTGAATAATTTATCTATATTATTTCAAATATATGTAAGAATAGAATTTGTAGAAAATTGAATGTAGTTTCTAAACTACTAGATTTTTATTTTATTTTTAAATCTATTTGGTGAAAATTTGAAATTTCAATGCAATACTACTTAAATTTCAATGAAAAAAGAAGAAGTAGGTGTCTGTCTGACCGCCCTAACCACAATAAAATGATAATATTTTTTTATAAGATTTTAGATATAAGTAAGGGACTCATGTCCCGATGTGATGCATATTTTTTTATAATTTTTTTCCAAGTAAATAATTAATTAGAATTTTTTATTACAAATTTTTAAAAATATAAAAACTCGTATGTCTAACCACCTTAACTTGGTAAAAAATTCATGAAATTCGATTTATTTTTTTAATCCTATAGTATGTGAAGCATAGAATGTGACGCATGTTTCAAATTCAAAAAAAGTGATATTGTTTGAAAACTATAGATGTTTTTCAGTTAGCCTATCAATCAGGACTTTAGTCGTAATTCAAATATAAAATGAATAATAATTATTTATTAAATTCAAAGTAAAGAATAATTTATATTGGTGGAAAGCTGAGAATCTCCTTTAAAAACCCTTTTCGTTTCATCAATTTTGGGTAAAACAAAAGTCATCAGCCACATGGGCCATCATATCACTTAGATATCACCACTTTTTGGCCCATCATTATCCTGCACATACCCAAATATTTTAATTTTTTAATTAATCAAATGAAGAGTTGCACGGAGCAAATATGAGAAGGGTTAAAACTCTTGAAAATATATGTATATAGGACAGGTGAAATCAAAGAGGAATCAAGAAGAAATCAGTAGGTTAGAATCATTGTCAATACTAATAGATAGGCTCATCCACTAGTATAGCACATTCCACTCATCCATTTCCATATTTCAGAAACTTTTGCTATTAATGTATATCTTTTGAAGCAATATAATGGAGAAGATTGTTCATAATCAGTGATCTATTTCCAATGTTGAACTATTGTGTTAATATTCATTCTTATATGTTGTTGTGGTGTCTCCAAAGTGGTTCTCTTAAGTTATTCAGATTTATACAAATTTTTAGGACACATTTGTTGTAGGTGTGTGATTGTCTTGATGGGTTATGGCTAGGGTGAATTAAATTCCTTTCAAATAATAAATTTTAATTGGTTCCTTCCAGGGATTAAAATCCTTTTAAATTAGTTATTATGATTTGTTTCCCTCAAGTTAAGAATTAAAAATCTTTTCATGATATCACAGTAATTTGGGAGAATAACACTAGGATTCGTAAAGAAGAGTACATTGACTAACAAACTTGCAAGTTTTTTCAAGGTACAAACATCCTAAGTGCCCAACAAGTTAGATTTAAGTTGAGAAGTAGATCCATGTACCTTACATATATGTCTCCATCATCAACACCCACATCTGACTCCATTTGCCTAAAAGGATTAGGCACTAGTCATACTTAGAACATTTTATACAATCTTTATTCATACACTTGATTCTTGAAACATCTATAGTGGGAACTAGTCATTAGTCTTGCATATATTTCACACCCACGTGCCATTGTTAGTAGGTTTCCCAAATTAGAGACCATATTTAATCTTTCAAATCTACCTTATCATTTTGGTACACCTACCTAGGTTTAGAAGAGCCTAAAGAGCAAGGGGTTATCAATCATATTCACCCCGTTCGTTAGCCAAAAATGTACTAAGATACTAACACCCTTTTAAGGTTCAAATTCTACATTTTTAAGACCTACCAAGGCCTTCCTCATGCACCTCAAAAGAGAAACTTTGAAGCTCGAGGATACAAACAAATTGAGAAATGGGAGAATCTCTCTCCAACAAAATGTGTGGTTGCTCAATAACTACAAAATAATTTACATTGATGCACACTTCATCAACACAAAACTCAAATTTTTGAGACACTTCAAGTGAGGAACTAAATTATTCAAATTTCCTCTCAGTTTTAATTCTTTTTTGGCAACTAGCTGTAATTAAAATTAGACTCATGGCATGTAATGGTTGCTACATCCTTTGTTGTCTCCTCACTCTAATGTTTCTTCCCACAAAGCTCCTCTTTTGGGGGTGATGATTTAACATTTAAAACTTAACAAAAGGTCTCTATAACATCCCAAAAGAGGTCCTCCACCTCAAAAATGAAAACCTCAATAGATTGGGGACCTTCATCCACAATAAGAGGGGATAAAAATGTCTCGTGTTGCTACAAAACCATGGAGTTATCTTAAACCATCAAGCCCAAACCAAGTTGTTTAGAGGCTTCAACTGATGTAGGTATAACTGATCGATCCTCCTCATCTTCAACAAAAAAAGGAAGGAAATCAAAAGAGAGGATTGGTTCCTCTACTATATCCATTTTCTCTACCTTTTTAGTGTCTTGTTGCTGCAACACTATTTCATCTTTAAATTTTCTTGCAAAAAATGAAGACACACACTATTTTGAGCACATGTAGGCTCCAATATAGCAACCTCCTCAAGGATGGGTTCTTGAGAGGAATGGAGGCTTGCAAAACTTAGGATCAACAACATAGAAGATCCACTTGATGGAACAAGTGGATGAATTAGAGTTTCAAGGGGCTTATTAGGATTCATGAAACTAATTTTTTTCTTAAAACCTCTTGCACAATATGTTATTCTAGAACAAAAGGAGGACTAATAGAAGTTTCAGGACGCTTGTTAAAATTCTTGAAACTTATGAATTTGTATTTTCTTACCACCTCCTTAGAAGGTTGTTCTGAACCAAAAGGAGGTGCTTGCTTGAAATTAGGCACACAAAAGGCTACATGAGTCTCAAGAACTTATTATAAAGTAAGGGAAAGTCTAATTTTTCTTGCCTAGCAACATATCCTGTTGTAAACTCCTCTTGTTTCCTTCTTTGTGCGTTCAACTGGTTATCATACCTCCATTGAGTGTCTAACTATTGATTTTGTCAATAATGATCTTGATGAACAAAATCATCATGTTATGGGAAACAATATTGCTACCCTTGATAGGCTTGATTTTTCCACTCCTAGTAGGAATGATCTTTCCACATTCCATTAAAATTAGATAAGAAGATTTCTAGATTCAACTATGTCTATTTTTTGCATCATAGTTGATGCAAAAAATAAACACAGTTGAATCCAAAAATATTTTTATCTAATTTCCCACTCCTCCTACTATAGGTCAAGCTCTTTTTGTCTCTTAAGCTCATCAATTTGTCTATAGAAATCAAGAAAAATTCATGTGATTTCACTTGCACCTTAATTATCAAAGTTTTGGGGTTGAGTAGGAGAGAAACAAGGCTAATTTTGAAAATGATGAGTCTCTTGTGGTTACTGATATCAATGTGTAGGTGTCTAAGAAGACTAAGTAGGGTGGGATGGGTGGTATGCATTTTGAGAAGGTTGAGAACCCACAACAAAAAGGTTCTATGAAATGAAATGGGAGGTATAACCAACTTGATATGGCTAATTGGGAGGTGCAGAGTTGGCATTGTCATGATATGGGAGAGTATACATATGGTTTCCATTAAAATATGACATTTTTATGCATGGAAAATGCTTTGAAATTTTGAAAGGAAAATAAAGGACTGCCCAACCAAATATTTTGGGTACATACCAAAGAGTCACCCAAAGAGTTGCAAAGTTGCTAGGTGCTTGAAGAATGCCTCCAAAGGCTAAAACGTTGAAGAAGGCACCACTTCCTTAACAACATGAAATGAAACTAGGTTGCTTGAACCAACTGATTTTGAATGGAGTTGCAATGGTGTTCAAAGATACACCTCACAAGGTAAGCTTCATTGAATAAAACACAATATTCTTAAATAGAAAGACGTAGTCCCACTGAGCATGTCAAAAACTATTATCATATTAAATTGCACCCTATTGAGCATGATGCTTAACATTCCAATGACACAATGGAAATGACCTCAAGGTGTGGAACCTTTGGACATATGAGGTTGAATCTCCGAAGAAGTCCAACTTCCTTTTTCAATCCCATTGAAATGTGTTGGTCCAACGCAACACATGAAAGCCTACCAGTAACAAATCACAAGGAAAAGGGGAGAAGGAATGCATGAAAGGGAAATGAAGGTGATACACCAAGATAGAAAGGTCACTTCTTCCTAACCAAGATTTCACAACACATCATTGAAGAAGGGAAAGGGGACATTCACAACTCTCTATTTGGTCAACATTCAGAGGCATACAAGAAGGTTAGGGTTTGACAAGGTGCTGGAAGGAAAGTGGGTCTCACAACCAACAACTATAAAAAAAATTACACAACATACATGCATGAAAAATACAAACAAACACCCAAATATGCAAGGTAATAAGCTTACTCAAACACGAAAGAGCTAAGAAGAGGAAAAATTCATCGATTTCATTAATGTAGAGGCAAAAATCCAATATTTACAATAACAGGGACGGAAAAATGCAAGTCTATGAAAGAAAAACCCCAGAGGAGCCAGAGGAAGAAGAAACCTCAAAATTAATAAAAAATTTTCCTTATAGATTGGGCATAACTTAGAAGAACAAATTGAACCCTAACCTTAACTAGGGTTAGAAAAAAAGTATGTGGCATGCAAGATTTGAACCATCCATGAAAATCTCAATTAGGGCATAGATCCACCAAGAAGTCAACAAAGATAAATCAATAAGCATGGGTTCCTATGAAATCCATCTACAAAAGGTAAGGGATACAATAAATGTCATCCTTGAACACCTAAAAATTAGATCTAGGCACTCAAAAGTCAAATCGATATTCAAAAGCGTCATCTAGAAAACATGTGAAAACACAGGAAGGTCAAGGCGTTAGGCCTAAACAATAGCCTTTACAAGCATAAAAAAAGTGGTCTGGAGCTCTGAAAAATGCATTTATCATGGTTCGAGCGTCATGCTATCAGATGTCAGGCATCGAGTGTACAACTTACCGCATGCCAGAAAAAAGAGGGGAGAAAATCGTGACAAAGAGAAGAAATGTCGAGCATTGGACCTTGAACCTTTAGTGGTCACAGGTCAGGAGGATGAGATACCTATTACTGAAGAAAGGTAAGAGGTGAAGGGAAAGGATAAAGGCCAAAACTTGAAATCCTGACACTTCATTGGATTTTGAAATTAAGGCATTAGAGAGAAGGAAAATGGAAGAAGAAGGTTGAAGAAGAGAAATGTTTGAAGATTTCAGAGGTCGGACCTCAAACCATTGAAGGTCAAAGGTTAGGAGGAAGGCCTACCTTTTGAAGTGAAAAAGAGTAAGAGGAAAGAGGGATGACTAAAGGCTGAAGGCTGAAAGGAGAAATAAGGAAGAGGAGAGGGATGAGGGAAGAGGGAAGACCGAAGATCGAAGGCCAAAAGGAGAAATGAAAAAATAGGGAAGAGGAAAGAGATTAGTAAAGGGTAAAGGGTAAGGCTGAAGGCTGAAATCCAAAATACTTGGAAGAAAAATGGGAAAGGAGAAGGAGCGATGGGAAGGCAAGAAGGTAAGCAAGTAAGTGATGAACTGAAACCCCAAAACTTTTGGACTTAGAAAAATTTAGGAAAAATTCAAGGAGAAAACATGCAAGATGGCCCCTGGGGAATCTCTCAGATTATATATTAGTGATGGGTCATCAAAGGGGGCATGAAATGACAACAATAACCTCTATTCTGACATACACCAATTCAATAGTTACAACAACCATACTACCTGCTAGTAATGTCAACACTTCCTTAGGAATTTCCACTAGGATTTCGTTTAGCTTTGTGCATTCAAATCTCATATCTCCTAATCCATCCCCTCTCACAAACCTCCAAGTCACTTTCCTTCTAAATACATATACATTTCCACCT
The DNA here is from genome assembly GCA_007115665.2 of Sequoiadendron giganteum. Lineage (NCBI taxonomy): Eukaryota > Viridiplantae > Streptophyta > Pinopsida > Cupressales > Cupressaceae > Sequoiadendron > Sequoiadendron giganteum. The sequence goes on along the minus strand of VCHN02000014.1, from coordinate 75,076,858 downwards.
TATACACCTCCATCTCACAATATTCACAATGATCCTATACTTAACACACTCTTACACAATGTTTTATCCCTCAAAAAACAAATTTCTATATTAAGTCAAAATTAAAATGGCCAACCTTCACAAATTTTTAAATGAAATCCCTTTTCCATGGGAATATTGAGAACAAAAATTCCACAAGGTAGAGAGATCCCTAGATTTGAGAGATATGGTGGGAAAGGAGATCTTGTGAGCCATGTTCCCACATATACAACCTTATGTAGTGACTTCATTTTTGAGAATAAACTCTTAGCTAAACTCTTTCATAGATTCTTGAAGGATATCACTTTGGAATGGTTTTTCTCCTTATTGAATAATTCAATACGTTCATTTAATGAACTTATTGATGCCTTCTACAATCATTTCGAAATACATATGGGTCCTAATATGACCTTGTCTGATTTAATGACATGTAAATAAAAGGATGATGAAAAGGCCATTGATTTCATAGCATGATACCAATCACTTTAATCAAAAGTAAACATTAAGATTCCCAATGATGACCTTCAAAGAATTTTTATTTCCAATTTAAAAAATAAATTCCAAACTAAGCTTGAGATGTTGATGTTTCCCTCCTTCACACAGCTGTGTACTACCGTCTATGATTATCAAGTTTTTCTTACTAGTCATGAAGTGAAAACTCCTTCTAGCCATCCTAAAAAATCTGAATCCATGTCTCATAACAACTATCAACCATCAAAGAAACAACATAAGTAATTTTTACAACTTAAACCCCCTCAACAAACTCAACATATTGATAAACAAGTGGCCTCTATAAAGACAACAAATCCATATGCCTTTGGGGATAGAAATAGGTAGTTTACCCCTATACCTGATATCCTTCACAACACTATGTTACAAATCTTAAACAAGAACTTAATTTACTTACCTCTTTCTAAATATCCTAATCCTACTAAGCCACTGCCTTCTAACTATACACCAAATACATATTGCCATTTCCACTAAAAAAATGGACATGACAGAAAATATTGCAAGCATCTTAAACATCTTACACAAGACCTCATTGATTCTAATCATATTCAAATTAGTGGTGTTAATGATCAAGGTAATATTTCTATAGACCCTCCTAATAAAAAATTTCAAATATTTACTAATCCTATGCAAAATCATAACATTTCCTTTGTCAAAGCTAGTGAAAAAAAGAATGATGTGTTGAATGTTGACACAAATGGTGAAAACATGGAAAAATTAAACAATATGATTGGAATTATTGAAGTTAAACATCGTAAGGGACTAACTAAGATACAACTTGACATTTCTTTCTCACAACATGACATAATTAAACATGCACCTGATGGTCCTCTTTACATAGTAGGAAGAATCAATGACAAGCCTAGTAATGGGATATTAATTGATCCCAATTGTGTAGAGAATGTGATCATTGAAGAATTCTTATTTTTGCATGAGCTTTATCAAGATACTTATGAAAAATTGACATTATGGATCAAAATGCATAATGGTTTTTCTTGCCCTACGATAGGTTTGATAACTCTTTGAGAGTTGGAAAAAAAAAATTATGTGTCTAATTCACCATCATGCAATCGTCAGACCAATTTCCTGTGAAGTTAGGCTACCCATGGATTTGCACCATGAATGTCGTCCCTTCAATTGTGCATAAATTCTTAAATTTTCCATTTGGAAATGAGATCTTTACTATGCTCCATAGTTTCTTTAATATTGTGTATTCCTGTGGGAATTTCTCATTGGATTTATTTTGCCCCAAACCTATGGAATCTATTAGGCCTTGTGAGGACTTATTTTTCAAATTGTATAAAACATTTAAGGCAAAGAGCATAATAGAATTATCCCTTAGAAATATGCCTCAACCCATGATTGAGCCTCCTATCCTAGATGAGACTATGATTGAACCAAAATCCCTTCCAAGTAACCAAGACCAAAACATAGAAAATCTTCCACCCATTTCCTATAAGAGACCATGAGATAACCAAATAAGCCCCATTGTGCCTCCTAAAATCAAAAAAGTTTACAAAGCTAAAGAGAAAGTGTTTGAACAACCTCCCATGGTTCCTTCCATTCCCCCTTAAGGGAAGAAAATAAACCTATGGTTGATAAACCCTCCCTTACACAATCACAACTTGAAAATTGAACTAAAAGGAATCAAAATGTTAGAGATTGTAGGCATAGACATCGTGCTATTGCTCATTTGTTACAAGAAAAAGAAGAAAAGAACAGCATAGAAAATCAAAAACCAAACTTACCTCAAGAAAGGCATGATGATTGTATACCTTTTCAGAAACAAGAAACTTCTAAATCTAAAAAAAAATAAGAACCTTCAATTGATATTATCATTAGAACTTCTATTTTGATAAACTTAGATGTTGATAATGAAACTATTAAAATTGATGAGGAAGTGCATAAAGAGTTCAATTTATTGTTTTCCTCTTCCATCAGCTTAAATGATAACAATCATGATGATCCTCCTAAAAAGAGTGTTTCACTGTGTGCTAAGCTTGGCGATTTTCCTAGTTTGGCACTTGATGTTGTACCTTTGGCTAGTTGTTTTCCTTCTATATATTATGAACAAGATTTGGATGTGGATGAATTGCTATAGGTTGAATCGCATGTTCCGTTTTAGTCTTGTCTTTGTTTTCTTTTGCATGTTCTTTTTGTGATTGTATGTGTGTAATGCGACCCCCTTGTACAGTTCTGTTTGATGTATCTTCATGTGCATTCCTCTATTTGTATCTACATTCTTCTATATGTTATAAACATTTATCTTTTCTTTTCTCTTGTGTTTTCCTTTTGCAGATGATGCAGGGCATTGAGACATTTAGGTCTCTTCCATGTTGACCTAAAAGGTTTTTCTTTTTTTTCACTCTCTATGTGTCATTCTTCCTATTCCATGAGTTATTTGGGGAATGATGACATTTTCGAGATCTATAATATCATTGTAGAAAAGACATATTGACCCTGAATCCATGGATCCCGTTTGTGTTTTAGGATTTCATTTTGGGGGAAACTCCTTCCTTTTTCATGATGTAGCTTCATTTGGAAACATTTGAATTGGCATAGGGCTTTCCAAATAATTTCACATGTCTTATTTATTGATAGAATTCATCATTCGTTACTTTAAAGTAATTTCTCACAACGTTGTGTTAGCAATTTATTTAAAGTGGATGCATACATTGGCATTATATTTTTTGGATATCTTTGGAATTTTCTCATGTTTCATTGAGCAGTTTTCTTACTTCTCCCAATGTGTCTTCTTCTTCATGGTGACATTAGGTTTGATTTCCTCCAAGAGTGTGACCTTTCTTGGAATATGACTTTCGTCTTAGTGGCGATGCTAATGAAATTCATGGGAGAATACAAGATAACAACAAAAGACAATGAAAAGAAAAGAAACCAATGGTAATGTCAATGCAAAATTCAAAAGAAATATCACAGGAATCTACCTCATCTACTTCAGATGAAGACACAAGCTACACAAATAATTTTGATGAGATAGATCATCAACAACCACCAAACCTGAAAGAAATGGAAAGAATTTATGGGAGATATTATGATCTTGTGAAAAAACTTGGGTGTAATGGGAAAGGATGTGGGAAGAAAGAGAAAGGAATTTGTATCCCTATCGAGCCTAAAACACAAGAAATAAAATATGGTTTGGGATGTTTCCCTTCTATGATAACACAAAAAAAAAGTGACCTTCACTCAGCATCAACACTATCATATGTAATTCTAGCAAGCCAACCCTCACCTTGAAGCATCATGAATTGCTCGACATGAATTATGATGTATCTTTGGAATACTTTGACGGTGATGAAGCTTTAAACAAAATGCTAGGAGTCTATGATAAATCATTCACCCCTCCCACAAGGAAATGGGTCACATGTGCATTGGTTATTACTTAACAAGTTGATGAATACAATGGAGACAATGAAAACATCAAAGGAAAAGAGGAATATGATCCCGAGAAATCAAAACCAAAAGAACTTCCTTTGGGAGATACAATCAATGTACCAATGGATATCGACAATGAGGAGAAAATAATTCAAGTAGGGAAATGTCTTGATGAAGATGAGCAAGAAGATCATGCAACCTTACTTCATTACTTTCCCGAACTATTTTCTTGGACTTACTCAGACATGCTAGGAATTGATGTTAAGATTGTAACACATAACATATTCCTTGCAGAAGATGCTAAACCAGTGTGGCAGGAAATATAAAAAATGAACCCTAAGATAGCCGTATTTTGTCAAAAACTGAAATTGAAAAACTTCTTGATTCTAGATTCATTCGACCTATTGATTATTCTCTTTAGATCTTGAATATTTTTGTAGTTGTGAAATCCAGCAATTGTATCAGGATGTGTACGAATTTTAGAGACTTGAATAAATCATCCTTAAAGGATGACTTCCCATTCCTAATATCAATATGATAGTGGAATCAACTATAGGACATGCCTTTTTTTCATTCATGGATGGATTTTTTGGATATAATAAAATATTTATCAACCCTCAAGACCAATACAAGAAAAAATTCACCATAGTTTGGGGAACTTTATGTTGGGTAGTATTTCCTTTTAGATTGAAAATCGTAGGGGCAACATATCAACGAGAAATGGCATTAATATTTCATGACTCTATACATAAAATTTTGGAAGATTATGTTGATGACATTCTAGCAAAATCCTTAACTCGACAAGACCATGTAAATATTGTGTGTAAAATCAGAGTGAATGTAAAAATATAACATGAGATTGAACTCGAAGAAGTGTGTCTTTGGTGTAGATAGTGAATATTTTTTAGATTTTATTGTATCTCACTGAGACATTGAGGTGGACACGAAGAAAATTGATTCTATAGTTAGCATTCCACCTCCTAGAAACATATCTCAATTGCATATGTTACAAGGAAAAATTCAGGCTATAAGCCATTACATAGCTTCCTTGGTGGATGGAACATTACCCTTAACACAACTCAAGAAATATGTTCAGTTTAACCAGAATGAGGATTGTAAATAGGTGTTTTAGATTTTGAAGATTATCTTGTTACTCCACATATTTTACAACCTACTATGCAACACAATCCATTTATCCCCTATACAACAACATTAGCCCATGCTCTGGCAGCATTTTTGGCTCAACAAGATGATAATGGTAAGGAACATCTTGTTTATTACATTAGTTGAACTTTGATTGACTATGAAACACGATACACAACCATAGAAAAAAAATGTTTGGCTCTTGTGTTTTCTACCAGTAAACTGAGACATTGTTTATTAAATTTTGAGATCCATGTTATGACAAAGTTTGATCCTCTAAAACATCTCTTTACTAGAATAGATTTGTCAGGGTGCTTAGCTAAGTGGGTTATGTTGTTAACTAATTTTGACCTTAAGTTTGTTTCACAAAAATAAATTAAAGGACAAGCCTTAACCAGCCAATTAGTTGATGCTCCTTCTCCTTTAGCATTTCCCAACATAGACTCATTCTTAGATGAAAATGTGTTGACTATACAAAAAGAAAAAGAAACATGGTAATTTTACTTTCACGGTTCTAAGTGTAGAATAGGCTCAAGAGCAAGAGTTATCATAATTCCTCCTTCAAGTAAACCTATTCCCTTACCTTTCCATCTAAAATTTCTATAAACCAATAACACTACAGAATATTAAGCTTTAATAGTTGGCATACGTGTCGTGTTAGTGTTACAAGTTAAACATGTTCTATATTTGTGGATTCTCTCTTAATCATTAAATAGATAAATGATGTGTATCAAGAAAAGCATGATAAAATTTTCCAATATAGAGGTCTTACATTGATATAAAACATCCCATGAAAGTATAATAGGCATGCAAATATAATGGCAAGTTTTTCTTCTCTTGTATCTCCCGACAATCTTCTCATTGAATTCACATTTAAAGTCCAAATGATACCAAAACCATTGATAAATGAAGAAAGAAAAAAAGTGATATTAACTAATGCTAATTGTGAACCCCAGTCCTAAACCAGCACAAATATGTCAAACAAACACATTATTGAGTTCATATGCACGATAAAACAAGGATTCCCCATAAAATCCATTTACAATGCTCAAAATAGGAAAATGAAGAACAAAACATGGAAATATAAGTGAAATCTTAATTAAGCATGCAAACTCTTGATCCCATGGGGGAGTTGGTGCCAATTGATGTGTCAAAATTAGCCCTTTCCCAACTCCTTTGTAAGCTCTTTGATGATTTGTGGATGATTGAATCTCCTTGATGATATTTTTGCATAACCTAGCTATGAAATGGACAAAATTAACTCTCAATGTGAAGAGAGTAACTTTGATCTAAGTGTGGATGAGGATGAAGTTGAGTATAGTAAGTTTATTAAAATTGTGGATGATAGAATGAGAGGAAGAGTCTCTCATTTATAGATTTCCAAAATGGAAGAGAGAGTGGAATTGAGCAATGTGGGATCATTCAATATCCAATGGCCAAGTGCCACTTGTCAAGATGTGAATGATTGAGGAATGAGCACATTTTGGTCAATGTGCATGATAAATGCTATGAAATTCAAATTTGAAATTTTAAAGTGACATGTTGGAGGGAGAGAAGAATGGAGTTAATTTCACTTGGCTCAAGGCCAAGGACATGTAAGAGGCCTTAAATGCCTTGTTGGAAGTACCCATCCCCTTTTGGAGGGATTTTTGAATTGGAAGAATATTCCACAAAAGATGCCCTTTTGAATGGAAATTGATGAATTAATAAATCAAATAAATTGATTTATTGTGCAAGTTGCAAGACCTAGAGGATTGGAGTGATTAGGATTAGAATTAATCAGGATTTTATTAATTAAAAGGGGGATTAGCTGATTTGACCATTTTGACTTAGATTTTAGGATTTAAATAAATCAAAGTTAAGAGAATAATGATTTTAGAATTAATAAAGATTGATTTATTTAATTAAAGGAGGAGGATGTTGGATTTATACCAAATAAAGATTTATTTAATTTAAATGAGATGAATTTAGGGACTAATTAAATAAAATTGATTTATTTAATTAAGAGATGAAGAGTGATGAATTTAATCAAATACAGATTATTCGATTAAATGACAAGCAAATGAGATGATTCATGACGAAATGGTGTTAGTAAATCAGGATCCAGTGCTGAATCGAATTGTATATTTTACATGTCTACATTTTTCCCCTCTTTGAAGCAATGCACTTATTGTATTGATTAAAAGAATATACTGTTGTGATCAAAATTCAAAAAAAAATTAATTTTTCAGATGCTCCACTGTTGCCCCAGTGGGAAGGATTATGCTGGTATATTGCCCCCTCGAGAGATCGAGTGGAAACGTTCGATTTTTCGATCGAGATCGTGATAAAATGTGAGAGGAGTGGTTCTATTGAAACATAATTCTTTAGAAAGATCATATATTCAACATAGACAATTTTGATGATGTATAGATAGTTATCGGCCATGGGTAGCCTCGTGTATATTTTGAAATCTCACACCTACTTTAGATAAAAATGTTAGTAAAGATAGAAGAATAAGAAGAATAAGATGATGAAAGGGGGATCCAAAAGCCTACACTATGATGATGATGATGATGATTTTCTTACTAGGAGTTGGGATTTTCAAAGGTTCAATTACTTTATGTTTGATAACACACGTAGGTACGATGCATCATGGTATAAAGAACCAAGATGGTGTTGTACCTAGTGTGATGGGCTTTGAATCGACAAAAAAATAGGAGTATTCTTGTTCACACTTGACATAAAGAAACCTTGCTAGGACAGACCTAACAAAGCAAGTATTCACCAAGTTATTTTACAAGAGTATCCAACAAGCACAACAGATAAAAAGATAATGATCGTTGCCCCATTCCTTTCTCTCTAAACCTATTTTTTTAGGCATCATCAAGAGGTCCTTGGAATGAGCGCAAAATAAGATAAGTCAAAAAGACCAAGATAAAGTAAACAAACAATCTAATGTTCTTCTTATCGCTAGCCAAGACTACACTACTGTGGGGTACCTAATGATTATGTCCATCGTGGGAAGGATACATCCTAGGACATGTTGTGATCAAGGTTTTGATGAGATTGATTGGATGATAAGCTATTGATATTCTGAGCTGATCAACTTGCTTGCTTACTGACCTAGACTTGAGACATTGACGATTAGGTGTTCACTTTTGAACCTGCTAGACTTTGTTCTGAATGACTCACTAAAGGGTGAAGGTGATGATTGATTTCTTATGAGTGATCATAACCGCGGGTGAAAGCGAGATGAGGTGGGTGCACCATTTTGGATTTTTTAGATATTTGGATGTTTTTGAAATTTTTTGAAATGTTTTGAGGCTGTTTTTGGGATGTTGAGATTTTTCAGTATTTTTAGTATTTTTGAGATTTTATGAATGTTTTTGGATTTTGTGTGTCTCGAGGGCTGATCAAGGATTAGCCTTGCCTACGTTTAAGCTCAAAGACAATGTAGTTCAGATGAAAATTGACTTGACTCGAAGATGAGAAAGATGGGAAAATGGATTGCCATTGCGATGGATGCCTAAGGCCTGACCTAAAATGTGAAATAGATGGGAAAACGGATTTCCATTGCGACGGACCCCTAAAGGACTGACCTAAAATGTGAAATAGATGGGAAAACAGATTTCCATTGCGATGGACACCTAAAGGACTGGCCTAAAATGTGAAATAGATGGGCAAACAGATTGCCATTACGACAGATGCCTAAAGGACTAACCTAAAATGTCTCAAGGGATGATCAAAGATCAAACTTGCCTACGTTCAAGCTCAGAGACGACATAGTTCGGCTGATGACTCTGTTTTTTTATTTTTTTTATTTTGACATGTTTTGGAATTTTTTGATTTTTTGATTTTTTGATTTTTTGAATGTTTTTGGATTTTTTTATTTTGACAATTTGGAGGTGGATATGCATGATGATTTCAGTGCTTTGTTTTGGGATTTTGTTGAAAACCAAGCTTAATGTTGATCGATCAGATTGATGGATTGATAGTTTTACTAAGTGTGTTAAGTCAAACAAAAGTGATAATGCACTTGTAAACTCTAGGAAGTTGTGTTATCATAGATTAAATTTGTACATAAGAGGATGGTTTGACTAAGTGTGTTAAGTCAAACAAGGTGATAATTGATTGCATTTGATTGATCAAGATTGATGAAGCTTTATTTGGAACAATTTTTTTTTGATGATTTAATGTGATGCTGATGTGCAAGTTAGATGTGATTGATATTGATTGTTTAGATTGATGTTCGACAAAAGATAAAGCTTGATAAGGAACGTCTTACTGTCAAAATATGCCATGGGCTAGTGATTTGCATCTTTGGTTTACAAATACCTTGATCAATTTGATTACATGTTTTTCCAATGTTCAGATCATCACATAAGTTGGAGGATATAGAGCAAGATTTATTCCTGTAGCAAGATGCAAATATCTGCCCCAGTGTTTAGCAATGTTTGAATGACCATGGGTAGATTCTTGGATTAATGGATATGAATTATCTTGCGATAAGATAAGGGTGTTCTAATAGAGGATTCTCATTCGGATAATGCTTCAAGGCTCAGATAGCATTGGGTAGGATGGGATCAATGAAAATGACCCATGTCAAGATGTTTACCACAAGCGAGTGTAAAGTTTGCACAAAATTTTTATCAAGATAATGCAGATAGATGGTAATGGGTTGGATAAATGGTTCATGGATGAACAAATTTATTATGGATAAGATGGAGGGAATGCTGGCTTTATTATGGATGTGATGAGATACTTTCTCTTGAAATGGTGCACGTAGATGCTTGATTATACACATGATGCATGTTTGCCAGGTTTTCATCATGATACTTGTCCACAGCACCACTAAAGTGGTTTTCACTAAAGAATGATTTATTTTCTTTACTGTTTTCAATCCTTTTTCTATTTTTTATTTATTTTATTTATTTTGGATATTTTTGTATTTTCTGAGAGATTTTAAGCTAATGCTTAACCACCTCGTATTGCTAACATTGATGCTTCTATCATAATGTGCCATCGCTATCCTACTTGAAGAAGTTTCTTTGCCAAGATATGTGCACTTGAAAGAAAATTTTGAGAAATCTGTTCTACTTTGCTGATACCGGAGTTAACTTTGTCTTTGTGTGCACATCATGATAGAGTGCCTTCTAAATCCTTATGATGAAATGTTGTTGCCAACACATGGTCAATGTGAGAATTGAATATCATGTGTGGAGGCATGGATGGAGTTGTGCATTTAGGAACAAGAGATGGATTGGTTGATAGTTTGGAACCTTTGACTCTCCAAACTTGGGAGGATGAGTAATAATGGATGGATACGAAAGTGTGCATGGAATTAGGACCAACTTCTTGATATACCTTGTATGTCACTTGAGAAGCCTACTTTTTCCACTGTGGACATCTTTGATGGATACTTTCCCTTTTTTATTTTTCCCCATTGTTTCTTTGACTAATGGATTTTGATAGGGAGCATTTGTATTTTTTGGTATCCATTTGTATTTGATTTGTCCTTCGTTCTTCTTAGCTTCTTTTTCTTTGATAATTTTCTTCATGCTTCGATTCAAATCTTTCTTTTGATGTTGGTCCCAATTCGTGGATGGGGTGATGGGTGGATGAAGATTCGTGACATGGTGGGTTGTAGTATAGGCATCAGTTTCATCATAAGGATTCTTCGTGCTCCCTATGTTGACGTTTTCTTGTGACAAAGTTTCCTCTAGTTTTGTGGAAGTATCACTGATATGTTGAGATCCCTTGATTGTCTAATAACCAAGGCCTTGATGCTTAGTATTACCAATAATCTACACTGGTTCTAGGATACCCTATTCATGTAGGTCTAATCCTCTACCTTGATAATTCATCTGCTGAAAAAACTTATGTGCAATAAGATATGATTTACCTTGGAAACAAGGTGCTAATCCTTCTATGCTCTATGGTGGATCTTTAAAAGTGACACCTTCTTTATTGAGGAGATAGCTTGCCCTAAAAAAGGTAAGTGATCCAAGTTTATAAGTGATAGGATCCTCCATATGTGGGATGACTTCCTAATTGATATCTTTAGCTTGATCTTGTGAAATATCAAATTTTAATGCTTCTTCAAGAGGTGTTTATGATCCACCGTCCACATAAAATCCTTCCTCATGACTCACTTCACATGATGTTTTTGATTCATGACATATGTAGGAGCCTTCTTCATGACCCATTTCTACTAGGTGTCCACAAGATGTTTCTGATTCACTTCTGTAGAAGCCTTCTTCATGATTTGTTTCTTCTATGTCTCCAAATTTTTCTATATCTTTCTCTTGTGCACAAATGTTAAGAGTAGGAGACTCTTGTTCCTTGGTAATGATATCAAGAGTATGAGACTCTTGTTTTGAATGAAGATCATCTACGTGTCCATCCAAAGAAAGCATCTTGTGGGTCGATGGAGGAGTATGTGCTATATGGATATGATCATCATTTGTGATATCTTGTATAGATAGGAGAGTGCCCATTATATCATTGTAGTAGCTTGGAGAGACAAATTTTTGATCTCGAATGATTTCAGAATTGCTTTCGACATGCTTTGGATCAAGTTCTTGACATGGGTCAGTTTCAAAGAATGGATTGCTTATAAAGGGTTCTTGGATATCCTCTTGATCTTTGAGTGGTCTTGGATCAAATGGTGAGTTGAGTATTTCTTCAATATATGTAATCATGAGGTCAAAGGATGTCAATATCTCTTGGAAAGGTCCATTGCTAGACTTTGGTGAAAGATGTGAATCATGCTTTGGAATAAATTCTTGAGATATGTCCTCTAACTCATTAGGTGATGTAGAGACATTTTCAACAGGATCATTGGTGAATGGATATTGAATTATGTCAATAAGATCAAATAACATCAACACTCCTTGAAATAGATCTTTGTAGGAGGGGTCTTCATCATGACTAAAAAAATGGCTCTTGACATATATGTTGATTTGATCGCTGGATGAGGTGGAAACATCTTCAAGGTGTTCATCAATGGATAGATCTTGATCTTTTGGTGGGAATTTGTTGCAAGATTTTTTGAGTGAGTAATGCCCGTGTTTGCTGCTGAGCCAACAACACTTCTTGTTGGTCATGTTTTTGTTGTTCCAACGATGCTTGTTGTTGGGATTGTTGTTGAGTTACTTGTTAATGGATTGCTTGCAATTTTTCTTGGTATTGTGCTTGTGCTTGGTGAGCTTGGTGTTGGTCTTGAGCTTGAGCATGTGCTTGTTGGGCTGCTTGTGTCACTTGTGTAGCTTGTGCAACTTGTGTGGTTTGTGTAGCTTGTTGGGTGGCTAATTGTGCTTGCACTTGCTGAGCATCTAGTTGTGCAACTTGTTGGTTTTGGAGCACCTTTTGGTGGGCAACTTGTTGAGTGGCTTACAATACGATGGAGAATGAATTTTCCATTTTTTTGGTGGTGGTGGATTGGGAATGGTGTTGACTATTGTGATGAGCAGAATGGTCGCATTGATTGGTAGGGTTTGAGTGGTGAATGGTGTGATTGAGATGCTTGGTCCTTGAGACACTTGGGGTTGCTTGGATGGTTTCCATCTATTGTTGTGATATTGATGGCAAGATGAGAGGGTTTGATATGATTCTTTGACTTATGAAGGGGGTGTTTCTTGGATTTAGTTGATTGATGATTGGTAAAGGGGGAAGGCTCATGCCCTAATTTTTTGGTTGATAGATTTGTAAGTTTTGACTTTGATTTAAATCTACCATAGGAAAAGATGTTCCAAATTTTAGATTGGGAAAACTCACATTTGTCGTACCATTGAGGTTTGTAGGAGATAATGATCCCATGTATGGATTTCACAAATGCAAGTTTTGAAAATCAACTGGCATTGTGAGACTTGGATAGTTTGGTTGAATTGGACTACTCATGATGTATGAATCAATTTTATATTTCATTTTCCTCTTATGTTTTGAAATTGTTGACCTCTGAGGGGTTTAGGACCAATGATGAGATGAAGGATGAAAGGGATGAATGATATGAGTGTTTAAACTTCTAGGAACTTTGGATCAATGCTAGACTTTAGAACTTGATTTTATCTGATTTTAATTGCGGATAGTTTGACTAAGTGTGTTAAGTCAAAAAGGGTGATAATGTACTTGTAAACTCTAGGAAGTTCTGTTATCCTAGAGTAAACTCGCACACACGAGGATAATTTGGCTAGGTGTGTTAAGCCAAAAAAGGTGATGTTGAAGTTGTAAACCTTAGGAAGTTGTGTTATCCTAGAGGTAAATTCGCTCAAGAGGACTGATAATTTGACTAAGTGTGTTAAGTCAAACAAGGTGATGTTGATTTTTCCTAAAGTCTAACATAAGTGATGCTTTCCAAGGTTCCAAATTTTTTTGGTGAGATGGGATTTGATTGATTTTTGAGATGGGTGAAGTGTTTGACTTGATCCTAGATGAACCTAAGAGGACTTGTTTACTAGACCAAGATATTGAAGAACATGATTTTTCCTAAGAGTGGTTCAAACCAAAAGACCAATGTTTGCATGAAAACCAAATGACTCAAAAGGGACCAAGCACATGTGTGGTTCAATTGTCTATTATCTTGCTTAGATTTGGTTCTTTTTACCACAAACACTTCTTGCTTAGTTTTTCAAACTGTATGTCCAATGTCCTAATTTTCTTTCATCCCACAAAGTGCATTATGTGGAAATCAAGGAAATCAAGGCAAAGTTTTCCTAGTGTTGACTTTGGGAGAAACAAATTGAGATGTTTGAATGTTTAGAAGCCTTCTAGAGATAAGAACCCCTAGGGACAAGTAGTAACATGTGGACACCTCCAAGGTATTTTTTCTTCCAAAGGGTTTGAAATTATGATGATTCGATGAATGTTTGTTTTCCACTATTTTAGATCTAGCAAAGTGTTTTGATTCCAAGAACATGCACAATCATAGGATGAAGAGAAAATATTTGTTGGGTTCCCACTTGGATAAATCCTACTATGCATATTTCGTGTGGATGATTATATGCTTGACCACACAGGCTCCCCCTTACAATACACTCTCTTCTCAGGTCAGCCAAGCATCAATACCCATGAATCTCCCATGGCATACTTTTCATCTCTACAATAGAACCGCATGTATACATGGGGCGGCTTCAAAGGACATGAACTTTTGCACCAAAAAATAGTTAAGGATTTTGGAATTTGATAAACAAGGGGTTTTAATGCGGGCATTCCATTTGTGGGGGACTATCCAGTATGGAAGAGACCATTGTTGCCCTTCTCATCGAAATAATCCTCGTGCTTCTTGAACTTTCCTCGAGAATCCACACTTATATACCGATTGGAAGTCGCTTGGATTTAGCGTGTTCCCAGTTGGGTCATTCCCTTGGGTGATTAATTTTTCCCACAAGGCAGACCCTCTAAGATAAACAAAAGTGAGCAAGCATATCTCGTAGTTCAATCGACCTTTGTTGAAAAACAAAGGGAGAACACTCGCAATATACCACGCTCACACTCACAAGATTTCTTCAATTTTAATCCCAAAATGAAATGTGGAGGCAATTACTTTACTCAACTTAAGATCACCAAAAGAGATTTTAATTCTCAATATTTCCGTGAGGTGTGAGAGAAGTGCATACATCCTTTTGATGATTTTACTTTGAGTAAACAATTACAAAACAAAACAACACTTGTTCATTTTAAGTCCACAAAGCAAAAATGAATTCTTTTTATAGCACCAAATCAAATGTGTGATTTTCCTTGTTCAATTTTTAAACATTAAACCAAATCTAGTAAGTTGCTCTAAAGTTCTTTTTACCTTTTGTAGTGTTCATTTTAGAGCCCAAAAGAAATTTAGTGCTTCCTAAGAGCATGAAAGTAAACAAATCCTTAGAAAAGGGATTATAAGTTCTCCCAAAGTGTTTAAAAAAACTTGATACAATGAGATGATAAATTCATAAAGAACCATTGGCCTTTGTTTTTCTTCCTTCACTTTTGATCAAAAAATTTCCTTTTTTGGCATATTTCAACAATTTCTTAGATTTTTCCATTTTTAGTAATTTTGCATCCATGACTTTGAGAGTCCTATTTTTTTCCAAAAAATTTCTAAGACTAAGATAGGATTAATTTCCAACTAATATCCTAAATTTGAAACATTAACTTCGAGTCATTAACAAAAACAACTTTTAAAAAACTAGGAAAAAACACTAAATTGTCATTTTGAGGGCCAAGATGAAAGTTTCAACCCCTAGAAATGTGTCAAAATGGCCACCAACCCATCTAACGCGACCTCATAATGAAACCCCCTGTAAAATTTCAGCCAGAACACACATCCAAGTCACAAGTTATGACCTTGGGAAGTTCCTGCATCATAAAAATTATTAAAAAAAATCATAAATCTACCTTTTACCCAACTCCAGCAGCACAATCTGCAGGTACAGTGCGGTTAGCAAATGCGGTGGAGTTTAGAAATCCTACGGCACAATATAGCGCCACATCTTGAATGAATGCGGGGCTCTGTAGAAAAAAGAGAGTGCAAATACGGCGCAGTTTGAGCATGCAACGTAGTTTGGGATTAAGAGATCCACAGTGAAGTTTGAAATTTTGAAATTCCTGAGCGGTAAAATAGGTGCGACACAGTTTGATCTTAGAGCGGTGAATATAGTTATACATCTTTGAAAGTAGTGCAATATGGTGCCATGTGACTGTAAGCAATGTAGTTTCCTGTGAACACAAAAATTGTTAAAAAACAACAAAATTTTGGAAAAAAAGTGATGAATTTCTCCAAATCAGCCCTTCCTCTAGCGCCAAAATGTGAACCCCAATCCTAAACCTACACAAATATGAAAAAAAAAACACATTAGTGAGTTCATATGCAAGATAAAACAAGGATTCCCCATGAAATCCATTTACAATGCTCAAAATAGAAAAATGAACAAAACATGGAAATATAAGCGAAATCCTAATTAAGCATGCAAACTCTTGATCCCATGGGGGAGTTGGTGCCAATTGATGTGTTGAAATTATCCCTTTCTCAACTCCTTTGTAAGCTCTTTGATGATTTGTGGATGATTGAATCTCCTTAATGTGATTTTGGCATAACCTAGCTATGAAATGGACAAAATTAACTCTCAATGTGAAGAGAGTAACTTTGATCTAAGTGTGGATGAGGATGAAGTTGAGTATAGTAAGTTTATTAAAATTGTGGATGATAGAATGAGAGGAAGAGTCTCTCATTTATAAATTTCCAAAATGGAAGAGAGAGTGGAATTGAGAAATGTGGGATCATTCAACATCCAATGGCCAAGTGCCACTTGTCAAGATGTGAATGGTTGAGGAATGAACACATTTTGGTCAATGTGCATGATAAATGCTATGAGATTCAAATTTGAAATTTGAAAGTGACATATTGGAGGGAGAGAAGAATGGAGTTAATGTCACTTGGCTCAAGGCCAAGGACATGTAAGAGGCCTTAAATTCCTTTTTGGAAGTACCCATCTCCTTTTGGAGGTATTTTTGAATTGGAAGAATATTCCACAAAAGATGCCCTTTTGAATGGAAATTGATGAATTAATAAATCAAATAAATTGATTTATTGTGCAAGTTGTAAGACCTAGAGGATTGGAGTGATTAAGATTAGCATTAATCAGAATTTGATTAATTAAGAGGGGGATTAGTTGATTTGACCATTTTGACTTAGATTTTAGGATTTAAATAAATCAAAGTTGAGAGAATAATGATTTTAGACTTAATAAAGATTGATTTATTTAATTAAAGGATGATGATGTTAGATTTAAACCAAATAAAGATTTATTTAATTTAAATGAGATGACTTTAGGGATTAATTAAATAAAATGATTTATTTAATTAAAAGGGGGATTACAAATTAATTAAATAAAATTGATTTATTTAATTAAGAGATGAAGAGTGATGAATTTAATCAATTATAGATTATTCGATTAAATGACTAGCAAAGGAGATGATTCATGACAAAATGGTGTTAGTAAATCAAGATCTAGTGTCCAATGGAATTGTATATTTTCCATGTCTACACTGATATTTCTAATGAATGGTTTACACCTATACTAAAATAATTTTAAGATGTCACCTTTATTGAACCTAGAACTAAGAACACTCGAGCTCATATGCAAAAGCTTGCATCAAAATATATAATCTTAGTAGACGTTCTCTATATAAGATCATTTAATAGCCTTTTACGTCATTGTCTTAAATAATCCAAAATCCCCATAACACTTGAACAAGGACATGTGTGTTCTTGTGGGGGTCATTTTGAAGGTAGATCCCTAGTTAAAAAATTAATTCACATAGGCTATTATTGGAGACACATGGAACAAGATTGTTTTGAGCATGTGAAGAAGTATCATAAATTTCAAGAACATAACAATTTGATTCACACCCCTACTTTTGAACTTCACACTCACATTCCTATTTGGCCATTCTCGATTTGAGGCTTGGACCTTATTGCTAAAATATGAAATCCTTCTTCCATCGGACATACCTTTATAATTACTACCACCAATTACTTCACAAAATGTATAGAAGCTATCCCTCTTCATTCCACAACTTTCAATGCAATATTTCGTTTCATATTGGAACATATCATTGCTCACTTTGGTCTCCCTTTCGCATTGGTTTTAGATCATGGAACTCCATTCAAAAACAATGACGTGGAAAAATTCTTGGAAACCTTCAATATTCAACATCATTTTTCAACACCATACTATCTGTAATAAAATGGACAATCTGAAGCAGCTAATAAGACCATTGAACGAATTCTGCAAAAGATAGCAAGAAAACATAACAAAGACTAGCATACCTAATTAACCTATGCATTATGGGCTTATTGTATGAGCATTAGAACATCCACTAGAAATAAAATGTATAACCTGGTCTATGGTGCTAAAGCAATAATGTCTTTAGATTTAGAGATTCCCTCCTTAAGAATTTCTCTTAAAGGGATCATTGATGACAATACCTATAAAGAACAACATTTGCATCAAATTCAAATGCTCGATGAACAACGTATTAATGCTCTTGAAAACTTACAAGCTTACTCTAAGAGAATGTAATGTGGCTACAATGATAGTTTTAGTCCCCTTGAATTTAATCAAGCTGATCTAGTGTTATACAAAAACCAACAAAACTTCAATGCTCCTCTGAATGAAAAAGGAAAATTTAGCCCTAATTGGTTAGGCCCTTATATTATTAAAGAAAAGTATGGATCTAAAGCTTACACATTAACTGAAATGGATGGTACCTCTCTAAAAGAACCTATAAATGCCAACCATCTACGTCGGTATTACATCTAGCAATCCTTGTTTTGAATGGTATGTTAGAGTAATGTTGTTAGGTGAAGTAGATAGGTTCTATTTTATGTGAATCCATTGAGGGTGGGGCCACATACTCCTCAAGTACATCATCCTTAGGATGTAGCGGAGGCACTAGTGATTTTTCCACTCGCTGATAAAGATCTCACCACTCTCATGTAGATCCTACAAAATGGAAGTCATAAAGAACATCAGTAAAAATCGTAGTCATATATAAAGCAAGTGCATAAAATATATATACACGATGAAATAATATAAATCATCCAAATATTAATGGGATCATTGGTCTTCCAGTCAAGGTATGCCCATACAACAATGGTCCCTCCCTTTGTTGATGATGTGGGTGGTCTGATACCACTAGCCTCCATGTGATCATGTGTATGGAACTCTAACTTGACACTGACATGTGGCCTGGCTGATCTGATAAGGGGTATCTCCACACTATTAGAAGTAGTTGGATCCTCCCCTATCTTAGCAGTGTCCTCATTCATGGTTTGGGTATTATCACCATCCTCATTAGCCTCCTCCTACTCCTCCTACTCCTCATCTCCTCCTCCTCATCTGCATCTACAAAGATTTCAGGTGTGGTAGCATCATCATCCATAGCTTCATCTATGTGATCATCATCTATATCCCCTCTATGACCTAGAAGAGGTCTTTTAAAACCCATAGGGTGATGTAAAGGGAACATGAGCGTGGGCCTAGTTGTAGTCCACCACTCCTTGTAGGCCTAAGTAGTACTTGTGTCATCAGCATCACTATGTGGAGGCAGATTAGGGTCCTGATCGTCTGAATCACTAAATTGTACATCATCCCTAGGACCGACAACACTACATGTTGATTGTCAAAATGATGGTCTATAATATGGAGCTCCTTAGATATGCCCAAATTATCTCATTACTCGATCATAATAAAATGGTCTAACCACATAGTCATGTCGGCCCAGTGGAAATCGATCAATCTATAGTCTATGCATTTTAGGTTGGTGATCTACCCACTACGATATCCACTTATCGGGTGTCTAATAGATATCATCCTCATCTAGCTAGTCAAAGGTAATCCTCCAGTGTAATAAATGTCCCTCCTACCAAATCCATCTAATTAGGTATTTGAAAACCCTTAGATCACCTATGGGCATGATAAGAGGAAACCCAATGGTCCTAGTACATGTAATGTGCTTAAAGCACCATATCTGCAAAAAAGTATAATGTACGATGCTCCAAAGCTCTCAAAATGAAAAATGATTGAGATCATAATATAAATGCATGAGAATGTTGTGACCCCATGCATACACGGTTCACTACTCCTCCATCCCTCTCATAGTATGAACTAAGCCACCATCTAAGTATGCCCCTCGACCATCTAGAACTAATATAAGTTATATGGTAGCATTCAATAATAATCTATCACAAGAGTGGTGATCACACGTTTAGGAGCCATTTAAGCTCCATACATGGTCTGATGCTTGAGCGCCAGATAGGCTGATGTAGACAATAAAGAATATCATTTCTCATATGTGTGAATAATC
Source organism: Sequoiadendron giganteum (assembly GCA_007115665.2). Classification (NCBI taxonomy): domain Eukaryota; kingdom Viridiplantae; phylum Streptophyta; class Pinopsida; order Cupressales; family Cupressaceae; genus Sequoiadendron; species Sequoiadendron giganteum. Next base: position 75,056,962 of record VCHN02000014.1, on the reverse strand, counting down.
TATCAGTAGCTAGTTTCACATGCTCACCATGAATATGGATGCATAAGATGCAGTGAATGTCCTCTAGAGTGATAGTCATCTCCCCTATGAGAAGACAAAAGGTACAAGTACTCGCATCCCATCTCTCTGCTAAGGAAAATAGAATACCATCATGGTACCTCATAGGTGGCATGAGGTAAACCCAAAAATAGACCAACCTCCTGTAATAATTGAATGTCCTCCTTTGGAAGCTGAGTCATTGACTCTCAAAAGAAGAGGAACTACTTCCCATTGATATGCTATCTAGCTCAAGGAGGCACCTAAGAGATAAAAATTACATAAAATATGTCCTAAAACAGCCAATCAACATCACTAAAGTTGTCCTAAAATGCTTTTTTGACAAAAGGGATACCTAGACCATTTCTGGACGGAGGCTTGAGACACTGTAACTATTATGGGACATAAAATATGTCCTAAAACAACCAATCAACATCACTAAAGTTTTCCTAAAATGCTTTTCAGACAAAAGGGATACCTAGACCATTTCTGGACAGAGGCTTGGGAGACTATAACTAGTCTAGGATGCTTTGCGCCAAAGTGGGACACTTTGAGCCAAAGTGGGACACTTTGCGCCAAAGTGGGACACTTTGTGTCAAAGTGGGTTGCTTTGTGTAAATATATTCTAAGGTCATGAAATTACTCAAATTACATGAAAAACTATAGTAAAGGTACAAACACAGAGGAAATGCAAAGCAAAATTCACTCACCCTATGTCGGAGGATGCTTCGCACTGCATCATCGCTAACTAGGTCCAATCTCAGAGGCTTGCAAACCTTATGGCTTGGAATCTTCACTCACTCTGCACTAAGGTAAATTTGCAACAAGGTAAATGTCAAAGGAATAGTGAAAAGATTCATTTTCAAAAGTATATAGTAAAACCCTAGTATATAAAGCTTATTCATTTAAAAGGTAAAATTCACTAAAATCAACATATTTGGGGCTAAAGGACTCTATTTTTCACCATTTTTTGTGTTGGATTCATTATTACACTCATGTTCTCATCAAAAGTCTATCAATATGTGGTATGGTACTTGAAAATACCCTATGATATGACTTGGATAATTCGATGTGGTTTCATGCTCACCCTAATTCCAACTCCCTAAAGCAAGTGGAATCAGGGGGCAAACATCTACCCTTGAATTCAATTCTTTGTAGAAGTTTGATAAGAGAATTTTTGAATGAATAATGAATATGTTGTAGGATGTGGTTCCTAACATTGTCATTTTGTAAGTAGCTACAACGGAGGCTTCATTCTCCCTAATGAATCCATATGAGTATCCTTTTTCTTAGCATTTATTTCCTTTAGCTTGCATATTCATGTAGTATCATATAGTAGCTAAAGTGGGGGCTAAATGTAATGTCCAAAAAAGTAATCCTTTTCCACACTTAATTTGAATAAATATTGTATAATTAACTTAATTATGCTTTGGAGTGGTGTTGTAAGGTGTTGCACAAATTCATACCTATATAGGGTCCTTATTTAATTAAAATATATTTAAATTTCACCTTTTGCAAAAGTGTTGTAAAGTATTGTAAGACATTTTCATAGTTTTCTAAGGTCTATTCATTTAATTAAGTCTAATGGACCCCTCTTGTACATAAATCAAGCCTTATTTATGGTGTTGTAAAGTGTTTAAGCACACTTTCACTTTCATCTAGGTGGTATTAATTAATTCTAGTTAATTAGACTTAATTGCCTCTTTTAATTCAAATTCAAGCCTTCTAAATTGCATTTTCTAAGGGATCAATCCCGACACCTAGTAATCAAATAATGTAACCTTGAATTTGACAAGTTCTAGGTCCTGGAAAGTGTGCCAGGACCAATTCACCACTCAAGGTGAATGGGTCCTCCCTTAATAGGACCCCACTTTCTATTGAACATCTAGAATACTGAGAGGGGGGGAACATAAAAATAAATCAATGCAACCATACACATGAACACTAGGATCTTTATGTGGAAAACCCAGAAAGGGAAAAACCATAGTGAGGTTTAACTCATAATATATTATATCTAGATACAAAATATTACAAGGCTCACTTCCTGAGTACAAAAGTTGGCTAACTGCCAAGATATAAAGATAATTTCTCATTGCCAAAATATTGAACTATTGAAATACACCTTAAATGCACAAGGTACAATTCCAATGAAGCTCAAAATATAGAGAGTTTCCTCACATAGTAATCACTCAACAAATCTTCGCTGATCCACAATTGATAAAGCATTTAGGCTCAGACCTTTCTTCCACATGCACACACCACTTCACACTCCTCTTTTATAATTCCTCAAACCATATTATATAAATATAAGTATATATTATTCATCAATTAGGTCAGCCTAGTTAGATGAAAATAAAATAATCCAAAACTCTCTTTGTCGACACCATGTATAATTTAAACATTTAATCCATGTAGTGCATTATATCGAGTCGACTAACATAACTAGTATCCATAATGCATTGCATACACTAAGTAGGCCAAGACTAGAGCGAAATTATCGAAAACAACACATAAAGCTCAAAGAAAACACCTTCTAGATTTGAGAACACCTTAATTTCCCATCATACCACTAGCATAGAGACCATGAACGAAACCACATCATAAGAATGTTCACCTTAATAAAATGCGGAGTCTCTCACACAGTATGCCAAGCAGAAAATAATAGTAGAATACATAGTTGAACTCTATTAGATAAAACTTTTAGCTCAAAACCAAAGACATCTTTGTTAGAGTAATGAGTTATTACACTTAATTAATTATATCATATTGGTTAATTAATTAAGTCACTTATTCCTTTAGTTACTTAAGCTAAACTTAGGCACATTAATAATTGACCAATTATTAAGTGTGAACACTAGGGTTTCCTTTTCAGGTCAACATTAGGGTTGCATACATTGCTTTTATAAATAAAATCATCTCTTGTAATATCTTAATTCTGAATATATCAATTTTCACATCTTCATGCAAAGCTCTTGCTTTTTATTATTTTTCTTTTTTGTGGAAGGCCTTTTGGTTTGCATGTCTGATCTTGTTTTCTAACATGGTATCAGAGCCTTGACATGTAGCCCCTTCTCAGATTTTTGAGAAAACCATTGCAGAGTTCGTTCGGGGTTCCATGAGGGTATCATGCCTTGATTTCATCTATGTGGCATTTTGGATCAGATCGGGCTTCACCATTGGATTCAGAGTGCTAGAAAAAGTTAGGATTGACTTTTATTTTGTAGATTTCGATCATCATTTGCCAAATCTGTGAGGATTTCAAGTTCGGTGTTTTTTTGGAAGCTCTAAAGGTAGACTATTTTTGGGAGCATCTTGGCGCAAAACAAACACCGCCATCACATTCACAGTGCCCCAAAACCCTAAGATCGCCCTTCGTTTCATCGATTTTGGAGAAGTTGGTCCGGAAGGCAAAAAAATTTTACCAAGGAGGTCGTACGGCCTCCCCATCACACTCCCCGAGGCACAAAAATCAATTTTTTCTTTTAAAAAAGTGTTTTTTTGGGTTATGTGCTAGTGCCTCTAGGTCAGATGGCTCCTAGCAGCCACCATCATCGATGGCTCCCTCACCCTACACCGCCGGTCCCAGCTAGCCCCTCTGGGCTCTAGTGCCATCTGCTAGGGTCCTATGGAGGACCGGGACCTCTGCACTCGGCCCCTCGATCAACATTGGCCCCCACAGGCTGCTTCAGCCCTACCACGGTCCTATGGGGAACCAATGCTATGCGCTTGGCCGCCGCTGACTTAAACCCTGCACAGCCGGTCATTTGGGTGACCAGGGTCTACACATTTTCTGTAGGGGGGCCAATTTTTTGTGGCAACGGCTAGATGGCCATCAAAATCATGCTCATAAAGTGCTGATGTCAGCATGACATCAGCGGCCATACAGACTCTTTTGCCCCTCCTAACCCCAGTTTGTTGTAAAGGAGCAATTTTTTTTCTTTTTGGCATAACTTGGGCATCTGGTATCAAAATCGGGCAAACCAGATATCACCGAAAAGCTGATTGAGAACTATCTTGTGGTGTAGTTTATTTTTCAATATTTTTCTGTTTAGATGAATTTATCTTTGTTTGAATTTAGATGTTCATTTTATTCTTTCAAGCTCATAACGTTTTTCCATGATCTTTTATTTTCGCTATCTTTGCGGCGTTGGAAAGGTATTGAGGAGCTCTACGTTGTTGTCCATGCACTTTTTTCTGTATATGTCCTAGGTCTATCATTATTCTAGATTTGGCTCGATGGATGTTTTGGAGATTGCTTGGATATTTTGGCAGTTGGGAGGGTGCAGCTTGCATCTTTGCACTTCATTTAAGTATCACATCATTCATTTTATCTACTGTTGCTTCATAGATTCCAAGGTTGTTCCTATTTGGAGTTTTCGAGTGTTCTATGGCATCGGGTCTGTTGTTGCATTATTATGATTCTGATATGGTTTCTTGTAAACAAAAGTATCTTTCCCTACTTGTCAGATTGCGGCTCCAGTGTTACTCTACTATGTTCTTCCAGTGCTTCTTTGCAGCAGTCATCTCATTGTAGGGGGGTTTTGTCCCACTGGGTTTTCTTTCTCTACCTCATTATTGCATTTGTACATGGGTACCTGATCAGGCCTACTTGTCGGGACCCATATTTTCTTTCATACATATTTTTTCTAGTGTTTTAGCTACTTCCTAAGTTCATCTTAAGGGGGTGTTAGAGTAATAAGTTATTACACTTAAATAATTATATCATATTGGTTACTTAATTAAGTCACTTATTCCTTTAGTTACTTAAGCTAAACTTAGGCACATTAATAATTGATTAATTATTAAGTGTGCACACTAGGTTTTCCTTTTTAGGTCAACATTAGGGTTGCATACTTTTCTTCTATAGAGAAAATCATCTCTTGTAATATCTTAATTCTGAATATATCAATTTGCACATCTTCATGCAAAGCTCTTGCTTTTTATTGTTTTTCTCTTCTATGGAAGGCCTTTTGGTTTGCATGTCTGATCTTGGTTTCTAACAGTCTTAAGATTGAGAATACAACTATCTAAATGAGTCATGATAACATGGTTAAGATATTAGAGTTATGTAAGATCTTGCAGTGAATTCTAGACTCAAATACCAACACACTAATCTATCACAAAAGAGTATTACCAACAAAGAACAACTTCTATTAAACTAAGTAGACTACCCATATAGTTATCACCATGTTGAAATTAATGAAAACATAGGAAAAATGAACACAAACCATCCATACTTCATGCTCATGTTGCAAGGCCCAACAATCTCTCCCTTTGGCATTGATGACAACATGCATGAAAAAAACATTTTCAATAATATTGCAATAGAATATTCTGAATACTCCCTCTATCAAAATTGTTCTTCAAAAAAATGTTTTTCTCTAATAACCTTTATCTCTTCATATCTCTATCTCTCCATCTCTCTATCTCTCCCCCTTTGACATCAATGACAAACGATGGGGTGTACAATTTATGTATATATGCATCAAAATGTAACCAAAGAGATATAAACACAAAATTGAATTAACCTAAAGAAGAACCTCTGAGACTCTCCAAGATGACCTTCTAAGATGATTTTCCTTGTTACCATGAACCTTTTGCACTAATAAGATTCTTGTGTAATAGCTCAAGCTTAGTTAATGAATCTATACCATCTACTAGAGTATCAAGACTAAGATTAATCTTGGATAATTCACCAATATAGCCAAGAGCACTAGAAACATAAGTGTGTCAGAGTTTAATCATGTCTTTCAGTTCCACAAACTTCTTGATAACATCTATCCTTTTATCTTGTAGAGAAAATAATTTATCCTAAAGTTGCACAATGTAGAACCATCTCTGATTATCTCTATCTTTTACTAGCTTGTATGTATCTTCTTGAGTTCTCATCCAAGATTCATTAATCCTTATCTCATATCTTATATCTAGTGTACTGCTAGCCAAATCTAGGAAAAAAGAAAGTAGTTCTTATGCCTCTTCTTCACAAACTTGTACACTCTCTGATTCCTTCATCACTCGACTATGTGCATTTGCACATTTTTCATTGATATCTTCCAAATTTCCTTCATCAGACCTAATTACAACATGCACTTCAAGTATGAAGATGTAGACCTTCAAAGAATCAATCATGCCATGAAGATTCTCCACAATAGAAATAGATGAATCAAAATTAGCACCGGGAATAACCTTCTACAATTCTTCCAAATCTCTTTGAATATTTGTTCTTTCATACTCATGTTGAGCTATCAACTTCTTTCTTAACAATACTCTTCCTTTTCTTCCCTATTCCAATTGCGCTATTAGAGGTACCTTCTACACTGAGATTCTTAGGGTTTTCCAAAAGAATTTTAGCATAATTATCAAATTCAAACTCTTACACTTCATAATATAATTCTGATATCCAAACCAACCTTGATTCAACTGCTTCCATGTGAAAAAAGTTTATGGACACAAGAAAATTTATGCTTCTAAAGTAGCTTTCAAAAACACTTACTAGAATTCTATGCCTTCCACTCATCCTCATCTGAAATTTTCTAAAGAATGTAGAAAGGGTATTCTCTTGTGCATCTGAGCTACCAAGATTTATCACGAATTTCCTAATTTTATGGGCAACCAGATCTATATTTGACTATTGTATCCTTCCTATTATTGGTAGTTCTCTCAAAAAGTAGAAAAGTAAATAGACTACCAAATTTCCATACCAGAATATATTCTTCTTACTCTTCTTGATTTCCTTTGAATTCTTCAAAAGAAGTATACAAAGTAATTCAAACAAGTCATAATCCATACCTCTTTACACCATATCAATAGCAATATGTACAACAACAATAAAAATTGTAAGGTCATTGCTAGGAATACAAACCTTATGACCAATGACCATAGAAGCATGCCTTATTATCAAATCCATAATTGATCTCAAATCAATCTCTTTCCCTTCAAGATTCACATTGGTAAACTCAATTATCTCTTGGTCATCCATAGTTTTCCACTTGGGAACTGTTCTGGAGGAACAAAAACTAGTTACATCTCTAATTTCTTCTCTGGTAATCAAATGTGTTTGATCAATCCACAAATATTCATTATGAATTCTGCTCAATACTATTTGAATATACTTATTCTCAAATTCAAACAAAGGGACTTTCCTCCAAACATCCAACTTCTTCTCAACTAACACTCTATAGGCATCAATGCTCTCTTCCAATTCATTTTTCCATAACATGCTCAACTGAACTAATGACATTTCTTCTATCTTGGTGTAAGCAGATGAATAGATATCTTCTATGGGAAACAGTCTCAGAGGGATGTGAGAGAATGCACCAAAAGACTCTTCTGACACATTCTTCAAATATCTCTTCAAACTAATTGCACTCTATCCACACTATTCACAACCTTTGAATTATCCATAACAATAAAGATGAAGGATTATGTAAATAGGAATACCTCTATAAATGCCAACATTAAATGGATAGATATCATGCTTTCAGAGCTCACTTCTAATCTTTTTGATCTCTTCTTCAAACCCTGAAACACTTGGAAATTGTGTACACCTCCATTCTTTCAAATTTTGTAGATTTCATCCTTCACACATTCGATTGAGAAAATTCCTTAATTTCCTTACAACATTAAATATACTTCTATCATGATGTGGCACAAGTATCGATGAGGGGGTTTAATAGATTTTTGATAATTTCTCCCCCTTAGCTATTGCTTGACTTAACAATTAATGGGAGTATCTTCATCGAAGGTCATCACAGATAACATTGATGATTGCAAATCTTGCTTGAATTCTCCTTCCTTTCTACAAATATTTTTCATTTCCTTTCTTCCTTCTTTCAGATTAATGATTTGATAATTCTTCTTCGTCGGATAATTATTTTTTATTCTTCTACAATTATTTCCAAGGTGTGCTGACTTTCTATACTTACAAAAAATAACATTCTTCTTTCCATATATTCTTCTATTTAGCTTATTTTCACGCAGACTAACTTTATATCCAATCTTCTTGCACTTAAGAAATTTGCTAGAGAATGATAAAGAATCATCCATTTTACTTTTGAATTCCTTTTCCTTATGACCAAATTTCTTACAAAAATAACAAAAACCATTGAAAGATAAATACCTTTTAGCATCAAATTATTTGATAGGAGTTTTTCTGGAGTTTCTTCTTAGATCCTTGATTCTTCCATCTTTCCACTAAGTCTTCTTACCAATAGATTGCTTCGCTTTAGAAATTTGACCTTTCTCAAACCCTAGACTAGTCTTATCCATCACAAGTTTTTGAGAAGTAATCAACTCATTGAGCATCGCCAAGGTTATCTTAAATTTATCTTCAAAACTTATTTCCTTCTCAAGATTAGATCTCAAGATTTCTGATTCTTCCTCAAGCTTCATGCATTCATCCATCTTCCTCTAAACTTCAATTTATTGGCATTCTTCAGTTCTTTTCTTCTCATCTAGTTGTTGCAGTAGACTAGAGACAATTTCATCTGCCTTACCCAATAGATCATATGCTTCAACACTATTACTTTGTAGCTTTTCAATATACTCATTCTCTTTTATCAACTTATCCTTCAGATCTTCTATTTCTTCTAAATATCTAGTAGAGACCACTTCCAAAGGAGAAAAACTCTTATACTCAAATTTTGAGACCTTCCTCAACCTATTAGGCTTCTTTCGAGGAACCAAGCTCTGATACCAATTGTTGAACATCCAAAATACTGGGAGGGGGGCGAATCATTATTCCATAAAACCATAGTAAAACCCATCTTATATAATTATCAGAATTCTAACTAAATTAGAAAGAATGAACATAAAAATAAATCAATGCAACCATACATATGAACACCAAGATTTTTACATGGAAAACCCAGAAAGGGAAAAACCATGGTGAGGGTTAACTCACAATATATTATATCTGGATACAAAATATTACATGGCTCATTTCCAAGACTCACAATCCTTAAAAGGCTCACTGTCTGAGTACAAAATATGGCTAATCACCAAGATATAAAGATAATGGCTCCCTACCAAAAGATTGAACTAATGAAATACACCTTCAATGTGTAGGGTATGTGCAGGATCATGATGGGCCAAAAAGTGGCGATATGTAAGTGATATGATGGCCCATGTGGTCGATGACTTATTTTTTACCCAAAATTGATGAAATGAAAAAGGTTTTTAAAGGGGATTCTTAGCTTTCCACCAATATAAATTATGCTTTACTTTGAATTTAATAAATAATTATTATTAATTTTCTATTTGAATTACAACTAAAGTTTTGATTGATAGGCTGATTGAAAAATATTTATAGCTTTCAAATGGTATCACATTTTTTGAATCTAAAACATGTGTCACATTCTATGCTTCAAATACTATAGGATTAAAAAAAAAATTGAATTTCATGAAGTTTTGACCAAGTTAAGGTGGTCAGACATACGATTTTTTATATTTTTTAAAAGTTGTAATAAAAAATTCATAATTAATTATTTACTTGGAAAAAAATCACAAAAAAATATATATCACATCAGGACATGAGTCCTCTACTTATATCTAAAATATTATAAAAAAATATTATCATTTTATTGTGGTAAGGGTGGTTAGACAGACACCTACTTCTTATTTTTCCCTGAAATTTAAGTACTACTACATTGAAATTTCAAATTTTCACCAAATTTATTTTTTTATTTTTTAAATAAACCTAGTAGTTTAGAAACTACATTTAATTTTCTACAGATTCTATTCTTACATATTTTTGAAATAGTATAGATAACTTATTCAAAATTTTACGTCAAGTTTCCTAACTCTGATTTTTTTGAATTGTATTGCCACTTAAGGACCTATTTTTTCCATGATGATCTTGCATATACCCTGCAGGGTATAGTTCCAATGAACCTAAGAATATAAATTTCTTCCTCACACAACAATCACTCAACAAATCTACACTGATCCACAACTGATAAAGCATTTAGGCCAAGACCTTTCTTCCACACACACACACACCATTTTGTGCTCCTTCTCCACTTTTCTGAGTTCTTAAATCATCTTATATAAATACAAGTATATCTTATTCATCAATTAGGTTGACCTAATTATATGAAAAAAATAAAATCCAAAAATCTCTTTGTCGGCATCATGTATAATTTAAACAGTTAATCCACGTAGTGCATTATACCAAGTCAGCTAACATAAATAGTCTCCATAATGCATTGCATACGTTAAGTTAGCCAAGACTAGAATGCAATTCTCCAAACCAACAAATAAAACTCAAAGAAAACACCTTTCAGATTTGAGAACACATCAATTTCCCATCATACCACCAGCATAGAGACCATCAAAAAAACTATAGCATAAGAATGTTCACCTTAATAAATTGTGGAGTCTCCCACACACTATGCCAAGCACAAAACAACAACAGAATATAGAGTTGAACTATGTTAGAGATAACATTAAACTCACAACCAAATACATCTCAAGATCTAGGATATAGCTATCCAAATGAGTCGTGATAACATGGTTAGGAGATTAGAGTCATGTCAGATCTTGCAGTGAATTCTGGACATAAATAGCAACACACTGATCCATCACAAAAGAGCATTACCGATAGAGAATTTTTTTTGGTAAACTAAGTAGACTTACCATATAGTTATCATCATTTTGACATCAATGACAATATAGGAGCAGCCAACCCAATCCATCCATACTTCATGCTCATGTTGCAAGGCCCAACACTTTCTTTGCATATTTCAACTATGTGTTTGATCATGTTTTCACTCCTCAAAGCTTGGTCCTGGAAAGTGTGCTAGGACCCATTCACCTAAGGTGGCGAATGGGTCCTCCCTTAATAATGACCCTCTTTTTGAATTTCATTTTGGTAATATTTTAATTAATTTCATTTCTCGATTTGAGGTCGGATTGAATTGTTTGAATTTTGGGGTTAAATCTCTAATTTAGTATAAATATAAGGTTATCTTACATAATTTCACCTACGAGAAAAAAATAGAGCAATATTACAAGAAAGAAAGAGACAGAACTCTCATGAGACAAAGAATTCAAGAAAAAGTGAAGTTTTGAGTATCCTTTCAAGATCTTCAAGCTCATTTTGTGTTCAAGATCAAGAATTATTGAAGGTTGATTATAGATTCCTATGGAGAATCATGAACGATTCTGGGTGTTGGGAGATGCACAAGTCATAAAACCAAGCCTAAGGACTTGTTTCCTAAGTGATTCCATCTTTTATAATCATCCTATTTGTAACCTAGAAGAGGTATTTTCAGATTTTTGATTCATTAGAGGGGTTAGACATCTTCTTTAGTGAGTCATTTACATTGTTCATATTGCATTCAAGGGTTTTATCCTAACAAAATTGGGTAGAATTTCCTTTACATTCTCTTAGATATTGGTCTTAGACACACTTAATATTGAGATTGCACACACAATTACATGTTTTAGATCTTTATTCATCATCAAAGGTTTAATTACCAACAAGAGGTTTGACTAAGGTAAACCCCTATCCCCCAACAAGGTATCAATTTTTTTTTGCAGCTTATAAGTATATCCAGATTCAAAAACAAGACTTTCAAGGTGTAAAGGAGAAGAGCAGGCCAAGGAGTTGTAAGTTCCTAGATTCAAATATTTATGAAAAGTCCTAGCAAGATACATTCACCTTTAAGGGCGAATGAGTCCCTGTTAAGGGCTGAAAGGTAGTAGATTCCAAACATTGCAAGCTACTATTTTCAATTCAAAACTCCATGAACAAGCCTACCGGGACACATTTGCATTTGGCGGTGAATGAGTCCCTATTAAGCTTCATAGAAAAGTGATTTCATGAGTTGCACAACATCCTTTCCTTCTTGTTCCTCTAGAAAAGTTAGTTTCTTTTTGTTTTGTGTTCAATTCATGCATTTCATGTGTTAGATCTAGGATTATGGTTTGTTCATTAGCCTAATTATTTCTCCCCAAATTGAGATTTAGCTCACCATCCCATCCTTTCATAAAGGAAAGAGTGCAAGATCCCTCAATCTTGGTTCAATTCACTTCTTGGGTTGATAGTTGTTTCAAGATTCTTGGATCTCATCTTTTCAATGAAACACCTAGTATAGAAAAAGGTGGATTGGGTAAATTCTTCTCATCCCTCTATTTTTTTATGTTTCATTAGTGACTTAATTTTTTAGGATAAAATCTTGGCTAAAATCTTCCCTATATCCTTGAAGGATACAGGTTTGGAATCGTTTTTCTCCTTACCAAATAGTTCAATATGTTCATTCAATGAACTTATTGATGCCTTCTATAATAATTTCTAAATACAGATGGGTCCTAAGATAACCTCATCTGATTTAATGACATGTAAATAAAAGGATGATAAAAGGTTCACAGATTTCATAGCATGATACTGATCACTTTACTCACAAGGAAACATTAAGATTCCCGATGATGATCTTCAAAGAATTTTTATTTCCAATTTGTAAACAAAAATTCAAACTAAGCTTGAGATGTTGAAGTTTCCTTCCTTCAATAGTTTTGTATTTCCCTCCATGATTAACAAAATTTTCTTAGTAGTCGTCAAGTGGAAAATCCCTCTAGCCATCTTGAAAAATCTGAATCCATGTCTCATAACAACTATGAACAATTCAAGAAATAACATAAGGGATTTTTACAACTTAGTCCCCCTCAACCAACTCATCATGTTGATAACCAAGTGGCTTCTATAAAGATGAAAAATCCATTCCTTTGGGGATAGAAATAAATAATTTACCCCTCTACATGATACGCTTCATAACACTATGTTGTAGCTCTTAAACAAGAAATTAATTTACTTACCTCTTGTTAAAGCTCATAATCCTACTAGGCATCGACCTTCTAACTATAGACCAAATGCCTATTTCCATTTCCACCAACAAAATGGATATGATACAAAATATTTCAAGTGTCTTAAACATCTTATGCAGTACCTCATTGATTCTAATCATATTCAACTTAGTAGTGTTAACGATCAAGGTAATAAGTCTACAACCCCTTATAATCAAAACATGCAAATATTTACTAGTCCTATGCCAAATCATAACATTTTCTTTGTCAAATATAGTGAAACAAATAATGATGTGATGAATGTTGACATGAATGCTGAAAACATGGAAAATTTTAAAAATATGATTGGACTTATTGAAGTTCAATCTCATAGGGGATTAACTAAGATGCTGCTTGAAATTGCTTTTTCACAACATGATATAATTAAACATGTACCTGATGATCCTATTTACACTGTAGGAAGAGTCAATGGCAAACCTACTAATAGGATATTAATTGATCCCACTTGTGTAGAGAATGTGATCACTAAAGAATTCATATTTGTTCATGAGCTACATCAAGATACTTATGAAAAACCAAAAGTATGGATCAAAGTGCATAATGGTTTTACTTTCCTTATGATAGGTTTGATACTCTCCTTTTGAAATTTTGAGCAAAAAAATTACGTGTCTCATTCACCATCATTCCATCATCATGTTGTAACATAATGATCTACTGAGAGGGGGGTGAATCATTAGATACTAAAAATTTAGCCCTCAAAAACTTAATACAAATTACTTCCTTAGCTCCAAATACTTTGTGCATATTTCTTACTCAAACTCTTACTATGTATATTGAAAATTCAAGAATGCAAACATAAATGTATAAATACACAATCAACACACACATTTCCACAACACTAGATGTATGTGGAAAACCTAAGATGGGAAAAAAAATGGTGAGAAATGTTGCTTGAGACTACTACTCAAATCTAGCCTCACAATCCAAATCTTTTTCATGATGTTTAGGGCTACAACCCAAGGAAGCTTCAAATCCCTAATTTAGAAGCTACAACTTCAAGAATGCTGCTACACCTTGTTTTAGGAGCTAGAAATCCAAGGAGACCGCAATCACCTAGTCTGAGCTACAACTCAATTTAATGAGGCTACAACCTAAACATAATTACAAGTTGATATATGCATGCAATTAGGTTCTACTCAATGTGAAAATACAACATTACATTCAATGAATTGTTGCACACTCTACAACTTACACTACTGCTACTAAATCTACACTCTCAGCAACACACACCTTTTCTCTAGACTCTCCTCAGCACATAGAACAATCACCATGAACTATCTTGTTGCACTGAACACCTCTTTCCATTTCTATAGTGTCTCACACATCTGCACTATTCTGAATGCAAACCTAGTTGATGTTGTGTATTATAGTCTAGGACTTTTTTAATGCATTCATTTTCTATTGCACATTTCTCTCTTTTTCTTGCAGACTTACTACATCACACCACTCTACCTATTATTCCAACATACTCAGAAAGATGTAACTTTGTTTAGTACTTTATACAACTACAGGCTATTCTCTCTATTCACATACTCTTACTCCAAAACATCTAACTTTAAAAATATCTAACTGTCTTCTTTCTCCACCGACCTATAATTTCTACCTTGAGATTCTCTCCACCGTTTAGATCATCTCCAACTTACTATTAGGGTTTTCTTTCAATAATTACTTCACTAGAAAGCTTCCTTTACCTTGAGCCACACACCACTATCCAACTCATCATAGAGACATCTGATAGCATTTACCAAATATTGTCATATCTTGCATCGATCCACCCATCATTTAATTTGGTTATAGATAGTTTTCCCAAATTAGCTCTTTGTCAACCCTAGAATATGATTATGCATTCAATTCATTTTTTTGTCCATTTGATTTGATTTGATCCTGATCACCTCTGCAATCTAAGCTTCCATCTTGAAGATCAAATTTTCATTTAAATTGGTCGTTGGTACAGTTGGACAAGTTAATTCCTACCTAGCTATTCATGATTGCCCTGTTTAAATTTGGGCCATTGATCATTTCCTTTGGCACCTCAATCCTGCATTTATTATTTATCATTACAAATTTAAAACACAACCATTTGATAAACGGTCCTTCAAATCTCCTCTATTGATAATGTTCTTCAAGAAAATTTTCCTTCATTTCCTTGCTGTAACAATCATCATTGGATTTCCTATCGATCAATCAGATCCATTGTAGGTCTTTTCTTTTGAATTCTAGTCGTCAATCTCCTTCATACACCACTTTCCATACGTGGGCTCCACCAAGACACATATCCAAATCCTGCTATCCCGTGAGCTTTGACAATGATCCCACACAAATTTTGTGAGGATTGTGGGATGTTGCCATTTTTTCATCCATATCATCACCACATAACTCACAATAGTGATGTGATTTTTTCTATCAAGCAATTTATCTTCACCATCTAGACATGTTGACACATACACTATTGGCTCCTATCAAGTGGATGGTCCCTGATATCCACATGTCATCCTTGTTAGCACCATGTAGCAACCATCACCTATGTGAATTGATGTGCTAGTCAATCACATACCACCACATGTCACCATTCACCATCATCACCTTTGTTTCTTCCTTTGTTGGGTCCCACCAAATACACTAAGGGCACCGCCAGATCTTCCTTGTTCAATCTCTACCATTCACCACTACCAATAGTTCAGGGCATATGTCACCTTTCACTATCACTGTCATTCCCCACTAGCACTACGAGTCTTGATTGGTCCCCACTAAAATCTCAATAGGGTATGCGAGAAACCACCAATAGTCCATTGTGCATTACTTTACACCACTCTTGTCATGTCATGTGGCTGCATCATCATCACTGTCATCCACGTCATTATGGTTGGGTCCTTCTTGCCTTCTGAGTACCTTCATTACTATTGAGTCCCACTGCCATGTCCACCTTACTGGGTCTTGCACGAAATGCTACCTTCTCATCGCTCCATTTGCTAAGTCACTAAAAACTCAAACCTCAGGACCTATTGTCGAAGGTTACAAAGTTCTAAAAACTTGTGACTCACTAGAAACATAGCTATTGGGTTGTTGAAGAGACTCGAAGATGAGTCTCATTGATACCATTCACTCTCGTTGATAAAGAACTTGTTACACCTTATCACTCCATCGAGTGATCATGAAAGACTAGAACATTAGAACTACAATTTGAGGGTTATAAATTTTTGGAAACCTTTGACTTACCGACCCATAAAAATAAGTCCCACTGAAAAGTGCTTGTATCACTAATGTGAACCTCAAGCTTCATCAACTGATTGCCAAGATGTTAGGGGTCGGTTATGGGATGAACATGATGGGCTTAAATCATTACTTAAGTTACTTGCAACCACCAAAAACAAGTCACCATTGAAATAGAACATTTTGAGAATGCCAAGATTGTAAACACATCAGGGTTTATCTATAAACCCTAATATCACTCGAGAGTAGAAATAATGCATTCTTGGATGCCTCCTATTCCCTCTTTTGTTGTATGAAAACCCCTCTACAACTTCATGACGACATTTACAAAAAAATGATAAAATTTATAATATTTGCAATATATGCACTCTAGCATCATCAACCTACCACACACTTCCAAAATTGGGTTCACTGCTCTCACATTCATCCTCTAAGCTCCATGAAATTTAGGCACACCACTCATCTATCATCATGCCAAAATCTCCCTTGCATGATCAATTCCACTCTTTTAATATTATTGACACTCTAACATTAATGCTAGCATGCTCACTTGTATGAGCAACTCCATTTCATCTCTGATCATCTTTCATCATGCCAACACTCTACCTTGCATGATCTACCCTTTTGAAATCAATGAAAACTATATTCCAACAATATCCCCCTTTTTTCATTGATGGAAAAACTTAAATGCTCAACCTGCAAAAGGTTGGATACCAATGATGGATAAAATTTGAGCTCTCAATTCTCCTCCTTTGAGATTTCTTCTCCTTTTCTCATCTTATGAGAATCTACAAAACTCTCTCTTATGATCTACTTAGAGTGCTCATTTTTTCTTCCCCCGTCTCAATTGTTTTCATAATTTTCACAACTTTCTCCTCCTTTGACATCAATGGTGAAGGTTCATAACTCTCTCCTTTTCTTTGTCTTAGGTTACAATGCTACTGCACCCTTCACCTCTCCATAGCAATGGAAAAGGGAATTAGCTCCCCCTTTGACTATACTAATTGAAGATAATTTATGTTATCATACCAATTTTTTCAATCAACTTCTTTACTGTAATTGAAAAATCATATGCTCCAACCGCACTATACCAATTAACAACATCTAATTCAAGTTGGAGTGCCATTACATGCTTTGATTTGATTAGGTCAAATACAAATTGTAGATATTTTGATTCAAGATCTATACCAACTGAATTATATTATAGACACCAATTGGTGATATCATGCCCTGATATCGATTATCATTCTGATAGCAATTGTGAATATGTTCACTTTACGCTATGTAGAAAATGATATCCTAGACTACACTGTATCAAGTATAACACTAATTCGATACCAATAGCAACTTCTCCATAGATACCAATTGTATATTTATATATATATACCTTGTCTCATCCTCTTATGCTGGCCTACTCATGCATTTTCTTCATTCCAATTTCTACACTCCATCTATACCAGCTAATTTGATTATACAATTGATCTTCTATCTATACCAAATCCCCTTGAGATCATGCAACATTTTATTCTCAACATACTTGAGCATTTGCTTCCTTTTGGGATCTATACCAACTAGACTATTTTGAACCAATTTAAAATGATTTGATACCATGTTTATTGAATAAAAAATAACTTCCTTTTAGCCATATCTCTTCTCCTTGCAGGAAAGAAATGTTTCTCTTAATAGAGCATCTACACCACTTTATCTTTGATAACTGATACCAATTGTTGATATCAATTTTTGTAGCAACTATCCACTATATATTGATGTTCTTACCCTCTGATGAACATTTCAAAGAGAAAGAATGTGACCATTAATCTACAACCATCAAGTCATTAGAAATTTTTAAAACATGTTTGACCTTACTTGATCTCCTTCTTCATTTCAAGGGATGAATGTAATATCAATTTAGATCCCCTTGGAATCATGCCCTATCACTAAGCATTAGTGATGTGAGGCAAAAACACCCACATTTGGTGCCTCTTATTAACATTTCGCTCTCCACACCTTGTTTGTCTTCTTCTCTATCTTTTCAACCTTCTTTTCGAGAACATGTGAACCTTTTTTCACTTTGGGGGACTTATTCTTTCTTTTTCTCTATGTTGCAGGTCTTACATAATTTAATCTATAGTCCTTAGCTATGTGACCAAAGTTATCACATTTTTAGGACTTTATGTTCATGTTCATTACTGAAGAAAATGAGTTCCTATACACATATTTTGTGATCCTTCTAGGTGCAATTCTACAATCTCTAGCTCTATGACCATACAAGCTATAGACATAGCAATAACCATTAAAACTTGGGCTGTACCTATTCATATAATTTCACTAAACAAGATGAGGAGATCTTCTTTGATTTGACTTCATCATAGATCTCATCCTTGGGGATCCATTTGCATCAAATCCCTTTATTCATTACTTGTTCTTCAAATTTTTAGGAACTAATTTCTCCATCTTCTTCTCTATTGTGATCACCTTCTTCTGATAAGAAAAAAATGAATAATTATTATTTTTCTTGTTTGTAGCAAGGATATTGTCTTCAAATTTCTTCTTAACCACATCTAAGGATTTTACTTCTTTTGTCTTCTTCATCTCAGTTGATCTTCCATTTCCAAAAAATATTTTCTTTGGAACAACTTGTGTAGGATTTCTCATTCTTTATGCAACATCTTTTTTCTACTCTAAATTTGTTATATAATTTTGCAGAAGTATTGGTAGAGGGACTCATTCCTTTCTCAAATCTAAGGCCAACCTTCTCTTTAGGGTTTGATGGGTTTTGTGATCTAACTAGTTAATCAAGTATCTCATAGCCACCCTTCAACTTTAGGCCATTGCCAATCTGTTCCTTGGCTTTCTCCAAATATCTTCTCAAAGTAACTATCTTTTCTTCTAGTTTCATGAACTCATTTGATTTAGATTGTAATTCAGATTTAACTACATCATCTTCTCTTTTAGCTTCTTCAATTTGTGTCTTTAGACTAACTAACATATGATCAAATTCTTCAAGGTTTTTAGTCAGTGTTTCTATCTCCTTCTCTACATGGATTTTATATTCTTCATTCTCCTTCTTCAAACTTTTAATCTCATCTAGAGAAAATATGAGCATGCTTTCAAGGTCAACTTCTCCTTCTTCACTAGAGGTTTCAGCTTCTTCTTCCTTTTTACCAGACTTTTCAACTTCTTCATTAGAGGTCATTCCAAATGGGTCAAATCCATAGAAACTTTCATGTTCAACATCTAATCCACCAGAAACATCTGATAACTTATTTCCTTCTTTTGTGTACATATCATTCTTAATACTCTTTTTAATTCTACATTTTTTGGAGCCTTTCCTATTAGCCATTTTTGCGTTCACTCACCAAGATCTATCTGAGCTGATTAAGATTCTCCTAAGGAACCTAGGGCTCTAATACCAATTGTTGGAACACAATGATCTAGTTAGAGGGGGGTGAATAAGTAGATACTAAAACTTTAGCCTTGAAAAACTTAATACAGATTACTTCCTTAGCTCCAAAATAATTTGTGTACATTTCTTACTCAAAATATTACTATGTAGATTGAAAACTAAAGAATGGAAACATAAACATGCAAATAGACAATAAAAGAACACATGCCCACAACATTATATGTACGTGGAAAACCCAAGATGGGAAAAGACATGGTGATACATGCTACTTGAGACTACTACATAAATACAACCTCAAAATGAAAATATCTATTACAATGTTTAGGGCTACAACCCAAAGAAGCTTCAACTCTCTAATTTATAATCTACAACTTCAAGGATGCTACTACACCCTATTTTAGGATCTACAACTCCAAGGAGACTACAATCACCTAGTCTGAGCTACAACTCAGTTCAATGAGGCTACAACATCAACCAAAATTACAAGTTCATATATGCATACAATTAGGTTCTACTCAACCTGAAAATGCACCATTATATTCAATGAATTACTGCACACTCTGCAACTTACACTACTACTATTGAAGCTGTAATCTCAACAACACACACCTTTTCTATACACTATCCTCAGCACATAGAACAATCACTATTCTATCTTGTTGCACTACAACTCTTTCTCTTTTTGGAGTGTCTCACACATCTGTACTCTTTTGAATGCAAACCTAGATGATGTGTATTACAGTCTAAGACTTTTCAAATGCATTCACTATCTACTACACATCTCTCACTTTTTCTTGTAGACTTACTACATCAAACTACTCTACCTATCTCTATAGCATACTCAAAAAGATGTAACTCTATTCAGTACTCCATACAACTGCATGTTTTTTCTCGATTTGTGCACTCTTACTCCAAAACATCTAACTTTGACAAAATCTAATTGACTTCTTTCTCCATCAACCTATAATCTCTACCTTGAGATTCTCTCCACCATCTAGATCATCTCCAACTTACTGTTAGGGTTTTTTTTTCATACTAACTTCAACAACAAGCTTCCTTTACATCAATCCAAACACACCATTGTCCTACTCATCATAAAGACATGTAATAGCATTTACCAAATATTTCTATACCTTGCATCAAGCTACCCAACATTTAATTCAATTACAAAGAATTTAACCAAATTAGCTCTTTGTCAACCCTAGAATCTAATTATGCAAACAATGCATTTTTCTATCCATTCAATCTGATTTGATCTTGATCACCACTACAATGTTTTCTCCCATCTTGAAGATAAAGTCTTCATTTAAATTGGTTGTTGGTGTAGTTGGACCAATTAATTCCTTCCACTATGTTGTTTTGCAAGCGAAACCCTATTTACACTCACTTAGTTGTTCATGATTTCCTTATTTAAATCTAGGTTGTTGATCATTTCCCTTGGAACCTCAATCATACATCTATCATTTATCATCACAACTTTAAAACACAATTGTTCGATAAAAGATCCTTCAAATCTCCTCTATTAATAATGTTCTTTAAGAACATTCACCTTCATTTCCTTGCTACAACAATCACCATTGGATTTCCTATTAATCAATCAAAGCCATTAAAGATGTTTTATTTTTAATTTTGGTTGTCGATCTCCTTCATACATCACTTGCCATATGTGAGGTCCACCAAGACACGTGTCCAAAGATTGCTACCCTGCGAGCTCTGACAATTGGCCCACACAAACTTTGTGAGGCTTGTCGAATGTTTCCATTTTCCATCCACATCATCACCACGTAACTCACAACAATGATGTGAGTTGGTCTATCGAGATATCACTCTTCACCATTTGGACATGTTGACACATACACTATTAGCTCCTATCAAGTGGATGGTCCCCACTATCCACATGTCATCCTTGTCAGCACCATGTCGCAACCATCACCTATGTGACTTGACATGCTAGTCAATCACATACCAACACATGTCACCATTCACCATCATCACCTTTATTTCTTCCTTTGTTGGGTCCCACAAGATACATTGCAAGAACCATCAAATTTTCCTCATTTAATCTCTACCAGTCACCACTACCAATAGTTCATGTCATATGTCACCTTCCACTATTTGGTCCCACCATCTTCATCAATGATCATCATTCAACCAACGTGGATTAATCTCTATTGTTTCACTCTAGCCCTACGGGTCTTGATTGGGCCCCACTGAATTCTTAGCGGGGTATGCGAGCAATCGCCACATATACACTTCTAACGTCACCAATAGTCCATTGTGGATTAATTCACACCAATCGTGGCATGACATGTGTCTACATCATCATCACTATCAACCTTTTCATTATGGTTGGGTCCTTCTCACCTTTTGAGTACCTTTATTACTATTGGGTCCCACTACCATGTCAACCTTACTAGGTCTAACACAAAATGCTACCTTCTCATTTCTTCATTCACTGAGTCACTTAAAACCTGTACCTCAAAACCTCTTTTTGAAGGTTACGAAGTTATAAAAAACCATGACTCACCAACAACATAGCTATCAAACTATCGAAGAGACTCTAGGATGAGTCTTGCTAATACCTTTCACTCTCGCTGATAAATCCCTTCTTACACCTTATTGCTCCATCAAGCGATCCTGAAAGACTAGAACATTAGAACCACAAGTCAGGGGTTATGAAGTTTTGGAAACCTCTGACTTATCGACCACAAAGATAAGTCCCACTGCAAAGGGCCTATCTTACCGACATGAACCTCAGACTTCATCAATTGTTTTCTAAGATGTGAGGGGTCGATCATGGGATGAACATGATGGGTTTAAATCATTACTTAAGTTCCCTGTAACCACCAAACACAAGTCACCATCGAAATAGAACATTTTCAGGACACCATAACTATAAATGCATTAGGGTTTATCTGTAAACCCTAATATCACTCGAGAGTAGAAATAATGCATTCTTGGATGCATCTTGTTCCCTCTTGTGTTGTATGAAAACCTCTCTAAAACTTCATGACAACATTTGCAATAAATTGATCAAGTTTATAATATTTTCAAGATATGCACTCTATCATAATCAACCCACCACACACTTCCAGAACCAGGTTTACTACTCTTACATTCATCCTCTGAGGTTGACAACATTTAGGCACACCACTCATCTATCATCATACAAACATCTCCCTTCCATAATCAATTGCACACTCTTTTTACATTAGTGACACTTTAAAATTAATGCTAGTATCCTCACTTGCATGAGTAACTCCATTTCATCTCTAATCCTCTTTCATCATGCCAACAATCTACCTTGCATGATCTCCCCTTTTGACATCAATGGTAACTATATTCCAACATGGTAGACCAATTTTGTGTGAAGTTAGTCTACCCATGCCTTTGCTCCATGAATTTATTTTAAATTGAAGTTAAATGATTATTTTAATGAAAGTTAAATTGAAATTGAGATGCAATTATCATGATTTGGAATGCATTTATATTTAATTTTGGGGTTTGTCATTGCTAATGTAAAATCGAGTGCAAGTGAACGTAGGAACAGGTGAACGTGGTTGAAGGCGAGAACAACAATCAGGTAGAGTTGTTTAGCTGATTGACGTTTATGAGTTGATGGAATCACACACACTCACTTGGTTAATATTTTAATGTATTTGGTGATTACTGTGTTTGCAAATTTAAAATATAGTTTTATTGATTTTCCAAAAATGTGGAAAAATATATGTTGTTTTAAATGATGATTTCATTAAATTGTGAGAAAATGGATCTTATTTAGATAACAAAATTATATATGTTGATATTTTATCATTATTTGAAATATTGATGCTTGCATTTTAAAATGTAATGAAATAGACTTCTATTTCAAAATTTATTAAAATGAAATCAATAAGGTGTTATAAAATTAATAGTTTTTAATTTTCGTTTGAAAATAATGAAAGGAGAAAAGATGTAGAATTTGAAATTTAACAAAATCCTAAAATAGAGTAATTGGAAAACAATTAGAAAAAACACATCCATTCAAATGGAAAATTGGAATTCAAAAAACTTCAGTTAACAAGCTAAAGAAAAATATCTTCAATTAATCAAGAAGCAATAAAAAATTGGAGACTTTGAGTTTGAATTCTGAACTGGAGATCAATGAATATTTTGTGGATCTAGTTTTCTTGATTTAATCAATGCATGGAAGAAGAGAATATAGAGAGAGGATTTCAAAATTGGGGGACAGACAGAAAAATTCATTTTAGTGTTCTTGATCAAAAACAAAAATATGACAGATATTTTATGGTTTTGAAATTGGAGAGAGAGGACTACATTTGCATGCTTTGCAGCCAACACAGTAAAAAGAAGGTACACACAAGAGGAGAGAGTTATTCTATTTTATCGATGGCAAACATTCACCACTCTTCATAGAATTAGGGACCAACCCATGCACAGAGAGGTAGGGCGCGGACTGGTAAGAAGCACAGCTAGAGACTCCCTTCACCTCCTTAAACCCCACACAGTGGACAAATAGAGAGCACGCGGCAAACCTTCACACCCCACGCAGCCAGGGAAGGATCTCCAACCCACGCGGCCTATTTGGAAGGAATACTAAGAATTTTCCAAAGGTATCTCCTCATGTGGCCTCCAAAAGGATCTCCATTTATAGTCATAAATAGCCACAAGAACCCATGCGGCCCAAGGGACTGGCTCCCCTTGAACAAATCACATACCATGTACTTGGAAAGAGGTAGGAAGAGGGCACGGCCAAAGCACACACAGGGAAAAAGAATAGGGAAATCACCTTCCCTCTTTATTTATCACGCATCAACAGGAGGCAGCAAGGAGCCACCAGCAGGGTAGCAACATTGATACTTGGGTGATAGAGAGGTAAAGGCATAGGGAGAAAGAAGAAGAGAAACAATTTGAGAGAATAAATTCAACAACAGAAATTAAGAAAACAAAGAACATAGAGGAGGCACATAAACGAAAATCATTTTCAGATCGGAGAGTTTAAGATGTAGGATCTTGAATAATTCATCAAATCATGAATGGATTTTAAATTAAATGTAAATTTATTTATTGTGTGAATTTTGGAAATTATAAAAAAGAAATAGTTGTTGTTTCAAAGTTCTGTAAGAATAG
This sequence comes from Sequoiadendron giganteum, assembly GCA_007115665.2. Classification (NCBI taxonomy): domain Eukaryota; kingdom Viridiplantae; phylum Streptophyta; class Pinopsida; order Cupressales; family Cupressaceae; genus Sequoiadendron; species Sequoiadendron giganteum. The sequence goes on along the minus strand of VCHN02000014.1, from coordinate 75,032,316 downwards.
TAAACTAGGATTATTCTTTAATTTCTAGAATAGTGATGAATTTCATAATAGAAAACCTTACGAGGAAATTGATAGAAAACATGAAATAAAAATAGTTGATTAAATTTAAGGAGGATTTCAAAATAGAAAACAACTTTTTAATTTAGTTCAAAAACATCTTAAACAAAAAATGAACGTTCTATTCCGATTTAGTAGCAGTTTTAAATGTTCCAGGCAAATATTTTAGATGAAATATCTTTCAAATTTTAGAACGAAATTTCAAGATAGAGTTTAAACTCAGCAAAAATTGCAAACAAAACACAAAATAGTCAAAACAAAAATAAGAATGAGTTATTTTAAATTTGTTGAAAGATTATTTATTTGTTTTCTGAAAATATGTTAAACAAAAAATAAAATGGTTAAATTTTAAATATAATCTATTTAAAAACAACAAGAACGAACTTGAAACAGTATTAAATAGATGAGTACAAACGAATGAACGTGTGCTCTTGTGTGACTGTTTTATATGTATTTAATTGCATACTGGAGATAGACCTTCATTAATATTGATTATTAAATTTACTCAATTTAAATATTAATTTTATGTCTTTTATGGATTTAAAACAATGAAAAGAAACGACTTTTTAAACTATTATCGCTTCAACAAGTCTTCAGTTTGTTGTTTTAAAAGATTGAATTTGACTATTTTGACCATGAATGATTGATAGATGACTTTGCATGTTATTTGTTTGGGAAAGTTACCTTCTGGGATGGGTGCCGAATATGGGTAAATAGAGAGTGTAGTTTTGCTTTTCCAAAACTGATTTATTTGTCGTGCATGACATTTTACTTGGCCAAGTAACTTAAGGACCATTGAAATAGATGGATTTATTGAACTCTCTACCATATCCTAGTATCGAACTTGCTTATTTCTTAAATGATTTAGAAAAATGAAAATGCTTGTGGTTTTACTAGTTATACTAGGCATGCACTAGATTCCATCTTGCTTGTAGACTGCTTCTTGCTAAGCGATTCGTGTAGGGTCGGGTATTTATTGATTGACTAAGGAATTCTGAGGAAGCGTAAGCTTTGAGGTTGGGTGGAAAAAGTGCCTGATCCTTGTTCTTGTCTTCTTTAATGATGATTTTATTTTGGATGGAAGATCAACGGATGGCATCTTCTTTTAATGATTTATGTATTCTTTGTTATGTATTGAAGAGCTTAAGGTGACGAATTCCTAAGAGTCGATTGTAACTGATATTATTATCATCTATTGTATTTATAATCGAAATTGTGTAATATAACGCTTGAGTGTTTTAGACTGGAATTGTATATGAATCTATCTTATCGACTTTATGTCATTGTTTTGGAATCGACTAGTTCTTTAATGTCTAAATGAATGAGTTGTCGACTTTATTTTGAATATAAATGATTTTATTTAAAGTATTTGTTGAAGTTTTGAATTTATGTTTTTCGCACTTTACATTTGGTATCAGAGCAACCAGGTTCTGCACTGCGACCTATGAGCTCATTACGCAATAATGCATAAACCTTATCAGAAGATAAAGGTTGAAAAGTTCTTATGCCAGAACCGGAAGAGAAAAGAACTTAAGAAGGTGAAAAAGGAAGATTTAAGTCTTAGTAACTTGGGTAAATTGGGGCTAGTTAAAGATTCATCCCTGGATTCAAAATTCCTAAATCATCAACTTATAATAAGACCTAGGATTGTGGAAGGTTATGCAATCAGGGTATGTAGGAAGGTTAGGAAGAATAAACTGTACATACATGACTCTAAGAAAAAGGGAATGAGTAGGAATAAGATAAATTGAACTATAGAAACCTACAATTGAGAGAGAGTCGGGAACTCTTGGATTAGTGTAATCACTACGAATCTATGTATGCAAGTCAGAATATATTATATTGTTCAAGAAGGATATGAACGAAGGAGGTATCCTCAAAGATTGGGGAACTCATGACTTCAAATTTTAGGTAAAAATAAAGGATCTTGTTAGAAAGTAGTTAGAACCGAGGAATTGAGAAAAGACCAGAGTAGTCAGAAGAAACCATCAATGACATGAGCAAGGTTCCTCCAACTGAAATCAATGAGGTTACTGAAGTTTTTGGAATCAAATAACTTATGAATAATGGTCCCAAAAGGGAAAAAGGAATGTAACATAGCTTTATTTGTCAGGACCCTAGAAGTTGCAAGGAAAGCAACACTTTGAGTTAAGAAGTACATCAACAAAAGAGGTTAGTAAGTATGGAAAAAAAAATATTAGAAAGAAGATGAAAGATTATTAGTTGCTGATTATTCATTGGATCTCCTACTAAATGATCCAATATGTTGAATCTCTGAGATAAAGAAAACAATGAAAAATATAACTTTGAGAAAAGTGCAAATAAGGTATGCCATGAGATAAAAGAGATCAATGAAAAGTCAACAAGAGGGAATGACAAACCCTTTTTAAGGAAGCAAGTAAATTACTAAAAAGTTCAACTTGAGAAGAACGGAAGTTGCAAAAACACTAAGGGGTGGAAAAGAAGACAATGGATTGACTCAAGCTAAGTACCCCACCTAATGAAACTTGGTTATGACTTCTTTGCAAGTCATAAGGACAATTAAGTCATACATTTTATGACCACAAGGGGAAAAGGACAAATGGAAAGGTTAAGAATTAGGACCTTTTTACCTTATGATTATTTGATCTAAAGATCAAAGTATATTATTATCAATGCCTTAGAAAAGAATAAGCAGATAATTGGGTCGTGATAAGGAAGATCATTGTCTACGGATTGACAAGGAAATATCTTAGAGACTCGTGATTGGAAGAAAGTGTCTCTATACTCCTATATACTTTATATAGAGAATTTAATAACGATGTTATTTTGATATGAAATATATCCATGTCGTGAAACAACTTGACTTTGAAGCTCACTATGCTAAGAAACCTATGGACGAGAAAAAGGTTGGCTATTTAAGCCATTGAGATGAAGTGTAAAATAAAGTAAGATGTGACGTTATGTGAACCACACCAAAATCTCTTAATGAGATTGATTAAATCACTTAATCACTTCCATACTCTGAAAGAAACCTTGGGTTAAAGATAAACTATGTGGGACAAGAAGTTCATTAAATAAAGAGAAATATCTAGTGATGAGACTAAAACCTATTAAGTTGTATTATGTATTGGATTATTCTTTAAATACCTTTAAGTAGGAATTAAACTTGAATGAGTTGTACATGGGTCTTGACTATAGCCATATAGAGTGGAGAAATCTATAAGCAATCAGACTAGTCAATAATTAAGGATTTCATCCTGAAAATTGGAAGGGAATATTGGGTTAAGATTTGCCATGCGATTGAATATCATTGGAGTTAATGAAACCTTACAAGCATAGAAGCATAGGAGGAATTCCTAGTAAATTAAAGGAAGTCATATTATTGACAAGACTTTACTTTAAGTAGCGCTTATTAAAAGAGAAACACTTTAAAAAGGAAGCATCTATTGTGATGACATAACATAATAAGAAGTTTCACTTAGCAAGAAATGTTGAAAAAGCTTATGGAGAAGAACATGAGAATTTTTACTTGTGCTCAAATAGATATATTGAAGTTGAGACTCTCCTATAATTAAGAAATTCATGGAGTTGAATGCTTATGCTTGATGATTAGGTATGCAATTAAAATTGGTTATTATCTAGAGATCAACATGAATAGAATGAGGATTAATACTCAAAAAGAAGTACTAGATTAAATCAGAAAATTAGATTGAGTTAAAGGATGAATTGCATTTTTGAAAATAATCCAAGGCATGGATGTCTTGAGATAAATAGGAATTACCTCTGTAAAACCTATAACCATTTTCAGGAAGAATAATAATGGCAAAAGATCAAAATAGGTTATCACTTAGTCAAAGGATAGACTATTATTGGATATAAAAGAACCTATGTGTCCAAAATTTGGAAGATCCGAGAACGGAATGAGGAAAATAATTTCAGAGTTAGAACATCGGATTAACAAAGGGAGTTGTCGGATAAGGATCCACTATTATCCGTAAAAAGAAAGAGTAAGAAGCCACACAAAATATAGCAAGGTAATGGCTAGTATGCCAAGAAATGAAGACCAGAAGTTATCATTGGTAGGACATGTAACTCTCTTGAGATATTGAAGGAAAATGGTAGAACACAAGACAAATTGATATGTCGATGTTAGTAGAATTAACATAATGTTCTAGTGGGTAGACTCATTAGGAAACATACAGTTTTTGGAAACTCGAGTTATAGGATTATGGTCCTAATTAATGTATTGTGGGAAGTAGTTACTTAGTAAACCTAAAAGGTTATTTCAGTTTAGCAAATAATGATAGGGTTGTGAAAAGCCAAAATAATACCATGAGACATTCAATTGAATAAATGTGTTTTATATTATTTTAGTCAAATAAGTAAATGGTGGACTAAATCTTGAATGAATTGTAAACTCTAAAATTGACATTTAGACTATTATATGAAAAGAAAGGAAACTCTAATAAAGCTGAAAAGGCTTGGATATAATCATAGACTTGATTAGATGTTAAAAATAAAATAATAGATAGAAGTGATCGATTAAACTTAATTGATAACGAAGCTTAAGTGTGGGGTAGTATTAAAATTGATAAATGTCTAGGAGCAAGGTTATGCTTGAGATAGACAAGTAATTAAGGTAAAGTACTTTATGGTAGCATAATGAATGTGTAAGTGGCAGATGGAATCGGGTTATGAGTTGTCTAACAATTTAATTCAAAAGAAAGGATTGGACCCACGATGTAGTGTACAATACATCAACATTCCTCTTCCATTTTGGTTATACTAAGGATAAATGCATGAACCAATGAATTTCGATCACTAAGTATAGTTATTATTATATATTGGATGTATTTATAGAATAAAGCTCTTGGGAGAGTATGTGTGAAGCATACAAAATTTCCCTATGTGATAGTAAGGACACTTGAATCAAGGTCTATAAAGGACAAGATTATTGTATAGGATGACTATTTTGAAAATCTTACGTAATTTGGGAAATCATCAAAATTGGCTCCAAGATTGGTGGGACCCTTTGATGTACTAGAAGTCATTAATCAAGTTTCTGATAGACTAGCATTAACAAAGATAGTACTCAGTACAACATCTAGTGGGACTAGTATATTGAGGATAGGGCTACTTGGGAGGATTTTGAGATGATAGACCATCATTTTCCTCATTTTCTTTCATAGATTAGCATTTGTTTTATGCGGAGATACTTGATACTATGGTTTTTGATTCACATGTTGTGAACTTTGATAGCGTGGATTCTACTGTTATTGTTTATGCTTATGTTTGAGAACTATGTTGTTAGTTACTATTTCATTATGATCGATATACTATGCTTTACCTATTGAGATACTATGTTTACTGATTGAGATAGTATGTTTTATTGATGGTCATGTTATTCTTATTGAATGAATAATAAGACATCGAGACAATGTCTCTTCCAAGAGGGGAAGGATGTCACGTATAGATTTCATTTGATTTATTAAATGCAATTATTAATCATTATGTCGCTATTTAAATTGAAGTTAAATGATTATTTTAATGAAAGTTAAATTCAAATTCAAATTGAAATGAAATTGAAATTGAAATACAATTATCATGATTTGGAATGCATTTATAATTAATTTTGGGGTTTGTCATTGCTAATGTAAAATCAAGTGCAAGTGAGCGCAGGAACAGGTGAACATGGTTGAAAGCAAGAACAACGATCAGGTAGAGTTGTTTACCCGATTGACATTTATGAGTTGATGGAATCACACACACTCACTTGGTTAATATTTTAATGTATTTGGTGATTACTATGTTTGCAAATTTAAAATATAGTTTTATTGATTTTCCAAAAATGCGGAAAAATATATGTTGTTTTAAATGATGATTTCATTAAATTGTGAGAAAATGGATCCTATTTAGATAACTGAATTATATATGTTGATATTTTATCATTATTTGAAATATTGATGCTTGCATTTTAAAATGTAATGAAATAGACTTTTATTTCAAAATTTATTAAAATGAAATCAATAAGGTGTTATAAAATTAATAGTTTTTAATTTTAGTTTAAAAATTATGAAAGGAGAAAAGATTTAGAATTTGAAATTTAACAAAATCCTAAAATAGAGTTATTGGAAAACAATTAGAAAACAAACATCCATTCAAATTGAAAATTGGCATTCAAAAAACTTCAGTTAACAAGCTGAAGAAAAATATCTGCAATTAATCAAGAAGCAATAAAAAATTGGAGACTTTGAGTTTGAATTCTGAATTGGAGATCAATGAATATTTTGCGGATCTAGTTTTCTTGATTTAATCAATGCATGGAAGAAGAGAATATAGAGAGAGAATTTCGAAATTGGGGGACAGACAAAAAAATAATTTTAGTGTTCTTGATCAAAAACAAAAATATGACAGAGATTTTATGGTTTTGAAATTGGAGAGAGAGGACTGCATTTGCATGCTTTGCAGCCAACACAGTAAAAAGAAGGTATGCACAAGAGGAGAGAGTTATTCTATTTTACCGGTGGTAAACATTCACCACTCTGCATAGTGTTAGGGACCAACCTACACATAGAGAGGCAAGGTGCAGACTAGTAAGAAGCGCAACAAAAAGACTCCCTTCACCTACTCACACCCCACATAGTGGGCAAACAAAGAGCATGTGGCCAACATTCACACCCCACATAGCCAGGGAAGGATCTCCAACCCACACGACCTATTTGGAAGGCATACTAAGACTTTTCCAAAGGTATCTCCTCACGCGGCCTCCAAATGGATCTCCATTTACAGTCATAAACAACCACAAGAACCCATGCAGCCCAAGGGACTAGCTCCCCTTGAACAACTCACATCCCACATACTTGGAAAGAGGTAGGAAGAGGGCACAGCCAAAGCATGCACAGGAAAAAAGAATAGGGAAATCACCTCTCCTCTTTATTTACCACACATCAACAGGAGGCAACAAGGAGCCACCAGTAGGGTAGCAACATTAATACTTGGGTGATAGAGAGGTAAAGGCATAGGGAGAGAGAAGAAGAGAAAAAATTTGAGAGAATGAATTCAACAATAGAGATTAAGCAAACAGAGAACATAGAGGAGGCACATAAACGAAAATCATTTTCAAATCAGAGAGTTTAAGAGGTAGGATCTTGAATAATTGATAAAATCATGAATAGATTTTAAATTAAATACAAATTTATTTATTGTGTGAATTTTGGAAATTATAAAAAAGAAATAGTTGTTGTTTCAAAGTTTTGTATGAACAGTAAACTGGGATTATTCTTTAATTTCCAGAATAGTGATGAATTTCATAACATAAAACCTTAGGATGAAATTGATAGAAAACATGAAATAAAAACAGTTGATTAAATTTAGGGAGGATTTCAAAACAAATAACAACTTTTAAATTTAGATTCAAAAACATCTTAAACAACAAATGAATGTTTTATTCCGATTTAATAGCAGTTTTAAATGTTCCAGGCAAATATTTTAGATGAAATATCTTTCAAAATTTAGAACGAAATTTCAAGATAGAGTTTAAACTCAGCAAAAAATGCAAACAAAACACAAAAAAGTCAATAGAAATAAGAATGAGTTATTTTAAATCTGTTGAAAGATTATTTATTTATTTTTTGAAAATATGTTAAACAGAAAATAAAACGGTTAAATTTTAAATATAATTTATTTAAAAGCAACAAGAACGAACTTGAAACTGTATTAAATAGATGAGTACAAACGAATGAACATGTTCTCTTGTGTGACTGTTTTATATGTATTTAATTGCATATTGGAGATAGACCTTCATTAATATTGATTATTAAATTTACTCAATTTAAATATTAATTTTATGTCTTTTATGGATTTAAAACAATGAAAAGAAATGACTTTTTAAACTATTATCGCTTCAACAAGTCTTCAGTTTGTTGTTTTAAAAGATTGAATTTGACTATTTAGACCATGCATGATTGATAGATGACTCTGCATGTTATGTGTTTGGGAAAGTTACCTTCTGTGACAGGTGCCGAATATGGGTAAATAGAGAGTGTAGTTTTTCTTTTTCAAAACTGCTTTATTTGTCATGCATGACATTTTACTTGGCCAAGTAACTTAAGGACCATTGAAATAGATGGATTTATTGAACTCTCTACCATATCCTAGTATCGAACTTGCTTATTTCTTAAATGATTTAGAAAAATGAAAATGCTTTTGGTTTTACTAGTTATACTAGGCACGCACTAGATTCCATCTTACTCGTAGACTGCTTCTTGCTAAGTGATTCGTGCAGGGTCGGGTATTTCTTGATTGACTAAGGAATTCTGGGGAAGCGTAAACTTTGAGGTTGGGCGGAAAAAGCCCCTGATCCTTGTTCTCATCTTCTTTAATGAAGATTTGCTTTTGGATGGAAGATCAATGGATGGCATCTTCTTTTAATGATTTACATATTCTTTTTTATGTTTTGAAGAGCTTAAGGCGATTGAATTCCTAAGACTCGATTGTAACTGATATTATTATCATCTATTGTATTTATAATCAGAATTGTGTAATATGACATTTGAGTTTTTTAGACTGGAATTGTCTATGAATCTATCTTATCAACTTTATGTCGTTGTTTTGGAATCGACTAGTTCTTTAATGTCTAAATGAATGAGTTTTCAAATTTATTTTGAATATAAATGATTTTTTTTAAAGTATTTGTCAAAGTTTTGAATTTAAGTTTTTTGCACTTTACATTAATGCTAGTATCCTCACTTGCATGAGTAACTCCATTTCATCTCCAATCCTCTTTCATCATGCCAAGAATCTACCTTGCATGATCTCCCCTTTTGACATCAATGACAACTATATTCCAACACGTCAGACCAATTTTGTGTGAAGTTAGTCTACCCATGCCTTTGCTCCATGAATTTCTTTTCGTCAGTTTGCATAAATGCTTAAAGTTTCCATTTTGGAAATGAGATCTTTACTATGCTCCATAGTGTCTTTAATCTCATTTCTTCCCATGGGAATTTATCATTGGATTTATTTTGGCCCAAACCTATGGAACCTATTTGGCCTCATGAGGGATTTTTTTCAAATCCTATCAAAATTTTAAGGCAAAGAATATAAAAAAATTATCCCTAAGAAATATACCTCAACCCACGACTAAACCTCCTATCCTAGATGAGACTATGATTGAACCAAAAGCCCTTCCAAGTAACCAAGACCAAAAGATAGTAAAACCTCCACCTAATTCCTATAAGAGACCATGAGATAGCCAAATAATGTTGGAAGTTGTGGTTGTGTTGTTGATATGCGGTTTTCATTGATTTCAACACTATTAGCATTAAAGGATTGAAGGTTGTATGTGACGAGGATATTGAGAAAATTTTAAGAAATATATTGTAGGCAGCCAGTGAAGCTGAGAAGGTTGGAGTGATGGCAAGTTTTGTACGTTCATGGTCAAAAGGCGTGGAAGAAAGGGTTTTTTGTCGAGTGGTGCAGGAGCACCAAGTTACTTTCAAGCCTCCATGAGGCCATTTGTAAATAGTTGGTCTATTTTATGTATTGGGTCTTATAATAAGGTTTATCAAGCCATTTTATAGCTGTTTGAGTCTTAGGAAGTAATATTTGAAGTCAATTGTCAAATAATGTTTAAAGTTGTTCCATATTGTAAAAATTGTAAAAGTTGCTCAAGAAAGTTGTCAAGCAACTTGTCAAAAGTGTCATTAAGGTGTTTTGTCCACAAACTAATTAGAAGGTGGTTGAAAATAGTTGGTTTTGGTTGGAAATGTATAAGTACACCCTCCAAAACTCGAATTGGGAGGTTGGAGACATTACTTGTGAAGTTTGAAGAATGGCAACCTCAAGTTTTGTATGCATTTTCTGATTTTTAGATTCTTTTCAGGTTGAAGTTGTGATTTGTACGGCCTAATATGGACTCAAATAATGGATTATAATATATGGATGGAAATATCTCTATTTCTAGTTTCCAATTATTTTTGTCTCATTGAATTTTATTGATTTTTGTGGAAGATATGATTATTTTGTGAGGGCAGGTTTAAACACTGCCTAGGGTTTGCAGTTTTGGGAGAAACACAATAACTTTACTTTCAACCATTGGATCTTCATAAAAATTGGAAGAAAGGTCTGTAATTATGTGATTTGAAATCTCACCAAAGGGATTGAATTCATTATTTGTTTTATGGAATTTATTAATGACTATTTGTTGCATTGAATTGTGGGTTGTTGTGAGAATGATTACATTGTGATCTAGAATGCACTTAATCATTATTTGAGATGAATAATTTCATGAAAGTTCTCAAGTGAATGGAATGTTGAGTTGTGAATCCTCTTTGATCTGCATCATAGTGGTATCAAAGCCTGAAGATGCTATGGGAAAGTTGTTTGTGGTTTGTGTGTGGTTGTTTGCATGTTGAGGAAGGAACCTGATTGCCTAGGTGTGGCAAGGTGAAGTGGAAGCAAGGATAGACTTTCTTGTGAATATGGAATTTTTAAAGAGATGTTTGAAGGCTGATGATTCATGAAGGAAGAAGGAAAGAGAGGAAAAATAAATGAGAAAGAAGCCAATAAAAATAGAGTTTGAGAAAGCCCTAGAAGATATAAGCCAAAGGTTGGAAAGATTAGACAAAGAACACCAACTTCTTAAGGAAGCACAAAGGAGTTTGAATATACCAATGTCAAAGAGGTTAAGATTTCCTCTAAAGAAGATTATGAAGAAGAAAAGAAAACAAAATAAGGCAACAAATGAGATAGAGGTAAAGTTTGAATCTATTGTTCAAGTTGAGAAAGATAAGTTACAAGTTGAGATGCAGGATATTTTGATTGTGCTTGAAGATGAACAAACTTCTTTATTGGTTAATGAACATGTTGATGTTGAGATTAGTCATGTGGTTGTTGTTGGTACTCAACTAGTTGATGAAATTTTTTTTGATGAACAAGTTGAGAAGGTTTTTGATGTTATTGATAACCCTTGTATTGATACTCAAGTTGATGATGATAAAGTTGTTGATAACATTGATGTTGATATTCATGATCAAGTTGTTGTTGGTTATAAGGTTGTTAATAAAGATGTTGCAGATCTATTTGACAATGAGGTATATGAAGTTTTTCAAGAGTATGATGCAGATTATATATGGTACTCTAATGATAATAATGAAGATATAGATGATGCTATTGAGGTTTATACACAAGAAATGGAGTTTTGGAGCCTAGATGTTGAAAAGATGATTGATAGTCTAAGAAGGCATAAGAAGAAGAAGAGGAAGAAAAAACCATGGGTTAAGATGAAGATAAAAGTGTTTGTGATTGCAGGTGCTTTATTTTATGCTAACTCAGGGGACTTGAGTTTTTTCTTCAAGGGGTGTATGGTGTAGGAGCACCAAGTTGCTTTCAAGCCTCCATGAGGCCATTTGTAAATAGTTGGTCTATTTTATGTATTGGGTCTTATAATAAGGTTTATCAAGCCATTTTATAGGTTTTTGAGTCTTAGGAAGTAATATTTGAAGTCATTTTTCAAATAATGTTTAAAGTTGTTCCATATTGTAAAAATTATAAAAGTTGCTCAAGAAAGTTGTCAAGCAACTTGTCAAAAGTGTCATTAAGGTGTTTTGTCCACAAACTAATTAGAAGGTGGTTTAAAATAGCTGGTTTTGGTTGGAAATTTATAATTACACCTCCAAAACTCGAATTGGGAGGTTGGAGACATTACTTTTGAAGTTTGAAGAATGACAACCTCAAGTTTTGTATGCATTTTATGATTTTTAGATTGTTTTCAGGTTGAAGTTGTGCTTTGTACGGCATGATATGGAATCAAATAATGGACTATCATATATGGATGGAAATATATCTATTTCTAGTTTCCAATTCTTTTTGTCTCATTGAATTTTATTGATTTTTGTGGAAGATATGATTATTTTGGTGAGGGAAGGTTTAAACACTGACTAGGGTTTGCAGTTTTGGGAGAAACACAATAACTTTACTTTCAACCATTGGATCTTCATAAAAATTGGAAGGAAGGTCTCTAATTATGTGATTTGAAATCTCACTGAAGGGATTGAC
>VCHN02000014.1:74779501-75020120 GCA_007115665.2 Sequoiadendron giganteum | reverse complement strand
CTTTAACATAAAGGACACCTTAAATTATGTTCTTTCCATCAATTTTAATATCACCTTTTCCATAAATTTTTGTTGATTTCTCCTCACCAAAATTGACAACTCCACCATTAACCTCTTGAGGTTGATGAATTTTCTTCTATCACCAATAATGTGGTGAGAACAACCACTATCAATAAACCAATCATTTTCTTCTTCCTTTGCATGAAAGGTGGTCCATACTACCATTGATCTTTCACTAAACAAGTTATGGAACCTCTTACTTTCTCTCATATTGTTCTTTTTACCTCTTAGAGCCATGAATATGGTTTCATCATCTAAATCATTATCCTCATATTTTGAGGAATAATTTATTTTCATACAATATAAACTCTTTCTAATCTTATCATTTTAATTACTATTTTTTGATTCTTCATAAGGATATTTAGATGTTAAATGACCAATTCTTCGACAATTAAAACACTTCAAAGGTAACTTACCTTTGTATTTTTTGGTTCCTTTCTTTAATCTTATCACAAAGTTTGCTTCAACCTCATAAAAATCATCATCTTGATAAGCTACTTCATATTCTATCTTCTTACTAGTTTTGAATGTTGCTTCCTTCTTTGGAACATCTTTGTTAAATTATCTCATTTCAAGAGTTGTGAGGGCACCAAACATTTCATTAGAAAAGTACTTATCCAAATCCCTAGATTCTTCAATAGTAGACACCTTATGAATGTAAGCTTTAGGAAGTTATCTCATAACCTTGTTCACAATCTCTTCTTCTTTTACTACACCACCAATACTAGTGATGCCAAAAAATATTTCATACACTCAGAGCATATAACTTGCAATGTCTTTACCCTTTGACATTATCAAGGTCTCAAATCTACTCTTGAAAATTACATCTTTTCTTGATTAAATTTAGTATCTCCTTCATAGATGATACCAAGATTTTCATAGAAATCCTTAGAAAAATTGTAGTTCATCACCTTCAAAAGCTCTAAATCAACCAATCCACACAAGAGAGCATTCTTAGTCTTTGCATTGCACTCATTGTTGGAAAGAGACACTACAACTGTCATTGATGGAAAACCTATGCATTGATATGGTGCGCATATCTTTATTCAAGCCTACCAACAGTCAAATTGAATTTAGTCAAAGCATAACAGTCTATCCGATAACTCAACATTGATCGATCCGTGCATACAGTTTAGGTTACCATTTTGTGTTGCGCATCTCAAGAAATGATTATGGAGATATTATCTATCTTATGCTCAATACGCAGTGGCTCGTATCTACTATCACAAGAGTTAGGAAACTCAAATGACCTATTCTCAGTTCTTCTTGTATCAAGACCGACTTTATAAATATATTAAGTTGTAGATGTATGTGAGTTGATTAATTGAATATCTACATGCTTGTATATGTTTTTATGGGTCTTATCCAAGTTGTGGCTGACCATTGAGGATATACATTGTATATTTCTCCTTGTGTGTGCTGATAGTCGTAATTTTGATAAAGCCAACAAAGTGCAATCAAATCTCATGTCGCGGATATATATACTTGATCTTTCGTATCATTTTGGTGTGTGTCTGAATTGCGAGTTAGAGGAGAACAGAGGTATGAATAAGCATAGTTTCACTTGCGCATAAAAGATCTATGTGGTGTGTACAAGAAAATCATAACAATATTATAGAATCAGTCTATAAGATAGCAAATTAATTTTTGTACTTAATTTGAAACTATAATCATGTATTTTAGATGCTATCATCTCAGTTCAAATATTCAAATGGTCTTAATATGAACTCTTTTCTTTGAGCAACGAGCTCTGGGTAGTGCACCTGAATGCAAGTGCATTGGACCCTTTTGTAATCTTCATTTTTTAGTATACTCAGAACTATACTTGTGGATTGGCCATCCACCATGGTTTTTCCCCTAATAGGGTTTCCACGTAAATATCCTAGTGTTATGGTTTTGTGTTTACTTCTCTGTTTATGCATTACTATTGAATTTTATTAATGTTGTGAAGTTAAAGATTGTTAAAATTTGTTTATTGCACAACACTGATTCACCCCCCCCTCTTAGAGTGCCTTGTTTCCAACAATTGGTATTAGAGCTAGATTCTTAGAAGAAGAAGTCTAACAGCTTGGGGAGATCTTGGAAATAATTTCAATGGATTCAGACAGTATTGAACAACAACTTATGGTAGCTCTAGATGATCTTGACTAGACAAAAACTGAAGTCCAGAAACTTCAATCGAATCTTAAGGAAGCAAAAAAAATCATTGAGTCTCTGAATGACAAGGTCAACAAATCAAGAGACAAAAGAAAGGAACTCTATGATTAGATTCAATAGAAAGAGAATAAGAGCACTAAAGATGAAAAATCAAGCAAAACCTTGACAAAAAAAATGAAGAATGTGAAAAGATTACCCAAGAGAATATAGTCTCGAAGATTGAGATGGAATCCATCACAATGAGAATGACCAAAGAGATTGAAGAAAAAAAGAAAAATGAAGAAAATCTGACTCAATCCTTGAAAGTAAAATCTAACGTATGTAGTCGATTGGATGATGAATTGGAAGTGTCAAGAAAAAATGAAGAATCACTTGAAAGATAGTTGGGTGATATCAAAAATGAACTTGCTATTGCAAATGAGTACAAATAAAAGTTCAAAGCTAGTTTTTCCATGCTTGATGAACTGATTGATAATCAAAGGACTCATGATGACAAACGAGGTCTTGGATATGTAGAAGGAGAAAGCTCAAAAAATGGACAAAAGAATCATAGTCAGAGGAATTTGGGAAAAAGACAATTCAAACAAGAAAATTAAATGAACCGACCTAGAAGGTATCTAGTAACACAACCTAATGCTCAAAAATTTAATTGATACTGTTTTAATTGAAGAATGTTTGGACACATGGATTCTCAATGCAAATGTAGGATGAATCAAAGTGTTCCACACTTCTCAAGTCAATGTTTCAACTATCACAAGATTGGTCATAAGTCAAATGAATGCAGAAGTCTAATGAATCAATTTCATAGGAGTATCAGATGTTACACATGCAAAAAACTTGACCATGCTACTAACCAATGCATATCAAGAAGAAACCAATGGAACAATTCTTCTAGAAAGAGAAATTTTTTATGATACAACTGCAACAAGCTCGGTCATATTACAACACATTGCTAGAACAAAAAAGGTCCGGTAAATCAAAAGAAAAATGTGTAGAAGGATGTGAAACAAAAAGGTAAGATCATTGTAGCTGAAATCAGGAAACAAATTTAAAAGAAACGGATAAAGAAAGAACCCTCTACTGAAGAAAGTGTGCCAGCTCCAGAACCTACTTCTTGGAATTCCTCTAGGAATTAGTCTTAGGCCCTTGGCATGGGGGAGAATTCAAGAAAATAAGATAGACCCCTAACCAACAAGTGATACCATATGTGGATGTACTCAGTAGACGCAAAAATGATCAAATAATGCTACTGAACTTATTATTGCAAGTGGTATGTCAAATTGGAGGTTCGCAGATGACTTATTTGTCATAGTGTACAGATATAGTGTAACCAGATGTATTAGGGCAAGAACATTTATTATGTCGAAAGGCTTAGGTATACAAGTGATAAAAGGTCACTTTTAATCCTCATTTGTCACTTTTCTACCTCGAGTGAAAGATTTTGGAGTGCTCTAGGTGAGCCTAAGGAAAATTGAGGAAAAAATAAAGTGTGAAGGAGATTCAACAATTAATTTCGCATACAACGGAATAAGGTATTTATCAACAAATTCAAAGTTTTTGTGATTTGCAAGATGAATACTCCTTTAGTGGTCGAAGTTCAGGACAAAAATTGTCCCCAATTTAAATTACATCCCCACAAGTCTTTAGAGACAGACTCACTAGGGGCATTTTCGTCAGTTCCACATGTAGTGATACATACAGAGGATATTAGGGTTTATTTACATGCAAACATTGAGGATCTAGGAGGCAATCAACTTGTGAATTTGTACAATAATCATATAGTTGATAAGGATTTCAATATAAAACTAGAACATCAAATCCTGGAATCAAAGAAATTTATTTTGATGGTTAAATTTCCTATGTTCATGGATTAAGAGTGGGTTTTCTATGTCTTGAGTTGGGAGCATGAAAAATTCATGTGGCTTACTATTCCCTTCAAAATCACCAAGGAAGCCATTAGTGCAGTAACAGGTTTGAATTCTTTTGATGGTCTACCTCTCCTAAAGTCAGTAAAAAATCAAACCATCATCGATGCCACAGGCTCAACATATGATAGGAGAGCAATGACTGTTGATAATATTTTTGATATAAATGTTAGATTTGCATCTATTGTAATAGGCTATAAGATTTACCATTCTAGTCGGGAAAACTTGGTATCTGGTATGACAATTTACATTGCCTACCAAATGGTCAAAGAAAACATGGACTATGACCTCTGTCAATTATTAAGAAGCCAATTGATGGAAAACCTTGTGAAGATCAAAAAGGACAAGAAAAACTCATTTAAATATGGCAGTCTACTCTTATGTCTATTTTTCTATTTCATGGAGGAAGTTTCGGGTGTTGGTAAAGTTCAATGGTAGAAGAACATTCCGGTAGCTAAATAGATTTAGAACCTATTGTTCAATTTAATAGATATGAAAACAAGAAATTCAAAAATATGGGGTTATTTCAAAACCTTTCAAGAAAAAATGCAAGCAAGGGAAAGAATTCCGACCAACATTGTGGAGAAATACAAAGACTCAATTTTCTTCATGATGAACATTGATCAGTGTCTGATGGAAGCAGAAGATCCAAGAACTATTTGGATCATGTTGATGGGCTATGAAGTCGAGGAAAATATTTTGGAAATGTATGCTCAACATCTGTTAAGCAAACCTCATGATCCATCTGAAGAGAGATTTGGCACTTATGCAGAAAAGCATACCCAAATCCATAATGAGCTCAAGAGACCAGCTACAACCAAAATAATAAGAAAAGAAGTCAAAGTTATTGCAGAATGTTTGGGTGTATCTGTGGAGCAACTAAGTGAAGTCAGGGAGAAAAGGGAGAGAGAAGTAATAGGAAGGCTCACTACTCAAAAAGGAAAAAAATCTCAATCATCTGGCCTGAAAGCACCGCTTGTCCAAATTAGATCAACCAGAAGCTCGACATCTCACTCAACTCCTGCAGTGAAATCCAATACTATGAAAAGTGAAGGAAAAATATCTGAAAAGGAAGGATAGGGAAAGAAGAGCAAAAGAAAAAGAGTCTCCATGACTGTTTCTGATGATGAGGAAACAAAATCTGATGAAAAAGTCAAGAAGATCTATAAAGCATGTTTATCTTTTTCAAAATTCACAGAAGCAAATAAAAAGAAAATCAAAGACTTGAAAAACAAGATAAATGTTATCTTTGAAGCATTTGATCTAGTAGACTCCAACATTGGGAAAGAAGAAGGAGAAGTGATGTCTCTACTCAATAGCATAAAAATTTTGCAGCATGAAAATGACAAGATTATTGCCAGAAGCTTTGAACTCCGAAGCATAATTTTTCCCAAACTTGACATACTGTCAAGTGCCCTAAAAGAAGGAGAAGAATCTATAGGAGTTGCTGATCTAACCAACCCAGAGACTGCAAAGACACAATCCTATTTGATATGTGGTCACATCATAATCTCGGAAAGTCTGAAAAGAATTTGGGATGTAAATCTGGTGCAGCTAAAGAAAGACTTTGTTGACATCTTTCAGCTCATGTAAGGTATAGTTTTTGGATAACAATTTTTTTTTGCCAATATTTTTTTGGAATTTTATCCCGACCTTTGCCATTGATGTCAAAGGGGGAGAATAAGTAAAGTGAAAAATGCTCAGTCATCTCAAGATGAGAATTGCATTTTTGAATTTTTGGTAGCAGTACAGTCTATTTTGGTAATTCGTCCAACACTTAGCCATTTTTCACCAAGTGTTGTCATCAATGCCAAAGGGGGAGATTGTTGGCAAGAGACATTGCAAATGTCATCTAGTGTTGTCATTGATGGAAACCCTATGCATTGATATGGTGCATATATCTTTATTCAAGCCTACCAACAGTCAGAGTGAATTCAGTCAAATCATAACAGTGTATTCGGTAACTCAACATTCATCGATCCGTGCATACAATTTAGGTTACGATTTTGTGTTGCACATTTCAGGCAACAATTATGGAGGTATTATCTATCTTGTGATCAATACGCAGTGGATCATATCTACTATCACAAGAGTTAGGAAACTCGGTTGACGTATTCTCAGTTCTTCTTGTATCAAGGCCTACTTTATAAATATATTAAGTCGCAGATGTATGTGAGTTGATTAATTTGATATCTACATGCTTGTATATGTTTTTATGGGTCTTACCCAGGTTATGGCCGACCATTGAGGATACGTATTGTATATTTATCCTTGTGTGCCGAAAATCATAGTTTTTGATAAAGCCGACAAAGTGCAATCTAATCTCATGTCATAGATAAATATACTTGATCTTTCATACCATTTTGGTGTGTGTGTCTGAATTACGAGTTAGAGAAAAAAAGAGGTACGAATAAGTGTAGTTTTACTTGCGCATAAAAGATCTGTCTGGTGTGTATGAGAAGAGTAGAATAGTATTAAAGAATCAGTCTGTAAGACAACAGATCAATTTTTGTACTTAATCTGGAACTGTAGTTAGGAATTTGAGATGCTATCATCTTAGTTCAAATATTCAGATGGTCTTAATCTGAACTCTTTTCTTTGAGAAGTGAGCTCTAGGTAGTGCACCTGAATGCAAGTGCATTCCCCTTTTGTAATCTTCATTTTTTAGTATACTTAGAACTATACTTGTGGATTGGCCATCCACCGTGGTTTTTCCCCTAATAGGATTTCCACATAAAAATCTTGGTGTTATGGTGTTGTGTTTACTTCTATGTTTATGCATTACTGTTGAATGCTATTAATTCTATGAAGTTAAAGATTGCTAAAATTTTATTATTGCACAACATTGATTCACCCCCCTCTCTTAGTGTGCCTTGTTTACAACACTCATATAATCGGATTTCAACTTGATCTATTGGAGGAGTAGTAGGAGAATATATCCATCTTTGAATGATTTCCACACACCAAACCTAAGAGATTTTAGGTGCCCTTTCATTCTTAATTTATAGAATGAATAAGTAGTCCCATCATGTTGGACTCCAGGGAACACTGAGAGGGGGGATGAATTAGTGTTTGAAAATATTCAAACTTCATCCATTCAAAACATGAAAGAATTTCATCATTATATTAAAGAGAATATGTATGCATTGAAAGTAAACATCCATAACATCATGACACATAGATTTTTTGTGTGGAAACCCTTTTAGGGGAAAAAACACAGTGGAGATTAATCCACAGTTTGAGTACTCAAAGTATAGTATTTAAAAAGGGAATTCACTTGCATTCAAGTACACTGCCTAGAGCTCATTGCTCAAAAGATAAAGGCTTACTGCCTACCAAATTCAGATTAAAACCATCTGAAAGGGTGAACTGAGATGATAGCATCTAACAATGCTAGGTAACAATTTCGGTGAAGCTCATAAAACTTATTCTGGATCTTCTCTCTGATCTTCCACTTCGCTCTTCCATTCTCTACTCTTTACTACTCTTCGCATTAATTTTGTATTGCTGTTCTGCTATGACTCACAATTCACACTTATTTTTATCTGAATACCACTTCTATCCTACACACACTTTTAAATGATAAAAACAAACTTTATATATATCCGCAATCAAGATTAATTGATCCAACAGTTAGCTTCATATGGTATTAAGATATTTTAACTTGTTGGCCAGATCCACCATAAAATCTTTATGCGCATCCTCCAAAGTCAGTTAAGACCAAGAGAGGACCCAAAACAAATATAATCTAATATTGAGAATTATAATTAATTTCATCCTATACATCCGTGAATTCCATCTTTGTCGGGTCGGCCTTCTAGCATAGATAATTGACAGATTAGTGCTCTGTAAAACCTAGATTGCTTACTAGTGGGTGCACATCAAAATTGAGATACTGCAAGCCTCTTCAAACCTTCCTCAAAGATTCATAACCCAAAATACCTATCCGGTGGGATGATTATACCAACTTTTATGCCTTTAACTGGATCTCCTGTTCTTTGCTTTGCTCTGTCGGTAGGAGTGAAAAATAATGGTGCTTAATCATATGCAAGAATTGAGTTGCATGACTTGGGTTGCCATCAATGACAACACCTACAAGCCAAAATACTTAGCCAAGAATCTCCCCCTTTGGCATTGATGGCAACACTTAGCGAAAAATGACTAAGTGTCAGAATCATTATAGGTTACTGCCAAATTGTTTGCTGCACTTTCTCCCCCTAAGATTCATAAGGAATTCTCTCCCCTTATAAGACATTTTTCACTGCATTCTCTCCCCCTTTGACATCAATGAAAAAGATCGGATTCCATATGCCAAAAAGTGACAAAACATGTGTTCAAAATCATCAATTCTTTAAGAAATCTGGCATATATATGCTTATAGTTCTTCTTTAAACAAAATTGCAAAAACTTGAAAACATTTTACTACTTATCTTTAGAAAATTAGCTTGTTGTTTTTCTTCACTTCCAGAAGAAACTTCTCCCAACTATCAGTTGCAATTCCAATTTTGATAATCAAGTTATTGTTCTTGGAAGTTTTGTTGATAATCTCAATGAGAGATTCAAGAATTGTGATTGCTTCTTCCAACTTTTCACCATTTTTCAAAACTTCCACCAACTGCTCCAACCTGCATTCTACTAAATATTTTACCTTCCAAAAGGTGTCCACAAGAACATTCTTGGATAGTTGAATTTTTATTTGAGCTGCCTACAATTCGTGGATTCTCCTTCTGATAATGCCGTCCAGATCCTGAGACATATCAAAGTTTTTGCAAATGTCATTCAATTATGTCTCAACCTGATCCAACTTCTCTTTGTAATTACTGACTGCATGAGGCCAATAGACACAATACTTGTATATTTTTGTGGTTGAGTTAATACACCTCCTTAACTCATTCATTTTATTTTTAAGCTTAGCAAGGGATAGTTTGAATTGTTCCTTCAGGTGAGAGATAACTTCACCTTCTTCTTTTCCTTTACCTTTAGAGCCCATTGATTCTCTACTACACTTAATAATTTCTTCAGGTAGAATATATTTTAGACTTTCAAATCTTATCTTACAATGCTCAATATGATCATTCAATACTTCCAAAATCAAGTCCTAATCGTAAGATGGTCTGACTGACCATAACCTTGCAATTTGATGCATACCACTTGTACTTTGGATAAGTTGTAGTTTTTCCTTTGATAGATCTTCTTATTCCTCACTGCCTTTTTCAACACTAGAGTCACTTTCCAGTTGATTCTTAGGCTCTTCGTCAGATTTTTCATCTAGAATGTCCATAACTTCCTTCTCTTTTTCTTTTTCCTCAATCTTGGGAACCTTGCTTTCCAGAGGGTTGTATTCAATAATCTCCTGACCTCTTTTCTATCCTCTATCAGTGTTATTGGAAGAGGAACCAATTTCCATTGTCCTTATCGGAGGGGAAATAATGATTGATCCACATTTCACAAGTACATACTTACAAAAAATTTCAAATTTTGAATCCCAATTAGATAGACTCTTAGCATAAGAGTAAGTTTGGGTGCATACCAGTTTGCTCGATGTCCATGCTACATTTTCAATTTTTGAATGAATTTAGAAAGCACATAGCTAGAAATATAATTAGAGTGCCAAACCTGAATGGATACCTTGACACTTTTTTCAATTGGACATTCTCCATCATCTCATCTTTCAATAATCTACATAGGTCAAAGTCTCGACCTTCAATTATCATTTTCTACGCAATATATATTGTGCCAACTGATGTAGCCCCTTCTAGATTTCGGTAGAATATTTTATAGGTTATGTCATGTGCAATGTACTTCATAACATAATCTTTGATTGTTGCTATCAACATAGCTCTCTGATCTACGATTATCCCAATTAGGTTTTCAGCCTCCTTGTTCCAGATAGATTTATTCCTAGGAATATCACTGACTTTGCAAAATCTAGTTAATTTCTCAATTACTTCTTTTGAGATTATGTAAGGTTTTTCCAAATTTAACATGTCACCATGCAATCTGTTCAACAATAATTTTATGAATTCCACACCCTCAAAGTACAAAAACTCATTCCACATATCCAGATTTCCATGTTTGGCTCTGCTCAATTGTTTTAATTCATAAGGAAGCAGTAGATTCCTCGTAGATCTTATTTTTGCACTGTTGTACTCATCCAATGTGATCGAACCTTTTATTTGCTCCATTCATTTTCACATTATTAGGGTTCACAATTACACATCAAATTGTATGAGGAATTAGAGAGTGAAGTACCTGATAAATTTGTCGATGAATTCGATTTTGCTACTTCGAAAACTACTTGTCGAGTGCTCTCCTTCTTATCTTTGATGATGCAAAGTGACAAATAAAGTCTTTCGACTTGAATTTTATAGCATGTACATGTGCAATAAATGCACTTGCCCTAAATTTTTGGTGACTATTTTCTCAGGCGACGATAGAAAATCTTCTGTGGACCAACAAATTTAGTGAATTTATTTTTCTGAAGACATCAAAACTTTTGTATACTAAGAGTGCACCTTCATGACTGTTTTCTCCATTTCGGTACCATCTATAGATAGGGGAGGAAATATTTTCTAATAAAACTCCCCCTAGGCCAGTGGCCTTAATTGAATTACCGAAAGAATTACCAGAAGCAGGTTCCGGTACGAAACAATTTCCAACATTAGAATCATTTTTCTTCACCCATGTCTTCTTCATTTGATCTCTGATATCATCCATAGTTATATTTTCTTTTCCTTTTCCATTTTCCTCTATTTTTTCTCTTTGTATACCAAATCTCTTCTATCTGTGTTCTTGTTTCTACAGAATCTGGCAATATGACTGTACTTGTTGCAGTTATAGCACATAATGCTTCTTTGTTCATTCCATTGGTTTCTTCTCAATATGCATTGGTTAGCAATATGCCCTAACTTCCCACATGCATAACATTAAATATCTCTCCTAACAATAGAGTGACTTGACATATTTCTGCATTCAATTGATTTATGACCATGTTTTTTACAATTGAAACACTGACAAGAGAATGATGAGTCTTATGACCTCAAATTACTTCTACACTGAGAAACCATATGACTGAACTTATTAGAGGCAAAACAATACCCATTAATTTTTTGTACATTAGGTTGTCTTACCGGATATTTTCCATTTTTGTTTAGTCTAAAACTCTTTTGCGCTAATCTAGAATTTTCTCCTTTTTCATATCCAAGACCTCTCTTATCATTTCCACTCTTTTGTCCTTGAGTTAGCTCATCAAGCTTTACTGAACTGATTTAAAACTTTTCTTTGAATTCATTTGAAATGACAAGATCATTCCTAAGAGTAGTAATCTTCTTACTAAGTTCTTCTTCATTGTTTCTGGTTCTTTGCAATTCACTTTCCAACTTGTGCAATTTTTGCACACACACCCCACTGAAGGCGGGGACCCTCTTTTTCTTTTGCATCTCTGTACCTTGGCTTTGTCAATTTCAAATTTTCTCTTCTTGGGAGGTTATTTTGGGATTAATTCAAGACTTGGTCTGATAAGGGCAATATTCTGAGGCTCTAGGGGCTCTTCACTTGTCTTGAAAATTACAAATGGAGATTTTGAAGTGAATTTTCAATTTTATGTGTAAATATTTTTGCACCAATGGATAGAGGACAAAAAATCAGGCCAAGTTGCTTTTTCAACTTTTTGAAAATTCTTTCTAGAAAAAAGGTTATGAGGTTTAGGGGATTTTGACCTTGCTTGGAATTTCAGGATTTTCCTCCCTGAGTGGATTTTCCTGAAAATTCCTTCAGGCCCTCAAAATCCTGAAATTTTCCAAAAATGGATTTTTTTTTCAAAACGGAATTTTTTTTTCCGAAATGCAATTTTAAAAATAAAAAATAAAAAAATTTGAAAATGGGAAAAATTGTATTTAAATTTAATTTGGATTGGATTTTGACATGTGAGCTACTAATGATGATATCTATTTTTCAGGATTAAATAAATCAAAAAAGGGGAACTTACATATGGATTCATGCCAAGAGGGAAATCTAGAAAAGTTCAACTCAAATATTAAAGTGGGGCCTGCATAAGAATTTGTGCCACTAGTTGTATACCAATTGGAGAGGTGCATTTAACAAGGAAAGACATGTGAAGCTGTATTTATTCTCCAATGAGGATTTTCTCAAAATTAATGCAGTTGATTGGATGATGATGTACCATGAGCTCCCAAATTAAATGTAACACCTGGATGCTTCTAGAAGTGTAATTTATGCCATTGGATGAATTAAATCCTAGCCATTGATTCAAAATGTAATTTTCTATAAAACGCCAGTGCCTTCTCATTTGTAAGTAGTTAGACTGCGTTGGAGGAGCTGATTAGAAGCTGTAGAAGGCCAGAATTGACAAGTAGATTTTAGAAATTAGTTGTAGGAGAGGAGAGAGACTGGAAATTGTTATGTAATTCTGAAGAAGTAATGCAACTGAGCTGTTGATTTGGCAAACTTTGTATTTACCTTTGACAGCTTATGGTTTCTTGTTCTCAATTCTCATTGTTAGATGTTAGATGCTAGTTTTTCAGTTCTTTCATGTCAATGGTGAAATGCTAATGATGTTGATTGATCTCTGGTCCATACTTTTAGCAATTTTTTGATTGTAAGTTGTTGTGTAAAGCTAGTCTGGGGCTTATTTTGTGCTAAGTTCAATTGTGGATACTTGTTTACGTTGCGTCATTTACTGGGTATGTGGATGAATGTTCATAGTCTAAAAATCTTCAGTTTCCTTAGAAGATTTCACCATTTTTGTGGAGTTGTGGGCTTGTCCTTGATCAAGCAGAGATTGGTTTTATTAGGGATCTGTCCATTTGCAGCATTAATCATTGTTGTGATTGATCTTAGGTGTTAGTATTAGGATCTCTCTGAAATCCTTATCTCTTTTGTTGTTTATTTTGAACCTGGGTTAGTTTTAGGATTAAACACATCACCATATTGTTGCATCTAATGAAAGCACACTCCAACATTTTTCATTTGTAAGGTCCCCTTGTGATTACCAACATTTCATATTTTATCAGTGAGTTGTTTTATTGCATTGTCAAGACCTGACATTAGAGACCTTGGGGTTGTCTCTTGAGGCTTGCTAATAGAGATTTACCTTTCAAGAGAGATAGGATATCATATTTTGTTTGAGTTGTTGTGGTGTAGAAAACATCATCAACACAACTGAGTAAGTTCTCCACTTATTCTGTTGCATTCATCAGATTTCTCTTTCAGGGTCTGAGCAATATTTTCTTCACTTTTCTTCCTTTCCTCTATCTCTTTAGTCATCTTCATCGTCATAAGTTCCATCTCATATTTTAGGTTGGTATTAGCTTTGGAAAGCTTTTCACATTCTTCATTCATCTCCTTTGAAGTTTGATTTAGGTGGGCATCATCCATATCTTCATTTTCCTTCTGTTGTATCTAATCACAAAGATCCTTTCTCTTCACCCTAGATTTGACTATCTGATCCTTCATTGACTGAATGAATTTCTCAGCATCTTTAATATTTTCTTTCAATTCTTGAACTTCTACTTTAGATTGATCAAGGTCATCAAGAGCTACCATAAGCTATTGTTGAAGACTGCCAGTGTCCATCACATTCCAAGATCCACCTCAAGTTGCAAAAATTCTCTAGAGGAACTAGCTTTGATACCAATTGTTGGACTCAAGGGAATACTGAGAAGGGGGGTGAATCAATGTTCGACAATATTGAAACTTCATCCATTCAAAACATGAAAGAATTTCATCATTGTATTAAATAAAAGATGTATGCATTGAAACTAAACATCCATAACATCATGACACACAAATTTTTTGCGTGGAAACCTTGTTAGGGGAAAAACCATGGTGAAGATTAATCCACAGTTTGAATACTCAAAGTATAGTACTTAAAAAGGGAATGCACTTGCATTCAAGCACACTTCCTAGAGCTCATTGCTCAAAATATAAAGGCTTACTGCCTACAAAATTCAAATTAAAACCATCTGAAAGGGTGAACTGAGATGATAGCATCTAACAATGCCAGGTAACATTTCTGGTGAAGCTAATGAAACTTATTTTGGATTTGCTCTCTCATCTTCCACTTCGCTCTACCCTGCTTTTCTCTTTATTCTCTTCACATCAATTTCGCATTACTTCTCTGCTATGACTCATAATTCACACTTCTTTTTATCCGAAGACCACTTCTATCCCACACACACTTTTAAATGACAAAAAGAATCTTTTATATATATCTGCAATCAAGATTAATTGATCCAATAGTTAGCTTCATATGGTATTAAGATATTTTAACTTGTTAGCCAGATCCACCATAAAATATTTATGCCATCCTCCAAAGCCGGTTAAGACCAAGAGAGGACCCAAACAACACTTAATCTAATATTGAGACTTATAATTAATTTCATCCTATACATCCGTGAATTCCATCTTTGTTGGGTTGGCCTTCTAGCATAGATAATTGACAGATTAGTGCTTTGTACCACCTAGATTGCTTACTAGTGGGCGCACATCAAAAATGAGATATTGCAAGCCTCTGCAAACCTTCCTCAAAGATTCATAACCCAAAATACCTATCTGGTGAGATGATTAGACCAAATTTTATGCCTTTATTCAGATCTCTTGTTCTTTGCTCTATTATGTTGGTAAGAGCCAAAAATAGTGTTGCTTAATCAGATGCAAGACTTGAGTTGCATGAATTGGGTTGCCATCAATGAAAAAACCTACAAGCCAAACTACTTAGCCATATTCCAACACATCAAACATAGGAACCTTGTATGAAACATCATGTGCCATCTAGATATTTGCCTCAAGTTGTTAAGCTTATTTAAAGGAACTTGGATTTGATACCAATTATTGAACACACCCAAAGACTAAGATGGAGGTGAATCAGTCTACTCAAAAGCCTAATCCCTTCTAGAACTTGAAATTTTCAGCACTTAACCAGATTAAAACTCTTAAATATAATATTAGAAAAGAAGGATATAATAGTATAACGCTTCAACAACTTCATCAATTAAAGATATAGCAATTTTAACTATAATTAGATCACCAACAATGATAAAGGAGACAAGAATACACATCCATAAGATGATACCAAATTTATGTGGAAAACTCAATGAGGGAAAACCATGGTGAGAGTTAACTCACAATATAAAGGATCACTACCAAAAGGACTTGTAGACCAAGTTGTGCTACCTTAGTGTAAGAAACAAAAGGACTTGTTGAACTAAAACAAGCACAACTTCAAGATCAAGTTGCAAGGAACTATTGAGATTCACTATCTCAAAGTAGGATACAAAGATTTAAAGAAAGATTACAATGTTTGTCAATATAACACTTTGCTAAGTAAGGCATTATAACACATTTGATTCTAGTTTTCACACATCCACACTTCTTCTACAAGATATTCAAATAAAATCCATACTTTCTTGTTTGCAAACTTCTACACTTGTCCACCTTATTGAATCCAAAATGATCTTCCATTTATATCTAGCACAACACTTCAAAACTTCAATTAGGTTGGCCAAGAGGAAGATAAAAATGAATTTAACAAGTCCTCCAACAATGAATAATGTGGTGCTATCTCGAGAATAGAGAGGACCAAAAATAAGAATATAACATATTCCAATGTGATCTAAAATAATTCACACGATGGCACACATCAATCTAAGTCAACATCAAGGAAACATGTGGATGAAACTTTGAAGCACATAAGTAGTAGGTCCAAAAACATAATGTTGATTTAATTTTCTCAACTTGGTTCTAACCATGATAGGTCAGGACCCAAAGCTAACTTAACACATCTTCAAATGTTGGCACAAACCCCCAAACATATGACACAAGCATGAAAACAATCCCTATCGACCAAATATCTATAAAGAACCCATAAAGCCAACTCAAGAGACAATGTGACACCAATGAAACCAACTGACACTATGCAAATCACATGGGTATAATCCATGAACATCCAACAATAATTTCAACCACTTATTTTATATTGTCATTGTAGTGTAGGAAAAATTATCCCTTTTTCACACTTAATTTGGGAAAAATTAACAATAAACTAAGCCTAATGTGGCCTTGATTTAGTGTTGTAATATGTTTTTACACATTCACATAAAGTTTAGGGCCCTTTTAAACTAAATAGACTTAATTTTTCCTTAATTTAATGTTGTAAAGTGTATTTATTTACATCTTCACACCAATTTTTTGCCTAGGCTCTTACATTTATGACCTTCAAATCATCATTAATAGGCCCTTAAGATCCTTTTTTTATGTATCCCAATGCTTATTTCAACTGAAATCTCAAAAAATTAAATAAATGCATTCAATATTAAAAACCCCTGATATTTCCTCAGCTCAAAAAGCTAGGTTGGGACCGATATGCCACCTTGGGTGTATGAGTCCCATTTGGCTTCTTTCTAGGATTTTGAGTGGGAAATCAAGGTTTTAAATTCAAATTTTGTGAATCTCGGCATTTGGGATCTAATAAACGAAAAATTAGATGGAATTACTATATAACTAAGGTTCAAATCATTATTCACCTAAGTAACCTAAGAATCTTCAAGCAAGAGAGTATCACCTAGATCCAGGGCCTTCAAGAGATATTTTCAAGTATTCAAGAGAATTCAAGAGTTTACAAGAGCATTCAAGAGCTTATTATCAAGTATTTTGGAGCATCAACTTAAGATTCAAGCATCATGTCAAGGTCTTCATGCACCATGTGTGTTGGTGAGCTAACATGTTGATGTAGCATTTATGATCCAAGTTCATGCATTCAAAGGTATATCAAGTTTCATGATCAATATCTACATCCATTGAAGCCAATTCATACAAGTTCCAGATCTACATTTGAAGGATCCAATAAGGTTTTGTGAGTTGTTACATTCATTTTTTCATTCATCATTCCTTCATGTTACTTCAATTCATTTCAAAGTTTAATTACTCAAATAGGATCTGATTGAGGTAAACCCCCATCCACTAATGAAAACAACATTTATCTCCCTCTCTTGTGATATGTGTTTTGTAGATTTATGTGAACATGACTAAATCACCACCTTAGGTGTATGAGTTCCTATATATCTCTGTTACTAGTTTTCAGAGGATTTTGACTTATCACTAAGATATTCCAAATTCTACCCAAAAACCCTAGACTGGGACTAAATCACCCAGTTTGGCGTATGAGTCCCATTACACATAAAAAAATTTCAAGGTTTTCAAATCTTTCTTAGTCATCTTTGATCCTACATGTAATTTTATGTATATTTCTTTTATTGATTTTATTTCATATTCTAAGTTTTTAGGGTTTAATGTATGCATGCTTGTATTCCTCCTTAGTAGCTTCATTTATGGTGAACCCCCTCTTTAATCACACCTAAGGAAACCACCTCATAATATTCCTTCCCTCAATTGATTCACTTGGTTGAGGGATCTTGTTTTGATAATGAACTATGAGTGAAATAGGTCCCCTAATTATTGTATGTCCTAAAAGGTGGAACCCTATTTCATTAGGCTCATTTTGGTGAACCCAAAATTCGAACCCTTTATTTTTTATTTTGAGTACACTAAATTCCTAGATATAGCTTACATTAACTTTGCATGATATCTTTCATTAGTTAATTTGCATTTAGGGCTTCTAAATCTTGCATTAGTGAAAAGTGCATATAGGTTGCATTTTTGCATCTTGCATCATTTAATTTTACTAAAAATTTATAATTGCAAATAGTCAATATAACATACAAGTTATAAACCTTAGAATCAACTCAAAATTTTCTAAATTTGGTGTAAAAACCCTAATTCGGGACTCATTCGCCCACTTGGGCGATTTAGTCCTAGTACAATTTTTTTCCCCTAATTTTTGGAAATTATGTGTTGTCTATCTTTCACTATCTAAACCTGTCAAAAACCTTAAGTGGGACTCATGCACCCATCTAGGCGAATGAGTCCTTGGAGGCCTACAAAAAAAAAATTAAAATATTTCTAGTGATTTTCTATACTTCCTAGGCTTGCTAATAACCTATAGTATTAGTCTGGAAAGTTTTAGAAACTTTTATTTTATGCATCGAGGTCAAAAACATCCATTTAGTGTAGTAATTTTTAAATCATTTTAAATATAATTTTAGTAGTGGAAATCATCAAATATGTTAAACAATTATTTACAATTATAAGTTGAATAAATTAATTTACAATGTTAATTTATTTATTTTCCAAGTGTGCCAAGAAAAATCTCACCAACAAGCATGTTAGTCATTCCTTGAATATATTTCTTAGTTATGAGAGTCTCTTAGTGCAAGAGAGTGAAAATGTTGATGCATTCCTTAATTCCACACCCCCTCATATCTCTCCTATTTGTGGGAATGATGTGATAGAAGAAGATGTAAGCATATACAATCATTATAATTATAGTTTCTCTTCCCCCAATACCTCTCCTACTTGTGACAAAGTTATTTTGGTGTTAGAAGATAGACCCATTGAGAATCATGACAATGTTGAAATATCCTCTTCTATAAACTCTCCTATATTGGAAGATATTTAGGCACAATAGTATGAGATCATAGACATATTTTTAAACATCACCTTACCTAGCCTCCATTCATCTCTTTCTTGTGAGAATGTTTTAGTGAAAGAGAATGAAACCATAGATAAAAATGACAATCAAATTTTTTCTTGTTGACCCCATTGGCATAAATGTGTTTGGCATTAATTTCAAATATATGAAAAGGTTTCAAGGTTATGTATAAGGAAGAAATCTTCATGAGTCACATTGACTTCATTAATATTTGCAAAGGTTTGGCATATTGGTACTTGTCATATTAATGTGCAAGGTTTTGTTTTGGTTTACACTTATTGCTTTATCATAGACTGTCGCATGGGTCTTATGTTTTTTACCTTGGCATACATTTGTGGAATTCATTGAAGGTTTAGTGCTATTTGTTTGGTCACAAAGGAAGAATATATTTCAATGTTTGTGGGTGATTTTGGCATTGGTATATAAGGTGTAATACCTTTTTTCATCACATTGTCTACAAGGTATAAATATTGGTGCAAAGTTATCAAGCTATTAGATGTAATGATTATGGTTGACAAGTCTAAATTCATTTAGACTTTGTGCATAGAAAAAGGTTTATTTGTTCAATAAGGCCAACAAGGTAGTGTATTTTTTTTTCACATGGTAGTCAGCACCGACTACATTGAATATTATGAGATTTATATCATTTGGGAAAATCATGACCAACATAGTGATTATTGGGGACATAATGATAATGTTTTATTTGTAACACTATAACAATCATTATGCCCTAATTTATTTTCATTCTTGACAAAACTCAAAATTATTTTGTTGTGGCCAAGCTAGGGTTTTTATAAGGCTAAAGTTTTCATTTGAGAAGGTGGTTTAGTGGCTACATCTTCAAGAAAGTTTTGGAATTCTATAGATAGTTAAGGTTTACCATGGAAAGCAAATCAGTAACTTAATGTCATTTGTTTTGTTTCTCACAAATATTTTTGGAAGTGGTTTTATTTCGAGTTTAGTGGTATTTTGGTTTGTCCCATCGATTGAATTTATCATTTCTTGTATATATGGATTATAGAATGCGCAATAATCTACCCTTATTCATTAGGGATTCTTATTATTTAATTACACAAGTTTTAAGATTACTTTGCATACATTGTATTGATCATGTATGTGTTAAAAGACAGTTAGAAGGTAATGTCACATTGGTGACTCAACATGAGGTAGTTTGATATAGTTTGAATTTTTTTTCTTGTTTTTTATAAGCTTGAATAGCTAGCATCATTTGATGACATCTACTTTGGATATTTAAAAAATTTATTTACATTATTGTGAGTTTGGAGGTTTTACAGAAGGGTTATGATGCTAAAAGTTTAATCTATTTTTCTATAATTGAAGTTTAGCAAACATGATGCAAAACAAATTGTATCACTAATGTATTTTTTATTTTAAAGATTCTAGAAAAAATGAATCTTTAAGATATTAAGTATATTAGATTGAAGGTAAAATATGATTTGTAGAGAAATAGAGTGATCCTTTGTAGTTGAATTATTCTCTATTCAGAAATGTATAGTGAAGTTAAAATGATCAAGTCAGTGAGACAGAATGATCATTTATAGTGAGGCATTCTTGTAACCAGTGAGGTTCTTTGGTTGGTGAGGCCATTTTTTCTAGTGAGGAATTATGTAACCAGTGAGGTTCATTAAGCCAGTGAGGCAATTTTACAAGTGGTTTTTCTACCCCAAGAGGGTTTTCCACTCAGGAAACTCACTATGTTATGGTTCTTTATTTTGTTTCATTTATGATCTTACTGTTTCATAGTTATACATTTTTGCACTTACATTTATGTGATTAAGAATCAACAATTCAGATTGGTACACATGTTATCTCTTAGAACATAATTCATATTGTTCTGAATGGGTTTAAAAAGGTTTTTAAAAGTCAAAAAATTGAATTAATTTGTCTAGACACTAATTCACCCCCCTCTCAGTGTCTCACACTCTCTAGAAATTGGTAATAGATCCAAACCCTTGTCTAGAGTTAAACTAGGGGATCCTTGGTGGAGTACTTGTTGTCATGCGAAAGAGGAATAGGAACAAAAAGGAAAAATCATAGCCTGCAAAAGAATAAATTCCCAAGGATAATCCACAACCTATAAAAGAAAAGATGTCTAATATAGAAATTGATGAATTTGTGGTGGACACGAATGAATCCGATGTAGAAGGAAATCTCTTTGTGGATGAAGGTGAAATTTTGTGTGATTTTGATACAATCAAACAACTCAAAAAAGAGAATAAGAGACTAGAAGATGAATGTCAACAAGGAAAAGATTCAAGAGATAAGGTATGCTTAGATTTTACAAAATTTTC
The DNA here is from genome assembly GCA_007115665.2 of Sequoiadendron giganteum. Lineage (NCBI taxonomy): Eukaryota > Viridiplantae > Streptophyta > Pinopsida > Cupressales > Cupressaceae > Sequoiadendron > Sequoiadendron giganteum. Next base: position 74,999,100 of record VCHN02000014.1, on the reverse strand, counting down.
TTTAGAGTTTGACGAGGCAATAAATCAACTTGTTAACTTAAAGAGTCAAGTTGATGAACCTGACAAACGGATTATAGGTCTAAAAATTGAAATAGAAGAAGTTAAAAGGGTTGTTGATTTTACCAAATTTGATCTAGAAGTTAAAACTAACGAATGTATAAGATTATAATTAGAAATATTTTCCTTGAGAAAAGATCTTGAAAGCTTCAAGATTCATAAGTTTGAGAAAGGTACTGATGCATTAGATAACATGTTGTGTAGTCAAAAGAATCACAAAAAACATTTTGGTTTGGGATATGAAAAAGGACAATGCTCTGAAGTTAGAAGAACCCCTAAGCAGAAAATAGATCTATATGATTGCTTTAGAAGATCAAATGAGAAGAAGGAAGCATCAAATAGTGAATCTGCTCAAGATGATAAGAAATATAATAGTCAAGGACAACATGCTATTGTTTTGAAAAGTGAAGACAAGAATAAATCAAAAGATAAATTTGTTGATATTGGAGGAAGGAGAACCAATAAATACTCACGACCTCCACCTATTAGGTATAACCATTATATGAGGTACAATTTACTCAATTTCATGGCTATTTTTATTCATGTCATGCTTATGGTCATAGAGATAGAGATTACAAAATTAATATTGGGAATGACTTTGGATGGAATAAGGGTAAAAGTGATTTTAAGTTGTCAAATCAAAATAATGGCATTATATGTTATAACTGTCATAAAGATAGTCATGTAGTAAGTAATTTTTGGTTCTATGAAAGACATGATCATGTAAAGAATGTCAATAAAAGTTCTCACATAATGTTTAGAAGAAACTATTCTTCTTTTGGTCTAGACTACAATACTTTATGTTATATATGCAATATGTTTGGGCACAAAGCATAGTGATGTAGAAGAAGGTTGATGAAACCATCTAGAGAATACATGTTCAAGCAAAAGAAAGAGAATTTCTCAAGCAAGTAAAATAAAAATCCTATGTCAGTGTGGAGAAGAAAACAAAGTCAGGAAGAAGGAAAAACTAATCTTGTGCGTACAACACAAGAGACTTCACAAAGTGCCTAAAAGATGAGCATATTTACCCCTTTAGAAATGACAAAGAGATTGCAAAGAAAAATGGATAAAGGAAAATTGAACATTTGATTATGACACTATAAAACTACTTTTATGAAGCAGCATAAAATGTAGACAGGATAGTTATTCTCAAGAAAATCATAGAAATTTGTCTTGTAAAAGTCAAGAATATGAAACTCATTATTTTCGTCAGCATTGTGAAATTTTTATGAGAGTGTATACTATTTATTAGCACTTATATATGTATGAAAATATAATTGTTAGTAGTATATAATGACATTCATCTTTGGTAAGTTCAACTATCTTATTCTCATGCATCTTTTCCAAGGGTTTATCCATTTTCATAGTAGTATGAGATAGTGCAGTAATGGTATATGCTCTGGTTGACAGTGTTAATAGTCTATATCTACATTCATAAACAATGATGATAGAGTGACATTGTTGACTTATTTTGATCAATGGACTGGAAGGAAGTGCATAAGAAGCCAATACACAATATTGATACAATGACTATGATCCAAGTTATGTCTTTGAAATTGAAGTTATTTTATCTTGGTAATTGAATAATAGTCTTCATACTTCAAGTCTCTCTTTATCATGCATTTCTTCATTTTTATATTGCTAAGAAATCACACCATGTTGCAAAAGGTCACAAGGTTATCTTTATTTAATTGAAGATTTTGTGTAGTGTTGGTGTCAAGGACTTGCATTTATGCAGACTTATATAAATTCATGAAAACAGGTTTTTTGAGTATCTATAGTCATCATATCTGACATCTGGATCCCATAGAGTCTAGATATTAAGTCAATCACAAATGCAAAACAATCTAAGGGTTTGACATAGTTGAGGGTTTAACCAACCCTATTCATTATGCCATCCTTTTCTATTAGAGTTTCATAATAGTGAGCTAAAATTCAATATTGAAATAGTGAAATGAAGTCTTAGTCTTTGTAAAGGATGAAATATTATTTCCAATGTGTCAAGATAGTGGTTGAATACCAAATCACGAAAGTTGTTAGATTACACTAGACCTATCCCTTCCGTAGGGGGAGTAATTGCTTAGCATTTATCACAAGACAATGAATTCACTTTACTTTATGCTTTATGTGTGTTGTGACATGTGATAGTGGTGAACAACATGTATGTGATAAACAATGTGATAGCATACTCAGAGTTTCTTGGATAGTTGCTTGCATATTTTCCTTGATAGTGGTAAACATTTTCTTAATTATAGTGAGTAGTGTGGCAATGTTCTTTATAATGGATAATATGTGTGGTGCAGTAATAGTGGTTGGATAGCAAGTAATGTGCTACTTGGATCTTTGATGGATAGTGTGGTATCACTTATCTTAATGGAATATTTGCTTATGTGTTTACATAATTTAAAGAAAAAACTTGCACTACTTGCACAACACTTGAGACCATTTATTCATGAGTAATATTTGTGATGGTTTGAATATTTACTAACATCATTCTTCACTATGTTAGTGCACATTAAGTGACAGTGCATATTAAGTCACATCATGATTATAATGTTTGCATTCTTTTATATGGAGCTCAATTTTAGGGGGAGATTATCTACATATTTTACATCCCTAGTTCAACTTTCATGACTATTATTCTTGGGTGGTATCTTTTTTTGTGAATTTATGATGCTTGTCAATATGGGTGATGACTTAGTTTGTGATTGCACATATTTTCTTGTACCATATGTTCACTTGACACTTGATAGTGATATTGGTTGATCTTTTCTCTTGGATGGTACATTGGTATTTGTACTCTGGCTCAAAATCTTTCTTTCTGACCTTTGGCATTAATGTCAAAAGAGGGAGAAAGTATCAAGGATTAGTGTGGTGCTTAGTGTTTCTTGTTGCTCAGTGTTTCTTGCTTAGTATTTATTTTGTGCTCAGATCATTTTTGGGCCTATTGCTATTATGCATTCAATTTCTAGCTAATGATTCTTCCTTGTGATAGTGTCGACTATAGGTTTTGCAATTGAAGGTTGATATTTCAGTGGTGATGGTTGATGTTTTTGAACATGTATATTGGGCATTATGGTTTTAGGATATTTGACATCAATTCCAAAGGGGGAGTTTGTTGACCCCATTGGCATTTTCGTTTGGCATTAATGTCAAATATATGACAAGGTTTCAAGGTTATATGTAAGGCAAAAATATTCATGAGTCACATTGACTTCATTACTATTTGCAAAGGTTTGGCATATTGCTACTTTTCATATTAATGTGCAAGGTTTTTTTTTGGTTTGCACTTATTGCTTTATCATAGACCATCAAATGGGTCTTATGTTTTTGACATTGGCATACATTTGTGGCATTCATTGAAGGTTTTGTGCTATTTTTTTGGTCATAAAGGAAGAATATATTTTGATTTTTATGGGTGATTTTGGCATTGGTATATAAGGTTTAATACTTTTTTTCATTACATTTTCTAAAAGGTATAAAGATTCATGCAAATTTCTAGAGCTATTACACGTAATGATTATGGTTGAAAAGTATAAATTCATTTAGACTTTGTGCATAGACAAAGGTTTATTTATTCAACAAGACTGACAAGGTAGTGTATTTGTTTGTTTCACATGTTAGTCAACACTGAATACATTGAATATTATGAGATTTATATCATTTGGGAAAATCATGACTGACATAGTGATTATTGGGGACATAATGATAATGTTTTATTTGTAACACTGTAACAATAATTATTCCCTAATTTAATTTCATTCTTGACAAAACTCAAAATCGTTCTGCTATGGCCAAGCTAGGGTTTGCATAAGGCTGAAGGTTTCATTTTAGAAGGTGGTTTAGCAGCTACATCTTCAAGAAAGTAGTTTTGGAATTCTATAGACAGTAAAGGTTTATCATGGCAAGAAAATCATTAACTTAGTTTCATTTGTTCTATTTCTCATGATCTTTTTGGAAGTGGTTTTATTTTGATTTTAGTGGTGTTTTGATTTGTCCTATCAGTTTAATTTATCATGTGTTGTATATATGGAGTATAGAATGCACAATAATCTACCCTTGTTCGTTAGGGCTTCTTGTTCTTAAATTACATGGGTTTGAAGATTACTTTGAATACATTGTATTGATCATGTATGTGTTAAAAAGGCGGTCAGAAGGTAGTGTCACATTGGTGACTCAACATGAGGTAGTTTGATATAGTTTGAATATGGTTTTCTTATTGGTTATAAGCTTGAACAGGTGGCAGCATTTGATGACATCTACTTTGTATATTTAAGCAGTGTCTTTACACTGTTGTGAGTTCAAAGGTTTTACAGAAGGGTTATGATATTGAAAGTTTAATCTATTTTTCTATAATTGAAGTTTTGCAAACATGATGTAAAATAGATTGTATCACTAATGTATTTTGTATTTTAAAGATTCTAGAAAAAATGAATCTTTAAGATATTAAGTATATTAGATTGAAGGTAAAATATGATTTATAGAGAAACATAGTGATCCTTTGTAGTTGAATTATTCTCTATTCAAAAATGTATAGTGAAGTTAAAATGATCAATTCAATGAGACAGAATGATCATTGCCAGTGAGGCATTTTGTAACTAGTGAGGTTCATTAAGCCAGCGAGGAGATTTTATGAGTGGTTTTTCTACCCCAAGAGGGTTTTCCACTTATGAAATTCATTGTGTTATAGTTCTTTATTTGGTTTCATTTGTGATCTTACTGTTTCATAGTTATACATTTCTATAGTTACATTTATGTGATTAAGAATCAACAATTCAGATAGGTACACATCTTAGCTCTTTAAACATAATTCATATTATTCTCAAAGGGTTTTAAAAGGTTTTTAAAAGTAAGAAAATTAAATTAATTTGTATCTCTTATTTGTGAATAAGATAGTTTGGTGTTAGAAGATACACTCATTGAGAGTCATGAGAGTCTTGTTTCTCCCTCTCCTAATGCTCCTACCACTTGGAAACATTTAATTAAACAAAAGGATCCAATAAATCATATTTTTCTTCTCTTGATGCCTCCACTAATTCTAATCAAGTTACCTTACAAAACCTAACCATGGAATGTCATTAACATCTTCTTTTCTCCTCTCCTAAAAAATCTCCTACAAGAGTAGATATCATGGTACAAAAGAATGATAGAATTGGCACATTTCTTTCAAAAAATATTAATGTTACATCCTTAGATGAAGATGATGAAGTGACATTAGACTCCCCTTTACAAAGAGATCATGAAATTAAGGATGATAATTTTGAGGTTATGCACATTAGATATCCCTTGAAGTAATCTCCTGAGTTAGTTCTTATCCTTTATCCACCCTCACAACAACCACAATTTCAAAATAAACCCATCCTTATCCTCAAACCACCTAAGAATAATGTTTCACATCAATTGAGTTATAATACCATTGATCATACATATAACACTAGAAAAAATCTACAACCAAGACAAACAACTCCAACATCCCTCCCATTACCTAACCCTATCTTTCCTAATGACCCTTGTTTTCCTTTACATAATTAAAAGGAGTATAATCTTGTTGAACAACCAAAGAATACTTGTGCCAAGATATCCCTATGGGATCTAATTTAAATTTTACCCATTTATCATACTATGCTTCAAATAGCCTTTCAACAAGTTGTGGTTCCATCTAGTGCAAATATAAGTGATGTAGCAACTCTAATTTAAGGAATGAATGTGGTTAACGTAGACATTACCTTTCATCAACATGAGCTACCTCCCTTGGAAGTGAGAAAGAAAAATGATGTCTTCAATATAATAGCTAAACTCAATAGAACAAGAATAAAATGAACCCTTGTTGATAGTGGCTTAGCCCTTAATGTGTGTAGTGTAACCCTTTTTGATAAACTTGGTATGGATAAATCAAGAATTGACCCTAATTCCTTATCGATTCAAGGATTTGACAATGTAGGAAAAAAACTGCTTGGTGTGATCACTTTTCCTATTACAGTTGGAAAATCCACGTTACAAACTCCCATCAACATTATGCCTCATGATCTTTCATAAAATTTCCTTTTAGGAAGACCTTGGATTCATCAGATGCATGTGGTGTCTTCAACTCTTTATCGTATCATGAAATATGTCTATAAAATAAAGTGTACCAAATTGAAATAGACCCTGAACCTAAAAGTTGTTTGAACATTGGGAAAGGTATGGAGAATCCTTTGAAAACATTGACACCAACTACACAAGTGGAACCCATGCAAGAGAAATAAAATTAAAAGCATATTGAAGAAGTCACAAAGTTATTGGACAATGATTTGGGTTCCTTGGATTTCACACCTACATTCATGGCAGAATACAAGATCATAAAGTAGATTCTGAAAAGAAAAAAGAACCAACGGTAATGTCAACACAAAATTTGAAAGCATCTACCTCAACCACTTTAGAAGAAAAAGTTAACAAATTTCACAACAAAATTTGATGAAGTTGATTACGAGCAACCATCGAATCCAAAAGATATTAAAAATTTTTATGGAAGAGGTTATGAACTAATGAAACAACTTGGGTATAGTGGAAAGGGTTGTGGTGCTAGAGAACAAGGTATTTGTGTCCCTATAGAGCCTAACATACAAGAAATGACTAATGGTCTTGGTTATTGTCCCTCGAAAGAAATAAACAAGCCTTGAATTAATATCAACACTCTTACAAAATATTCTTCTATGCCAAATTTAACATTAGTGCAACTTGAATTGATCGAAACTAGTGGTCTTGGTTATTGGCCTTCGAAAGAAATAAAAGAAAGAAATAAATCTTCACTTAACGGTAATGCCATGAAACAAAGCACTCCTAGGACATGTCTTAGTAATTTTGATGGGTGTTTTTACACCTTCTCAACATAGGTAATGCATAGGTGCATCACCTCTCTTGAAAGATAACCTCCTACAACAAGTAGCAGAAAATTATCCCAAGGTCTCTCAGGTGTCATGTCATGACAATGCTTGGAAAATCTCAGTTGATTGATGTGATTTGTTGGTAATCATAGGGTGGCCTTTATGGTTTACAAAGCATGGGAAGTTGGGTCTACAAATGGAGTTTCAAAGCGCTAGAAGTGAATGAACAGTGGCTTCCCAATCAAAACAACAAGCTAAAACTCACAAAGTTCATAAGATTTGGCATTGTTTTGATGCTTTGAATCCTACTCTAACAAGGGACTAAAAGAAACAACAAAAGGGAAAGTGTTAAGAAAACTATTCTAAATCCTAAGCATGAATGAACAGTAACAATGGTTGCTGCTGTAGTAGACAAACTTCCTAAACTAGGTTTTGCTTGACCAAGAGAAGTCTACAGTTACACAAAACTACTGCAATCTTATAAGGACTGTTGATTTTCAGATTGCACATGCACATCATGAACGTGCAATTGAACTAAGTTACAACAATGAAATAAAGAAGCCCAAGCTAACTTTGCACAACATCTCGTCATCAACAAGTGCCAAAAGTATGGGCTAGAAATTAATCAAATACCATTATGACAACCATTCAAGAAACTAACAACTAAACTAACTTGGGAGTTGAACCATGCATGCATAATGAAAAAACTCAAAAGAAACAACCAAATTAATGCAATTCTTCTCTTTATTGCTGCAAAATTCCCTTTACACAAGTTCTCCAACCATTTACAAATGAGGAGGAATCCCATATTTATAGTTTTCCAAAGCCCAAATGAATGGCTAGGATTTAATTACATTGTGTGGCCCAGATTCATTACAAGTTAGGGTTTCACCTACCCCAAAATATATAGGAATTTAAAATACAACTTTGTGTTATTCCTATTTTTGCATCTAGTGTGCCTGGCACTATAGCATTTTTGTCTTCTAGCTTATTGCCTTTGCTATAGCTGAAAGTTGTAAAAGGTTGCCCTTTTGCTTGATGTATTCGCAACATTCTTGTAGCCAATTAAGTGCATTATTTTTGTAGATTTGTGTAACTGAAAATCAGATGTACTACTCCTGATCTCGGTGGATAGCTCTTGACAATCATCATCATTCTGGTGAAATAAAACAGCTTCCTCCATCGCCCTTCATATGTTGGTTCTTTTATTGAATTGATCCATTATTCCCCCAAGCATCCTCAAAAGTACCTATGCCATAAGATATCATAATTTAGATCTCCAAAAATGACAAATTTCCCTCATTTAGAAAATTAAAATGTATCAATTTATAGTCCATCAAGAATTCCATATTTCAAAAAAAGCTTTCCATTTTTGGAAATTTTCCTATTTTAGGAAGAAAAATTAATTTTGGGAACATTTGCATTTCAGAAAATTTCCATTTTTAGAAAAAAAAATCTATGTCGGGAAAGATTTCCATTTTAGGAAAATTTTCATTTTTGGAAAATTCTCATTTCATGGCAATTTCCTTTTTGAAATTTTGAGAAACTTTCCTTTCCAAGAAATCAAATTTCAAGGAGATTTCACTTTTGAGGGCCAGAGTGATGCGGAGGTAGGGAAGTGGGAAATCAGACATGTTTGTGCTGTTGTAAAGATGACACTAGCAAGCATGACATCCAGACGATGAACAGCAGACGACCAGCGGATGGAAGACAGAGAAACCGGATGCGGAGCACACAATGCAGGGGGAAGTTAAGGGTCGGTCACCCTAAAAATGGTGATCAAAACACAGAAACCTGCACATGGCAACCTGCAAGGAAGTTCCCTCGAATAGCGATGGAGGGATGATGAAGGGATGGCGGCCCGCAAGAGAAGTTCCCACATATGACGATGGAGGAATGGCGGCCCATGAGGGAAGTTCCAATGGATGATGATGGAGGGATGACGACCTGCAAGGGAAGTTCCCACGAACGACGATGGAGGGATGGCAGCTCGCAAGGGAAGTTCCAATGGACGATGATGAAGGGATGGTAGCTTGCAAGGTAATTCCCACGAACGGTGACAGAGGGATGGTGGACCGCAAGGGAAGTTCCCATGGATAGCGTGGAGGGACGGCGGCCCATAAGGGAATTTCCTCCTGATGACGACTTGCAAGGGAAGTTCCCATGGACAGAGGGATGGCGACTCGCAAGGGAAGTTCCTAGGGATGGTGATGAAGGGACGGCAACCCACAAGAGAAGTTCCCATGAATGGTGATGGAGGGACGATGACCCACAAGGTAAGTTCCCACGGATGATGATGAAGGGACAAGGACCCACAAGGGACATTCCCATGGATGGTGATGGTTCGACGGAGGGAGGCGACCCACAAGGGAAGTTCCCATAGATGGCGATGGAGGGATGGCAACTTGCAAGGGGAGTTCCCATGGACGACGACAGAGGGACGGTGGCCCACAAGGGAAGTTCCCATGGATGACAATGGAGGGACGGCGGCCCACAAGGGAAGTTCCCATGGACTGCGATGGAGGGATGGCAGCCCACAAGGGAAATTACCACAAATGGTGATGGAGGGACGACAACCCACAAGGGAAGTTCCCATGGATGGTGATGAAGGGACAATAGCCCACAAGGGAAGTTCCCATGGATAGTGATAGAGGGATGGCAACCCAGAAGGTAATTCCAGCGGACGGTGACGGAGGGATGGCGGCTTGCAAGGGAAGTTCCCATGGACAGTGATGAAAGGACGATGGCCCCCAAGGGAAGTTCCCATGGATAGCGATGGAGGGACGATAGCCCATAAGGAAATTCCCATGGACAGTGATAGAGGGACATAAAACTGCAAGGGAAGTTCCAACGGACGGTGACGGAGGGACGACGACCCATAAGGGAAGTTCCCACGGACAGTGATGAAGGGATGACGACTTGCAAGGGAAGTTCTACAACTTCACAAAACTTAGTGAATTTGAGATTGTTTAATTTTACCACATGGGAAAAGGTGTAGAAAGATTGTCAAGACATATTTCCTTAAGATTTGACTCATTTTGAAAAATGCAGAAATTTGGGAGGGGGAAGTCAGAGGGTCCGTCACTCTTTTGAAAACAATAATGACCACACGACGACCTACACATGACATCCCTCAAGGGAAGTTCCATAGATGGAAATGAAGGGATAGTGGCTCGCAAGGGAAGTTCACATGGTGACGAAGGGACGACAACCCGCAAGGGAAGTTCCCATGACGACGAAGGGGCAATGGCCCGCAATGAAATTTTTGCAACTTCCTGAAACTTAACAAAACCTTGGCAGTTCACTTATGAATCATGAAAGCATCCCAAATCCATAGGAAACTTGACCCCAAAGTCAAAAATGAAGGAAAAAGTGAAGCAAGCGAGTAGGGACCAAGTTATCAAGAGCAAGGAAAAAGAAAAAGGGGGACCCCACCAAAGCAAAAGACTTAGCAAATTTAGATAGGTGGACTTGTTCAAATGGAACTTTAGTCCTTTTAAGGCATATGACCAACCTAATCTTGGGAATAGGGGTGCGTGAAACGAGGTGGGAGCAAAATAGGCCGTCAGGAGCAAAAGAAAGGGGGTCCCTACCTTCGGCGGGGCGTGTGTGCAAAAGATGCACAACAAGTAACAATTGGAGTTGATTATATTTTACACCCTCCTTTCAAGGAGAGAAGAAAATATCGCAATATAAAGAGTCTTGTGTAAGTATGGCACCTATTATTAAGAAAGAGATATATTTGTTTCAAAATAAAGGAACATCTTTTGCTATTGATCAAGAGGGTATCTTGTCGAGACTCCTCCAAGATCATTTGATATCTCTCCCTCCAATAACACGAAATAAATTCTACTACAAGAATTAATTTTATGCATATCATAGATTTCATGGTCATTCTACTAATGAATGTAACGCTTTGAGTAAAGAAATTCAACATCTTAAGGATTGTGGTGCTCTTCCTTGTGTTGAAGCACCTAGTTTCTCTAATTGCTACTAATTTTCATTCTATTATTTTTCTCATTAATCGTCTCGTCATATCCTTGTCTTGTAACAAGTGGGGGCAAGGGGTTAGGTAGCCTTGTCCTCGTATGACACTTTTTTTTGTCTCTTTGGGCTTGTTGACCACCTTCCATGAATATATAGTAGCAAGCTTAGTATGTGGATGATATGCCTTAAGTTGGATTGCATGTGATATAATTTTCTTTCTATGTTTCACATTACATTTTTGGGGCAACCCTTTATCCATGATGTAGTTTCATTAGGGAACATATGACTTGGGATAGGAATTTTTGAATAATCTCTCATGTCTTCTTCATTGGCTACTTTAAAAAAAATTTCTCACAACAATGGTGTTAGCAACTCCTTTAAAGTGGGAGCATACATCAATACTCATGTTTCATTGTGCAATTCTCTTTCTTCTTGTGATGCATCATTTTCTTGGTGGTGTCATTGGGTTTGATTTCCTTTGAGAGCATGATATTTATTTGATTTTTCCTCTCTTGGAGACATTAGGCATGATCTTCCCTAAGAAGAGACCATACATGAACTAAGAAAAGTCCCTTTAAACAAATTTTTATTTGCATAAGCTTGAAGTTTCATTTTGTGGCATCTTATTGAAGTTATCAGAGGGATAGCTTTGGCATGGTTAGCATATGGGAGCCGAACTTAGGTATGAATTTTCCATAGCCACTTTCTTGTGTCTATGAGCACATACTGACTGTGTGCGTATGTGTCACCTCTCTGGTGGCTCACCTAGTGGACGACCCAAGGTTCCACTAGCCCTTGGGAGCATGCATTTGGTTTGCATAGTGGATATCGTGTTCCACTTGTAAATATTTTAGGAAAGTAAGCTTAGATCTATTCCACATCATGTTGGAAAAATGGTCAAGGCTTGATCCACCTTTCTTTCTTCTTTATGTCTTTGACCATGTATGCTTGTATCTTTTTGTTCCTTCATACATCATTTTCATGAGTATCCTCTTCTACCTATGTTGGTTTGCCATAGGATCTTGATCCTGGGGGCTTGACCACCCCCTTAATCTTGTCATTCTATACCATCCACATCAGTGCACTTGGGCCCCTCTTGAATGTCTATTTTAATGTGAGTTTGAAACAAGTTCCTCCTCTCACTAAAGTAGGGGCTAAATGTAGTGTAGGAAAAAGTATCTCTTTTTCACACTTAATTTGAGAATAATTAACATTAAACTAGGCCTAATTTAGCCTTGATTTAGTGTTGTAATGTTTTTTTACACATTCACATTAAGTTTAGGGCCCTTTTAAACTAAATAGACCTAATTTTTCCTTAATTTAGTATTGTAAAGTGTATTTATTTACATCTTCACACTAATTTTTGTACCATCTTGCATTTATGATCTTAAAATAATCATTAAGAAGCCTTTAAGATCCTTTTATTATGTATCTCAAGGCTTATTTCAACTGAAATCCCAACAAATTCAATAAATGCATTGAATATTCTAACCCCCTGACATTCCTCAACTGAAAAAGCTAGGTTGGGACGCATACACCACCTTGGGAAAATGAGTCCCTTGAGGTCGGACCCATATTCCAACTTGGGAATATGAGTCCCATTTGGCCCCTTTTTAGGGTTTTGAGTGGGAAATCAAGGTTTTCAATTCAAATTTTATGAATTTCGGTATTTGGGATCTAATAAATGGTAAATTGCATGGAATATCTATATAACTAAGGTTTCAAATCATTATTTCACCTAATTAACCTAATAATCTTCAAGAAAGAGAGTCTCACCTAGATCTAGAGACTTCAAGAGATATTTTCAAGTATTCAAGAGTATTCAATAGTTTACAAGAGAATTCAAGAGCTAGTTCTCAAGAATTTTGGAGAATCAACTAAATATTCAAGAATAATGTCAAGGTCTTCATGCATCATGTGTGTTTGTGAACTATCATGTTGATGTAGCATTTGTGATCCAAGTTCATGCATTCAAATCTGTATCAAGTTTCATGATCAAGATCTACATCCATTGAAACCAATGCATACAAGTTGGAGATCTACATTCCAAGGATTGAACAAGGTTTTGTGAGTTGTTACATTCATTTGTTACTTCATCATTCCTTCATCATTCCTTCATGTTATTTCAATTCATTTCAAAGTTTAATTACTCAAACAGGGTTTGACTAAGGAAAACCCCCATCTACTAACAAAAACAACATTTCTCTCCCTCTCTTGTGATGTGTGTTTTGCAAATTTATGTGAACGGGACTAAATCGCCACCTCGGGCATATAAGTCCTTGTATAGCTTTGTTACCAATTTTTAAAGGATTTTGACTTGTCATTGAGAGATTACAGATTCTACCCAAAAACTCTAGACTAGGACTTAATTACCCAGTCTAGCATATGAGGCCCTTTACACATCAAAAATAGAAAATTTTAGGTTTTTAGATCTTTCTTAGTCATCTCTGAAGCTCCTAGTACTTTTTTGTATCTTTCTATTTAGTGATCTAATTTCATATTCTAAGTTTCTAGGGTTCAGTGTATGCAAGCTTGTATTCCTCCTTATAATATTCATTTAATGGTGAACCCCCTCTTTAATCACACCTAAGGAAACCAACTTCTAATAGTCCTTCCCTCAATTGAGTCACTTGATTGAGGGATGTTGGTTTACTAATGCACTAAGAGTGAAATAGGTCCCCTAATTGTTCTATTTCCTAAAAGGTGGAACCCTATTTCCTTAGGTTCATTCATGACACAAAAAAATACCACAAACCAAGTAGGAACATAATACTTCATTCAATAAGAATACAACACATAATTATAAGATATAACATTAATAGATCAATTTTTAGAACACTTCAACACATGAAATTATAACTAATACATTGCAAAGATATTTATAACACATTCAGCAAGCCACAAGAGTAGAGAAATCAATGCAAAGAAATGTGGAGCATTTCCAGACCAATCTTGATAACCAACAACACTGCCAACCTTTTGGAATTCACAAAAGCCTCCTCAACAACACTAGTGACTTGAAAAGATAGGAGTGCAACATCCAAAGAATAAAAACATTGAATCCTAAACCACAATACCATATCTTCAATAGTGGAGGAGTGTAGAGCATTCTCCCAAGTAAACTTCAAGAATCTTCCTAAACCAAAAATACTTAACCAACTTGTGGAGGCCAAAACTTTCTTTCAACAACACATGCTACATAAAAAACATCAGGAGAGAGAATAAGACACACTTTAGACTTTCAAAAACATATCTCCACTATTCAAAACACTTCTAATCCTCATATTAGTATATCATTACAAAATCAACTCTATTGAAAATAATTATACTCAATACTTCTTTGATTATCATCAAAAAAGGCATGACATCAAACTATGAACTTCATAAACAACACCATACATCAATGTTGGCCCAAACTAAATGTTGTCAACAATGAAAATCAATGCCAACAATCTTCCTCACTTCTCAATTGTAGACAATAATGACAACCACAAATAGTTCATCAAGTGTTTTCATCAGCCAGTGGCATCAAGCCCATCAACCACTACCAAACATATAACAATTTTCATCAAATTTTGACACCAAAGACAATCAATATACAATGTTGACATCAATGATAATAAATACCAAGAGACTCCTCAAGTTTTTACATCAATGAAAAACTACCAATGGTTTCTTCTATAGAGAATGTATGAAAGTGATGGATAGGTCATGAGCACACTCTCTATAGTGTACCTATGGTGGATCCCTATATTTATCATTGGAATCCCTACATTCATAGTATTTATTGTATTAAAAATAGCATGTGGCATAGAAAATAGCTATGTTGAAGTCACCCACTTCATGGAACCAAAGTTTAAAAAAAAAGAAAAAAGAAAAAATGTTATATGATCAATTTTGTGGCTAAGTGTATTCAGAAAATGTGTCTCAACCTTGCAACCAAATAAGGTTTATTGTTGATAGGTAAGCACAATTTTTTTCTCCCAAAAGGATTTTCCACACATAAATCACTATGTTGTGGTATGCATGATATTTAGGTTTATTTCTATTTAAGTTTGTGTAACTATTTTAAAGATTTATAAAGTTTTGCATTATCCTCCTCTCAAGATTAATGTAAGAAGTTTTTCTACTAGCTTAGCTTCCTTACAAAGTGGATTACAATCACCAACATCATTGAAACCATTGGAATCCCTATATTGGTAGTGATTTCCTATATTGCAATTAACATGTGGCACCTTGAAGAACATCATTGTAAGTCATGTACATTGTGGAATCAAAGAAAAAAAAATAGACTTGAAAGAGAAAAAAGGTTTATACAACCAATTGTATCTCATACTAGATTTCCACTAACATGTTCCCCAAGTGAAGAATTTTATTTTAGTCTTACGCTTCATGGAATTAATATAGAAAAGAATAAGTTTGAATTGATAAAAAAAAATACCACTAGTTGTGTGGCTAGTTGGATTTCAACCCTCAGACTTATTGAATTCTCACACATTATAGAATAAAAGTAAAAATAAGAAGTTAAGCTTAAGAGAAAAAAATTTATGACCATTTGTATGAGTGACATTACTGTAATCATTGATATCAGTGAGGCATTGGCATCCCTTTCTTTATAGTGATTTACTATACTAAAATAAAAATTTGGCCTATTGAACAACTTCATTGATTTCATGCAAGGTGTGAAATCAATGTAAAAATAAGAAAAACTTAAACTTTGAGAAATAAATTTATACAACCAATTACATGGTTGACTAGATTTTAAATACTGACATCATTAAAACCACATTTATAATAATTTCCTTATCTACAATCAACATGTAGCATCTAAAATAACATCATTTACATGTTAATTTTACTTAGGTCCTAGGAATATTTCTAGAATTCTTTGGTGTTACATTATCTCATCTTATCTTATCATGGAATTTAATTCTTGTTTTTGGGTCATTTAATAATTGTTGAGGTAGTTATCTCATTATTGATAAGTTTGAAAATGTGAAACCCTAGGACTTAAATTATGATTTCACGTCATTTCCACTATGCATATCATTTACAATTTGAAAGTGGAGAGGGCACAATATTAACTTACAACTTAAAAGGTGATCCAGTTAGCCCTTGGGTTTCAAATTAATTTTAGGAGTGGGAGTTTGAAATTGATTTTTTATGAAATAAAATGATGCAACTAGCTAACAATAAAAATGCACTACTCTGATGTGAAAACAAAAAATATGGAAAGTCACAAATGAATTTGGTGTTAAAAAATAGATAGAGAAGAATCATGTGCATATGCCATATAAATTTTGAGTTGAATTTGTAGGACTAAGTTGCCTAAGGTGCCTATATTTGAGTAATTGAATTTGAAATCTATCTTCACATTCCTTGGGTGTCTGATCAAAGGCTTCTCCTTTCTAGATCTCATTGTCAGATCTTCATAGATTGTGAGATAATCGAGTTTTCATATCTTTTCAACTTGTAGGGTTTGAATACAAAAATGATCAAAAGGTCTTCTATCTTCCTCCAATCTTCTTCAAATCTATAACTACACATTCAATGAGAGAGAAAGGGTTGTGCCATATAGGGGATTGCCTCGGTCAAACCCTGTGTTTATGTTTCCACCTCCACAATGGAAAAATTGATGATAAAGAGCTTATAATTTTGAGGGATAGAGGCTAAATGATAAACATATAAGAAATCAATAATTAGATACAACTCACCACTCAAATCTAATTATTTTAAGGAATAAATTCATCACATCTCCTCAAGGCTTGATTGTAGTTTGGCTTGGATTTCTTTGAAGACCTATAAGGGTTAGTCCTCAAAAACAAAATGTATGCATAAACATGAACAGACTCGCCTCAAACTTTGCATGATTCTTTGACAATGAAATATTGCAATGATCTTTCTCTTGATTGTTCTTGACTTGATAATAATTTCTTGATAATGCTATTGATTTCCAATTCTTTCTTATTTTCGACTTCTCTTTTCAAATGGTGAAATGACTAGATATTTATACACAATAATTCTAATCCACCACAAATAAAATTTGAATAGTCGATATTTGACATCTGAAATTCAAATAATAAAGTTCCAAATTGACATATTAGAAATTGGAGCCAAAATACAGGGATAAAGTAACCTAGGGCACCCTTGTCCTAGCCCTATTTTGTGGGGTCTAAAGTGTTGGGAGGAAAATATTAAATGTATACTTTGACTTTGTGCATTTGATTCCCTGATAAATGTTAAAATGGGTCATAGAATGTATAATTTAGGAAATTAGGTGTACCATTAGGTCCATGCACATGAGGGAGATAAATCTAGTGAAATTATCAAGGGTGACAATTTACGATGCTAAATTTAGCCCCCACTTTAGTGAGAGTATGAACTTACGCTAAGAATCACACTAAAGTATAAATATGTCAAGAGGGGTCTGATTATCCTAATATTGAAGAGATATAATGGCAATGAATCTAGGGGGAGTGCACAAGCCTCCAAGATTTAAGATCTCATGGAAAGACAAGTGTAGTGTAGAAAAATTCATACCCTTGCATTTTCACACTTGTTTGGGCCCTCCTTACTATATTTATCCTTATTTATGTCTTAATTGGTCCTATTTTGCATCCATAAGCCTAATAAATTATATCATTTTATGGTTAATCTCAACAAAAAATCAAAGGATAAATGATAATTTAATGATTTTGGTCGTGTGTCCTTGATTTTTGGACCAAGACTAAGATGCCACCTAGGGAATATTTTTCCTCCAAAGGTCTTGGGACCCCCTTTTCAAAAGAATCTTAAAAGACACTCTTTTTGGAGTCTGTGCCCTGACTTTCAAGCCTCGAGACTAAGATGCCACCTAGGGAGTCTTAGTCCCCCTTAGGTTAAATTTTCAAGATTTAATTTCAAATTTTGGTGGGATTTAGCCTCCTTTAATTAATGATTTCATATGTCATCTTGTTGTGATGTAATTTCAGGATATTAAGCATTGGTAAGTATAAATGCAAGGTTCTTCCACTCATTTTCAACTAACAAGCAATCAAGTCATCCTAAGCATTCATATATTATAGTAATTTTTGTTCAAGAGAGAATTCAAGAGAAATTCATCAAAAATTTGGAGCCATCATCAAGATTCAAGCATCATGTCAAAGATATTCTTGCATCATGTGTTTTTTTGATCTAACATTTGTGATGTATGGTTTTTATTCAAGCAAAAAAATCAAGTCAATTTCTATCAAGAATTCATTTGATTCAAGATCTACATTCAATATAGCCACTTCATACAAGTTTGCAAATTTTATAACAAGGGTTTGGTGAGTTGCAACATCACACTTTGTTCAATCATCATTTCCCTCCATTATTTCATTTCATTCCAAGGTTTAATTACCAACAAGGGGTTTGACCAAGGAAAACCTCCATTTACTAACAATCGACAAGTTTTTTCTATCTTGTGTGTTTATATTTGCAGATTTAGGTTGAAGATTATTTGAAGTGCAAGGATGTAAAGTTCCAAAGTTGCATTGCAAAATTGTCATCTTCATGAAAAGTCACCTACAGGCAAGATTTGGAGGTTTCAAGACCTAAGATCTAAGAAGAAGGAAGTGCAAACATTGGAACTCAGGATCACATTTCAAAGTTGCAAAAATATTGATCGAGACTAAGTCGACAATAAGGGAATCTTAGTCCTCCATGTGGTATTTTGTAAAGATTCTTCAATACTTTGTTTTGACATCCGAAGATTCTACATTTTCCTTGAAAAATAGTAGCGGGACTAAGACAATAGTAAGGGCATCTTTGTCCTCCCTATCATATTTTGACAATTTTTTGCATTTCTAGAGTTCTTATCACTTTTCCTGACTTCCTAGGTACATACATCCTAACTTGTTGTCAGCTAATTTTGTCATTTGTACTCATTATTTGGCTTGCATTACTAGGTTTTGTGCATCAAATGTTAAGTTTTCTTTTCCAAGATTTTTCTTGGTGGTGAACCTTTCAAAGCCTAAGGAATCTTCCTACATCTCCCTTGTTGAGAATTGACTCACCTTTGTGTTGATAGTCAATCTAATTTGGGATCCTAGGTTTCCTTGAATGAACCATTCCCCATATAAAGGAAAAAAATAGGATTAGGGATTCCTTTCTTGTATTTTGAGTCCCTTCTCCTCCAAAAAAATTTCTCTAATAGTTCATTTCGGTGAACCCAAAACTCTGGACATTCATTTTTTTGATTTGCAGTTCATTGTGGTCCTAGATCTAGGTTGCATCCATTCTTGTATTGCATCTTGCATTAGTGAAAGTGCATCTAGGGTTTCTCACATTTGCATTAGTGAAAGTGCATATAGCTTGCACTTTTTCTTTCTTGCATCATCTTCTCTTATTGAAAAATTGAAAAGTGTATTTTTAATTATCCCAATTTCATTTAGGAACATTGTTACTGCATTCAAAATTGAAAAAAAAGCATTCAACTTTGCATTCAATTTCTTGTCATTAGTCATTTTTTTGTGCATTCATTTGCATAGTTTTCTATTTCTGAACATCAGGTCCTTGAGTAGGAAACTTACGAACACTATTAACAACTCATATTTTTTTGTTTTTGAAAAAAAACCTTTACTAGGACTAAAATGACTTTATTGGCATCTTAGTCCCTCTGTGGGTTTTTGGTTTATAACCTTGTCTGTATTGTTTTCTTTTTCTTCTAGTTTCTAGAATTTCAAAATTTCATCAATAGGAAAAAGATGCACTTGCTGGCGTGTTAGTCCCTATGGCCTCTGAAGTTGCAGTTTTTAGGGTTTGAATTTTCATTTTTGTGCTTTTGTTTTCTACTTTCAATTTTTTGTTACAATTTGCTGAATTACTGCTATTTCAATTTAATTTATTTCAAGTGTAATTGTAAGCATAGGATATTGCATTCGTTGCACTTTCTTTTTTTTATCCCTTGCATGAGCTATACTACTTGGTGTCTTACTACTAATACTATGGTGAGATGAAGTGCGAGACTCATGGCATCCCATGATAATACACTCATTGTGGACTTTGGGTTATCTAGCTCTCTTACTTCTAGTGTTGATTTTAGTTCACTAGGTATGGACTGTACCTTTGATACCTCTTTTTCTATGCCTACCTTACCTACAAGTGTTATTCCAAGTGTTCAAACAATGATCAATAATATCCCTCAAGAAAACATAATGAAAATACATGAAGACATAGCTCATTTACAAGATAGCGTGAGTACTATAAACATTTCCAACACTATTATACCTACCATAGATAGTATTCACCGCATGATGGAAAGTGATGAAGGACTAGAAGTTGTGTGTAATATATCTCAAATCCTTGGAAAACACCTTCCTTCTACCACCAATGGTGCTCAAACTTCAAACAATGTGAAAAACCAAGGAGGAATTAAAATTCCCCCCCTTGAACCATAACCTCCATTCTCACCTATACCTATCCTCAAGTGACCACAACAATGCAACCAGATATTAATGTCCTTCCTACCTCAAACATTTACACTAGTGCTCCTTATACCAATATGGTATCTAGCCTTATATATCCTCCCACAAGTGATCCATTCACTTGCCCTTCCAACACACACACACCACCGCCATATTCACATCCATCCCAAATCACAAACAATAACCCTATCATTAGCCACCTTTTACAAAGATTTTCATCCCTTCAACGTCAAATTTCCACCATAAATCAAAATCAAAATTGTCCACGTTCATACTATGTCAAAAGAAACCCACTATCTTTGGAGATATTGAGAACTCTAGTGCCACAAGGCATAGAGATCCCTATATTGGAGAAACACATTGCCTTGGACTGGTTTTCTACATTACCAAATAAATCAATTTGTTCATTTAATGAAATCTTTGAAGCCTTTCTTAACCAATTCTAAGTGCATATGGTTCCTGAAATGACAATAGCTGATTTGATGAGATGTAAACAAAATGAGGGTGAAAAATTTAATGACTTTATTTCATGTTACCAATTGTTTTATTCCCAAATTAGAGTGAATATTATTGATCATCACCTTCAAAAGATTTTCATAGAAAAATTAAAAATTAAAATACAAGACAAGCTTACCATGATAAAATTCCCTTCCTTCATTTACTTGTGCACTACCCTTCAAGATTATCAAAATTCTATAGGTAGTCGTAAAGCAAAAACCACCTCTACCCATCCTAAAAAGTCCAAATCCTCAAACCAAAACACTGACCAATCTTTCAAAAGACAAAATAAAAGTTTCCTTCAACTAAATCCTACCTCCCAACCTACCCAACATGTTGATATCGAAGTAGATTCTATAAAGAAGAGTAATCCTTATATATTTTTGGATCTGCAAAGACAATTTACTCCCTTACCCAACAAACTTCAAAATATCATGACTCGGCTATTAAACAAGAACATGCTTACCTTACCTCCCATTTGACCTCTTGACCCTGAAAAGCCATTACCTCTGAGCTTTAGACACAATGCCTATTGTGCTTATCACCAAAAAAAAAGGACATGATACAAAAAATTGCAAGCATCTTAAACATCTTGTGCAAGACCTCATTGATTCTAATCATATTAAAATTAGAGGTGTGAATGAAAGAGGTAATAAATAAGTAGCTCCTCCTAACCAAAAATTAAAAATATTTACTAACCCCATGCCTAACAATAATATTTCATTCGTTAAGGCTAGTGAAACTAAGCCCGATGTGATGAGTGTTGACACAGATGATGATAACATGAACAATAATGAAAAAACTCCTATGGATACTAATGACCAAAGTCCTATTAGTATAATGATATGAGTGATTGAAATCAAGCCTCGTAAAAAAAACCATAATTCCTATTGACATTACTTTCTCTTCAAAAGAGACATTCAAACATACGCTTGATGGTCCTCTTTACATAGCCAGTAGAATCAATGACAAGTCCACTCCTAGGATTTTAATTGATCCTATCTATGGAGAGAATGTGATCCCATAGGAACTCTTATATGCCAATTAACTTACTCAAGATAGATATTATAAACTGACAACATGGATTGAAATGCATGATGATTTTACTCGTGCTACGATGGGATTTATCACACTCCCTTTACAAGTAGGAACATATAAACTAAATGTACTATTATCTATCATCTCTAATTTGGATCAATTTCATGTGAAGTTAGGATACAAATGGCTTTGCTCCATGAATATGGTTCCATCCATTGTCCATAAGTGCTTAAAGTTTCCAATTGGAAATGAAATATTCACTATGAACCATAGTGGCTTTAGACCTCCATATTCTCATGGAAGTTTTTATTTAGAGTATTTTTGGTCTGAGCCCATGGAAC
This sequence comes from Sequoiadendron giganteum, assembly GCA_007115665.2. Lineage (NCBI taxonomy): Eukaryota > Viridiplantae > Streptophyta > Pinopsida > Cupressales > Cupressaceae > Sequoiadendron > Sequoiadendron giganteum. Next base: position 74,976,867 of record VCHN02000014.1, on the reverse strand, counting down.
CTATAAGAGTCTATGAAGACCTCCTTTTCCTATCCTACCAAAAGTTTAAAGAAAAATACATAGTCAAGCTATCCCTTGAAAATTTTCCTCCACCCATGATTGAACCTCTACCCCTTGAAGAAAACAATATTGAGCTTAAAGTCATTATGACTAAACAAGACCCATCCATAAAATCCATTTCCTATTTCCTACAAAAGACCAAGAGAGAACCAAAAAAGTCCTAATCCACCTCCTAAACAAATTTATAAATCCAAAGAGAAAGTGGTTGAACAAATTTTCATGATTTTTTTCATTCTTCCCTCACAAAAAGAAAAGGAACCTATGGTTGAAAAACCCACTCCTACACAAACATAACTTGAAAATTGTAATAAAATAAATGGAAATGCTAACAAAAGAGCATAGGGATAGACATTGTGCTATTACTTGAAAGATGATTTAAGAGAATAACATGGAAAATTAAAATTTAACTTTGAAAGAAGCAATAAATGATGAGACTCCTCCAGTACTAGAACTAATAGATCCTATATCTCCAACACAACAAATACTATCACCTTCTATGGATATTATCATTCATCCTCCTATTTTGATTAACTTGGATGACGATGAAGAAACCACTAAAATTGATGAGTAAGTGTATAATGAGTTGAATTTGTTATTTTCCTCTTCTATGAGATTAGACGCTAACAACTGTGATGATACTCCTAAACCAAGTGATTCACTACGTGTTGAACCTAGTGATTATCCTAGTACAACACTTGATGTTGTTTCTTTGGCTAGTTGCCTGCAATCTGTATATACTAAACAAGACTGGGATGTGGATGACATGCAAGATGGTTGACTCACATGTGTTTTACTAGTCTTTTGTCTTTCCTTTTCACCTTATTTTTGATTGATTGAATGTGTGTAATATGATCCCCCATATTTTTTGTGTAGATGTTCAAATTATCCTGATTGATATCACACACCTAATCCTAATTCACTAACATCATTTCTTCCTAAAATCACTTCCTTCATAGAATTCCATCAATTTTAGATAAGTTATGATTAAATTTCATCAAGGAGCACATAATCATCAAAAATCTTCATCAAGGCTTTGCAAGGAATTGGAAAAGGGCTATTTTCCACATCAAAATAGCACCAATTTTTCCATGGGATGTTGGTTTGAGAATTTGAATAAGATTCATTAGCTTTCATTTAACCATTTTACTTTGTTTCTTGTTCATTATGTTTGAATGAATTTCATGGGGAATGATTGTTTTGGACTTGTTTAATGACTAATATTGTGTTGTTTAATGATGTTTGAGCAGGTCTAGAGCAAGCGTTCACATTTTGGTGCTAGAAGGAGGGAAAATGTCAAGAAATTAGCATGTTTTTTTCAAAAATTCCACTATTTTTTGTCAAATTTTTGTGTCTACAGGAAGGAGCGATGCTGAAAAAGACAAACAATGACACTATCAGTCCAACATCACTATATAGAAACGCTACATATTCTCTAAAAAGAGATGCTCCTATCATTTTCCACCCAGGATAACCTGTCAAACTCCAAATCACGACACTAGGTGAAATAGTGACACACATGTGGTCTCTGTTTCTCCATAGAGTGATTCTGGTTTCACCAGAGCACTATTGAACTTCTCCAAATAGTGAAGCCTTTGTGGATTGCGATGCTAGGGTGGGGTTGAAGTGATCAAGAAGAGGAGGAAACAAGGAGGATTTCTACTATAGAATTATCACATAATTGTATCAAGTGTTTTTAAACACTTTGGGAGAAACTATAATCCTATTTTAAGGACTTTATTATCTTCAAGTTTCTTAGGAATCAAAATAATTTTCATTTTGGTTTTAAAATGAACAAGCAAAGGGTTAAAAAGAACCTTAGTAACTTACTAGAGTTGGTTTTGGATTTAAAATTTGAACAAACAAACTTCACATATCATCTCAAGGTGCTATTAAAAAGAATCCATTACTACTTTTGAAAACTAAAATGAACATGTGTATTCTTTGTTTTGTAATCTCTTTTACAAATTAATATCATTTAAAAGGTGTATGCCCTTCTCTCATGCTTCATAGTGATCTTGAGAATCAAAAGTCTTTTGGTGATATTAAGTTGTATAAAAGATTGCCTCCACACTTCAATTTGGGGTTCCTTAAAATCGAACAAAATATTGCTAGTGTGAGTTAGGTATATTGCATATGTTCTCTCTTTGTATTAGCACAATTCTTCTTGTTGGGGCAGCAGTGGGGCATCCAAAAAAAAAAAATTAGAAATTTTTTGAATTTTGATCTCGACAAGGTTATTCTTTGAACCAACGTAGTAGGAACACTGCTTCAAAGAGGGGCAAAATGTAGATGTTCAAATTATCCTGATTGATATCACACACTTGATCCTGATTCACTTACATCATGTCTTCCTAAAATCACTTCTTTACTAACCAGTTAATTAAATAATCCTTATTTAACTAATTAATCATAATTCCTCTTTTTATTAAATAAATCACTTTATTTGATCAAACCATCATCTATTAACTAAATAAATCATTTTATTTAATTAATCCTAATATTTCCTCTTTGATTAAATAAATCAATTTTATTTAATCCAAATGTTCCTCTTTTAATTAAATAATTCATTTTATTTGGTTAAATCACATTCCCTTATTTGATTAAATCTATCATCACCCTTTTTAATTAAATAAATCAAACTTTATTTAATTAAATCTAATTCCCATTATTACTCTCATTTGATTAAATAAATCTAAAAATCTAAGTCAAATGTCAAATCAAACTAATCTCCACCTAAGTGAATTAAATCCTAATTAACTCTAACTCTAATCCATCAAATCCTCTAGATTTTGCAACTTGCACATGTAAATCAATTTAATTGATTTATAAATTTTCCTATTTTCATTCAAAAAGGTATCTCATTGAAATATTCCTCCAATTTGAAATCTCCCTCCCAAAAGGACTTGTCCTCCAACATGACATTAAAGCCTCTTAAAAGTCCTTTTTCTTGAGCCAAGTGGCATTAACTCATCTTGCACATCTTCTTCCACAAGCCATCTTTCAAAATTCAAATTCCCACCTAATTGCATTTATTTGCACATTGATCAAAATGTGCTCCACCTCTCTTCAAATAGCATGTTGACAAGTGGCACAATGCCATTGGGTCAAGTTTAATCCCACATTCTCCCACATTCTCATTTTTCCATCCTTCTTTCCTATAAATGAAGAGTTCCTCTATTTATTTTGGGTCCACAATATTAGGCATTCTGATACACAATTTTATGCAAGGTTATTATCTTCAAATTTTAGGCAAGTAAATCCATTGTTCATCAAGGTTTTCATAGAATGCCACCAATTTTAGCTAAGTTAAATGATAAAATTTCATCAAGGAGCACATAATCATCAAGGCTTTGTAAAGAATTAGGAAAGGGCTATTTTCCACATCAAAATAGTACTAATTCCCCAATGGGATGTTGGTTTGAGCATTTGAATAAAATTTATTAGCTTTCATTTAATCATTTTACTTTATTTCTTGTTGATTGTGATTGAATGAATTTCATGGGGAATGATTGTTTTGGACTTGTTTAATGACTAATATTGTGTTGTTTAATGATGTTTGAGCAGGTCTAGAGCAAGCGTTCACATTTTGGCTCGAGAAGGAGGGAAAATCTCAAGAAATTAACATGTTTTTTTCAAAAATTCCACTATTTTTTGTGTCTACAGGAAGGAGAAAAACTATCAGTCTAGCATCACTATATAGTGATGCTACATCTTCTCCAAAAATAAATGCTCCTTTCATTTTCCACTTAGGCCAACTAGTCAATCTCTAAATCATGGCGTAAACACATATGCGGTCTTTGTTTCTCCATAGAGCAAGGTTGGTTTCACCTGAGTGCCATTGAACTACTCCAAACAATGACGAATTTATGTATTGCGATGCTAGGGTGGGGTTGAAGTGATCAAGAAGAGGGGGAAAAAAGGAGGAGTTCTACTATGGCATTATCACATAATTGTATCAAGTGTTTTTAAACACTTTGGGAGCAATTATAATCTCGTTTTAAGGACTTTGTTATCTTCAAGTTTCTTAGGAATCAAAATAATTTTTGTTTGGGTTTTAAAAATAACAAGCAAAGGGTTAAAAATAACCTTAGGAACTTACTAGAGTTTCTTTTGGATTTAAAAATTGAACAGACAAACTTCACATTTCATCTTCGTGCTATTAAAAAGAATCCATTACTACTTTTGAAAACTAAAATGAAAATGTGTATTTTTTGTTTTGTAATCTCTTTTACAAATTAATATCATTTAAAAGGTGTATGCACTTCTCTCATGCTTCATAGCGATCTTGAGAATCAAAATTCTTTTGGTGATATTAAGTTGTATAAAATATTTCCTCCACACTTCAATTTGGGGTTTCTTAAAATCGAACAAAATATTTCTAGTGTGAGTTAGGTATATCGCATGTGTTCTCTCTTTGTTCATGCAAACAAAGATTGATCGAACTACAGATGTGCTTGCTCGCTATTTTTTATCTTTAGAGGGCTTGCCTTGGTGAGAGAAAGTACTCACCCCAAGGGAATGACCCAACTAGGAACACACTAAACCCAAGCAACTTCCGCCCGGTATATAAGTGTCGGTACTTGAGGAAAGTTCAAGTATCACGAGGATTGTTTTGACAAGAAGGGCATAAATGGTCTCTTTCCATATGGATGATCCTCCACAAATGGGATTCCTATACTAGAACCTTTGTTATAGTAATCCAAATCCCTATCTATTTGTTGGTGCAAGAAAAATTGTTTTGAAGCCATCCCATGTACTTATGGTTCAAAGTAGAGATGAAAAGTTCATCATGGGAGATTCATGAGAAATGAAGCTTGGCTGACCCAAGAACTGTGTGCCATAGAGGGGAGCCAGTGTGGTCAAGATTCCAAACATCTGCTTTGAATAATTGCAACTAGATTTATCCAAGTGGGAATTCAACAAATATTGTCTCTTTTCATCCTAGGGTTGTGCATCATTTTAGAATCAAAATACTTTGCTTAGATCTAAAACGTTGGTAAAAAAACATTCACCAAAAATCCTCAAAATTTCAAACTCTTTAGGAGGAGCAAATACCTTTGAAAAAATCCAAGTGCTCTTGCTTGCCCTAGGTATTTCATCCTTTGAGGCTTCTAAGTATTTGGATTTACATCACACTTTTCTCTTACTAAATTCAACATTAGGAAACCATTCCCTTGATTTTCTTAATTTCCACATAATGGACCTTGTGGGATGAAAGGAAATTAAGACATTAGACATTCAGTTTGAAAACTAATCAAGACAGTTTTTATGGTAAAAAGAACTAATCTAAACAAGATAAAAGACAATTGAACCTCACATGTGCTTGATCCCATTATTTTCCACAAATTCAAAGTTCCCAAGCCAAATCTTCATTAGCATCTTAGTCCAAAAGCTCATGAGGAGCATCTTTCAAGACTTCTCGAAGTTAGAGAAAGGTTGGTCTATAATGTTTACAAAAGGGCCTCAAATAAAAATCCTAATTTGTACAAATTTTATTATAATCAAAACCAAAGTCTCTTTCAAAGATTTGCATTTCTCACATAGGAAGTACAAGCATATTCTTCAATGCCAAGGTCTTGTAGAAAGGAAGTCTCTCTAGGTCTAATCTAGGACCAAAATCAACATTTTCATCCATCCCTCAAACTTCAATCAAATCTCATCTCACCAACAACTCTTAGAATCTTGGAAAAATCCCTCATGCTAGACTTTTGGAAAATCCTTTAAATCAAAAATCCTTTTGTTTGACTAAGTATGTGTAGATGAATCCTTCTTCCTATGCTTAGTCAAATTATCACTTTGTGGACAAATTTATCCCAAGATAACATCCAACATCTTGGGTTTTATGAGTTCATTATCCAAATCCAAATCAAATTAGATCAAAAATCCAAAATTGAAAAGTCCCCAAAGCCTAGTATCGCTTCAAGATTCTTAAAAGTTCAATCATTCACACCATCCATTCTCCATCTTTCATCATCATCCTTTGATCCTTAAAGAAAACCTAGATTTTATTCTTTGAGCCTAAAATTTTAGATCAATCTAAGATGTTAGAGATTCATCTCTTACATTCTTGAAAATTTATCCTCATTTTATGGTTCAAAATCAATCTCAGTACAAGAAAAACATGGAAGCCAACAAAGAAATATCTACTTCAAGTGACTTGAGTCAAACTGCACCCGAATTCAATCCCATTGGATCTAGAAATCCTCCACCCAATATTCCTCTATTACCACAAGATCCACAAGAGGAAGGTCAAGTGGAATACATCACCAATAATTTCTTGGGGATGACTCAAGATGAAATCATAGAAATGGTCCAAAATCCTGAAAAATCACAAAATTGTCAATGGCATGATGAGACTCAATCTTTCACAATATATGCTAGAATTGGAAAAAGAAGTGGCTAAACTCCCTTCTAATTTTTATGTAAATACTATTGTGGAGAAACCTCTTGATATTATGTCACTGGTCTCCTTCACACCATCTTTTCAAAACATCATTCAACTCATCCCCCAACCCACATCATCTCTTTCACCAACTCAAACAATTGTCAACAAGGGGAGCTCATCACTTCATTCTCCTCAAATACATCCCCTTGTGAAAAACCAAGACTTGGATGCGAAAACCATCTTGGGTCAATCTGTTCCTCAAGATCTAAAACACCCATACGTTCAACTCATCTTTCATGACACCAATAATCCATCCGCTTTCACTACAATACCAAAATATCCTCTTAATGCACTAGTCTCTCTCCCCATGACCTCATAAGGAGAAGGTGGATTATTTGGACAAGGGGGAATCCTTGATCCCTCATCATCATCATTTTATCAAGTGAACATACCACCTATTCTCCCACTACTTCCCCCACTTACATCAACATCCACACCAATCCTTGGTTTAGGGCAACCCCCTTTACTTATCCAAAATCAACCAAATCAAATCAGCACACCAAGCATACCAAATCCTCCAAGAATTCCACCACTATCACAAAAATAGGTGGCAATCCAAATACCTCAATCAACCATCACACCATCCAAGACACCTCAAGTGTCTCAAAACATGGTCTCCCAAGGACCTACTCATCCACCATACCTCCCACCTCACAACCCATTGTCATCACTCAAATGCCTCAACAACCACCCCAAAAAAGTCTCATCACACCATCTCATACCATTCCAAATCCTCCACCTCTTCTACCAAATCCAAGCATGGCCAACCAATATAGAATCACTTTACAAGTGACATAACAAACATACCAAAAGGCACTCCAAAAATTCCAAACCCAGAAAGTTGCACAAGTTGCACAACAATCTCAATAGGCTGCTCAATCACAAGCACAATCATTGGTACAATAGAAACAAGACCAAGTACAAGAATAAGATTTATTGCAACAACAACAAGCTACACAAGTTGTGCAAGTTGCACAAGCCACTCAAGTTTCCCAAGCTACCCAAGCTACAAAAGCACAAGCACAAGCCCAACTTTAAGCGCAACAAGCTCAAGCACATGCCTTGTTATAGCAATAGGCGTATAAATAAGATTTACAACAATATTAGGTGCAACAACAAGCAGCTCAACAGCAAGCCCAACAACAAGCATTGTTGGTTCAACAACAAAAGAAATCCCAAAAAACAAGCGTTGTTGGTTCAACAACAACAAGAAGCCCAAAAAACAAGCATTGTTGGCACAACAACAAGAAGAAGCCAAACAACAAGAATTGTTGGTGCAACAAAAACAACAGGGCCAACAAAAAGCTTTATTGGTACATTAACAACTACAAGCATGTCAACAAGCATTGGTTGCACAAAAAATTCCCACTAATGCACCACCTAGTCCACAAGTCACCACACCCATCATCGAAACTACTACTCCAACCCGAAACACATTCATTCCACCACCTGACCCTCAAAGCAACTTGTTTGCCCAAACCAAAAGACTCTAACAATAGGTGTTTTACATCCAATATAGGAAGACCCCTAAATCAAAAGGGAGTCTATACCCTTATCCATTCGACAAGAGCATTGTCATGAAACCATTCCCACAAGGCTTCGAGATCCAAAAATTTGACAAGTACCATGGACTTGGAAATCCTAAAGATCACATTAGGGAGTTCCACGTGCACTACATGGAAGAAGCTTATGATGACTCCTATCTAATGAGGCTCTTCCTACGAAGTTTGGTTGGCCCAGCCATGGAATGGTTCTCCCGACTTCCTCCAGGAATCAAGAAGTTCCAAGAAATCGTAGATGCATTCTTGCAAAATTATGCATTCAACATGGGCATGGACATAAGCTTGGAGAAACTATCCAACCTCAAGAAAAAAATGGAGAATCATTTGCATCTTTCTTACAATGATGGTGATCCAAAGATAATAGAAGCAAGTGGGCCATGCGAGAAGAATGGAAAGTGGGAACTATCATCAAAAAATTTGAAGGAACTTTGTCCTTCCATATCAAAGTATAGTGCATCACCTCCTACAATCAAATCATCCCTAAAGATCTCAGCATTGAAAGAGCCTTCATCACACAAGGGGGGACACCTACTTATCAATATAATCACCCATCGACAACCTATAATGACAAACCATGAACATGGGTGAAAAACAAGAATGTTACCAATGATGGTGTTGTTGATGCTAAGGTTGTGATTAATGCTCCAAAGCCAAAAATGTAACAAAAAATGCATCAACAACCTCAAAATAATACCCAAAACACCCCCAATCCAACACATCTCAGCAGCAAAACAACATGTAGACAATCAATAATGTCAATGACCAAGGTGCACCATCCACAAGAAACTGATATCACTCAAAGGGAAAGTACACACCTCTTGGAGAATCAGTTGAATCTATCATGAAACAACTCATTGATGCCAACATCATCACACTCCCAATCATAAAGAATTACCAGGAGCCTCAAGTTAAGCCACCATGGTATAATGAGAAGCACTTGTGTGATTTTCATAAAATAAAGGGGCACACAATGACCGGCTGCATGAGACGCAAGAACCTAATCAAAGACCTCATTGACAACAGGACCATCAAAGTTGAGCAATCGACTAGAAATCAATACCTTAAGATATACACAAATATGATGCCGGATCACAAGTCAAAAAAAAATGGAAAAGGAAAGAATTATGGCAACATCAACCACATTTATGACCATGTAGTTGCATCCTTAGATGAATGGGTAGGTGTTGTCCATATCCCCAGATCGAAAGCCGAGTGTGGAGTCACTACATGAGGTGGAAAAATCACTATCCCTGGACCATCTGTGCAAGCAAGAACACCCCCCACAAATTCAAAATCTGTCACCAGTGGCTACAATGTCTTGGAACATCTAAAGAGGACCCCAACCCAGATCTCCATCATGGAGTTACTAAAAAAATTTCCTGCACATAAGGAGATTTTAGAAAAGGCTCTTGTTGATTCTTTTGTGCCCATAGACCTTGATGCAAATGAGTTCTAGGCTATGGTCAGACACATCACCATGCCACATTCCTCTCATTCTTTGAACAGGACCTCCTCACCCAACCATCCCACAATCGTGCACTTCATCTTGAAGTCTTTTTCCATAAGAATAAAGTCAAATGGGTCTTGGTGGATGGAGGTGCAGGGTTGAATATTTGTTGCCTCAAGCTGATAAAAAATCTGGGATTTTCTGAAGAAATGATTGAAAAGGGAAAAGGCATTAGCATATGGGCCTATGATGATCAGGAAAGAGTGTCTCAAGGTACCATTCAACTTCCTATCCAAGTAAGACCAACCATCATGGACACTACTTGCCAAGTCCTCGACCTTGACCTCCCTTATAACATTCTCCTAGGGTACTCATGGATTTATGGGATGAAAGAAGTTGCATCCAAATTTCACCAATGTGTTAAATTCCCCTTTGAAAATCAAGATATTACCATCCATGGTGATCTCAATCCCTTTGCTTACAGTACAAACCTTGAAGCCAAATATTACAAATTATCGCAAGTTCCTAAAATTGATGAAGGCCCTTCAACTCTGTATGTGGATCCATCCTCCTTACCATCCACATCCGCTTTTGAGATAGAGACACCTTCCATTCCCACCATTTATAATATCAAGGTCATTATCCAAGACAATGGGTGTGGAGATTACAAGATTGAAAAGGGTGCCTTTCTAATAGGAGAGTTACCTCAATCTCCTAAGTCCCATGGACATCCGTAACCAGGAAACACAACATCTCAAACCTTCAAAGAAGAACCCTCCAAATTTAGAAGTTGGGAGGATCTAGGCTGAGAAATGGTGAACAAAAAAACGTATATCCAGCCTCCTCTATCAAGACAAAAGACCTGTACCAACCCTTCCTATGGATGATGCTAACAGAGGACTTCAATTAATGTTGGGAATGGGCTATAATAAGAATGAAAGCCTAGGGGAAAATAGAAATGATTGATTAGAACCCATCATTTCTAAGAAGCACATAAAAAATCTTGGCCTTGGATGTACCTCTTTGAGTATAACTGTATGTGGCAGGAGTCCTCCCATTAAAGAAGTCAAAAATCCCCTTCATTTACCAGTGTCTATAGTTCTATGTTTAGATAACTATACCTTTGACATAACTAATGTATTTAGTGACAATGATGAGGATCACCTCACTGACCTACCCATGTTGTTTGAGGACTCTTCCCTATTTATGATTTCCACTATCTTTTGAGACGAATAACCAAACCCATGAGTTAAAACTAGTGTATCCCCAACTAATAGGCTACGACCAATGAGGACCGCCAATTTTAGACTCATTTGAAAATGATGAGGCACTCTTAGAATTCATGGGAACTATGGCATAATTTACCTTGTGGAGACCATAAAGCAATATTTGACATTGAATTGGGCACACATACTTATTATGGGGAAATGATTGAATCCCTTAGTAGCAAAATTGAAAATTTTAGAATAATCTCTAGGTCTTTAAGTGAAAACCACATTGTGGCACTTTCAGACCCAAAAAAAGTAAAAATAAAGGAGGCATCCAATGGTGAAAACATCCTTTTGGCACTGGAGGATGGGGAATTCAATATTCCTCTTAGTGCTATTTATCTAGAGAAGTCAGCAGTCTTAGTAGGAAAATGCAATCCCATCAACTTAGGGACTGAGGCAATGACACATATAACCTTCTATGTAGAATCACTTCTAATTGAAGAACAAGAGCTCTTAGCTATGTTTCTGAGAGAAAGAAAGGTAAAATTTTCATGGACCTAGTATATCTAGAGGTGAAGCCAGTGAAACAAAAGCTAAGGAAAATGCATCCAAAGATTGCACTATTAGTCAAGCTTGAGTTGCAGAAACTCCTAGATGTTGGCTTCATTGATTATCATGAGTGGGTCTTAAACTTGGTACCAGTCACTAAGCCCACTGGGGCATCCACATCTACACTGACTTTGGAGATCTAAAAAAAGCATGTCCGAAGGATGATTTCCCTCTACCAAACATAGACATGATTGTGGATATGATGGTGGGGCATGAAATGCTATCACTAATGGATGGATTCTCAAGGTAAAAATAGATCATGATAGCCAAAGAAGATAAACATAAGATGGATTTTACCTATCCATGGGGAACATATTGCTAGAACATGATTCCATTTGGATTTAAGAATGCTGAAGCCAACTATCAAAGGGCCATGACTCTCATTTTTCATGAAATGATTCACAAGTCTATAGAGGACTATGTGGATGACATAATGGCCAAGTCAAGAAAGTGACGAGATCACATAGTAGCACTGAGCTCCATCTTTGATAGGCTTGAAGAATACTGGGTTAGACTCAACCCTAAGAAATGTGTCTTCGTGGTACAATTAGGCAAGTTACTAGGGTACATTGTATCCATGAGAGGAATCAAGATAGACCCCGCCAAAGTTAAAGAAATTATTGAGATGGAAGCACCAAGAACGTTGAAGCAACTAAGAAGCTTACTAGGAAGACTCCAGTCCATTCGTAGATTCATAGCACAATTAACAGATAAGGCTATCCTGTATTCTCATATACTCTACAAGGGGGTAGTATAAAAATGGGATGAGAAATGTGATCAGGTGTTCAACAAGATCAAGGAGTACTTTCTCACACCACCAGTTCTCATGCCACCAATTCTAGGAAAACCCTTGATCCTCTATATATCACCAACAACAACAACCCTTGGTGCTCTCTTAGCATAACATGATGAAAATGGGAAGGAAAGAGCTATTTACTACATCAGTAGAACCATGGCAGGACATGAGCTAAATTACACATCCATTGAGAAGTCTTGCTTAATAGTCATATTCGTAGCATAGAAATTCAAACACTATATGTTGGCACACCAAATACAACTCATTGCCAAGATAGGCCCTCTCAAGTATCTGCTTTCTAAAGCAATGCTCACAGGGTGAATAGCTAAATTGGTTATGATCCTAACAGAACACAACATTGAGTATGTGGAACATAAGGCCATTAAAGGACAAGTGATTGTATATCAACTGGCAGAAGCACCAATATACTTAGAGAATCAACTAGTGTCAGAATTCCCTGGCGATTCCATCTTTAATGTAAGCATAGCAGATCACTAGAAAATGTACATTGATGGATCCTACACACCGCATGGGTTAGGAGCTAGAATCTTCTTCATTACACCACAAGGATATTGCATACCCAAATCATATAAGCTATCCTTTGCTTGCACAAACAACATTATGGAATAAGAGGATCTTGTCATATGGATGAGAATTGTTGTACAGTGGAAGATCATGGCACTCAAGGTCTATGGAGATTCACAACTTATCATCAACCAAATAAATGATGAATACCAAAAAAAGGATGAAAAATTGACTCCATACAAGAAACTGGTGGAAAGCCTCAAAGAGTCCTTCATTGATATGACCTTCGAGAAAATTCCAAGAGAAAATAAGAGAGTAGTGGATGTTATGCAACAATTAGATCACTACTATATGTCCCACACAATGTCCCAAGGAAAGAATTCCTTGTAGAGCAGCTTCTCATACCAACATTTGAGGTACCAGAGTCTGAATTTGTGTGTGAAATCATTGGTCTTGGTAACCCGTGGTATCATGAAATATGCACTTATCTAAGAATAGGAGTCCTCCCTATCAATATCACTTCGGACCTTAAGAAAACATTTTTCAAGAAGTCAAACCACTTTGTTATCTTAGGGGACACCCTATACTATAGGAGTGTTGAGGGAACCCTTTTATGATGCTTAAATGTTGATAAAGCTTTGACTTCTTTAATAGAGGTACATAATGGCATCCACGGTTCACATTCGAGTGGTATGACCTTGGCCAATTAGCTACTAAGAATGGGGTACTATTGGCCAAAAATGGAGAAGGAAGCTCACAAATATGTCAAGCAGTGCTTGAAATGTCAACGACATGGGGATCTCATCCATGCACTAGCTCAAGAGCTCCACCTGATTGTTACACCTTGGCCTTTATCACAGTGGGGGCTCAATCTCATTGGAAAAATCACCCCCACCTCATCTAGTGGACATAAGTTCATCATTACCACCACATAATACTTTACAAAGTGGGTAGAGGCCATTCCAATGACCTATATTACAAGAATGAAAATTTCCAAGTTCATCCTAAATTACCTCATTTTCCACTACAATATCCCCCGATCCATTATCTCAGATAACGAGACACCTTTCAAAAAATAGGATTTCTGAGACCTATGCCAAAAATTCAACATCCAACATTGCTTTTCTACTCCATAATACCCCCAGGGTAATGACCAACTTGAGGCTATGAATAAAACCATCCTCAAAATCCTCAAGAAAATAGTCAATGACATTGTTCGTGACTGGCATCTGCAGTTGAATCTCACCCTCCAGGCCTACCAAACAAGCATCTGCACACCAACAAGTGCAACCCCTTTTTCCATGGTCTACGGATTAGAAGCCATTCTCCTCATTGAGATCAAACTTGCATCCCTAAGAATATCACTGCAAAATCTCATAACAAATAAAGAATATTGAATCTCATGATTGAATGAGATAGAATTAATGGATGAGTAGTGCATGGATGCCTTAAACCATTTGCAAGTCTACCAAAATCATCTCAAACGAAGCTACAACAAGAAGATCTAAAACTGGTCATTTCAAGTTGGCGAGCTGGTATTGAAGGAGAATCAAAAGAACGTACCAAATCCAGATAGCAAGGGCAATTTTGAACCCAATTGGTTGAGACCATTCATCATCTAAGAAAGCTACAAGTCAGGGGCATATCAGTTATTAACACCCAAAGGGGAACCTCTGTAGGAGCCCATGAATAGCTCCCATCTCAAAAAGTTTTATGCTTGGTATTTTAAGGATAAAACCAAAAATACAAAAAAATAAAAAATATAAAAATCCAACAAGAAAAAAAGTCAAAAAAAAAGGATTAAAAAAAAATAGTAAAGATAAAAATCATCCTCTAAGTGAAAACACTTTAGTGGCACTTTGGGAAAGTACCTTGGTGAAATCCTGGCAAACAGGGGCCTTGTATAAATAAAGCACTTTCCATCCACCATGATCTCAATGGCTTGTTCTACATCATTCATCCATCACACTCCATTGACTCTTTCATTCACACATGTTTGCATCATGGCTTGGTCATGTGTTTGTATCATGATCTCTCCTAGAACTACTTGGCATATTCCCAAGGTCAGTTTGTCTTGCCTATATCGAGGTAGTCTATCACATCACACCGGGGGAAAGTTCTTGTACCTGCATCAGATTAGATTTGTGTATATCTTTGAAATCTTCCTAAAGTTAAAAAATCAAACAAAATCATAAAATCCTTGAAAAAATCCAAAACATTTGTAAAACCCTTCAAAAAATTCAAAAACATCCAAATCATATCAAAATCCAAAAACAGGTCAAAAATTCAGAAAAAAGTAACAAAAAATGGTATTCTAACTACGTCATCTCTGAGCTTAAACATAGGCAAGGCTAATCCTTGATCGGCCCTCGAGACACAAAATCCAAAAACATTCATAAAATCTCATAAAACACAAAAACATCAGAAAATAAAAAAATCCAAAAAAAATCATAAAATCTGATAAAAAACCAAAAACATTAGAAAATTTGAAAATCAAAACATTTGTAAAACATCTCAAAAATCCCAAAACAGCCTCAAAACACTGTAAAATACCAAAAACATTCAAAAATACCAAAAAATCATTCGTCCTATTTCGCTTTCACCTGCAATAAGCATCCGCTCATAATAAATCAATCGTCACTTTCATCCTTTGGAAAAACAATTAGAAGCAAGTCTAGCAGATTAAAAGTGTGTTCTCAAACGTCAAGGTCTTCAGTCTAGATGAGTAGGTAAGAAAGTTAGTCAACTTAGAGTATCAATATCCTATCATCTAGTCAATGATAAATCATTTGATAACATCATGTCCTAGGATGCATCCTTCCTACAATGGACATCCACATTCTAGGCATCACCGTAGTTTAGTCTTGGCTAGCAGTATGAAGAACATTAGTTTGTTTTCTTGATCTTTGTCTTTTGATTTATCTAATTGCGCTCATTCCAATGACCTATCGATGATGTCTAAACAAAAATATTTAGAGAGAAAGGAATGGGGCAACGATCATTATCTTTTTATCTGCAATGTTTGTTGGATGTTCTTGTAATATAACCTTGGTCATGCATGCTTTGTTTGGTTTGTAGGGAGGGTGTTTTAGTTGTCTTTTGACCACATAGGAAGACTTTCCTTTCTAAGTTTTAGTCCGAGATACTTAAAATATCTGAACTACATTTTAAATAAATTTGTGTATCCCAAGTGTGAATAGGAATACTCATATCTGATTGATTGAGTCAAAGTCCATCACACTAGGTGCAACACCATCCTAGTTATTTATACCTTGATGCATCATGCATATGTGTGTTATCAAACATAAGGTAAGTAAGCCCTTTTAAAATCCCAATTCCTGATAAGCAATACATCATCATCTCTAATAAAGTCTTAATGCTTCATACACTTGTTGGACTCCTACATCTTTTAGGAATCAAGGGTTTATGCATCCATCTTATTCTTCTTATTCTTCTATATTTACCACCATTTATATCCAAATTTGTGTGATATCTCAAAATATACATGAGGCTACCCATGGCCGATGACTGTCTATACATCATCAAAATTGTTTACGCCAAATATATGATCTTTCTAAAGAATTATCTTTCGTCCTTTGATAAGTGGAACCACTCTTCTCATATTTTATCACAATATTGATTAGAAAATTAACATGTTCGCTTGATCTCTCGAGGGGGTAGTGTACTAGCGTAATTCTTCTCCTTGGGGCAGTAGTGGGGCATCCAATTTATTTATTTTTTGAATTTTAATCTCAATAAGGTTATTCTTTGAACCAACGCAACAGGCACATTGCTTCAAAGAGGGAAAAAATGTAGATGTTTAAATTATCCTGATTGATATCACACACCTGATCCTGATTCACTAACATCATTTTTTCCGAAAATAACTTCTTTACTAAACAGTTAATTAAATAATCCGTGTTTAATTAATTCATCATAATTCCTCTTTTATTAAATAAATCACTTTATTTGATTAAATCATCATCTTCTATTAATTAAATAAATCATTTTATTTAATTAATCCTAATATTTCCTCTTTGATTAAATAAATCAAACTTTATTTGATTAAATCTAATGCCCATTATTCCTCTCATTTGATTTAAATAAATCTAAAAATCTAAGTCAAATTTAAAATCAAACATATCTCCACCTAAGTAAATTAAATCCTAATTATCTCTAACTCTAATCCATCAAATCCTCTAGATTTTGCAACTTGCACATGTAAATCAATTTAATTGATTTATAAATTCTCCTATTTTCATTCAAAAAGGTATCTCATTTGAATATTCGTCCAATTTGAAATCTCCCTCCCAAAAGGACTTGTCCTCCAACATGGCTTTAAAGCCTCTTACAAGTCCTTTATCTTGAGCCAAGTGGCATTAACTCCTCTTCCACATCTTCTTCCACAAGCCATCTTTCAAATTCAAATTTCCACCTAATTGCATATATTTGCACATTGATCAAAATGTGCTCCACCTCTCTTCAAATAGCATGTTGACAAATGACATAATGCCACTGGGTCAAGTTTAATCCCATAGTCTACCTATTACTCATTTCTCCATCCTTATTTCCTATAAATGGAGAGTTCCTCTATTGATTTTGGATCCACAATCTTAGGAATTTTGATACACAATTTTATGCAACGTTATTATCTACAAATTTAGGAAAGTTCATCCATTGTTCATCAAGGTGTTGATAGAATTCCATCAATTTTAGCTAAGTTATGATCAAATTTCATCAATGAGAACATAATCATCAACAATCTTCATCAAGGCTTTGCAAAGAATTGGGAAAGGGCTAGTTTCCACATCAAAATAGCACCAATTCCCCAATGGGATGTTGGTTTAAGCATTTGAATAAGATTCATTAGATTTCATTTAATCATTTTACTTTGTTTCTTGTTCATTGTGTTTGAATTAATTTCATGGGGAATTATTGTTTTGGAATTTTTGAATGACAAATATTGTGTTGTTTAATGATGTCTAAATAGGTCTAGAAAAACCATTCAAGTTTGATGTTCTTTATCTCTTTGTGCATTACTCTATTTATAACTACATTCTTCTATATGTTGTAATTTTTTACCTTTTCATTGGTCTTTCTCTTTTCTTTTCCTTTTATTTATGTCTTTTATTTTCCTTTTGGGGATGATGCAAGGCGTCGAGAAACCCTATGTCTCTTCTATGTTGACCCAAAAGATCTTTCATTATATTTATTTTTCATTCATGTTTGTCTTGTGTTTTCCTTTTGGGGATGACGCAAGGCATCGAGATACCTAGGTCTCTTCCATGTTGACCAAAAATATTTTTCATTATCTTTTCTTTTCCTTTCATTTTTTTCTTATGTTTTCCTTTTGGGGATGATGCAAGGCATCAAGACACCCTATGTCTCTTCCATGTTGACTCAAAAGGTTTTTTATTTGTTTTCAGT
The DNA here is from genome assembly GCA_007115665.2 of Sequoiadendron giganteum. Taxonomy (NCBI): domain Eukaryota; kingdom Viridiplantae; phylum Streptophyta; class Pinopsida; order Cupressales; family Cupressaceae; genus Sequoiadendron; species Sequoiadendron giganteum. The sequence goes on along the minus strand of VCHN02000014.1, from coordinate 74,958,785 downwards.
CTCTTTGTGTCATTCTTCCAATTCTATGTGTATTTAGGGAATGATGATAGTTCTTATCTCTATAATACAATTACAACAAAGATTGATACTGGCCCAAAATCCATATATCCCTTATGTGTTTCTGGGTGATAACCCTCTCTTCCTTTTACTTCTCATGTTTGTCTACTTTAAAGTAATTGCTCACAACATGGTATTTATCAATTTCTTTAAAGTGGGGGATACATTGGCCTTATTTTGGCATTATCTTGGCATGATTTCATTTTCTTTTCCATATTCCTTGATGTGATTTTCTTACTTCATGCAATGTTTTTTTCTCTTTGTGGTGACATTGGGAGTATTTCCTTCAACAACTTGATCTATTTTGGCATATTATATTCCTCTTAGTGGTGATGTGACACACTACATTCCATAAGTAGTGAATATTTTATCTTTTGGTCGATACTCTCTTAGATACATTAGGAACAATGTCTCCTAAGATTAAGGCCTCACATGAACTAAGAAATATTGCTTCGAACATCCCTCTTTCTTATTGTGTTGCATTTTTGTACCTTATTCAACTAGCTTCACTAGCCCTCCTGAGAATGCATTTTATTTTTGTCCTTATCATAGTCATGGGGGTCTGACTTTGATATGGATCTCTTCAGGCTCACCAAGTGGACAACTAGCTTCACTAGCTCTTGTGAGCATGTATTTTTTTTGCATAGTGGACTTGTAAACTCTTTTTAGACAAACAACCTAGACCTAGTCCATAGCACGTTTGAGAACCAGTCAAAGCTTGATCCGTTGCATTCTTCTTTTTCCTTTTTTCTTTTTCTATCTTTGATGGTGTATGCTTTTGATCTGGTTATGGCTTCATATATCATCCACAAGTGTGTTCCTATGTGTGTATGTTGGTCTGCCATAGGATCTTGATCCTCGGAGCTTGGCTACCCTCTTTTTCATTGTCACCCTATCTTTCTAGCATGTTTACATTTGAAGCCCTCTTGATTGTGTGGTTGGCTACTTTAGTGTGAGTTTTAAGGAAGTTCATCCTCTCACTAAAGTGAGGGTTAAATTTAGTGTAGGGAAATGCATAATCTTGCATTGTCACACTTGTTTGGACCCGCCTTGATTTATTTATCCTTGTTTATGTCTTAATTGGTCCTATTTTGCATCCATAAGCCTAATAAATTATATCTTTTTATGGCTAATCTTGACAGACATCAAAGAATAAATGATAATTTAATGATTTTTATTGCATTTCCTTAATTTTTGGGCCGATACTAAGATGCCACCTAGGGCGTATTTGTCCACCAAAGGTCTTGGGACCCCCTTTCCAAAAGAATATTAAAAGGATCCCTTTTTGGAGGTTGTGCCCTGAGTTTCAAGCCTCGGGACTAAGACACCACCTAGGGCATCTTAGTCCCCCTTAGGCTATTTCAAGATTTAATTTCAAATATTGGTGGGATTTAGCATCCTTTCATTAATGATTTCATATGCCAACTTTTTGTGGTGTAATTTGGGGATATTAATCATGGGTAAGTATAAATAAAAGGTTCTTCCACTCATTTCCAACTAACAAGAAATCAAGTGATCCTAAGCATTCATGCATTATAGAAATTTTTGATCAAGAGACCATTCAAGAGAAATTCATCAAGAATTTGGAGCCATCATCAAGATTCAAGAATCATGCCAAAGATATTCTTCCATCATGTATGTTTTTGAGCTAACATTTGTGATGTAGGGTTTTGATTCAAGCAAGAAATTCAAGTAAATATCTAGAAAGCATTCATTTGATTCAACATCTACATTCAAGCTAGCCACTTCATACAATTTTGCATATTTCATACCAAGCTTTTGGTTAGTTGCAACATAGAACTTTCTTCATTCATCATTTCCCTCCATTATTTCATTTCATTCCAAGGTTTAATTACCAACAAGGGGTTTGACCAAGGCAAACCCCAATTTACTAACAATCAACAAGTTTTTACTATCTTGTGCTTTTATTTTTGTAGATTTAGGCTGACGATCATTTGAAGTGAAAGGTTGTAAAGTTCCAAAGTTGCATTGCAAAGTTTTCCTCTTCACGGAAAGTCATCTACATACTAGATCTGGAGTTTTCAGGACCTGAGATCTAAGAAGAAGGAATTTTAGACATTGAATCTTAAGATCACATTTTGAAGTTGCAGAAATCTAGATTTAGACTAAGTCAAAAGTAAGGGCGTCTTAGTCCTCCAAGTGGTATTTTGCAGAGATTCTATTTTGACATCCAAAGATTATGCAACCCCTAAAAATAGCAGCGGGACTAAGACAACAGTAAGGGCATATTTGTCCCCCATACCATATTTTGACAAATTTTTTGCATTTCCAGAATCCTTATCACATTTCCAGACTTCCTAGGTACATACATCCCAACTTGTTGTTACCTAATTTTGTCCTTTTCACTCATTATTTGGCTTTCATTACTAGGTTTTGTGAGTCAAATGTCAAGTTGTCATTTCCAAGATTTTTCTTGGTGGTGAACCCTTCAAAGCCTAAGGAATCTTTTCAGGTCTCCCTTGTTGAGAATTAACTCACCTTTGTGTTGATAATAAATCCAATTTGGGATCCTAGGTTTCCTTGAATGAACCATTCCCCCTATAAAGGAAAAATCCAATATTAGGGATTCCTTTCTTGTATTGCGAGTCCCTTCTCCTCCAAATCATTTTTCCTAATGGTTCAACAATAGAAGGGAAAAATAATACACATGTATGCAATGTAATATGAAAAAGAAAAATATACATGACAAGAACACAACACAATACATAGCACAATTTAAACATAATAAGCATGATATCATACCTAAGAAAACACATAAAATACATAAAAATAAATAGAATATTAGTACTAACAAGATTCAAGTTTATAAGGCACAAAGATAGGTCTATATTAATTTTTTTTGAGGTACCAAACATCATCCATCTAATGTATATTAGTCAAGATGATTCTCACACAAGGATGTAAAATCACTCATGAGCTACATAGATCTATTGGCTAGCAAGTTGCATTGTGCTAGGTGTCCATGCAATATTATGGGTTTAATGAGGCAATCAAGCTATTTTATGCTAAGACACTCATGAAACACATGGCTCCAATAGAAATCAAACTATATTATGCTAGGTGGCCACATTAAAAAGGGTGCTCAATTTAATGAATCAACAAGTTGTGTTATTCCAAATCCATGAAAAAATTCACTTCAAGGAGTGCATAAAGCTTAACATCATAGGGGATAGAAAAAAATAAACTCAGGGGGTGCATAAAATTTAACTTTCAAGGGGATGAATAAAAATTTCTTCAAGAGGTGCATAAAATTTAACATCCAAGGGGAAGAACAAAACTTGCGTCAAGGGAACATAATACAACACCACCAAAAAGTGTGCTTGAAACATAAAAGGGGAATTTCTTCAGCACATGAAAGGGAACACCTTAGATAATATCACACGTGACAACACCACTAAGAGAGGACAAGTCATGGAATGAAGGATCACTCTTCAAGGAATACTAGCTATAGTATTTCCACCAAAGGGAACATTACATTCCATGAAAAGTCACACTTTTAGGGAATATCAACTATAATACCACCACAAAGGAGACACTAACATAGATCGAGAAGGCCACACTTCTAAAGAACTCATATGATATTGCTATTAACAAGATCATACTTTCTAGGAGATGCATATCATCACCAAAAAGGGACCATTTCTTATAAAAATAATGTGTAGGGTATTATATACCCCCTTAAAATGTCATTGTACTTGCTGCACTAATATTTTAAGGAGATATAAAGGGATCCATTTTAGTAAGGGATGTTCCTAACAAAAGGATACCTAAACCTTGACCCCAAGTGCAGGGACAAAGATGAGCCACAATGAATGATAGCAATTCTCTCCTTGCAAAATAAAATATGATTTCATAAAACCCAATTTATAACCCTATGTATGGTAATGAGCACTGTGTAACACTACTAATACCACATCAAGAGGAGAAAAGGTTCTATGATATGCAAAATAAGATATGTTTGTGTTCTTTCATTTAGTATCTCTTCTTTCTTGTAAAGGTGGTAATGTAATGAATCACAATTATAAAAGTGTTCCTAAAGTACGCTCAATGTCAAACAAAGGATATGGAGCAAGTAAATACAATATCAAAAATTGTCACCCTTGATAATTTCACACTATGTTTTTCTCCCCCATAATTTCCTAAATTATGCATTATGAGGCCTATTTTTACCATTTTTGGATAAATTGCAAGCATAAAACAAATGCATTTATTTGTTTATTTTCCCTCGACGCCTAAATCTCTAGAAAATAGGGTTAGGCTCACAATTTGAATATGTTGATGTCACTATTTTATCATTTGAAATTCAAGTTGCAAATTTTTTGCTATCGAGATCTATTTTGCAGGAAATTAAATAAATGCCTTTAAATATCTAGTTATTGCATCATTTAAAATCTAATGGAAATTTGAGAGAAAAAATAATTGTCAAGAGCAAGTCAAGAGAATTTAGGAGTAGCATGTCAAATCTTATGGGAGTTCATGTATTTTTAATTTATCATTTTTTGTTAAGGATAACCCTTGTTAGGTCTCCGTGCAATTCAAGAAAGCAAGATCCAAGACCTTGAGGTGATGTGAATGACTTAGGGTTCCATTTTTATCTGTTACATTTTAGTGAACCTGAAATTTTGACATCATAAACCTTATGAAATTTGAAGTAATTCAAACCTCGATATAGGTTTTGCATTGCATTTTCTTATATTGTTCATTTATGGTTTCATTTTTGCATCATAAAAGACATAAAATTTCAAAAAAAAATCATACTTTATTACATCAACAAGTAATGAAATTTGTTGAGGTTATGAACACACAATGGGCTACTATATCCCCTCTAATTATTGTACCTCCTAAAACTCATTTTGGACCTCCTAAAAGTCCTATAATTATTGGACATCCTAAATCACCTCTCATTATAGGACCTTCTAAATCTCATGGCCATTTATTAAACTATGCAAAATAACTTACTAGTAATCATGTGTCACACCAACCAAGTTAGCACACAATTTCTCGCACATATAACACTAAAAATAATAAGAAACAAAAATAAACTCCAACATCCATCACATACCTCAACCATATCACCCACCTGCACCTAACATTCCACAATGTAGTGGTACATAATTTTACCTTGTGGAACAACTTCACAACACTTCTACTAAGATTCCCTTATGATATTTAATTCAAACATCACATTTTTACCATGACATGCTTCAAAATTATTTACAAAAAGTTGTTGTCCCTCCTAGGGCTCAGCCAAATGATGTAGTAGCCTTAATTGAGGGTATGAATTCAGGTAATTTGGATATTATATTTCATCAAAGTGAATTAACTCCCTCAGAAACATTGAAAAAATGAGGCTTTGATGGTAATGGTTGTTATTAACAAGGTTGGGATTAGGCATAACCTTATTGACAATGGTTTAGGGATCAATGTTTGTATTGTAAATATTTTGGACAAAATTAGGGTGAATGAGATTAAAATTTAACCAAATAATTTATGCATCCATGGTTTTGATAATGTGGGAAGAGAACCACTAGGTGTAATAACATTACTTATCAAAGTTGGTAAGGTTGTATTACAAACTCCCATCCATGTCATGCCTGATGATCTTTGATACAATATTATCTTGGGTAGAACATGGATTCATGAGATGAGAGGAGTGCCTTCAACACTTCATTATTTAATGAAATACACTTACAAAAACAAGATTTACATGATAAAAATGATCTAAAATTTGAAAATCATTTACAAACTGAAAGAGGAATGAAGAATCCTCTTCAAATATTGACACCAAATGCAAAAGTGAAACCTTTACAAATTGAGGACAAATATGAATGCCTCTCATTAGATTTAACACCTACATTCATGGGGGAATGCAAGATTATACCATCAAAATCGAGAAAAGAAAAAAAATCCATAATGATATAAAAACAATCTATCATTGAATCATAAAAAATATCTAATTCTACAACTACAACAGTGAGGAAAACACAAATTATACATCTATATATTATGAAATGAATTATGAGAATTTGCCTTCTTTGAATGAAATGAAAGCCATTTATGGAAGAGGTTATCAAATTTTGAAATAATTTGGCTATAATGGGAAAGGATATGGTGTAAAATAACAAGGCATTCATGTTCCCATAGAGTCCAACACATAAGAGGCCTTTGTTATTTTCCTTTAAAAATAACAAAAATATCAAAAATACCTTCAATTAATCATACAATAGACAAATAGAATTAGTTTATTCTCCTTTCCATTTGGTAGTTGTAGTACCACACAATGCTTACTACCATGCATGGGGGCATAAATTAAGTTTGATGCAATCATATTTTTTTTTGCAAGGAGCAACATATCATCATCCATTTTTGCTCACCATTCTCCCCATCCTTATGGGAGAAGGGGTTATCTAGCCTTGTGTTAGGTGCATTCATTCTTGCAATGGATCCTTTTATATCTCCTTAAAAGGTTGGTGTAGCAAGTACACTAACATTTTAAGGGAGGGGCATGTAGACACATAAAAATGGCCTCTACTCACAAACCACATTTTTATGTATCTTATCATGCTTTGTCTCAACATAATTAAAATATTTAATTATGTCCAATGTCAACTATTAATTAAATAATTTTTAATTATTTAATTAATTCACGTCTTTTATTCCTCCTGACTATTTAAATAAATAAATTACATTTATTAGTTAAATGCGTCGCTAATTGCTTATGTCACTCTATAATTAAATAAATTCCTAAATTTATTTAATTATTATTAGTCCATTACTTCCTCCTGATTATTTAAAATAAATAAAGTTTATTTATTTATTTAATACGTCATTAATTATTTTTGTCTTCTCATAATTAAATAAATTCTTATTATTTTTTTAATTATTATCCTCTCCAGCTTTCTTTCTAATTTTAAATAAAATCATCCACTTTCTAATTTTCCTCCACAATTAATTATTTAATTGTCTTATTGATTTTCTTTCTAAATTTAAATAAAAGCATTTTATTTAAATTGACAATTTCCCTCTTTCCAAGTAAATAATTTTAAATTATTATTATTTACTATCACATGAATTCACCACTTTGGAATTAATTTAAAATATTAATTTTAAAATAGTATTTCTCTCCACAAAGTAAGTTATTTCTAAAATAACTTGATTTTCTAACTCATACTTTTCCACTTACTAATTCTCATCTCACTCTCACAATTATTCTCCTTTCTTGATTTAATTTCTTAAATTAAATCTTGTCCACTCATTTCAAAATCTTACCCTAACCCTAATTGAGAGTTTCCATTTTGAATCTTGACCATTGATTCTAGGGCATTTCTCAATCTTTAATCTCACCCATCCATCCAAAATTGCATTTTTTATAAAATGCCAATTTTGTCCTCATTTCGACATCTCTTAATATCTTGAAAATTATTTACACTCTCTTGATTTTAGCATTATTTAGCCTTTGTCATTTAGTCACTTAGTTTTCCATGTAGGATTTTGTTATTCTCTTGCATAATAATTTAAGAAATCCTTCAACACTTGTTTGGTCTTAGCAATCATCCCATATTGTCACACATAAAATCTGAGGGCAACATCATTATTGCAGCAAGTTTGAGAAGGTATAATGGAGGTCAACCATGGAGAATGAAGAATTTTGGGTGAGATCATTCCTTTCATTTTCATGTTTGTTTCCTTTGCACTTCATTATTATGGTGGATTTAGGTATTTGCACTAACCATCTATCTTGCAGAAAAATCCATAGTTACATCGGTGAACCTGGCACTTTTAACATGCTTTTGCAGGTTGTCGTACGATTTTTTTTTTTTTTTTGTTTAGTTATAGGTGTACGAAATGATGCACTTGATAGTCCCTGCAACGCAAGTGCTCTATTGTGCCGCATCTGCCTATGCGAGTGATGCAACCGCTCTATCGTGATGCATTTGACTACCTGAGCCGCATTTGGCAGAAGCTGAACCACAATAGATATATCAAGCCACATATGCCAGATAGAATGACGCATCTGCCATATTGAGCTGCATTCGCTCTATTGCGATGCAACTGGCTAGTAACAAATTTTTTCTGTTTTGCCTTTTTCAGTTTCCTTCTATTTTTTTTTTCTGCTTCTACAATAAGGATTTTGAGATACTAATCTGTTTGTGATAGTGTGTGTCAAGCTAGAATCCAACCCATTGTTATTGATTGTTCTTTTTCCACAATTTAATTAATCATGCATTTCACTCATGGGTAAAATGACCAATTACACATTTGCATTAGTTTAAAAAGAACAATCACGCTTCTCATGGGTCTAAAATGAACTGTTAGTTAGCTCACACTACAAACGGTTAAAATGAACCCCTTGCTTGATAACACTACAAATGGTTAAAATGAATGTGTGTTTGATGTGTATTATGATATAGTAACTTTATCACACCTTCACACTTTCAATTTGGGTTTAAAAATAAAAAACCATGGGAGTGTGAGGAAAACATATTGGTGTGCTCTCTCTTTGTTTTTCAATGAAGATTGATTGAACTACGAATATGTTTGCTCAGTTTTGTTAACTTTAGAAATTGGGCCTACTTTGGTGAGAAAAATTACTCACCCCAAAGCGACTCAAACCAGCAACGAAGCTCTTTAGCTGAGCTACTCTTGACCGGCATACAAATGTGAATCCTAAGGGAAAGCCTAGGATTACAAGTGTAGATATGTCATACGAACCAAGTAGTACTCCCCAAAACCCTATTGAGCTTAACCTCTTCAGGCTGGAGTTCCTTCTAAATGGAGCTTAATCTTGTACCCCATGTATGGCCACTTGAACAAGTTTCCAAACTAAAATCTTTGTATAGAGGTGAAAAACCTTTCTATTCTTTGGTGCAACAATGGTCATTGCCAAGGCACCCACACCTGTGTAATTTTTAGTAGAGATGATCAACCTGCCATGGGAGATTCATGGGGGTTGGAATCTTGGTTTCCCTGAGAAGTGAGTGCACTATAAAGGGGAGCCCATAGGGCCAAGCTTCTAAATTCATCCGCTAAGAATATGCAATTGGAGTAAAATCCATGTGGGATCCAAAAGAATATTGTCTTTGCAGCCATAGGGATTTGTAAATGTTTCCTATGTGGTTGTTTTTCACTTTCTTACAACATCATGTGTTTGCCAAGTGTATTCAAACAATATGAAAAAATGAACATCTACCTCAAAATCTGAAACAACACTGCCAAACTGAAACAAATCAACACACTTTGTATTCTGCCAAAAACATTTTTTACCAAAAACTAAACATTGCGATGCATTTGCTTTACCAAATGCCACAATTGCTTTGTCGCACCTCATTTGCAATCTGAAACGTCGTATTTTTCAACAGCAGCTAAAATCCTACAACACATCTACCATATTGCAATGCATTTTCCAAAATTTGAGATTCATCTGACTAATCTTCAAAGCATTTTCCTTCCCGTGATGCAATTTCTTCTAGGAACGATGCATTTGAATTTGTGACACAATTGCCCGTGAACTGGAAAAATATTATTATTGTCAGAAACCTGAGACCAAACATTTGCAAACAAATTTCCTGACATCTTTTTCCAGCAGTCTCTATCTAAAACCAAAGCACTTGTCCAAGTCATCCATGTTTGTATTTTTAGTTTTAGCTTGCAATCCACCATCATCTTCAGGATAGGCAAAGTCTTAAGTCCTCAAATTTGCACACTTTGGGATAGGAAAACTTTCCTTACTTTTTCAAACCATTGTCTCAAAAAATATGTTGTCATTGGACCAAGTCAAAAACAAATTGATTTGTAGGCATTTTCCTCTTGTGAGACATTTCCAACTCATAAGTCTAGTGTGGAAATCTCACCTTGTCACCTTGTCATCTTATCACTTTGTCCTTCAAACAAGTCCATTGACATTCCCAAAATTGAGACATTTCCAAAGCTTTGTATGGTTGAGTGTACCTCTCCTTAAGTGTAACATAATTGTGTGCATCCTAGAATCCTTTGCATTTTAGTCTCCTTATTTTAGTTTCCTTTACATCATTGCACTCCTTATTCCAGAAGAGACCAAAAACATAGTCTTAGTCTCATTCCATCCACCATCATATCTTCAATTCACTTTGACATGCTTGCTAGTCAAATTGAATTCCAGTCTATCAGTAATGGTCAAGCACAACTAGCCATGGACATCAAACAACTATACCTCCAATCTAGATGCAAATTTTCCACAACCCATGGTCAAACACCCACATGCCCTTCTTACCAACAATTCACAAGTCCTATTCATCTATCCATCTACTATCAAGAGTCCCCTAACACCATCCATGGAACTAAGTCACAAAAAACTTCCATTAGTCATACCCACCCTAACCTTGACAAGGGAAACCAACCATCCATCAACCCTTTCCAAATCTCCATGTCATATCCTAGTCCTTTATATACATCCTATATCCACATCCCAACCTAGTACATCATCCTATCCTAGTCCTTCATCTCATCCTAGTCCTTCATACACATCCTATCCTAGTCCTTTATCCACATCCCAACCTAGTCCTTCATACGCTAACCCGTTCCAAGTCTCCAAATCCTATCCTAGTCCATCATATACCAATCCCTTCCAAGACACTCTATCTCTACATACATTTAATAAAATTCAAGATACATGTCAAGAGGATAATCCAAAGAACGACATCATAACATCACCATCATGTCAAGATCAAAGTAGTCCATTCCATGACCCCATCTTTATGTCCACTCAAGAAGTCCTCCTAGAAAATCATGACATACCAAATACACCTATCCTTGGTCAAGATTCCATCCACAACCATGTCATTCAAGATCCTATTTCCAATTATTCAAGACAACCCCATCTTTGACCAAGACACTATCTTTGATCAAGAAGTCCAAAACGATCCACTCCTCAACCTCTATGCCATTCAAGACCAAACACTTAATGATCCTATCTAGGCTCTGACTATTGAAACTTTCCACAATGAGACACTTTCCTCCATGGGAAACATAGATGATCCTCCTATAGAACAAGAGGCTACTATGCTAGACATATTTGCAAATGATCAAGCTATAACTAAATTCAGTGGGCTCTATGAAAATGACCATGAAGACGGTTTCGAGATTGAATGGGAAGCACTAGAAGAATCATCAGAATCCAACATGCCCGAAAATCAAACTGAAGATATTAATAAAAAATCTGTCCAAAATTTTAGTGAAGCTACAACATCTAATCAATTAGAATCATCTATCTTTTTCAAAGTAGGCTTTCTTACAGATGAGAAGATTCCAAGCATTAATTTCCATAATAAGGATGGGTTAGCATCTTGCTTCCAAAAAAGTACCCCATCACAAAAATAATTTGTCAGAACATGCATTAGCAAGGAAATGGACTAGGCCTACACGAGCAAGGAATTATTGAGCTCGTACAAGTTCAGGTAGATTATGGACATCAAGGTCTTGGCTATTCCTCAATCGAATAATATAATAACATCAGTGGTCCCTCCTTGATATTGGGGGCAACTTTATCTCAGATAAACATCAAAATGGGTGTCATGAGTAGTCCTTGTCATAAGATTGTTGCCAACACCCCTTCCCCCCACACCCCAAACCATCATTCCATCATGAATAAACCTTCCATTTGGAACCAACAAAAGTCTTACAAATAAAAAATCCAAAATCACATGTCAAAGGCCATGGAATCAATCAAAAATACAAGTGGACAAATGAAGCTAAAGTGGATCCCAAACAAAATGGATCAAGTCAAGAAAGGAATTAATCAAGCAAAGAAAATATGTCAAATACAAAATTCAATAAAAATGTGGAGCCAAAGCACAAGAAGACTCCCACATATAATACATGTCCACCTCCATCAAAATGGCCATCAAGAAAGACATATAAAAGTGTTGGTTCCAAAAACCATCCTAACTCGACACCTAAAGTTTGGAGAATAAAAATAGCTACATACAAACATCCAAACAATCCTCCAACATCTACCATCATCTTTCATAATCCTACATCTCGCCTAAAGTTCAAACATACCATGTCAAAAATCCGTCACATCTTGGTAGCAACTCTCTATCATAAGGACTCTCATGGCACTCTATCGTGATGTGCATATTCTGATAAGGCCAACTCTAGTATCAACAAGGATCACAATGACATCAATCAGTTGTATGCAAGTGTTATCATCCTAACAAGGAAACTACTTCAAAAAGGTCATTATTGGGATGTCATGGCACCAGTCTCTACATCGGCACCATCAAAGGCTTCAACACAGTCAGTGATCATCTAAAGCATCAAGGCTATCCAGAAAAATGCAAAATTACAAAAAATGGAAAAATAAAAAAACATCATCACCCTAATAAAAACCTAGCAAACAGGTGTCTTGGTGACACCAAAAAATTAGAAAATATCAAAAAAAGTAAAGAGAAAAATTTCATCCAATGGTGAAAACCTGGAAAATAGGCACTTTGGATACATGATGAAAACCTAGCAAACATGCATCATGTGTAGAATAAATCATCTATGTGAACCATTGCACTTAGGGGCAAGTTGTCTCATCTCCCTTACCCTTTGCATGACACATTTCTTATGACATTTCCATCCATCCATCTAAGCCCTATCATGTCCATCCATTTTCCCACCTATTTTGATCTTGAAAGGGACTAAAATACAAACACAAGTCATGCTTTGGGAAACTTTTGACATGTCTAGATCCTTTGGTCCTATGCTATTTATGAAATACCATGTCACCACCTTCATAACATTATCCAAGCCCATACCTTTACACAAATAAATTATCCTTATATGACATAAGCCATCCATGCCTCCTATCTTTTACTAAAGCCATCCATTGTCTTGTTATACCTATTGCCTATCTTGGTTTCCCTTGTCAGTGGTCCAAATATCCTCCATCATCCCCTCTGGCCCTAACGAAGTCATTCGAAATAAAACAATCTTGCAACCTAGCGCATCATCCAAAATAGTCCTTGGCTTTGTCCCTGGCCATGTTGCATACTTTTATCCTCTTGTCATATCATTGTCATCTTCACATTGTTTCAGGATGTGTCATTCCCATGTCAAACATCATTGTCATTGTCATCATCACCTATCTGTTGGTAATCAGCTTGACTAGCAGCAAAATCATGGTTGTCCTTGGATTCATGTGTGTCGGCATCATTCACATGCATTTGTCATAATTTTCATACAACATCAAAAAATATTAAAAATCCTAAAAAGTCTTGAAAAAATCTTAAAAATATGAAAAAGTCCTTAAAAAAGTCGTAAAAATCCTAAAAAGTCCTAGAAAAACACCTAAAAATTGAAAAATGTCCTGAAGAAAATACAAAAGCATCCAAATCAATGTCAAAATCCCAAAAATAGAGCCCAAGTCAGTTAGTCTTTGTCATCTGTCTGAACTATGTTGTCTCTACACATTTGCTACGTAGTCAAGGCCATCAGTCGATGAGTCCCTGAGATTTTAGGTCAGTCCTTTTAGGTTTGTCAAAATAAAAATCATAAGTCAAACATGGTCACATCAGTCAAATAAGTCAGACATAGTCGCACTAGACACAAGATAGTCATTCCAAATGTCAATGTCAAAATTGGTCAAAATCAGAGAACATAAGCCAATCAATCATACAGTCAGAAGCAGTCAACTTGCCAAAACATTAGTCAAAATGTCAATCTCCTCACTTTTTGGTCCTATTCAAGATGTGTCCTTCCTGACCTTAGGCACCATCAAACTGTCAAACCGTCAAAACTATCAAACTATCAAACAATTAATCTTCGCCAAACAAACATTGGCAATACAATTAAATGGCTATTAATTTTTGGCTTTTTTGTCTTATCTTTTTATTTGACTTGTCTTTTGGTCATGTTACTAGCTACCTCGAGGATGTCCCATGAAGGATTTAGAGGTGCAATGATGTCTCATGGCCTATTTTGTTTTCTTTGACTGCTATCTATGGATTGTCTTGACAAAAGGTCTGGGGCAAATTGGCCTCTTGTATAAGTTAGGAAATTCCTAGTCTACGACTATCTGTCTTGCAAGTGGATGACCTTGCACACCTTGGTCTATGTCATTCCTTGGTTTTTTTTGTCCATTTGTGTCATTTTTATCGCCCAATGATGATTCGAGCAACACCTATTAGTACCTTGGCAAATATTGAAGGATTCTAACATGCATTTATTTTTCCGCACTAACTTGCATTTCCTTCTACACACTAACATCCATGTCTTCCACACTAACGTTTCTTCTATTCCTTCATTCTCTAGTCTTCTCATCCATTTCAAGAGCACATTCGTGCCCTCTGAACCCAACTGTCCTCTCAAGGGGGCATACTGCAACCCTCCTCATCATTCTTCTTCATCCTATTTTGCACTGGGGCATATTTTTGACTTATTTTCTTTGCCAAAACGCGACAGGCTGCATTATGACAAAGAGGGGCAAATGTAGACACATAAAAATGGCCTCGACTCACAAACCACATTTTTATACATCTTATCATGCTTCGTCTCAACATTATTAAAATATTTAATTATGTCCTATAGTCCAATGTCAACTATTAATTGAATAATTCTTAATTATTTTATTAATTCATGTCTTTCATTCCTCTTGGCTATTTAAATAAATAAACTACATTTATTATTTAAATACATCACTAATTGATTATGTCACTCTATAATAAAATAAATTCCTAAATGTATTTAATTATTATTAGTCTGTTGCTTCCTCTTGATTATTTAAATAAATAAACTTTATTTATTTATTTAATGTCATTAATTATTTTTGTCTTCTCATAATTAAATAAATTCTTATTATTTATTTAATTATTATCCTCTCCAACTTTCTTTCTAATTTTAAATAAAATCATTTATTTAAAATTATCCATTTTCTACAACTTCCTTTCTAATTTTCCTCCACAATTAAATAATTTTAATTATTGAATTGTCTTATTGATTTTCTTTCTAAATTTAAATAAAAACATTTTATTTAAATTGGAAATTTCCCTCTTTCCAAGTAAATAATTTTAAATTATTATTGTTTACTATCACATGAATTCACCATTTTGGAATTAATTTCAAAATATTATTTCTCTCGACAAAGTAAGTTATTTCTAAAATAACTTGATTTTCTAAGTCATCCTTTTCCACTTACTAATTTTCATCTCTCTCACAATTATTGTCCTTTCTTGATTTAATTTCTTAAATTAAATCTTGTCCACTCATTTTCAAATCTTACCCTAACCCTAATTGAGAGTTGCCATTTTGAATCTTGACCATTGATTCTATGGCATTTCTCAATCTTTAATCTCATCCATCCATCCAGATTTGCATTTTCTATAAAATGCCAATTTTGTCCTCATTTCAACATCTCTTAATATCTTGAAAATTATTTACACTTTTGATTTTAGCATTATTTAGCCTTTTTCATTTAGTCACTTAGTTTTGCATGTACGATTTTGTTATTCTTTTGCATAATCATTTAAGAAATCCTTCAACACTTGTTTGGTCTTAGCAATCATCCCATATTGCTCACACATAAAATTTGAGGGCAACATCATTATTGCAGCAAGTTTGAGAAGGTATAATGGAAGTCAGCCATGGAGAATGAAGTCTTTTGGGTGAGATCATTCCTTTCATTTTCATGTTTGTTTCCTTTGCACTTCTTCATTATTGTTGATTTAGGTATTTGCACTAACCATCTATTTTGCAGAAAAAGTCCATTGTTGTACCACCTTTGTTGACCTTATTGAAAAAGGTGTTCAACTTGAAAAAGCCTTGATCACCAAAGGCAAATGAAAGTATGGTAGAAAAGCAATCAGCACCACCACAAAAACCAACCCAAGTGCTTCCAATGACAAAACCAAATATTGGGTTAAGAATAAACACCTCACCAATGATGGCGTGGTTGATGCGAAAATCGTCAATGCAACAGGTCATGTACTAACCATCAAAGGAATTCAAAATCAAAATGCACCTGTGACTACACCAACACCAAATGCCAATGGTATTCAAAATAATCTTGCTCCATCTAATCAAAGGAAACCACGTCAACCACGAAAAATTCAAAAATGCACATACACCCTGTTGGGTGAGCCTATCAAAATTGTCTTAAAGAAACTCATCTAAAACGGTGTCATAACTTTGGAAGAACCTAAACTGTATGACCCTGGTCAATTCAATCCATCATGGTGGGATGATAATGCATTTTGTGATTACCATCATGTCAAAGGTCATAAAACTTGCTCTTGCCATCAATTATGAAATATTATGCAAGACCTTATTGAAAATCATACCATTGAGTTAGGAGGTCAACCGTTTGCATCTAATTCAGATCATACAATCTACAAGAACCCACTGCAAGATCATGGTTCTAGTAACCCCTCATCGTTTGGCACAAATAATAACAATAATCAAGCCAATCACATCTGTCTTGCCTTCAATTATTCTAGTGGTACCATCATTAACAATCTTCACGCTGCTGATGAAGATAAATGGGTCAATACCATTACTATTAAAAATGCCCCAGAATGCAATGTTACTACACACAAAGGTAAGGTCACCATCCTAGGTCCCTCTTCTCATCATTACCATACCTGGTCCATCTGTCAAGCAACCAAAACCAAATCTAGAGTTTAACCTTATCAAGCAATTGAAAAAAACACCCACTCAAATCTCCATCCTTGAATTGCTCTGCATCTCACCCACACATAAGGCCATCTTGGATAAAGTCCTGCAAGAGTCTTCCATCCCAAACAACATTGATGTCAACCATTTTGAAACTATGGTTGGATATTTAAATTCACCTCACCAGATTACCTTTTCAGATAGTGACTATTCCTCACCCAAACCATCTCATAATGATGCCCTTCATATCGAGGTTTTTGTCCATAAGCATAAGGTTAGATGAGTCCTAGTAGATGGCAGAGCAGGATTGAACATCTACTCTTTAAAATTGGTTAAATCTCTTGGCTTCTCTGATGCATGTGTGGATGCTACCAAGAGCATTTTCATCAAGGTGTATGATGATGAAGAAAGCGCTTCTAAAGGCGTCATCACTATTCCAATTCATGTGGGACCAGTTATCATAAACACAACATGCCAAGTCCTGGATCGTGACATACATTACAATATATTACTTGGTCACCCATAGATTCATGCCTTAAAGGCTATTCCTTCCACATACCACCAATTCCTAAAAGTTCCCTTTTGATGGTACTAAAATTACTATCCTAGGAGATCCTGATCCATTTCAATACTATACCAATCTGAGAGCCACTACTAAGCACCAAGTACCCATCAATCAAGAAGCTTCAACTTCCACCTTCTCAAAATACATTGACCCGTCTGCACTCACCAAATCATCCATATCCATTCCATCGACTTTCGCCACACCATCTTCCTCGGCCTCCATACCAAGTAATGACCTTCAGTTCTAGGACCTTGGCTATGGAGAGTTCAAATTGAATACGGCTTACTATATCACCACAATACCTAAGCCACCTAAAGTCTATGGTCGACCTTGTTTTGTAGTCAAGCCTAAAACAACTTTCAAGGTTCCACCAAAAAGAGTATTCACACTATTGGGAGACATGAGTGATGAAGCCATTATCAACATAACTGACTGGATCTACAGAGACCCAGACGAATTACCTCCACTACGAGTGCATCTCTATGGAAAATGCTATGACATATGCAAGGCACTAGGTTTTGATGACACAAGTGGCCTTGGAAATTCCAACAATGGAAGGAGGAAGCTGTCATTATTTTTGCAAGACCAAGGTACATAGGGCTAGGGTTTGACCAACACAGAACTAATGATCAACACACCTATGAAATTTCAAATGAGGACGTAACGGCTCCAGAAAGTGTCGAGACAAGTGAAGAATCCCTTACCGAAACTGACTCTAATGAATGGGAATGGGGATCCGAGAAAACCTTGAGTAACTATGATATTGATGAACTATTCCTGGAACTTGGCCAACCACCTTTTGAAGAAAGTTTTTGACAAGAATACAACATTGATCATATTGACCGTCATTCTAAAAATAAGGAATGGGTAAGAGTTCCTTGGGATCCAGAAGAACATAAATTATCATCGACAACATCTAAATTATCCTGCCCCATTCCCAGGCCCACCCATGCACCTGACATGCTTGAACCTACTATCCATGCCTCTGAACTACCAACCACTAGTCATAATAATGATACTTTTATCCCCTATTATGACTATGAATACAACTCATCTGAATATTAATATGGTACATCCATTGAATCTGACACGAAAGTTGAAATTGACAACTTCACCTTCACACTTGAGGCTTCAATTTGCATGCTTTCCACATCTTCCCCATCCTTTACCAACACTAACAATGGGATTTCCCTTGTTTACCCACAACTCATTGACTGGGACCAACAAGAGCCACTTGCTATGGATATTTTTCAGAATGATGAGGCCATTACAGAATTCATGGGACTCGGAGAGGGAATACCAGGGGGTGATCACAAAGAAGGATTTTCTATTAAACTAGATTGTGCAACTTACTTCGGGGAGACTGTGCAATCCTCCAGTCGCAAAAATACAAGCAATAAAATTAAAAAAGAAATGTCTTTAGGTGAAAACCACAAGGCACCTTTTGACAATAAAATAGTAAAAGTAAAGGACACATCCAAAGGTGAGAACCTCTCTGAGGCGCCTAAGGATGGAGGATTGGAATTTCTTCCTATAACATAGGAAAAGTCAGAAATTCTTATCAAAGACACCATAGAAGTTAACATAGCTACACCAGAGAACCCCAAAATTATTCTCTTGGCTGCATCATTGTTAGAAGAAAAAAACCTGAATTCCAACAATTCTTCACAAAAGGAATATTAACTTCGCATGGTCATATGCTGACATGCCAAGCCTAGATCTAGAATTGGTATTGCATCATCTTCCTTTAATTCTAGGTATCAAACCAGTCAAACAAAAATTGCAGAAAATGCATCCATAGATCGCACTACTTGTAAAGGATGAACTAAAGAAGTTACTAGATTTTGGATTCATAAGATCAATAGACTATGTTGACTGGATATCCAACATTTTCCCTGTCACAAATTGAAATGGACAAATCCCCATCTATACGGATTCCAGAGATTTAAATGAGGCTTGTCCAAAAGATGATTTCCCATTGCCGAATATAGACATGATTGTTGATCTTGCATCAAGGTACAAGATTTTGTCTCTCACGGATGGTTTCTCAAGCTATAACCAAATCCACATTGCACTTGAGGATCAACCCAAAATAGAATTCACATGCCCATGGGAAACATACTATTGGAATGTCATGTGTTTCAACTTAAATAATGCAGGCGCCACATACCAAAGAGCTATGAAAACAATATTTCATGACATGATGCATATCCTAATGGAAGATTATGTGGATGAAATTTTGGCCAACTATTTGACATAGAAGGATCATCTCAGGGTCCTGGACAAAATTTTTAGACGGCTAGAAGATTACAAGGTTCGTTTGAACCCAAAAAAATGTGTCTTTGGGGTTACTTCAGGAAAACTATTGGGCTATATAGTTTCACGACAAGGCATAGAGGTTGATCTTGCAAAGGTGAATGCAATACTAGACATGCCTCCACCAAAAGGAATTTTTGAGATGAGAACACTTTAGGGCAGACTGTAGTCCATCTGATGCTTCATCGCATATTTGGTAGACAAGTGTTAACCATTTTCAGTACCTGTTATGCAAAATTATCCCCTTTGTATGGACATAAAAATGACAAACAACCTTTGAACAAATCAAGGAATATCTATTGACACCACCTATCCTAATGCCACCCATTTAAGGCAAGCCATTGATCCTGTATGTCTCTGCAACTACAAATGCACTAGGGGCATTATTGGTACAAAATGACTATGAGGAAAAAGAAAGAGCCATATATTATATTACTCATACATTGATAGGGTATGAACTTAATTACACATCTATGGAACATTCCTATCTCGTGGTTATCTTTACAACACAAAAAATAAGACATTACATGTTGAATCACCAAATGCACTTGGTAGCTAAGATTGATCCACTAAAGTATCTTCTAATTCCAGTAGCATTAACAGGACGGTTAGCAAAGTGGGTCATGATTTTGAGTGAATATGACATACAATACATTGAGCGAAAGGAAATAAAAGGGAAGGTAATAGAAAATCATCTTGCAAATGCACCCATCCAATGCACTCATCCACTAATAACTAATTTTCCCGATGATTCTATCTTTCATGCAGAGCCTGTATCACCATGGAAACTATATTTTGATGAGTCTCATACTGGTCATGGCTTAGAAGTTGGTATCTTGTTCATCACACCGCAAGGGGATTCAATTCATAAGGCATTTTGGATCGCCTTCCCTTGTACTAATAACATTGTAGATTATGAAGCATTGGTCACGAGACTCAAAATGGCAATTAAATGGAAAATTCAGAAACTGTTAGTTTTTGAAGATTCTCAGGTAGTTATCAACTAGGTGAACGATGATTATGAAACAAAGGATGAAAATTTATTGCCTTACAAGCAAATGGTTGATAGCTTCTAAAATCTTTCAGTATGATTTCTTTTGAACAAATCTGAAGGACACAAAATAAAGCAACCGATGCAATGACAACTATTGGATCTCTCTTAGACATTCCCAAAAATGTGTCACAATTTGAGTTTCTAGTGGAACAACTATTGATGCCTTCATATGACATTCCAAAGTCAGAAATGGTCTGAGAACTTGTTGGTCCCAGTTCACCTTGGTATCATGACATCTATGATTATCTGAAGTCCCATACCTTGCCACCCAACCTATCCAATAATAAGAGAAAATCCTTCATCTGAAAATCCACCCGATACACCATCGTCAATGACACCTTATCCCACCATGGCTTTGATAACACCCTTATTTGTTGTCTTGAGACTGATGAATCCCAAAAAAAATTATGAGAAGTGCATGAGGGTATATGTGGATCTCATTCGAGTGGCCCAACTTTAGCTAGGAAAGTCACCAGACTTGGATACTATTGGCTGACACTAGAAAATGATTCTCTTCAGTTTGTCAAAAAATATTGGAAATGCCAGGTGCACAGTGATCCAATCCAGGCACCTCCATAGGAGATGAGACCGATCATTTCTCCGTGGCCCTTTGCACAATGGGGACTCGACCTCGTGGGAAAGATCCATCCATCCTCCTCTAATGGCCATAAATTCATAATCACTGCCACTAAATAATTTACTAAGTGGATTGAAGTTGTCTCCCTCACTTACATCACTGGTAAGTAGATATCCAAGTTTATCCTAAATTACATCATCTGTTGGTATGGTGTTCCACAGTCCATCATCACGAATAACGAGCATCC
Source organism: Sequoiadendron giganteum (assembly GCA_007115665.2). Classification (NCBI taxonomy): domain Eukaryota; kingdom Viridiplantae; phylum Streptophyta; class Pinopsida; order Cupressales; family Cupressaceae; genus Sequoiadendron; species Sequoiadendron giganteum. Next base: position 74,937,319 of record VCHN02000014.1, on the reverse strand, counting down.
ATTCAAAAATTAGGATGCTCATGAACTCTGTGAGAGATTCCACATACAACTCCATTTCTCCACCCCATATTATCCAAAAGGCAATGGTCAAGCCGAGGCATCAAATAAAAACAATTCTTCACATTCTTAAGAAGACCATCAATGACTTGGCCGAGATTGGCATCTACAACTCAATCCTACCTTGTGGGCCTACCAAACTAGCATTTGTATGCCCATTCGAGCCACTCCAATTTCCCTTGTCTACAAATCTAAGGCCATATTGCCCATTGAGGTTAAAATTCATTCTCTCTTAGTCTCCTTCAAGGGAATGATCGATGATGAAGAGTACAGACAGTCTCGCCTACATGAGTTAGAAATGTTACAAGAAAGATGAAAAAATGTCTTGAATCACTTGTAGGCATATCAAAATCTTCTCTGCAGGAGCTATAATAAAAGAGTGATGGTGAGAAGATTTGAAATTGGTGACTTGGTCCTCATGCAAAATCCAAGAAATCAAGCTAATCATGAAAATCTTGGAAAGTTTGAGCCTAATTGGCTCGATCCTTATATTATTACTACAGTATTCAGTTTTGGAGCTTATCATTTAGCCACACCTGATGGAGAATAGTGGAAAAAACCCATCAACAACCTACATCTGTGAAATTTCTACACATAGCATCGAAGAGCTTAGCTAAAAATACAAAAAAAATGAAAATAAGAAAAAAAATCGTCCCTTGATGAAAACTTGGCAAACAAGCGTCTTGGTGACACCAAAAAAAATTAAAAATGGCAAAAATAGTAAAAAGAAATAAATTCATCCAATAGTGAAAACTTGGCAAATAGGCGCTTTGGATAAGTACCATGGTGAAAACCTAGCAAACAAGCGCCATGCATAGTCGATCATTGCTCCGCCATCTACTATTACTCTAATCGGCCTTTATCCACTTTTCATAATCACAACAACCTGGCACATTCATGACATTTGTCATAAGTCCTCTCAATTCCATCCATGGCTAGCATTGGTTGACATCACCCCTTGCATATCCTTGCCTTTTGTCCTATGTCTACCTATTTCCATATCATTCGGTCCGGATAATCCTTGACCTATCTGGGGGAAAGACCTTTATCATGTAACTGCAGTGGGTATCGCACATGATCTGACATTCGTAAAAAGTCCTGAAAAAAAAAAATCTTAAAAATCTAAAAAAGTCCTGGAAAAAATCATTAAAATCCTAAAAAGTCCTAGAAAAAGACCTAAAAAATTGAAAAATGTCCTGAAGAAAATACAAAAACATTTTAAAAGTGTCAAAAATCTCAAAATAGATTCAAGTATGTCCCGTCATGTCAAGTCAATCACATCAGTTAATCTTTGTCCTTGTCTGAACTACGTTTTCTTTGCTCATTTGCTACATAGGAAAGATTCATCTTTGAATCCTCGAGACATTAGGTCAATCCTTCTAGGTTTGTCAAAATAAAATCATGGTTCAATCTTTTGTCCTTCAGACAAAGTCATTGGTTGTGTTGAACTACGAGGTCTCTGAGTGCATGACATAGGCAAGGCCATCAATTGATGAGCCCCTGAGGCCACACTAGGTAAGTCCATTAGGGTTCATGGCACTACACTTTCACACACGTCAAAGTATCTTCGAATCAAGCAAATATTTTATCAATCCTAAGCAGGTAATCTATCAACAATCTATTTCATCAACATTTCAATCAAATCGGCATGTCAGCAATGACATGTATTCAAACTCTATCAAGACAAATCAACCTATCCAAAATTTGGGTTCTTCTTCAGATGTGTCCTTTTGAGAAGCAACTCTTGTCATTTCTTCATGATTTTGGATGTGTCCTTCCTAAGCATCGTCGTCATCATCTAACATTTCATGGATTCTCCTAACTCCGAGAATCGATCCTCTTGATATCAACGTCATTCAAGATTTGTCCTTTAATCTGGTATCACTCGACATTTGGAAAGCCAGACCTTGTCAACCTTGGAATTTCAACATTAAAACACTTGGCATTTTCAACACTTGACAATTTGTTCACTTGGAAAATACTTGGAAAACACTATCTATCTTTTTTATGGTTATCACAATATTAGTTCCTTACGTTAAAGGAACAACGACATATCGTGATGATCATCCTTGTCTTTTTTATCATGTTTTTATTAGTTTCTCGAGGATGTCCCAATTTTAGGATTTAGAGGAGAAATGAACATAACACGATGATCATCTTGTCTTTTATTGACTGTCATGTGGCTAGTTTCTCGAGGATGTCCTGACATCAAGATTTAGAGAAGCAGTGATGTCCCATGACTAGTATTGTTTGTCTACAGTTGGTTATGACAAAATGACTAGGGGTAATTGTGTTCCTCATATGAGTCATGATCATCCTTATTTGCGACTGTTGATCTATGTGATGGTTCAACCTTGCACACTATTGATTTATGTAATATCATAGTGTTTTTCTGCCATCATGACATTTTCACCTAATGATGATTAGAAGAAATGACTATTATAGTACTATGGCAAGTGTTGAAGGAATTTTGTTTCTGCACTAGCATGCATATATTTCTTCGCACTAACATCCATCTTCTTCTTTTCTTCTCTCCTTCGATGATATCCTGGGACATACAAAAAATAAAGAAGCATACATGATCATACGAGCATTTCATCTTTACATTTCACATTTGCATAAATCAAATACCATAATTCATATTGCATGACACTATCATGTACATCCATCCATCTAGCATACATAAAACCATCATTCACATTAACATATAGGAATCATATCATCATACATTGCACAATACATCCATACATAACCATATTCATAACGACATCCATAACCATAAAGCAAAATATCCATACATCTCAAAATATATAAATGCGTCACATCACATCAAATAAGGCATAGAGCATCATAAAAAAAATCATATAGTCTGCATCCAAAAGAATCTCATATATATAGCCTCAAAAACAATATCATGTCATAGGATGAAATCATAGGATATCCCAAAACTGTAGCTCGCAAGCTCGAGTGTCAGTATAAACAATGTCTCATACAAATAACAAAGTAAAAATCCTATGATGTGCCCCTTCCGTCCCATGGAGGTGACTCATGAGGTGGTTGTTGTTGACTCATTAGATGAAAGGTAACCTAAATAGGCATGGTGTCCTAAGCCTAACTCTGAGGTCCTAAAGGTTTGATGACAAGAGGCTAGATCAGCTTTTCCTGGTGTCCTGATGACACCGATCTATGGTTGTGCCCTAACTTGTGGCTGTGACCTGATGAATGTCTATCAGAACTATGAGACCTATGTCCTGATGACTACCCAAATGAGGTGGACCCCACAACACTCGTATAATTGTTGCTATGTGACCTGCTGGTGTTGTGGGTCTGTGTCACACTGCTTGTCCTACTGTGGGATCTAGAAAATCTTGGGTCCCGTCTCTCTAGTGGAATGACCTGCTCATATAACAACCTATATCGTCCCGTGCTCTTGGCCATCCTAGCCAAATCCTTGGACATATCCCTTGATGGTCCTGTGCACAACTGTACAAAATCGGTCACCCATCTGTCTGACTCCTGTCATCAAATAATAGCATGGTCTCTCTCCACTCTAGCAACCTCCAACTCTGCTGCTAGGGCCTTGTTCTGAGATAAGGCTGCATCTAATATGCTCTAAAGATCTACAATCTTCTGATCCATAGTGGCATCCACCAACAAAATGGGTGGCCTATCCCCCTCCTCATCTCCCTAAATCATCCACTCTCGTAGCCTACTCTCGACCTCATCCTCCCCCTCCTCATCCTCCTCCTCCCTCTCATCCTCCCTCGCCTCCTCTCCTTGGACCTCCTCCACATCAATGTCAATAGGATGGTGCCCAACAAAAATATCCTCCTCTGGTTGCTCTCCCTCTCCTCTAGCCTCCTTGCCCCTAACATAAACCTCATCCTCTCCTATATCTACTAGACCTCCACTTCACCCCCACTATTGTGTAACCAGGCTGTCTATCTGCTGCTCTACCACTGCCACTGCTATCAGTGGCCTCATACAATCTCCTTGGATGACTGTGTATACTCTGTCATCCCAACTGGCACAACCTACTGCTCACCAAACTATTGTAGTACCCATTGGGGCAAGTACATCTCAATGATGCACTGAACTTGCACTATGCGGCCAATCAAGTATCTAAACTATCTATAGAAGGAAAGATGTTCATCCTCATCCGACCATTATGTACAATATTTGTATGGCCTCTAGATAAAGCTAACCACTATGTCGATCTGATGTCGCTAGTACCCGATATCTCCTACGTGGGTCTAGCTAACTGAACCGACATATAGGTAAACATAGGGCATGTCATCGCCTAGCTGTTTAATCTATACTAGTGGGTGGAAGACGGAAATGTGCTTCCATGCTCAGATAATAAGTAAAGTGGTACCACAGCTGATACTCTGACCCTCCTGATACACAACCTCATGTAGTTGATGGTACAACATGGCCAACAAGCAGGGCCCCCAAGCAAATTGTCCTCTATGCATGCATGCACACTAGTATGTCCCCCCATCCTATGGGAAATCCGTGTTCACGACAATCAGGAATCAACACCCCGACAATCAAATTTATAAGCATGGCATCCCATCGTGCATAGTAGTCAGCTAAAAAATCCCACTTGATCTCATATCCATGGATGCCTAAACCGGTACCATCTGCATCCTCATACATCTCTCCTAGGGCCTGTCTCCCTCTGTGGGGATCATAAACTACTCTCTCCCTACTAATCGGGATGTGCAAAATATGATACACATCCTCCAGGGTAATGGTAGCCTTTTCTATAGGTAAATGAAAGGAGGTCTCTGAATGCCATCTCTCATAGAGCACCATCAGTAATCTCCTATTTTCATGAATAATAGGCATGTAAGTGACATAATACAACCTCAGTCACATCAACCATTGTCTCTCCCTATCACTCAGTTGATCTCTAAAAGCATAAGTAGTAGGTTTGAACTCTCGAGTATAGATGCGTACTAATCGTTTCTGCACACGTGGAAACAAGGGTTAGCACACATGGATTAGCAATTCGACACATTACTACTATCTGAGAACCAAAAATGCATCTAAAAAAAGAGTCTACACTAAGTCAACTATGGTCAACCTTAGTCAACGGAAATTGCATCGCATTGACTACAATTGTGTTGCACTAAATCACATGCGACATTGCATTTCATGGTTGCGTCACAAATTCGTAGATGCGTCATTCCACCTAGCAATTGAGAACCTTTACAACGATTGCATATTTCGGTATGGAAATTGCGTCATTTTATAACAATTATGTCATTTGGCAAGGCAGTTGCATCTCAATCCCGCACTTGCGTCGCTCACCACCCTGTTTGCATCGCATTTTGACACATGCGTTTTTTGCCCTATCACTTGCGTGTTTTTAACCTCAACTTTCCCATCCATTGCACTTGCATCATGCCACAATCAAATGCGTCGAACGCGAAGGAATTTGCGGTTTGCGTGATGGAATTTGTGTCGCAACGCATTTGTTTCCCCCCCCTAAACCCTAATAAATGCATGGAAATTGATAAAATTAAAGTTGGATAGGGTACTTACCAGTGCCTCTATGTCCTTGTGCCATTGGAATGTCCTCACATGGTATCCACGATGTACTGTCACTGGAATTACCATCGTCTCCTCACACTCTGCTCTCCAAAATCTTTAAATAGCAATTATGAAAAGGACACTAGGTTTGGCTTTTTTCAACTTATTTATAGGTTGAGAATTAGGGTTTGACCTGATGGGTTTGTATTGGAGGCTCATTTGACCACCTTTCACTGGCATTTTTGCTGGCTTAACGTCCTCTATTTTCGAAACCAATTGCATCATTATTTTTTTGGTCATCAAATTGACTAATCGAGATACTTTCCAAATTTTTCTGACCCCGAGCCAAAATTCGAAAAAATTCCCGAGGGGGCATAGGCACTCCGTACCTTTGCTGGGGCATATTCATGACTTGTTTTTTCTTTTCCATAATGCGATAAACTACATTATGACAAAGAGGGGCAAATGTAGACACATTAAAATGACCTAGGCCTACAAGCTCTATTTTACCACTTTCATCCTAGCATAATTATGACATTTTAATTATGTTTGTGGCCCACCTTTGACTATTAATTAAATAATTCATAATTATTTAATTAATTCATGTCTTTTTATTCTTCATGATTATTAAATAAATAGATATCGTTTATTTATTTAATGCATCACTAACTATCTAAAGTCTTCTCGTAATTAAATAAATTTCTCAATTTATTTAATTAATATTTTCCACTTATGTCTTCCTAATTATTAAATAAATAGACCTTATTTATTTAAGATGTCAATAATTCTTCTCTTATTATAATTAAATAGATTTATTAATTTATTTAATTATTGGGCCCATTCTCTAAATAAAATAATTATTTTTAACTATTTAATTCCCTTATTTGACATTTCTCCCATTTTAAATAAAACAATTTATTTAAAATGGTCTCACATGGTTAAGTGTCACTTGTTTTAGTAAATAATCTCAAATTCAATTATTTACTATCACACTAAATCCATATTTTGAATTAATTTTAATTCAAAATGGTAATATTCTTCTATAAATCAAGTAATTACTAAAATTATTGATTTTCCAAATCTCATCTTCTTGTTCAACTTGATCTTCTTGATTTTACTAATTTTCATTTCACTGTCACATCTATTCTCCATCCTTGATTTAATTTCTAAAATTAAATCTTTTCCACTCATTTGGAAATCTTACCCTAACCCTAATTGAGAGTTGTCATTTTGAATCTTGACCATTGATTCTAGGGAATTTCTCAATCTTTAATCTCATTCGTCCATCCAAAATTGTATTTTCTATAAAATGCCAATTGTGTCCTCATTTTTGACATCTTGAATAATTTGGAATATCTCTTAATCTTTTAATATTTTAATCTCTTGCATTCTCTTGAGTTTTAAGATAGTCTTGTTTTTGTCATTTAGCTACTTACATCATTGCAGGTAGGATTTATTTTCTCTTGCACAAGTACTTAAATCCTTTGACACTTGCTTAGGGCTAGTCCATTGTATAGAGTTGCTCATCAAAATCTGAGGGCACTCCATCATTTCAGCAAACTCGAAGGTGCAATGGAAGTCAACCATGGAGGATGAAGGACTAGGCGAGATCATTTCATTTATTCCTTTTCTTTTCATTGTCTATTGTGGATTGATATAATATGCATGTAGTTTTCTAACATCTAATTTTGTAGGAAAAATCCATAGTTATAGGGCATATAGTCCCTCATTTATTATTTTCATAAGAAATGGTCCCTTTTTAATGATGAAAGCATACATCTCCTAGGAAGTGTGACCTTGGAAATGAATGTGCGGCCTTTTTTATCTATGTTAGTGTCTCCTTTGTGGTGATATTACGTTTTATGTCCTCTAATTGTGTTACCTTTCTTGGCATATGGCATTCCCCTTGGTGGTAATGCTATGGCTAGTAATCCCTAAGGTGTGAATCTTCTATTCCATGACTAGTCCTCTCTTGGTGGTGATGTCATGTGTGATATTCCCTAAGGTGTGACATTTCATATATTGAGAAAATACCCTTTATTTATTTTATCAAATTTTTTGATGGTGGTGTTGATAACACCCCTTGAGATTTTGATGTTCTCTTGTCATCGTTTATGCACCTCCTTAAGTAGTTTTTTTACCTCCTTAGCTAAGTTTGGAATTTTTTCTTCACTTTGTTTATGTGTGTTAAACTTAGTGTTGCATTAGTATATAATCTTGATCATTTTATGGAACCTTATCAGGGTTTATCAGCAAATATAAATCTCGGTATGGTTGTTAATGGGTACACACCTAGTGAATATCAAACTTCACTAGACCTAGTGTGTTTCTCATTTTTATACTTTGTCTTGGGGTCTTACCTAGTGAATACCAGACTTCACTAGATATTGTGCTTCCTTCAATTTATGATGCACCTAGAAAATATCATAATTTTATATTGTGTGAGTCATGAATGCCTTAACATGGTTGCTCAACATAAGACAACTTGCTTGACAATAGAGCTATGTTTTTCATGAGTGTCTAGCATAACACAAAGTGCTAGCCTTGTGGAGCCTATCATATTGCATGAAAACCTAGCATAAAACAGCTCGCTATCTAGTAGATCCATGTGGATCATGATCGATTTTGCATAACACAACTTACTAGTCCTCATGGGAGAATTCCTTTATTCAATGACTGATGTTTGGTATTTGAGATAATTTAAGACTAAGGCCTCTTTACCTTATTGACTTGAATCCTTTTAGTACTAACCTTTTGTCTTTTTGTCTATCTTTTTCATGTCTTCTTCATGTTTGCATCATGTTTGCATCATGTTTACATGATGTTTGTGTTCATTTTGTTTTTATCTATATTTTATTTTATGTTTTTTCTTCTTGTCAAGTATGCTTCATGTTTTCTCATATGTATGTTAGTGTATGTTGTCTTGTTGCATTTCATACATGTTTGTTCCTTTGTGTTTATGTTGTGTTGCCATGGGATCTTGGATCCTGGGAGCTTATGCACTCCCCCTTGATCCTTATTCATCCTATCTCTTCAACATTTGGACAATCAGACCCCTCTTAACATATTTTCTACTTAAGTATGATAACAAGTGTAAGTTCATGATCTCACTAAAGTGGGGGCTAAATATAATGTAAAAAATTGCCACCCTTGACAATTTCACACTATATTTTTCTCCCCCTAAATTATTGAGCCTAATTGACCCCCATAATTTCCTAAAATATGTATTTTGAGGGCTATTTTATTATTTTTTGATAAATTTCAAGCATATAACAAATTCATTTATTTAATGTTTTACCCTCGACACCTAAATACCTAGAAAATAGGGTCAGGACTAGGACACCCTTAGGCAGCTCTGTCCTCCTATTTTGTTGAGCTCAAAATTTGAATATGTCTATGTCAACATTTTAATATTTGAAATTCAGGTTACCAATGTTAGCTATCAAGATCTAGTTTACGATAAATTGAATAGATGCCTATAAATACCTTGTTATTTCATCATTTGAAATCTAATTGAAATTTGAGAAAAAAATATTGTCAAGAGCAAGTTAAGAGAATTCAAGAGAAGCATTTTAGAGATTTATTGCAACAACTAAAGATCCAAGAATCATGTCAAATATTATGTGAGTTCATGCATGTTTAAGTTATCATTATTTATAAAGTCTATCCCTTATTGTAGGTCTCCAAGAAATTCAAGCCATCAAGCAAGAAAGATCCAAGACCTTGAGGTGATGTGCATGACTTCAATCCTTTAAGGAAGCCATTGAAGGGTGGTGAGTTGTAGCACTTTTTTGATTCATCATTCCTTCCTATTATTTATCTTTTTATCATTGGCATTAGCATTGTGGAAGTGGAAACACTAACACAAGGTTTGACTAAGACAAGCCCCTAAATGGCACAACATTTCCTCTCTCTTTGAATGTGAAGGTTTTAGGTTTGTAGAGGATTGAAAGGATATTGAATATCATTTATCCATTGTTGCATTCAAAACCCTACACCTTGTCAACTCACGAAAACTCACCTTCAAAATTATTCGACAATGACTCAAAAAATTTGCAGGTGGGAATCAAAAGCTCAAATTTGATATTAGAGGACTATAAAAACAAATATGAGACAACCCTATAAGGATAGAGACACCCTTGGGAAACTATGTAATCCTATAGTGACTAAATTCAAAATTTCAAGACATGTACAAAACACTCTTCCCTTCTCAAATCTTCCTACTAACTTCTATTACCACTTATTAGTCATCAATTTCTTACATTTTTCATATTGGGGCACATAGTATAATTAGGTTAATCAAGGAAAATCAATTCCAATCCATTCCAAGGCTCAAAAATATGCATATCTAGGTTTGATTGGCTCACCTTCCTGGTTTAAATTCAATCTAATCACCTTGTTGATTTGTGTGTTGATGTACCTTTGAAAATGGATGAAATTCATCCTAGGTTTTATGCACTAAACTTAGGGTTCCATTTTTATTTGTCATAGTAACAAAACTTTTCTAATAGCTTACCATGTATTTGTTGGAACACAACAATCTACTGAAAGGGTGAATCAATAGATCATCAAAATTTAACCCTTCAACACTTTAAATTGACTAATTCCTTTAAGCCCTTTAGTACAAGTTGAACTAAACATGTAGAGAAATAGACATGCACACACAATAAATCATAACACAAGATATACGTGGAAAAACAAAGATGGGAAGAACCACGCTGAGAATAGCTACTAGGATCTACTGTCCTAACCTAGCCTCATAATGAATATCTTCTAATTACAAATTTTAATGACACCAACCGTAAGGGGACACCAATCCCTTGGTTTTAGGAGCACCTACTCCAAGGAAGCACCAACTCCCTACTTTGAACACCTACTCAAATATCTAAGGGTACCCACCAATCAGATTTACAATGCAATGAAATACAATTTATTTTATTTAACACAATTCAATGTTGCTACTCAACTTGCAATTGTAAAAATCTTTGTTGCTACCTCTACACTACATCTCACTTATCTGATATGCACCTAACTGATATGCTCTGCACCCTTTTTCTATTAGTGCATTCTCCATCCACCTCAAAGAAGCATACAAACACTCAACATCTCTTTCCTTTTCTTTTAGTGCATTCTTTGTTTGCCTCAAGAAGCTCATGATACTCTTTGCAACATGTACTACTTGTATCCAATGTGTCTTTCTTTTAATAAATTTTGATATTCTTTTTTGTATACCTTCACCGACTTGTAGTAATTTCCTCAACCTACACACCCATAATTATGATTCATTACATTTTCTAAACATAGAAATCAAAAAATCCTAAACCTAATTTGCATTCAATGCATTCCCCTTTTTTCTTGATCTGATTCTAATTTCAAATGCCTTTACAATTTGTGCCACCACATTGTAGAGCAAATATTCAATTTGTTGAAAATATGGTTGTCATTCCACAAAAAGATCAACATGTTAATGCCTGATACAACCACTGGATTTATACCAGATCCAAGATCCATAGGAGGTGGTAAACCATGTCACAAAGCTCGAGTGCCACGCTAGCCCACGTCAAGGAGATCAAGGGCAAAACCTTGCAACAATCCCCCCACAATGCAAGCGATGGGTTTGAACCTGTGACCTCATCTCTGATACCAATTTTTGAAATGCAGAAGACAACTGAGAGGGGGGGTGAATCAGTTGTATCAAAATTTACTTCTAAACTTAAAAAATTTCACTTTATCATCAATTTTTTATTAAGTGTGAACATGAAATGCAAATAATAGAAACACAACACTAGAGACACTATATTTACGTGGAAAACCCAATGAGGGAAAAAAAATAGTGAGGATTAACTCACAATATAGATATAAAGCAATACTGGATACAAAGGCTCACTGCCTAGATACAAAGGCTCACTACCTTAGGACTCACTATCCAAAAAAGGGAGGCTCAGTACCTATAAAAGCTAAAAATAAATAGATGAAATATTCACCACTAAGAGTTACACACACTTCACAACGTGAATATAAGAGTGATACAATAAATCAGTGTCGCCTTGATTCACTCTTCCATACTTCTTCTTTTCGTGCTTTTTCACACACTCTACACTTATTCAAATCGAATGATGGATGGATATTTGATTCGCTTCATCTTGACTTTCTTTTATACTATCATCAAGCTTAGAAACATTCACCAAGGTTGGCTATACAATGTCAAATTACAAATTTAAACAAGGTCGGATACTCAACATTCCTGCAATGGATAAGAATGTGAGAGAACCAATTAAATATTTAATTTAGGACCCAAACAAAATCTTGGATCTCACACAAACTTTCTCAAATCAATGCAAAAGAATAATTTAACATGTAAGCACCAAGTCAGCCAAACCTAATAAAAACACCAACAATCTTTGAAGTATATGCATCATCAATAAGATAATATCACATGGAAAGATCAAAATGCTTCACAAATCATTTTACCATATCTAATAACACTTTAGATACATCTACAACAACTTCAACAAACTTCATTCATAGAGAAATTATCACCAATCTAACCGGGACAACCAACAAAAATACCAGAGCTCTAGAGCAGGTTTTTCGGAGCACCAAACCCCATTAAATTTTTCCACAATGTAGAAGCCAACATATATATTAATCTCCTAGATCCACAAGATCTGAAACCAAATACCAGAGGACTGCGAAGCCAAAAAATTTCTCCTAGTCCATAACTAGATAACACTGACAAACTAGTTTACAACACTAGTGAAAATAAATTTTTCTCTCCATCAAACCATAAGCTAAAAATCAAAATATACAAGCCATTAAAGCTTAGGAACACACCTAAAAATCCATATAAGCATAGGGTCAACATAGAAGAAATACAAACAACAATACCAGATCACATACTTTAACACAATTTTCATTATTTCTCAAATTTTCTCAAAAGAACTTGGAAAAACTCAATTATGTTGACATCAATGAAAACAATAATGACAAAACCAACAAATACATCCATACTTGCAACAATCTCCCCCTTTTTCATTTATGGCAACACATGATGTGAAAAACCATCAAAGATAGCATACATGCTTCTCAGAAGCGACAACATGCCAAGCATAAAATTTCCACATGCTCTCTCTCTCATAGACATACATGATTTTCAAAAATGACAACTTGCATAAGCATAAATTTTTCACATGCTCTCTCTCCCCCCCTTTGACATCAATGGAAAATGAAATTCTTGCCATAGAAAGCTTTGTTCACTCCCCCTAAGGATTACATCCACATTACATATTGCAACAATGCACTTCTCTACTCCCCTTGAGGAGTAGACCTCAATCATTATTCCAGACCAAAAAGAAGTGTAAATCCACTCGACTGATGCACCTCCATGTGCTCTTAGTTCAAATAAGGAGGGCTAGAAACCCCTAACTTCCCTCATAGATACTCAAAAGTATCCTTTAGAATGGATTTAGTGAATATGTCTACAACTTGTTGCTTGGTAGGTATATATTCAAGTCTAATCTCATTCTGCAATACCTTCTCCCTCAAGTAGTGATACTTGATAGATATATTCTTTGTTCTTGAATGCATAACTAGATTCTTTGAAATGTTTATAGCACAATTTGTATTATCACAAAATATAGAAGTAGGTTCATCACTTACCACACCTATGTGCAACAAGGTTTGCTTCATCCACACAACTTGTGTACAACAGGATGATGTTGCAATATACTCTACTTCTAGAGTGGGTAAATAAATAAAATCTTGTTTCTTGCTCAACCATGAAACCAATCTTCCTCCAAGAAAGAATGCACCACCACTTGTACTCTTATGGTCATCAACACAACCAACCCAATCTGCATCAGTATAGAATTTAAAGTGAAATCATCATCCTTCGGATACCATAACCCATAATCTGGAGTTCCTCTAAGATATATGAATATCCTTTTCACAGTTTTAACATGTGCTTCCTTCGGTTCTTCTTGAAATCCTACAACCAAATATACTGCATGCATAATGTCAGGTCTAGTAGCAGTAAGATACAACAATCCACCAATCATGGATTTGTACTTGCTCTGATAAACTTTAGCAGATTCATCTTCCTTACTCAGCTTACATCTAGTTATCATAGGGGTACAAACCGGTTTGGAATCAGCCATCCCAAACTTGTTCAACAATTCATTAACATAGTTAGATTATGAAATGAATATCCCTATGTCAGTTTGATTAACTTGAAGTCTAAGGAAGAGATTTAGTTCACCAATCATAGACATTTCAAATACTTTTTGCATCTCTTCAGCAAAATTTTTACACATACCTTCATTTCCACCAAACATGATGTCATCAACATATACCACAATTATCAACATTTTGTCTTTCTCAGCCTTCAAGTAAAGATTATTGTCTGCGAACCCTTTGTTGAATCCATGTTTTGTCAAGTATCTATCCAATATAGCATACCAAGCTCTGGGAGCTTTCTTCAATCCATATAATTCCTTTTTTAACTTACAAACCTTTCGATTGCTTCATATATACTTCTTCTTCCAGTTCTCCATTCAAAAATGCATAATTGAAATCCATCTGATATACCTTGAATTCTTTATGAGTTGAAAATGCCAAGAACATCTGAATGGCCCATTCATGCTATAGGTGCAAAATTTTCTTCAAAATCTATTCCTTCAACCTATGAGTATACTTTGCATACCAATCTTTATGTATTTCTTACTACTTCACCATCTTCATTCAGTTTGTTTCTGAATAACCATTTTGAACCAATTAAATTCTTGTTTGCAAGTATAGGGACTAGTTCCCATGTCTCATTCTTCGATGTATGTTGTAGTTCTTATTTCATCACTTTCATCCAGATTTCATCATTACATGCTTCATTCACAATTTTAGGTTCAATATTATAAAGTAAACACAAGTTTACCTCAACCACTTTATTTCTTGTCTTCACTCCTTCACTTTTGTCTCCAATTATCTGTTCCTCTGGATGGTTTCTCTAAACATATTTATGAGTCTTGGGTATAGGTTCTGGAATCTCTTCTTCTTCTTCACTCTATTATTTCTCTTCCTTTTCTTCTTCTTGTATTTGCACATAGATCGGATCATCAGGTTCAACTTCAATTATATCCACTAGTCTATACATAGCTTCATCAACCTTCACATTAGTACTTTCAATGATTTTTCTCAGCCTTTTATTAAAAAATATGTAAGCCTTTTTGTTAGTTGAATATCCAAGGAAAATTCCTTCATCACATCTAGCATCAAACTTTCCAAGATTTTCTTCATCTCTTTTAATGTAACATCTACTACCAAATACCTTAAAGTATCTCACAATAGGAGTCTTACCAGCCCACAACACATAAGGAGTCTTAGTGTTGTTACCTCTAATTTGAACTTTGTTAAGGATGTAAACAACAATGTGTATAGCTTCTCTCCAATACACATCAAGAACATTTGATTCTTTCATCATGGTTCTAGCTACTTCTTGTACAGTTTGTTCTTTGTTTCTACAACTCTTTTTTTTTTAAGGGTTCTAGGAGCAGAATAATGTATTTTTATGCCATTCTATTCACAGAATGTATTGAACTCACTATAGGTAAACTCCTTACCTCTATCAAATCTTAAGCATTTAATCCTCAAATTTTCCTCATTTTCTACTCTTGCCTTACACACCTTGAATATATCAAGGGTCTGAGCCTTTTCTCTAAGAAATGTAACCCATGTCATCCTAGAATAGTCACCAATCAAGAGCATAAAGTAGCTATCACCACTTAGGCTTCATGTTCTTGTAGGACCATAGAGGTCTGTATGGATTAATTCTAGCATTTTGGTAGAAGATTGATCTTTTCCTTTAAAACTGGTTCTTGTCTGCTTTCCCATTTGACAAATTTTATAGATTGAATTTAAAGGCTTTGTGATTCTAGGTAGATCTTTCACACCTTCTCTAGAACTGATACTAACTAGATAATCAAAATTCACATGCCACATCCTCTGGTGCCAGATCCAACTCTCACTAATCTGATAAACAAAACAATGACCATTACTACCTTTAAGTTGATAGATGTTTCCATGAGTTATTTTTCTAGCTACTACCATAGTTCTGGATCCTTTTCTGATCTCACAAGTGTTATCCTGAAACACAAGCTTAAAACCTTTGTTGCACATTTTCCCAACACTTAAAATATTATGCCTTAAACCCTTTACATAGTAAACATCGTTAGTATTATGTTTTCCATCAAAGATAATTGTTCCTTTACTAAAATCTTAGCACCAAAATCATCTCCAAACATGACTATACCTCCATCATACTTCTCAAGTTTGGTAAACTTACTCTTATCTCTAGTCATATGATTTGAACATCCGTTATCAATTACCCAAAAATCTTTATCATGTTTGGCATGAACAGAGGTCACCAGAGAACCCTGTGTTTCATCTCTCTTACTCTTCGAACCAGATTCCTTTACACATTTCTTCTCCAAGGCCAAAAACAAACAGTCATCTTTATCTTCCTCAAGGTATGATTCATCATCAGAAATTCCCACATCTTCTTTGAAATAATATAACTTCTTAAACTTCCTATCCTTCTTATCCTTGTAATTATTGTTATTGTCTTTATTCTTCTTTTGTGTATCTCTATTAAGACATCTTGATGCATAATGACCAATATTTCCACAACTGAAACACTTAAAAGGAAACTTACCTTTGTATTTTCCAATACCTTTCTTCAATCTCCTTGTAAAATTTTCATCTAGATATTTTGTATCATCATCATTTGGATCATCTTCTATCTTCTTTGCTTTAAAAGTTGTTTCAATCTTCTCCTTGTCTCTTGCAAATTTTCTCATCTCAAATGCAGATAGGACTCCAAATAGATGTTCCTTAGTAAATGTCTTTGGATCATACTATTCTTCAACAGAAAATACTTTGTCACTGTAATTTTCTAGTAAGGTCATCAAGATCTTCTCAATTATATCTTCATCCTTCATGGTACCACCTTGATACCTGATTTTAGTTGCAATGGTTTCAAATCTCTGATAATAGCTTGCAATGTCTTCTCCATCTTCCACTCTCAGATTCTAAATTTTTCACTTAGTAGTTAGTTTCCTTGACAACTTTACTCTCTCATTCCCTTCATAGATGTCTTTCAATTTTGTCCATATTTCATAAGTTGTGTCTAGAGAAATAACTTTCGTTCTTTCATTCTTAGATAAAGAACTAAAGAGGGCACACCTTGCTCTTTCATTATCTTCAAATGTTGCAACCTCATCAATATTGGAAGGATCAATTGCTGGTATCACATAATTTGTCTCCACAACTTTCTAGGTATTGAAACTAATCAAAATTAGATAAATCCTCATGTGTTCTTTCCAATCACTGAAATCAGCTCCATCAAAAATAGGAAGCTGCAACTTGTGCGCCATTTGATCTACCTCAAGTGGTTAATCTTTTCACCAAGGAACCAGATCTCTAGTACCAATTGTTGCAAAGATGGTTTTCGTTGCAGCAAAATATCAACTTGTTAATGCTTGATACAACTGTTGGATTTATACAAGATCAAAGATCCATAGGAGGTGGTTAAACCATGTCACAAATCCCAAGCATCATGCTAGCCCATGCCGAGGAGACCAAGGGCGACACCTTGCAACACAATTATATTGGTTGCTAGAGAAACTAGACCAATTAAATTCTTTCTAGTGCAGGCTTCACAAGTGAAACCCTTATTCACACTATCTTAGTCATAGTGGACATTCAATTTTAAATGTGAGCCATTGGTATGTTTTTTTTGCACCATGATCCATTGATCCCCATTCATCACTAAAATTTAAAACATAACCAATGTTTTACTGTCTTTTAAATATTCATTGTCGATCTCCATCACATACACATTGCTTAGTGTAGGTTCCAATCGAGAGACATGTCAATTACTTGCAATCTTGCAAAGTAGAGTCAAGGGACCACCATTTATCAGTGGGTTGGAATGATACCACCATTTTACACCTACATCATCATAGAATAATTCACAACACCGATGTGAGTTGAATTATCAAGCAATCAATCATTTCAACATGTCTTCATGATTCCATCATCCACTACCATTGCTTTTCACTTTTTACTGGTCCCACTGGACACATGTCATCAGTCTTCAATCCCGTAGGGCAAGACAAGGACCCACCACACATGCCATGGGCTACTAGGTATTTCCTGATCTTACAAGCTTGATCACTATCATTGATGAAGCAAGGGGGTCAATTGCATCAATGAAACCAATGGCTTAAGTGATAACTTAAGCAACCTACAATGGTCAATCACCAATCAACACAAAAACATAACTTTTTGATCAACGCGATCTACAATACCTTAGGATTTATCTACCAAACCCTAATTATGTCTAAGAGAAAACATAAAATAATTTTGAGCTCAACCTTTATCCTCTAAATTTACAAATCACATGTCAGACATGTTGTTCTCTCAATCATACTTCCTCAAATCTTTAAGATCCAAATCAAATATCTCCATGACACATTTTGACATCAAGCACACAATATCTCTTACAAGATATCACCTAGATATACCCTTTTGACATCAATGAAAACATTATGCCAAAAATCTCCCCCTTTGTCATTGATGGAAAAACCAAATGTTCAATGTGCTAGGTACCAATTCTAAATGCCCTAATTTATGCTTTGTACCAATTGAAATAACATTGTACCAATGGTCTGATACCAATTAGGACAACTTGATACCAAACAAACTACTTTGTACCAATTATAATAAAATTGATCATGAGTGCATTAACAAAACAACTCCCCCTTGACATACCCTTCATTAGAGTATTAATTTTTTCCCTCTTTCTTAATTGTATGACCCTTTGCTTAACTTCTTTAGAGCAATTACCTCTTCTTTTCTCCCCTTTTGAAATCAATGGAAAAGGGTCGCACCATTTACTTAACCAGATATAATCTTCCCCTCTTATATTCTCCCCTTTTAACAAGCACCACAAAGAGAAAGAGTGTGTTCATAAATATGCAACCATCAAGTTGTTAGAAATTTGTATAACCAAGTACCACACTTGATCTCTCCTTCATATCTAGTGATGAATACAATTTCAATGAAGCTCCACCTATACATATGCCCTATCACTAATATTTAGTGATATGATGTGTGATCAATTACTCCGAACTTTTGCCTTAGATATTCAAATTGTTCCTTAGGAAGAGGCTTTGTGAATATGTCTGCAACTTGCTCTTTTGTGGGCACATAGTCTATGTTGACTTCCTTATTTGCAACCTTTTCTCTAATGAAGTGATTCTTGATTTTTATGCAATTTTTCCTAGAATGCATCATTAGATTATTTGAGATGTTAATTGCACTTGAATTATCACAAATAATAGAGATATGTTATTTTTACTCAAAATTCACGTCTTTAAGTATTTCTTCATCCATAAAACCTGAGTACAACATGCTATTATTGCTACATATTCAACTTCTGCTATAGAAAGAGTCAACAAATTATTTATTTTTGCTCATCCATGAAACAATTTTTTCACCTAAAAACAATGCTCCACCACTAGTGCTTATTTTTTCATCTTCACTTCCCTCCCAATCAACATTTGTATATGTAGTTAGATTGAAATCTGTTCTCTTGGAATACCATATAGTCCATATTCAACAGTGCTTTTGATATATCTGAAAATTATTTTTACTATATTGACATGAGACTCCTTAGGAGAAACTTTAAACCTTGCAACCATACACACTGTTTATATAATATTTGGCCTTGATGTAATTAAATGCAAAAAGCTTCCAGTCATTAACCTATACATTTGCAATTTGGGACTCATCTAACTTGGTCAACTTAGATCTAGTTATCATGGGGTACTAATTGGTCTATTGTCTTCCATTCCAATATTTTTAAGCATTTTCTTATCATATTTGGTTTGAGATATAAATATCCCAACATCCATTTGTGCTATTTGTAAACTAAGGAAAAATGATAGTTCTCCTAGCATTGACATCTCAAATTAATCTTTCAATTGGAATACAAATTTTTTGCACATCTTGTTATTGCTACCACAAAATATTATTTCATCCAAATATACAACAACAATAATCATGTGCTCACCTTCTGATTTGAAATCCAAATTTCTATTTGCACATTCCTTTTTGAATCCTTGTTTTTGTAGGTACTGATCTAATCTTGATTACCATGCCCTAGGTGCTTGTTTTGGACCATACAATGATTTCGTCAGTCTACAAACATTATCTTCTTCTGATAGCTAAAAGCCTTGTGGTTGCTCCATGGTTTCTTCTTATTCAAGGCTTCCATTGAGAAAATAATATTTTAAACCCTTTATAAACTGAAAATACGTGAAACATTCTTATGGCTTCTCATCTTTCAATAGGAGCAAATGTTCCTTCAAAGTCTACTCCCTCAACTTGTACATACCACTTTCACATAAATCTTGCTTTATTCTTCACAACAACACCATATTCATTGATTTTTTTTTGAAAATCCATTTAGTACCTATCACACTTTTGCTTGTGGGTCTACGAACTAATTCCCATGTTTTATTATTTTCAATCTGATTTACTTCATATTCCGTGGATTTTATCCAACTCTCATCCTTGCTCACCTCAACATAGATTTTAGGTTTGATTTTTGATAAGAGAGAAAAAAATGATTTGTTCCTTGTTCTTTGCAAGTCTTCTCCTTGTCCAAACACCTTGATTTTTATCACCAATAATTTGATCTACACAGTGATCATTTTGTACATATTTTGTAGGCTCTCTTTCAACTTCTTCAGATTCGTCTTCTTCAATAGTAACATCTTCTTCACAATCTGATTCTTTTTCAAAGTTATTCTTATCAGATTTGGAATGTGTTATATCCTCATCAATATTGATATTGATGTTTTCAACAATCTTGTGCATTCTTTTTTTATCATTTGGAATATTTGCTTTGGGTGGAATATCCTAGAAATATTCCTTCATCACATCTAGAATCAAATCTTCTAAAGTTATCTTATTCTCATTTGATTTATCATTTTCTATCAAACACCTTAAAATACTTGACATCTGTAGGCTTACTGTACCAAAGTTAATAGGGATTCTTATTACTATTTACTCTTATTTGAACTCTATTCTCAATATAAACTAAAGTATGAACTACTTCTCTCCAAAATATTTTTGCTAACTTAGCCTCATTAAACATTGTTCTAGCCATATCCCTAACTACCCTATTCTTTCTCTCAACTACTCCATTCTGTTATGGATTTCTTGGTGTAGAATATTTCCTTTTGATTCCATCTTTTTCACAGTATTCAATGAATTCACTAGATGTGAACTCTCCACCTCTATCTGATCTTAAGCATTTGATTCTCCTACTAATTTATTTCTCAACCATTATTCTAAATATCTTGAATCTTGCAAATTCTTGTGACTTGTATTTTGGAAAGGTTACCCATGTCATTCTTGAATATTCATAAATTAGAAACATGAAATATCTTTCACCTTTCAATCCTCTTGTCCTTGGGGGACCACACAAACCAGTATGAACTAGTTGCAAGGGCTTTGCAGTTGAATATTCCTTTGTTTGAAATATAACCCTTGTTTGCTTTCCCTGCTAGCATTCTTTGCAAATGGTATTTGCAAGCTTAGTTATCTTAAAAATCTATCTAACCAATCCTCTTGAACTTAATTTTACTATATTATCAAAATTTGCATGCCCCATTCTCTTATGCTACAACCAAGTTGTTGTGCAGTTTTTGCACACACGCCCCACTGAAACTAGGGACCCTCGATCTTTCATTTTTTTGGTGTCTTGGCCTTTCTATTTTGGAATTTTGCTTGCTTGGGCATGTGCTTTAACGTTCATCTTGCCTGTTGGAATGATCCATTTGTGATTTATATTGAAAATCTTAAGTTCTGGGTAAATTTTAGGCTTTTCACTGTGTTCGGGAAAATCCACATTGGCTGGACTTTCCTGGTTTCCCTTTGGTGCTTGGTAACGACTCCCTTTTTTGCTCAAGTCTGGGGAAATCCGTCGTGCCCAGATTTTTCCAAAGTCCGTTCCTCTATCGGATTCTCGTATTTTGGTCTTGGTCGTCTTATTGATCGCATTAATGGCAATTGCATAACTTTTGGGGCAATGTTATATTAAATTTTGGGAAGTGTTTTTCCATTTGAGTTTTCTTATTTACTTTTCATTTGAGTTTGGAGTACTAGACCTTGAGGTGTGTTGCTGGATTGTACATAATTTTGAGTGTTGCATTTGGATTTATTGGGCATTGCTTGTATTCTACTCGTGCTTGAAGGTTGTTTGCTGGCATCCCAGGTTTCAGTTCCTTCTATTCTAATGGTATGTGGATATTCTCTCTTCCTCTTTTGGTTTTGATACTTTGTTGTATGTGCTTTCATGTCATTCATTGCTTCGTTCTTGCTTCCATGTGTGCGCTATGTCTGGGCGTTTGGGGTTTCCGTGTCTTGTTGATCTGTCCAGGTGATTGCTTTGAATATTGTTTCTAGATTGCTCTTTCATCACTATTTTCGGGGCTTGCTTGTATTTTCCATGAATTTCCTTTCTTTTTTTCCAAGCAAGTTGTGCCTGGGCTTTTCCGTGCTTTCATGGTGGAGGTTTTTAGGGTTCTTGACCTAGGGCATCGTCGATCCATTTCAAGTTGTTGAGAGGTAAGTTTTAAATTCATGGATTGATCCATTGGAGATGTAGTTCAAGTCATTATCGAGCTACAAGATATTGGTCCATGTTGATTGGTCTATTTGGGTGAGGACGAGGAAAAACATAGGCATTCGGGTTTTCATTACCTTTGCGGAATTCCGCCTCTGCTGGATTTCCCTGAAGTCTTCCTGTTTTTCCTTTGTTCTTCGTATTTTCTTTTAATCTGGACTTCTGTTTGCCTCGTGAGATTTCATTTCCTTCGGATTTTCCCGGTGTCCGTTGCTTGGCCGTTTTACCGAGTTCACGCTTCCATGGTGAATTTGTCTTACATCCGCTAAAATCTATGTCGTTGGGATTTCCCCGAATGTTCTGCACTTCCCTCATTTTCCTAGATTGTTGAAACTCTTTCTGTTTTTCAGGGATTTCCGTCTGTGGAGGATTTCTCTAAAGTTTTGTGGGAATGGAGAATTTCATGGTTATATAAGAATTTACTTGATGATTATGTATTTAGATGATTAAAGGAACTTATGCTAAGTGGTTTTCAAGTTATTCCTTTATTATACTAATTGATTGAAATGATACTGTGGGGTTGGTATGATTATTTTGTTGGATTCCGCCTGGTCCGTTTTTCCCCAGAATTCCTTTCTATTCTAGATTCCGCAGAGGGGGCTAAATCCCAAACTTTGAAATAATTGATGTTGACACTCGCTATTTGCTTTGGATCTCATTGCGGTTGTTTTTACTTGTTTGCAGGTAGGATCAAGACAAGATGTTGTTGGGCATGGCAAGGGAAAAGCAACAGATCCAAGTGTTGAAAGTTTTGTTGTCTCTGATGCAGAAAAGGTGAAAATGGACATAAAGAGTAAGATTCATGAGAGAAGATTGACTTTCATCTAGTCAGGGATCACTGATACCAATGTGGGTATGTGGGACTACGAGGAGTTCAAGGCTGAGATGGCAGCACAAAAAATCCATTTGCTGACCAGAAGAACCCTAGAATCCAGGTTGGCACATGTAGTTGGTTTCCCCTCAATGGTACAATGCTATGAGTTGGTGCTTGAATGTGCCAGAAATTATGATAGGGGAACACAAAGGATAATTGGCCCCCAGGGAAGGATTGTGGTGAACTTTGATCCTATGTCCATTGCTAGGACTATTGATATACCTGATAGGTCACATGTGGTGGCCTTTGATATGGATACAACAAAGAAATACTATGAAGATAATGTGGTTAAGTCCCATCAGGTGATCAATTCTTGGTTGGACAAGCCCAAGTCCAAATTCTCCAAGTTGCCAAAATAGCTATTTAGGCTTAAGTTTAAAAGGGAATACTATAATGTTATCAATCTTCTCAGTAGGTTGGTAGGGCTGAAGAGTGCAGGAATTTTTGAAAGCTGGATTTTTAATGTCATTGCTCGGATGGAGCAGGGTGTAGATTACCATTGGGAAGCTGCCATAAGTGCAATAATCCATGAGAAGATGTGCAATGTCTTGCAAACTAAGACTTTCACCATGACTTCCTACTTGGTGTTGAGCACTAGAGGTGTATTTAGACAAGATGCAATGTATGAGGTATATCCACAGCTACACCTGGTAGGAGGTAGCTATAGAAGAGAAAATTATGGTTCTACAATGTATATTACACGGTTGTTGTAGGGTGCACAACATATGAGGACTTCAGACAAGGCTAAGGAGTTGATAAGGAGGTATGGGGCATGATTCATCTAGTTCCCCACATTCTCCTACATCAAGATTGATGGCTATCAAAGGGATTCCTACAGACTCCCAAGATACCCCATTGAAAAAGTCATACTGCTAGAAGTCACTAGGTAGCTTTGTGACTTTGATGTAATTGTGAAGGGAGATAAACATAAAACAGGGTTTGGGAATGATTTCCCCTTGAAGAGAGGAACAAATGAGGTTTTCCCTTCCATCCAGTCTACTCATGCTTCTGAAGAGGAGATGAGTACTTTTGGTCTCTCCTTCCACTCCAAAAGGACAAGGTTTGATATCACAGGTGAGGCACAAAAGAAGGCCAGTAGGACGTACAACCACAAAGATAACATTGAAGATTATTGGGCTAACCTTTGTGATGAATTTGATGTAAGGAAGAAGAAATTTTCCAAGCTACCAGTAGACTTAGTAAGGTTATACAACATAAAGGCCATTCCTGACCAGGTGGAGGAGGATGGAAATCTGATTCAGGGTCATATCTTCGAGGCTGTGAAGGAAAAACTAGTTGGAGAGATTGACTGGTTGGAGGAAGAAAAGACAGAGTTGGAGAAAATTATGATTCCGGTTATTAAATATACTAAAATGTGGCTAAAACACAAGATGCTAGAATTGGAAAGTGAAGGTGTCCAGTGTACCTATGATTTCATGGGAGACTTGGAGTTTCATTCTGCTTCCGAGGAATCACATGAACAAGATCCTAAAGGTAAGGCCAAAGTGGACTCTCCCTTGAAGATGAAAGTTAGAGATGTTCAAACTAAAGAAGTAGCAGATGTGGGTAAACAAAGAAAGCTTATTGCAAAAAAGAGAATGCATGTTGCAATAAAATAGGGTAAGAAAGAAAATGAAGAAGTGGAGGCTACTGCTCCTTTGCTCAAAAGAAGAAGACTTGTGAAGATATCACAAAAGGAAAAAGAAACTTCCAAACAAGAAAAGGAGATTGAGACACCTGTGGTGGAGATAGAAAGTTCAGGGGAAAGAACACAGGTATATATGAGGAGGTCAAGGACTCCTTCCCCAAAGGATGCTACAACAAAGGAGGATGTTCCTGTGATTGCTCCTATCATTGAATAGGAGAATATTCCCCCTCCTCAAGATACTGGCAGTGTGCTAGAAGATCCAAGGAAGGATGAAGATCCTAAGGACTTGGGTGAAGAAGGATTCCTCAAGGGAAGGCTCTACCATGCAAAATCAAAAATTGATAGGGTGATCCACTCTCCCTTGGTGACCTATGAGGATTCACCTACAGAAAAGAAATTGAACAAATCCCCTAAACAGGAGGAGATACCACCTAAGATCCCTTCACCGATCCAGGTTGTAGAGGAGAAATATTTTGACAAGGAGGATCCAACTAAGAAGATCCCTAATGAGCCTAGTATTGAGAAGGATGCACCTAATGTCCAATAGGAGCAGGATAAACAAGATAAAGTGCCAATCGAATCCACTATTCTAGGTTGGCTAGATGGAGAATTAAAAAGTAAATTGCTAATAGTGGAAGACACTCCTCCCAATTAGGACTACCTAATGGCCAATATTGGAAAAGGGAAAACCAAGAATAAGGCTAGGGTTGTATCTAGAATTGAGAGGGATGGATCAAGCAACAGGGTGGCTCACATTGCTACCCCTGCACCAGAAAAAGATAGGGATGATGTGACTGCAAAGGACTATCATGTGCAGACTATTGATTTAGGGCATGCTTCTATGGAGCAAGATATTGAGGAGTACAAAGGCTCCAGTGTTGTAATTGTGGGCAGATTGAAGAAAGAGGTACAAACCAGGCATGAGTTGGAGAGGGAGAATGAGAAATTGAAGAAGTACTTGTAGGATATGATGAAACCCTTGTAGTCTATTGGTTCTTCCTCCTCTGCTATAGGTTTCTTACACTGGGAAACAATCTCCAAACTTGAAAGAATGAAAGCCACTACACATGCCACAGTTGGCTGGTTGCAGGGAGTTCAGACTAAAGGATATGGTGCTATCAAGGATATCTTGTCAATTGCAAGGGATGCCATGAAGTCAGTGGATTGGCTAAAGACTGTGTTAGTCCAAGAAAAGGAAGATATTGATCTCCTATTGCAAAAAACTTTAACAATCATGGAGTTTACTGAGGATAAACTGGTGAAGAGTGGGATTCTTCGTTTTCCAAGGGTTTCTAAGCCTTGGGAGTGGTTTGAGATCTTGCAAATGAGGCAAAGGGCCTTGAAGAAGATTCAAAAATAGGGGAGGCATATTGAGGACACCTTGATTGGTATTTTTGATAAGTGTACCTCATTCTTTGAAATCATGATAGGGAGGAAGAAGTTTGCTCCAAAGCATTTCAATTTGGAACAACTTAGGAAATGGTGGATAAATGTGTATTCTCTAGTGAGTGAGATTCCAGTCACTGAACATCAGCTAGATGATGCTACAACCTACATTGCAGTTATTGATAGGTATTTAAAAATAGGGTTGATTGGGATGGCATAGTAAGGCAGGCAAGAGATGACATTAAGTCTCTTGAATGAAAAGTTAGGGTTTTTCCTGTGTCACCTATTGCCGAATTGGACAGAGTTTTGTTGGAAGTGCATCGTGAAGTGGCTCGAGCTAAAGACAAGGATGGGAAGTAGTTATATAGGGCTACATCAAATTCTTTTGCTTCCCATTATGCACATGCATTGGGTCAACTTTTTGAGACCCTAGGACGATTTGGATGAAATTGGTGCAAATCGCACATTTCATGTTATATTCAAATATCTTTTGAGGCTGACCTCTTGTGTGGTATTTTTATTATTGTAAAACCTTATTTGGACTGACCTATCTTGGGGATTCTCTATAAATTGGGCATGTTTCCTCATTTGTAAGTAGTAGAGAGATAAGTGATATAGAATAGACACATAGAATATAGATTTGAGCGAATTAGGGATTTATCTTCAAGCAAGTATTGTAATAGAAGACTGGAATTGTTTCCATTTTGGATGACCTAATATAAGAAATATTATTGTGATTTGGTATCTATCTTGTGTTGAGTTTTATCTAGCATGGTTCTTGTTATTCTATCTTTAAAATTGCTTAAGTTTATTGTTAGATAGTTTGGTAATGCTTAGGGTTTCATGTTTGAAATATTTGTAGTGATCTCTAGTCCATAATTTTTGTAGTTAGTTGATTATTAGTTGCTTTGCAAAGTTAGCCTAGACTTAAAATTGTGCTTAGTTCAATTATGAATGTTTGTTCATTTCAGTTGCAACAGGATTGTCCTGAATGAATGTTTATGATTTGAAAATCTTTAAATACCTCAGAAGATTGCACTATTCTTGTGAGATTGCAGATTTATCTGGGTCAAACAAAAAGTAGTTTATTAGAGATTGGTCCATTTTGAGCATCTTGTATTTTGGCATTGTCAGTCTTAGGTTTAGAATTAGTCTTAGAATTATCTCTGAAAACCTTTATCTTTTGTTGTTTTCTTTATTATCTAAGTAAAATTGAGGATTTCAAGTATCAATTTGTTGCTAGATGTGATAAATTCAAAGTCCAGTGTTTGCTTGTAGTAAGGTCCCTTTGTGATTACCAAAATTTTCACATTATCTCTGAGTTGTTTTATTTGCATTGTCAAGACCTGACATTAGAGACCTTGGGGTTCTCTTTGTTCATAGAGATTTACCTTTCAAGAGAGATAGGATATCATATTATGTCTGAGTTGTTGTTATGTAGAAAACACCATCAACAGATTGGCACTAGAAGGAGGGCCTTGCATAAGCAAGCTGGAGCATTTTCTAAACTCCATTTCTCTTGAAAGGCTTAGAAGAACTAGATCTACTCTAGGAGAAGAGGAATTTCAAGAATTGCAAGCCCCTACTAGGTCAAGAAGGACCAGAAGAGGGGAAGAATCATCATCCACTCAACCACTTCCATCATCTCCATCCTCATTTGATTATGAAGGAATCCCTATTCCACAACCACAACTAGTCATAAATCAACCATTACCACCCCCACATCCACCAATGGCTTTCCTTGCCAACAATACATCTCCATTGATTTTAAATAATTACAATGTCATGCCCAAGAATCCTAAGCATTTTTATTCTAAGTTCCACACCCATGATCCCAATAGGACAGCAGAAGAGCGTATTAGGATTTTCCAAAACTGTCTGAGGCATAGAGGAATTAACCATGAGGATGTGGAATGTAGACTTTTCCCTTATTCCCTTAGAGAAGAGGCCTTTTACTGGTACAATCATTTACCTGTTACTTCTATCCATAATTGGACCGAACTGGAAACTGCATTTTTGTAGAAATTTAAGATTCCCATTAGTGCTAATAAGTTGTAACTGCAATTTACCGGGGTAAAAAGAGAGATTAATGAACCCATAGGATCATTCAATGATATGTTCCACCAAGCATACACCAAACTTCAAGCACCCTATGCTAGAAATGAAAACACTGCCCTAGAAGTTTACTTTGAATCCTTGGATAGCCTCACAACCACCTTCCTTAAGCAAAGGACTAATCCCTTGAATACTTTACTCACTGCATATACTGAGGTTGTTAAGGTCAGCATGGATTTAAGGAAACATTTATCAGGTCCTCTACCATCCTTAGGACCTGTTGCTCACCCTGGACAAGTCCAAACTCTCAACCAGGCTTTGACTAATCATGCTCCTATAATGAATCCAATACCCTCATTACCTTTGATCCCTCATCCAGGTCCTCCAATAAGCCAACCTTAGCCTATGACCTCCTATCCTCAGAAAAGGACCAATCAACCCCTTTATTTACAATAACAAGTTGGTTTGCTTACATATCTATAGAATTCAGAAGTTTTGAATCAGGCTGTTGGTTCTGGAGGAATATCTAGATACCCTCCTAGTAATGTGAATTCACCTAATAGTATAGACAAGGAGTGGCTAGATGAGTTATCTGAGCAAGTAAATAAATTGAATATGGAGGTGACTTATTTGAGAAATCAGAATAGCCAACTTGAGGCTGCTCAAAAGAATATGCAATCTAATTATGGTAGAGAGAACAAGAAATTTGATAGAGGAAAAAACTTTGACAGAGGACAAGGCTCTGGTCAAAATTTTGACAGAAGACAAGGCTCTGGCCAAACCTTTGATAGAGGGAAACCACCTAGGTAGAATAGATCATGGAATACTGGACCTATTAATGGAGGGGTTCCTACCCTCTTGGATCATCCCTCTACTCAGGAGAAGCCCCCGAGTGGTGTATATTTGGCAGAGGCAACTTTGTCTGGATGGTGTAGACTTCATAAAACAAGCTAGCATTTTGAGTTAGATTGCATCGAGTTTCAGACTACTGCTTCTATTTTTCAGTATGAAGTTGAGACAATTCCAGTGGTCAAGAAATTGTGCCCTCAAATCCCTATGATTCTCTAGTGATGGTACTTAATCATGCACCATTTCTAAAAGGTGAGGAAAATGAGCCAGATGAAGAATCCAGTGACCTGGATAATGAGGCAGAGAAGGTATTGAATGAAGATGAGATCTCCCAATTGTTTAATGAAGAAATTTAGAATGATAATGGCCCTTTGGATTAGCAGGAAGTTAGTATTGAAGAAGTTCAGATGTTTCAACAAACAACAAAGAAATATGATTTGAGGAATAGACCTAATAGGAGTCTACAGGCTAGAGGTCCCTTCACTACTTCTATCCCTCCTAACAATTTTACTACTCCACCAGATCTGCAAGCTAGTAATAATCCACCTTATCCTCATGTACCAACATAGTACTTGTCAAAGGGAAACAATGTTGAAGTTTCAAAAGATAGGTAGGCTAGTGGCTACAAAGAAACCCATGTTGATCTGAGTGTGGAGCAATTGGGTGAGTATCTGACTGAGGAATTCAAGAAAGTAAAGGTGAGTCTTTCTATTTTTGAGTTATTAAGGGTTCCTGCTATTAGGAATGTAGTTTTTGGGTCATTCAATTTGAATACAATACCACAGGGAGTAGCTGCCAATGAGGCTGTTGCCAGGTCTTCTAGTTCATAGGCATCTAGAGGTCAGGTTCCACCTGTAGAAAAAGGTAGAGATAAAGATAAGGGTCAAGTTGCACAAGCTGACACCTAGTTGAGTTTATTTCAAGGCAAGATGGAAACTCCTCCTTTCTTAATTTATGTTCGTATCTTTGGGAAGAATCTACATAATTGTCTCCTAGATTCAAGGGCATATACAAATGTTATTCCTTTTGTTGTTTGCAAAGAATTGGGTATTACCCTTATAGCTTCTCAAAAGAAGGTCACTCAAATGGAAAAAATGAAGGTAAGTGTAGTGGGAGATTTGAACATGATCCCCATGTAGCTTGCATCAGATCCTAGGGTGTAACATGTGATCAACATTCAGGTTGCTGACATTCCTGATACTTATGGTTTGATTTTAGGTCGGGATTTCACTAAAGCACTGAATGGATATACATCTATAGACCATTCTCACATGTGGCTACCATGGAAGGGAGTTCCAAATCAGATCAAGATTGAAAGAGAGCCCAGAATGAAGTATGTAATTACTGAATACCAAAACATTTCAAATGAGGTCTTGGTGTCAGAGGTTAGCATGGGAAATTATGTGTTGGTTGCATCAGCTTCAGAGAATGAAGAAGTCTTTATGTTGTAGGCCTCCTCAGAGGAATTCACATTAGAGAACAATGGTTCTACATTATTGACTGAACAAGTAGAAGAAATGGATAACTAGGAAGATAGGGAGCTCAGTTTTCTAGATAACTTTTAGGAGTTCATCCGGAGGTGTGTGGAAAGTCAGATTCACCTTGGCAGGAATATGGATTTTGAAGAATTAATGCTTCCCAATTGGTACTGAGTCCATGATGCTCCTAATTCTGAGCTAGAATGTGACTTGTGTCAGACAACAGTGGAGCATATACAAAGGTGCATCAATCCAATCCCAGTTGTCAGGATAAATATTCAGGAAGAGCCAAACAACGATAAGGGTAAGAGCCCAATGCTTCCTAAGAAGCCCCCTATTTGCAGAAAAGTGAAGGATAAATTAAGGCTACCAGAGCATGATGGCTATTGGACATTAAGTTTTGAAGGATCCAAATCTAAGCAGGGTGCTGGAGTAGGATTTGAGTTGATCAGTCCTAAAGGTTAGAATTATTTTGTTGCTCACAAACTCCAGTTTCAATGTACTAATAATGTTGTTGAATATGAAGCTTTGATCCATGGGTTGTTAATGGCATCAAGGAAGAAAGTTAAGATATTACAGGTCTTTGGAGACTCTGAGCTAGTGGTCAAAAAAATAAGGAAACAATATTCATGCCATGATAGGATAATGACTAATTATAGGCATAGAGTGTGGGATCTCATCGAGGAATTCGATGCTTTCAATATCCAGCCAGTTCCTCGGAGTAGGAATCAAGTTGCAGATTCTCTAGCACAGGCTGCTAGTACGTTGCAACCTTTATCACTTTTAGGATTGAAGAAGTTTACAGTTGAACTCACTCCAGTACCTTCAGTACTTGATAACGTTACTAATTTCTAGGTATTTAAAGATGACAAGCATATTTTGGATTTTATTACAAGTTGTGATGTGTTTGCTTCTCAAGTCATTGATGAGATAGAGCCTCAAAAAGAAGAAATGGATTTGGGAGGAATCATGAATCTAAAAACCAACACCATCCCAAGGGGTATGGTGCAGCTTGAGCAAATTTTTTATCTGGATAAGATAAGGGATTAGGAACAACAAGTTAAAAGGGAGTCTCTCAATAGTCATTGTGAGACATATAATATGGGAACACTAGATGACATGAAGAATGTTTTTATTGGTAAGGTGTGTAATCCAGAAGAAAGAAAAGGGATTATTGATGCCTTACACACCTATCATGATGTGATAGCCTAGAGTTATGAGGATTTGAAAACTTATGATACTTCAATCATCACACACACCATTCCCTTGAAATCAAATGTTAAGCCTTTCAAACAAAGACAAAGGCCAATCAATGCTCTGTTAGAACCCATCATTCAGAAGGAGGTGCAGAAGTTACTTTTCGGCATGAATTATATTTCTAGTAAGACATTCTACTTGGGTTGTGAATTTGGTTCCAGTCAAGAAAAAGAATGGAGAAATCAGATTGTGTGTGGATTTTAGGAATCTGAATATAGCATCAAGAAAGGATAACTATCCAGTTCCTTCACTAGATGAAGTGCTTCAAATCATTAATGGATCTCAGATGATGTCCTTTTTGGATAGGTATTCTGGATACAACCAAGTTATAGTGCAATATGAAGACAGGCACAAAACTACCTTCACTACAAAATCGGGAACTTTTCCTTACAGGAGGATGCCATTTAGGTTGATCAATGTTGGAGCTACATTTGAGAGAGCTATGGATATTGCTTTTAAGGACATAATTGGTAAGTGCATCATTATTTATATGGATGACTTGATAGTTTTTTCTAAGAAGCGAGGTGATTATATAGCAAATTTATGCAAAGTGTTCCAAAGGTGCAGAGAGTTTGGTATTTCACTTAATCCACGAAAGTGCATTTTTGGGGTCATAGAGGAAAGATTGTTGGGACATATTGTCTCAGAATAGGGTATTGCAATTGATCCTGAGCGAATGCAAGCTATCTTGAAGATACAACCTCCTGCAAGTAAGAAGGAGATGAAGTCATTCTTTGGTAAGATTAACTTTGTTATGAAATTTATCACTGGATTTGCGGAGATAGTGAAGCCCTTGAATGCAATGTTGAAACAAGAAGCAAAAGTGGAGTGGAATATAGAAGAAAATGAGGCATTTACAAAAATCAAGAAATCCATTGCTGAGGCTCCAATATTGGAATATGATATGGAGATTCAACTCATGAAATTAGTGAGAGGGTAGGGACTGACAAAGATGATGGCTGAGACAGGTCCTAATCTCACAGCTCAACACTATTATCTACAAGAGGTATCTCTAGGAGATTGGTATGATGAAATCATTTATTATTTACTAAATGAGCAATGTCCTGATCACCTCAATATAGTTTAAAGGTGACCTTATCGCCTGAAGAGTGGAATTTTTATGATGAAAGGAGCTATCCTATATAAAAAAAATCATGAGGGCATATACCTGAGATGTTTGGGGAAGGAAGAGGCTACCAGAGTGATGATTGAATTTCATGAAAGATATGGCACAGGCCATGGTTCTGCATCATCCACTGCAAATCAGATCTTGAGGGTAGGCTATTATTGGTCCACTTTGTTCAAAGATGTGCATTAACATGCGAGGACTTGTCATATATGTTAGACTACAAAAAGTAAGGAAAAGTGTGCAACCCTTCCACTTCAGATGGTCATAGAGGTAAAACCATTCTCCCAGTGGGGAATGGACTTCATAAGACCAATTAATCCTCCATCTTCTATGGGTCACAAGTATATTCTCACCATAACCGGCTATTTTACTAGGTGGACAGAGGCTCTTGCTTGTAAACAATGCACTTCAGATTTGGTAATCAATTTTCTTGAGTTAGGTATTATTAATCGTTTTGGTTGTCCACTATATTTAGTTTGTGATAATGGTCCTACATTTGCATCGCTGAAACTTTCTAATTTGGCATTTGATCATGTAATTGTTATTAAATTTGCATCCAATTCCTACCCTCAGGGTAATGGCCTGGCTGAGTCTTCCAATAAGAACCTATTGACAGTTATCCATAAGTTGTAAGAACAAAACCCTAAGGATTGGCATACCTAGCTGCGATTTTCTCTCTGGGCAGACCGTACTAGACAAAAGGCATCTATAGGAACCTCTCCTTATCACCTAGTGTATGGTTTGGAACCTGTGTTTCCTATCCAGTTGAAGATCCCTACCCTGCAGTTCATTAATGAATACTACAATGAGGAAGATAAATGTGAAGCCCATTTGGTTGAGCCGTTGTACCTTGAAGAGAAAAGAGATGAAGCCCTAGAAAACTTTGCTAAACATCAGGGCGTAGTGAAAAGATGGTTTGACATGAGAGCTAAGGTGAAAGCCTTTAGAATCTCTGACTTAGTTCTCTATTGGGATAAGGCCCATGATTGTAAGGGAGAACATGGTAAATTTGATAAAATCTGGCTTCACCCTTACCAAATTTTAAAAATTCTGGGAGATAATTCTTTTCGTGTGAAAAACCTCACTAGTGAGGATATCCCACTACTTGTCAATGGGCAGTATCTCAAGCATTATTTTCAACTATGAGCTATTTGCAACTCATCTTGTACATAGTTAGAGTAGGTTTTCTTTCTGCTTTTCTTTGCTTGTTTGCTTTGGTTGGTGTGGTTTTTCTTTGGTTTGTTTCGCTTTCATTTTGGCTTTTTCTTTAGGTTCCTTGCTTTCTTGGGGTTGTTACATATGTATAATAGGCTACTTGTCGTCGATTGTCCTGGAAATTTCTTTTACAAACTCTAATCAATTTTTCAGAGTCAAGTGGTGGTATTACTTTATCTGATGTCCCTTGTACTTAGAATTAGAATTCACTTGTTTTGGATAAACTTCAGAATATATTTGGGTCTCACACTTTCACACTAAAATAAAGATTCTGGAGTTGCATAGGTTTCCTCTGTAATTTGACCTAGTGAAAAATCTTATATTCTGCTTCAGTGCCATTGTGTTCCTCATCCATGAGTGTGAGTTTTGTTACTTACAAGGTGAAAGGAAGGTTCTATAAAATGTTTAATAGAGAAAAGAGAAAAAAGAAAGTATTGAAAATCAATATAATCTTCACCTTATCAGGGGTATCCTAGTATCTCTACTGGGGCTATAGATTTTTGGCTGGTAGTAGAGCTATGCTTGGGAGGGTCATACTGATAACCTCGTCGGGGCTATGGATGCTTGACTGGCAGTGAGGCACTATCTAGGTTGCTTTTGAAGTTATAAATTTTATGTAGCCTAGTCAGATTTGCCCTGGTTCCCATTGCACCTAAGGAACATGAAATGAATGCAAATACACACACTTGGACCCTGGTATAGAAAAAAATCCTCCTGCTTGTGGTTTTATCTCTTTGTTCATAGGTGACCTGATATAGGGGTTGAAACCAATGCTTCTGGGTTCTTGATTCTAGTTTGTTCTTGAAATGCTCTAGAGCGTTTCCCTAGTGGAGTCGCCATTTGTTGTGTAGTTTTTGCACACATGCCCCACTGAAAGTAGGGACCCTCATTCTTTCATTTTTTTTGGTGTCTTGGCCTTTCTATTTTTGAATTTTTCTTGCTTGGGCATGTGCTTTAATGTTCGTCTTGCCTGTTGGAATGATCCATTTGTGATTTATATTGAAAATCTTAAGTTTTGGGTAAATTTTGGGCTTTTCACTATCTTTAGGAAAATCCGCCCTGGCCAAACTTTCCGGGTTTCCCTTTGGTGCTAGATAACGACTGCCTTTTTTGCTCAAGTCTAGGGAAATCCATCGTGTCGAGATTTTTCTGAAGTCCTTTGCTCTGTCGGATTCTTGGATTTTGGTCTTGGTCATCTTATCGATCGCATTAAGGGCATTGGATAACTTTTGGGGCAATGCTATATTAAATTTTGGGAAGTGATTTTCTATTTGATTTTGTTTATTTACTTGTCATTTGACTTTGGAGTGTTGGAGATTGAGGTCTGTTGTTGGATTGTGCGTTATTTTGAGTGTTGCATTTGGATTTCTTGGGCATTGCTTGTATTCTAATTGCGCTTGAAGGTTGTTTTCTAGCATCCTAGGTTTTAGTTCCTTCTATTCTCATGGTATGTTGATATGCTCTCTTCCTCTTTTGGTTTTGATGCATTGTTGTATGTGAATTCATGTCATTCATTGTTTTGTTATTGCTTTCGTGTGCGCACCATGTCTGGGCGTTTGGGGTTTCCGTGTCTTGCCAGTCTGTTTGGGTGATTGCTTTGGATATTTGTTTTACACTGGTCTTTCGTTGCTATTTTTGGGGCTTGCTTGTATTTTCCATGAATTTCCTTTCATGTTTTGCAAGCAAGTTGTGCCTGGGCTTTTCCGTGCTTTCATGGCGAAGGTTTTTAGGGTTCTTGACCTAGGGCATAGCCGATCCCTTTCAAATTATTGAGAGGTAAGTTTTAAATTCATGGATTGATCCATTGGGGATGTAGGTCAAGTCATTACCGAGTTGTAGGCTCTTGGTCCATGTTGATTGGTCTATTTAGGTGAGGATGAGGAAAAACATAGGTGTTCAGGTTTTCATTACCTTTGTAGAATTCTGCCTCTGCTGGATTTCCCCGAAGTCTTCTTGTTTTTTCGTTGTTCTTTGTATTTGCTTTTAATCCAGACTTTTGTTTGCCTCATGGAATTTTGTTTCCTTCGGATTTTCCTGATGTCCGTTGCTTGGTCGTTTTACCAAGTTCACGCTTCCATTGTGAATTCGTCTTACTTTCACTAAAATCCACACCATTGGGATTTCCCCGGATGTTCTACGCTTCCCTCATTTTCCCGGATTGTCCAAACTGTTGCTGTTTTTAGGGATTTTTGTCTTTGGAGGATTTCTTTGAAGTTTTGTGGGAATGAAGAATTTGATGGTTATATAAGAATTTACTTGATGATTATGTATTTAGATGATTAAATGAACTTATGCTAAGTGGTTTTCAAGTTATTCCTTTATTATACTGATTGATTGAAATGATACTGTGGGGTTGGTATGATTGTTTCGCTAGATTCCACCTGGTCCGGATTTCCCCGAAATTCCTTTCTAGTCTGGATTCTGCGGAGGGGGCTAAATCCCAAACTTTGAAATAATTGATGTTGACACTCGCTGTTTGTTTTGGATCTCATTGTGGTTATTTTTACTTATTTCCAGGTAGGATCAAGACAAGATGTTGTTGGGCATGGAAAAGGAAAAGCAACAGATCCAAGTGTTGAAAGTTCTATTGTCTTTGATGCAGAAAAGGTGAAAATGGACATAAAGTGTTAGATTCCTGAGAGAAGATTGACTTTTGTTTGGTCAGGGATCACTGATACCAGTGTGGGTATGTGGGACTACAAGGAGTTCAAGGTTGAGATGGCAGCACAAAACCTCCCTTTGCTGACCAGAAGAACCCTAGAATTTGCGTTGGCACATGTAGCTGGTTTCCCCTCCACAGTACAATGCTATGAGTTGGTGCTTGAATGTTGCAAAAATTATGACAGGGGAACACAAAGGATAATTGGCCCCCAGGGAAGGATTGTGGTGAACTTTGATCATGTTTCCATTGCTAGGAATTTTGGTATACCTGATAGGTCACATGTGGCGGCCTTTGATATGGATACAACAAAGAAAGACTATGAAGATAATGTTGTTAAGTCCCAGTAGGTCATCAATTCTTGGTTGGAGAAGCCCAAGTCCCACTTCTCCAAGTTGCCAAAACAACTATTTAGGCTTAAGTTCAAAAGGGAATACTATAATATTATCACTCTCCTCAGCAGGTTGGTAGGGCTAAATAGTGCAAGAGTTTTTGAAAGCTAGATGTTTAATGTCATTGCTTGGATGGAGTAGGGTATATATTACCATTAGGCAGGTGCCACAGGTGCAATAATCCATGAGAAAATGTGCAATGTCTTGCAGACCAAGAGTTTCACCATGACTTCCTACTTGGTGTACGCATTGGTAAGATTCCACCCGTACAAGGGGTTGAGCACTAGAGGTGTATTTAGATAGGATGCAATCTATGAGGTATATCCATAGCTGCACCGAGTAGGAGGTAGCTATAGAAGAGAAAATGATTCTTTTACAATATATATTATTAGGTTGCTGCAGGTTGCAAAGCATGTGAGGATTTCAGACAAGGCCAAGGAGTTGATAAGGAGGTATGGGGCATGGTTCATCCATTTCCCCACTTTCTTTTACATAAGGATTGATGGCTATCAAAGGGCTCCCTATAGAATCCCAATTTACCCAACTGACCATGTCATACTGCTAGATGTCACTAGGTAGCTTTGTGACTTTGATGTAATTGTGAAGGGAGATAAACATAAAATAGGGTTTGGGAATGATTTCCCCTTGAAGATAGGAACAAATGAGGTCTACCCTTCCATCCAGTCTGCTCATGCTTCTGAAGAGGACATGAGTACTTTTTGTCTCTCCTTCCACTCCAAAAGGACAAGGTTTGATATCATAGGTGAGGCACAAAAGAAGGCCAATAGGGAGTATAACCAAAAAGATAACATTGAAGATTATTGGGCTAACCTTTGTGATGAATTTGATGTAAGGAAGAAGAAATTTTCCAAGCTACCAGTAGAATTAGTAAGGTTATACAACATAAAGGCCATTCCTGACCAAGTGGAGGAGGATGGAAATCTGATTCAGGGTCATATCTTCGAGGCTGTGAAGGAAAAACTAGTTGGAGAGATTGACTGGTTGGAGGAAGAAAAGACAGAGTTGGAGAAAATTATGACTCTAGTGATTAAATATACTAAAATGTGGCTAAAGCACAAGATGCTAGAATTGGAAAGTGAAGGTGTCCAGTGCACCTATGATTTGATGGGATACTTGGAGTCTCATTCCTCTTCCGAGGAATCACATGAACAAGATCCTAAGGGTAAGGCCAAGGTGGACTCTCCCTTCAAGATTAAAGTTAGAGATGTTCGAACTAAAGAAGTAGCAGATGTGGGTAAACAAAGAAAGCTTGTTGCAAAAAAGAGAATGCATGTTGCAAGAAAATAGCCTGAGAAAGAAAAGGAAGAAATGGAGGCTGTTGCTCCTTTGCTCAAAATAAGAAGACTTGTGAAGATCTCACAAAAGGAAAAAGAAACTTCCAAACTAGAAAAGGAGGTTGAGACACCTGTGGTGGAGATAGAAAGTTCAGGGGAAAGAACATAGGTATATATGAGGAGGTCAAGGAATCCTTCCCCAAAGGATGCTACAACAAAGGAGGACGTTCTGGTGACTACTCCTATCATTGAACAGGAGAATATTCCCCCTCCTCAAGATACTGGCAGTGTGCTAGAAGAGCCAAGGAATGATGAAGATCCTAAGGACTTGGGTGAAGAAGGATTCTAGGAGGGAAGCCTCTACCATGCAGAGGCAGAAATTGATAGGGTGATCCACACTCCCTTGGTGAGCTATGCAGATTCACCTACACAAGAGCAATTGAACAA
The DNA here is from genome assembly GCA_007115665.2 of Sequoiadendron giganteum. Classification (NCBI taxonomy): domain Eukaryota; kingdom Viridiplantae; phylum Streptophyta; class Pinopsida; order Cupressales; family Cupressaceae; genus Sequoiadendron; species Sequoiadendron giganteum. Next base: position 74,898,293 of record VCHN02000014.1, on the reverse strand, counting down.
ATCCCTTGAACAGGAGGAGATACCAGCTACGATCCCTTCACCAATCTAGGTTGTAGAGGAGAAATATTTGGACAAGGAGGATCCAATTAAGAAGATCCCTAATGAGCCTAGTATTGAGAAGGATGCACCTAATGTCCAATAGGAGCAGGATAAACAAGATAAAGTGCCAACCGAATCCACTGTTAGAGGTTGGCTGGATAGAGAATTAAAAATTAAATTGGTAATAGTGGAAGACATTCCTCCCTATTGGGACAACCTAATGGCCAATATTGGAAAAGGGAAAACAAAGAAGAAGGCTAGGGTTGTATCCAGGATTGAGACAGATAGATCAAGAAACAGGGTGGCTCACATTGCTACCCCTGCTCCACACAAAGATAGGGATGATGTGACTACAAGGGACTATCATGTGCAAACTATTGATTTAGGGCATGCTTCTATGGAGCAAGATATTGAGGAGTATGAAGGCTTCAGTGCTGTTATTGTGGACAGATTGAAGAAAGAGGTACAAACCAAGCATGAGTTGGAGAGGGAGAATGAGAAATTGAAGAAGTACTTGTAGGATTTGATGAAACCTTTACAGTCTATTGGTTCTTCATCCTCTGTTGTAGGTTTCTTGCCCCAAGAAACAATCTTTGAACTTGAAAGAATGAAAGGCACTACACATGCCATAGTTGGTTGGTTGTAGGGAGTTTAGACTAAAGGAGATGGTGCTATCAAGGATATCTTGTCAACTACAGGGGATGCCATGAGGTCAGTGGATTGGTTGAAGACCATGTTAGCCCAAGAAAAGGAGGATATTGATCTCCTATTGCAGAAAACAAGAACAATCATGGAGTTTACTGAGGATAAACTAGTGAAGATTGGGATTCTTCCTTTTCCAAGGGTTTCTGAGCCCTGGGAATGGTTTGAGATCTTGCAGATGAGGTAGAGGGCCTTGAAGAAGATTCAAAAATAGGGGAGGCAGATTGAGGACACCTTGATTGGTATTGTTGATAAGTGTACCTCATTCTTTGAAATCATGATAGGGAGGAAGAAGTTCACTCCAAAGCATTTCAATTTCGAACAACTTAGAAAATGGTGGAGAAATGTATATTCTCTAGTCAGTGAGGGTCCAATCACTGAACATCAGCTAGATGATGCTACAACCTACATTGTAGTTATTGATAGGTATTTAACAAATAGGGGTGATTGGGATGGCACAGTAAGCCAGGGAAGAGATGACATTAAGTCTCTTGAAAGAAAAGTTAGGGTTTTCTGTGCCACCTATTGCCGAATTGGACAAAGTTTTGCTGGGAGTGCATGGTGAAGTGGATCATTCTAAAGACAAGGATGGGAAGTAGTTATATAGGGCTACATCCAAGTTTGTGCTTCCCATTATCCACAAGTATTGGGCCAACTTTTTGAGACCCCATGCCGACTTGGATAAAATTGGTGCAAATTGCACATTTCATGTTATATTTGAATATCTTTTGAGGCCGACCTCTTGTGTGATATTTTTATTATTGTAAAACCTTATTTGGACTGACCTATCTTGGGGATTCTCTATAAATTGGGCATGTTTCCTCATTTGTAAGTAGTAGAGAGATAAGTGATATAGAATAGACATATAGAATATAGATTTGAGTGAATTAGGGTTTATCTTCAAGCAACTATTGTAACAAAAGACTAGAATTGTTGTCATTTTGGATGACCTAATAAAGGATATTGTGATTTGGTATCTCTCTTGTGTTGAGTTTTATCTGGCATGGTTCTTATTATTCTATCTTTAAAATTTCTTAAGTTTATTGTTAGATAGTTTGGTAATGCTTAGGGTTTCATGTTTGAAATGTTTGCAGTGATCTCTAGTCCATACTCTCTGTAGTTAGCTGATTGTTAGCTGCTTTGCAGAGTTAGCCTGGACTTAAAATTATGCCTAGTTCAATTATGAATGTTTGTTCATTTTAGTTGTAGCTGGATTGTCTTGAATGAGTGTTTATGATTTGAAAATATTTAAATACCTCAGAAGATTGCACTATTCTTGTGAGATTGCAGATTTGTCTAGGTCAAACAAAAAGTAGTTTCTGAGAGATTGGTCCATTTTGAGCATCTTGTCTTTTGGCATTGTCAGTCTTAGGGTTAGAATTAGTCTTAGAATTATCTCTGAAACCTTTATATTTTTTTGTTTTCTTTATTATCTAAGTACAATTGAGGATTTCAAGTATCAATTTATTACTAGATCTGATAAATTCAAAGTCTAGTGTTTGCTTGTAGTAAGGTCCCTTTGTGATTACCAACATTTAAACATTATCTATGAGTTGTTTTGTTTGCATTGTCAAGACCTTACATTAGAGACCCTTGGGTTATCTCTTTTTTCATAGAGATTTACCTTTCAAGAGAGATAGGATATCATATTCTATTTGAGTTGTTGTTATGCAGAAAACACCATCAACACAACTCTAATCAACTTTACCAATCAGATAGTTTTGAATTTTTACTTTAGTTAGGTTATAAATGATGGAGTCATTTCTTATTCCTTGTGCAATTTTTTGTCCATTTTTCCTTATCTTGCATCCTTCTAAATTGAATGTTACTTTAATATAATGATTATCACACATTTGACTTACACTAAGCAGGTTGTGCTCCAATCCTTCAACGTAAATGACATCTTTGGTGGGATTTTACTATCTAAGCTCAATATTCCTTTTCCACAGAGCTTTAATATTGTGTTGTCATCCAAACTAAAAAAAACCTCCTTTAAATTTATTGAGTTGACTAAATTTTCTCTTATCCCGAATCACATGCTTGGAGCAGCCACTATCTATCACCCACAAACTTTTCTTTTTGGCATGGAGTGTCATTTGTGCAATCATTGACTAAGTGGGATTCTACTCTTTTTCTTTCAACACCTTCTTAGACATATTTTATACCTTCTCTTCTTTCTTCTCATTAGTTTTGGACTCTTTTTTCTTTAGGAGGTGTGTTCATCTTTTTCGTAGTCTACATATTTGGTCTTATAAATTTTGTTCTACAATTCTTAGCTATAAATTGTTACAATTGTAACACATTAAATTCATATCTACTAGATGAGTAAATGAATTTTGGCTTACAAAATTAGTACTCCTTTTAGAAACAACTCTACATTCTCTAGCCCTATGACCAAATTGATTACATTTATAATAGTACCCATAGAAATATGAGTACCTAGTCATAACATTTCCTTAAGCAGGATGAGGGGTTCTTCATTGTCTTTTCCTCTTCAGTTCTCTCACCCATGTGAATCCATTAGAATCAATTCTTCTTATGGTTTGCCTCTTCTTCTGATGATTAGGAGCTGATAGGTTGTTCTTCTTATCTGCAATAGGCTTCTTTTCTTCCTCAAATTCCTTCATCTTAGTTGTTTTCTTCTTTTCCTCTTTAGAGGTGATCTCCTTGCAGGATTTCTCATCATCCATACTAGCCTTTTCTTCTGCTCTAAATTTTTTATATAGTTTTTCAAATGCACTAGTAAAAGTACTTTTTCCTTTCTCAAGACCCAAACCAAATTTCTCTTTGTTAGAAGGATTTTGTACATGCTTAATATTCCATCAAGAATATCTAAGCATCCCTTCAGCCTTAGGAATTTTTTATTCTCTATCCTTTTCCAAGTCTTTTCTTAGGGCAACAATTTCTACCTCTAGCTACATACATTTTCCAACTTCAGATTGTATTGTACACTTGACTACATATTCAATCCTTTTGGTTTCCTCCACTTATAACTTCAAACTCACCACCATCTAATTGGATTCTTCAAGATCTTTAGTTAACTTAGTAGTATCCCTTTGTGCATGTTTCTTCATATGCTTACTTTCATTTTTCATATTTTCAATCTCCTCTCTCAGGTCATCTATCTCATCTAAGACACAAATGAACTCTCCTTCTAGGTAAACTTTTTCCTCTTCACCTTATTCATTAAGGTCCTTTACCTTTTCATCTCTTTGTTCTTCAGATTCTTTTTCCATGAAAAGAAATTCATTTTCTTCCATCACAAGAGTAGAATCTTGTTCATCCTTTGAACTGTCACTATCTTCTTGAATGTATAAAATATTTTTCTTCTTTTGAAAATTCCTTCTCTTAGGGAAGTAGGGTTTCTTCATTTTAATTTCTAATTCTTGTTTAGAGTTATCCTTCTTATTGTAAGGACATTTAGTAGAAAAATGACCTACTTTACCACAATCAAATCACTTTGAGAGTAACTTACCTCTTTATTTTTTTGAGACTCTTCTTAATCTTCTGATGAAGTCTCTTCTTCCTCATCAGTCTCTTCATGTCTAATTGTGGTGGTTTCTTCCTTGTCCTTCTTGAGTACATCAACCTTATCCTTGTTTGCAACCTTGAATATGGATTCTCTTTTGGATGACTGTATATTTCCCATCCTCATTTCATATGCAGTGAATATGCCATGTAGTTCATCAAGAGAGAGTTTATCCAATTCTCTTGCTTCCTCTATTGTTGATATATTTGAGTCATACTTGGATGGCATGGAAATGAACACCTTTTATATAATGATCAAGTCCTTTAATTCTTCTCCAAATCCTTTGATTGATTTCACAATCTCATAGAATATGAGAAGATAATCCACAATATTATATTCTTCACTCATCATGAGACTTTCAAACATGTCTCTAAGAATTTTTAGCTTATCCAAATTTACTTTGTAATCTCCTCTGTATATTCCTTTCAACTTATTCTAGACATCATGTGCAGTTTGACAATGCGTCACTTTGATAAATACTGAGCTTTTCAATCCACAGAGAATAGCATGCTTTTCCTTTGTATTGTTCTCATAGTGCTTTCTTGCAGCATCAATAGGAGTAGTAGTTGAAGGTGTATATCCAGTCTTAACAAAAATCCACACATCATATCCTAAGGATACCAAATATGTCTCCATCATAATTCTCTAGAAAGAATAATCAGATCCATAATACTAAGGCACCTTGTTTGTAGATGAACCTTCTTCACTAGCCATTGTGTTCACTTATCCAAGATCTACATAAGATAATTAAGCTTCGCCTAGGGAACTAGGGCTCTAATACCAATTATTGGAACACAAAAATATACTAAGGGGGGGCGAATCAGTAGATCATCAAAATTTATCCCTTCAACACTTTAAACTAATTAATTCCTTTAATCCCTTTAGTAGAGGTTGAACTAAACATGTAGAGAAATAGACATGCACACACAATAATTCATAACACAAGATATACATGGAAAACCCAAGACAGGAAAAATCACGGTGAGAATATATGTTAGGATCTACTGTCCTAATCCAACCTCAAAACGAATATTTTCTGATTACAAAGTTAAGGCCACCAACCCTAAGGAGACATGAATCCCCTAGTTTTAGGAGCACCTACTCAGATATATGATGGCACACAACAATCAGGTTTACAATGCAATGAAATACAATTTATTCTATTGAACACAATTCAATATTGCAACTCAACTTGCAACTATACAATTATTTGTTGCTTCCTCTGCAACTCAACTCTCTTCTCTACACCGCACCGATTTTCTCTGTGACCTTTTTCTATTAGTGCATTATTTTTCCACCTCAAAGATTAATAAACATGCTCTAAAACTCTCTCCTTTTATTTTAGTGTATTCTTTGTCAACCTCAAGAAGCTTAGGATACTCTTTGCAACATGCACTACTCGCTGTATCCACTGTGTCTGTATTTTTCCAAATTTTGATATTCTCTTTTTAATACCTTCATTGACCTATAGTAATTGCCTTGAGCTACACACCCATAGTTTATATTTGTTTTATTTTCTAAACATAGCAAACAAAAAACCCTAAACCTGATTTTCATTTAATGCATTCCATTGTTTGCTCGATTTGATTCTGATTTCAAATGTCTTTGTTATCTCTATAGCCATTCTATAAATCAAATCTTTAATTATATTGGTCATTGGAGTAGCTAGACCAATTAAATTCTTTCTAGCCTCGGCTTTATAAGTGAAACCATTGTTCACAGTGTCATAGATATTGTGGACCTTCAATTTTAAACTCCAGGAATTGATCTATCATTTTCGTGCCATGATCAATCAATCCTTGTTTAATGCTCAGCTTTAAAATAAGACTATTGGATTAAGGTCTTTTAAATATTCACCTTCAATCTCCATCGCATACACATTTCTTAGTGTAGGGTCCCATCGGGACACATGTCACTCACCTATAATCCCGCAAGGCAGAGTAAAGAGCCCACCATTTTTTTAGTGGGCTAGTAGGATACCACCATTTGTCACCTACATTATCACAAAATAACTCACATCGATGTGAATTGACCTATCAAGTAATCAATCATCACCACATGTATTTATGATCTCATCATTCACTATCATCACCTGTGGCTTTTTTTTGGTCCCACTAGACATGCGTCATCAGCTCACAATCCTGCAGGGCTATATGAGGACCTACCACACACACAATGGGCTAGCGATCGCTGGCATTGATCAAGCTAGGGAAATATTTTAACACATGGCATAGGAAATATTAAATTCATTAGATATTTTCCAAGTCAATAACTGCTAGGTAAAGGGATCGGTCACACCAATGACACCAATAGCTTAGGTGATAACTTAAGCAACTTAGAATGGTCAATCACTAGTCAACACAATAATAGAACTTTCTAATCAGTGCCATGACTACAATACCTTAGGGTTTATTTTCCAAACCCTAATTCTTTCCAAGACTAAATATAAAACAATTATGAGCTCAACCTTTATCCTTTGAATTTGCAAATCACACCTCTAAGAAGATCTTGAAAAAAAACATCAAATATGTAGTTTGTTTTCTCTTCTGACACTTGAAAATGACTCCTACAAAAAATGTGACAACATTTCATGACAACTTTGCAATGTTTGAGCATCATTGCAATAATTTACAAACATGATCTTCTCTCCATCATACTTCATCACCTCTTTTAGATCCCAACCATAGATCTCCATGACACCTTTTGACATGATGCCAATAGTATATTGCATGGTTTGAATGATGGAGTGAGTGTTTGATGTAAAGGAGGAGTCCACCTTGATAACCTATGGTATTTTCTCCAAAAGGGAATGGATTTCATGTTAGTTCTTTATATCTAATCCTTGTTTCGTCCAAATACTACAGCCTTAGTCATAGCATCAAGTTCCAAGCTAATAGGTGTATTAGTAACATTTTTTCGTAGGATTGAGGATCATTACATGGTATAACCTCATTTTGATTGTTCTGCATAGGTTATTCCATATGCCTAGTGTGAGATAGAAAATTTTCACCCATAGGGTTTTAGGACCTAGGGCAATAAGCTTTTTATGCTTCACATTGAAGGATGCCCTAGAGATCTCAATCATATGATGATAATGGGAGAAAGAGATATGCTAAGGGACTTTACTAGGGTATATTTAGAGATTAATGAGGGGTTCACCACCAAGCTAGATCTTGGAAAATATATGCATAATGCAAGATCTAATGATTGAACTCAATGATGCAAGAAACTTCAATAAATGAACTATAAATGTATATAACTCAAAACAAAAAATAGGAAAATTATAGAGGAGTACCTAGGAACTTGAGAGAGCTTGAATGGAGGCCTAAAATGATAGAAATTTTGACTTTAATGCCCACTAGGACTCATACACCAAGCTAGGCAAATCAGTCTCAGATCTAGGTTTTTGTGCAGGAACTAGTTTGTAGAAAAAGGGTATCTAAAACTATAAGAATCTAAAAAATGACCTAAACTGGGACTCATATGCCAAGACTAGTGAATGAGTCTAGTTAGGGTTTTATAGAAATTTAAGGTCTAAATTTGGTCTTCAATGTCTATTAGTTTTTTTCCCCTTTGTTTCTAGATCTGAAACTGTTGATTTCAGACTTGCAGGTAATTTTTTGTGAAGATGACAACCTTGTGACAACTTGAGAACCTTCTCCAAGCTCGTAACCTAATCTTCAATGATCCTTCATGCTCCAAGATACCTAGACCTACAATCAAACATGCAAAGAGGAGATTTTTTTTATTGTTAGTGAATAAAGGTTTTCCTTGGTCAAACCCTATTTAGGTAATTAAACCAAATGATGAAATAGTGAAATAAGGACATGAAACATGAACAATGATACCTTGAATGATGCCTTGTAAATCTACAACTTAACATGAAATGGTTGTGAAGGATGTATATCTTGATCTTGAAAATAGGTGTAGAGAAATGCTTGATCCTGGATCCTTAATACTACATCATAACACTAGCTCAATAAAAAAATTTATGCTCGATAACTATAGACATGATGATGGATCTTGAATTTTTACAACAAATGATGAAGAATCTACCCTTGAATGCCTTAAAATGATCTTGAATGCTCTCTTGATGATCTTGTAAAGTCTTGGAATGCTTAACTCTTGAGTGCTTGACTTGATATCATGTAGGATTCTTCTTTCATAGGTGAAATAATGATTTGAAGGCATGTATATATAGGAAATCCATCTACTACCTATGTATTAGATCCCAAGGGCCGAAATACATGAAATTTGAGCTTAAAACCTAATTTTCCTGCTCAAAACCTAATTTTCTTGCTCAAAACCTTAAAAAGAGGCCAAAAGGGACTCATACGCCGCTAGTGAAATATATGTCCCACCTAGAGGGCACTCATATGCCCAAGGTAGCGTATGCGTCCCATAGGGCCTATTTGAAGAGAGAGAATGTCGAGGAGTGAAGAAATTGAGTTTATATGAGGTCTATGTAAAAATTTTGGTTAAAATACAACTTGGGATCCATAATATAGGATCTTAGGAGCCTATTAATGATTATATAAAGGTTATAAATGCAAGGGGGGAAAAAATCCAATGTGAAATTGTAAATAAATAGATTTTACAACATTAAATTAAGGCAAAATCAGGTCAATTTAGCTTAAAAGGGCCCTCAATCCAATGTGAATGTGTGCAACACATTACACCACTAGATTAAGTCCATTTGGTTTATAAGACTCTTAAATTTAATGTGAAGTTGTGAATAAATAAACTTTACAACATTAAATTAAGGAAAAGTTAGGTTTATTTAGCTTTAAAAGGGCCCAAGACCTAATGTGAATGTGAAAACACATTACAACACTAGATTAGGTCCATTTGGTTTATAAGCCTCCTAAATTTAATGTGAAGGTGTGAATGAATATAATTTTTTTTGCCACATTTTTCCCCCACTTTAGTGAGAGGATGAACTTACTTCAAACTCACACTAAATTAGATATTCAAGAGGGCTCCTCATGTACCAACACAGATGGTTTAGGATAATAAGGATCAAAGGAGTGGTCAAGCCCCTAAGATATGAGATCCTATGTCAAATTTACATAAGCACAAAAGAATACACACAAGGTGTATTATTTGAAAAAAAATATGATACACAAACATTAAAATAAAAAAGAAAGAAAAGGTGGATCAAGCTTCGACAAAAATGTTCTCTCTGGGGCCACGAAACTTCAGGTCATCTATGGGGTGAGTAATCCAAGAAGGTGAGACACATACACACATGCGAGTGGAAAAGGGAAACTTATGCCTCGAATCGGCTTCCCATCAAACCATACCAAAGTTATACCTCCTGATAAATTTGATAAGGGGCCACAAAAAATAAATTTGAGCTTCACGAGACAAGAAAAACTTCATATGCTTGGATCTCATGAACAAACAAGATGGATCCATAGACATGTAAAGTGTGCTATGAAAGGTGGCCATATAACCTATGTTGTAAATGAGAAATAGTGTAAGGAATGTTCAAAGGAATTTTCTTAGTTCGTGTAAGGTATCTTCTTAGGGGGAATTGTTCCTAATGTCTCCAATAGATGACAAGTCAAAGAAATATCACACTCTCGGAGGAAATCAAGATCAATGAAACCACCAAGAAAAGGATGCATCACAAGAAGAAAGAAAATCACACAATGAAACATGAGTGTTGTTGTATGCCCCCACTTTAAAGCGGTTGCTAACATCAACGTTGTGAGAAATTGATTTAAAGTAGAAGAAGACAGGAGAGCTTATTAAGAAATCCCTATGGCAAGTCATATGTTTCTGAATCGAACTTCATCATGAATAAGTATCTCACATGTGATTCAACTTAAGGAATGTAATCCACATCCCAAGCTTACTCCTATATATACATGAACGGTGGTCAACCAGCCAAAAGAGACAATGACAAGTAGCATACGATGAGAAGACTAACTAACCCATCACCCACACTTAGTGCAAGACAAGGACGAGCCAAATAGGATGAAAATAAGTTTCAATTATAGGAACTAGGTGCTTACAAACATGGAAGAGCACCACAATCCCTAAGATTTTGAATTTTGTTATGGAAATCCTTACATTCATTAGTAGCATGACCATGAACTCTATGATATGCACAAAATGAACTCTTGCAGTAGAATTTCTCTCATGTTCCTGGAGGGAGAGTTATCAAATGATCTCAAAGGAGTCTTGACAAGATACCTGATATATCAAATGTAGAAGATGTTGCTCTATTTCATGACAAAGATATCTCTTGCTTAGTATTAGATCTCATACTTATGAAAGACTGTTTAAGTTGTGAGATTTTGTACTCTCCTTTAAGGGAGTGTATATTTAATCTATCAAATTTGAATCATAAGTGTTTTGTGTGATGAAACTAATGTTAAGTGAGGACTTCTTTGTTTCTTTTAAAGGACACAAATAAAGACCACTAATGTCTATCAATTCAAGATGCACTATTGTTAAAATTGGCTTAGAAGAATATTTTGTAAGAGTGTTGATATTAAGTGAAGGCTTGCTCGATGAGTTGATTTATATCAAAGGACAATAACCAATACCACTAGTATTTTCTTACACATAGGGCTCGACAAGGACATGGATACCTTTTTCTTTAGCACCACATCCTTTTCCACTATATCCAAGTTGTTTCATAAGATCATACCCTCTTTCTTCCATTGTTTTTTTAATTTTTTTTTGGATTTGGTGGTTGTTGACAATCAACTTCATCAAAGTTTGTTGTATAATTTTCTTCTTTGTCTAAAGTAGTTGAGGTAGATGCTTTTGAAGGGTCTTCTGAATTTTGTGTTGATATAACCACTTTTTCCTTTCATTTTTTTAGAGTCTTTGTTAATGATCTTATATTCTCCCATGAATGTTGGTTCAAAATCCAAGGAACCCTAACCATCTTCTAAAAGCTTCATGACTTATTCAATGCTCTTTTCTCTGTTTTTTATTGCACGGGTTCTACTTGTGTAGTTGGTTTTAATGTTTTCAAAGGATTCTGCTTATTTTTCTCAATGTTCAAACAACTATTTGGTTCAAGATTGGCTTCGAGTATGTGCATTTTGTTGTTGTAGACATATTTCATGATACAATGCAAACTATAAGGAACACCATTCATTTCATGAATCCATGGTCTCCCTAAAAGGAGTTTATATGAAATATCATGAAGCATAACATGGATTGGTGTTTCCAATGTGGCCTCTCCAACTGTAATAGGTAAAGTGATCACACCAAGTGGTTCCCTTCCACATTATCAAATCTACTAATGGATAAAGAGGCAAGTTGAATTTTTGATCTATCCACACCAAGCCTATCCAAAAGAGTCACACTACACACATTAATGGTTGAGCCTGTTAGAAATCCTAGATCAGAAATGCAAACCTAAACACCTTCCACAGAAGAGAAAACATAAAAATCAAAGCTTTGCATGCGAATGTGCAAAATGATATATTCAGGAATTCCATGTTACAATGAGATGATTTGCTTTATAAAATCAAAGTATGCAACCCTAATGTTGACCTAAAATTAGCTCAACCTAAGTAAAGTTATGCAAGTGTAATTAAATATTAATTACACTATCACCCCCCCATAAGTGCAACTTAGGGAGACTAAATAAGCATGCACCTAAAACTAAGATGAATGCAAGAAAGCATGAATGGGTCCCAACAATAAGGCCTAATTAGGTACCCATGTACAAATGCAATAATGAGGTAGAGAAGGAAAACCCAGTGGGACAACCCCCCCTACAATGAGATGACTGTTGCAAAGAAGCACTGGAAGAACACTGTAGAGTAACACTGGAATCACAATCTGGCAAGCAAGGAAAAATACTTCTGTCTACAAGAAACCATATCAGAATCATAATAATGCAACATCAGACCCGATGCCATGGAACACTCGAACACTCCAAACTGGAACAACCCTGGAATCCATAAAGCAACAGTAGATGATATGATGATGATAGAATCTGGAAGCCATGAATCTCGATGCTGATGTCAAAACTGAGACTGAAACTCTTCCATGGGAAAAAGTACCATACAAACTCGGGAACTATAACCACAAATTTAGTGGCCCTCAAACTGAGATGGATCCGATGTGGATCACTAACCATAGGCTCTCAATCTAAAGTGTGAACCAAAATGAATCTGGTATGTGTCAAGCTAAGAAAAAATAAGGCTAATAAGAAACTAAGAAACCAGATTACAACCCATGCGAGTTGCCATCAAAACATGATGAATATTATTATGCAAGAAACCCCCCTGATGGAACTTTATATCAGTTCATTTATTACAATCCCCAATGACTGAAAATAGAGAGAATGCCTAACATGCATAAACAGAAAATGAAAATAGACCTCAGATCTACGTAGAGGACTGAACCAGCTTTCCAATTCCGCAAGAATGGCAAAAAAAGGATCACCAAGTCAAAAGATATGGCCTCTGGAGTGAAAAAAAGAAGTTCTGAGTTCAAGGACCTGCAAAATAAATCTGGAGCATAATCAGAAAAAATAACCTACACTAACAAAACAAGCTCGGAACCAGCTTTCCAATGATATTTTGCTTGCAAAAAACTGACTCTGTACACAAAATTTATGCCCAATTTGGTGAAAGTGCTCCAAAATGGCCTATAACTGGCTATGGTGGCACGAATCCCCAAAAATGCATTTTTTGCATTTTTTTTTAAAACATGCCTCGAGATGCGTGTTGGGGACGCTGTACGGCTTCCTTGGCAAAAGAATTTTGCCTTCCGGATCAACTTCGCCAAAATCGACGAAACGAAGGGCGATCTTAGGGTTTTGGGGCGCTGCGAATGCAATGGCAGTGTCCATTTTGCTCCAAGATGCTCCGAAAAAATGGCAACCTCCAGAGCTTCCAAAAAATCAGCAACCATGAAACCCTCACAGATCTGGCAAATGATAACCAAAATCTACAAAATAAAAGCCAAACCTAACTTTTTCCAGTGCTCTAAATCCAATGGTGAAGCCCGATCTGATCCAAAACGCTGCATAGATGAACTCAAGGCATGAAATCCTCGAAGAACCCCGAATGAAATCTGCAATGGTTTTCTCCAGAATTTGAGAAGGGGCTGCATGTCAAGGCTCTGATACCATGTTAGAAATCCTAGATCAGACATGCAAACCTAAACACCTTCCACAGAAGAGAAAACATAGAAAGCAAAGCTTTGCATGCGAATGTGCAAAATGATATATTCAGGAATTCCATGTTACAATGAGATGATTTGCTTTATAAAAGCAAAGTATGCAACCCTAATGTTGACCTAAAATTAGCTCAACCTAAGTAAAGTTATGCAAGTGTAATTAAATATTAATTACACTAACAGAGCCATCCTCAACAAGGCTTTTATTTATTCCTCTTCACTCGTAGTGAACTATTACCATGAAAGTGTCATTTTGTTTTTACACTTCCAAAGAAGGGATCTCACATTGGTGGAAAACAATGCCAATGTTTATTCCTTGAATCATGGCTACTATGTCATTCGGGTTTGCACTAGAGGGGATATGAACTTGTTGTAAATCACTTTGAATCATGTTGTGACAATGAGGAGAGGCTTGAATAAGGCCTCATAATGATATTTTAGCAGGATTATTCTTTAGTTGTTCAACAAGATTGTACTCCTTTCCACTTTGTGGAAGCATATGAGGAGGATATAGTAAGATAGGGTTAGGAAATGGGAGGGATTTCGAAGGTATTTTTCTTGGCTATGAATTATTTCTAGTGTTATATGTATGAGCAATGATGTTCATCTTAGGTGGGTAAAGGATACGTTTAGTTTTGTTTTGAGTTTGTGGTTTGTGTGAAGGTGGATCAAGAATTAGGGGATTCTTAGGATGTCCCACAAGGTATGTTGGAGGTCCATTAATCGAGGGGGATATAATGGAAATTTTTGCATTAATAACCTCATCAATCTTGGTTTGATGTATTTCGGTGCTGCCACAATAGTGGTTTACACTTTCTAGGAGATCCTAATTTTTACTGAAATCACATATTTTTAGAAAATATGATGATTTAAGCCTTGAAAAGATCCATTTAAAGGATTCAAATTGAAGAGGCTTTGATCAATCCACCTTATACCAAGCCCCCTCTGATAGAACCTCGCTAGTTTTAAACCATACCTATAATGGAGTCTCCTTTACACCTATCAAAATGGTGATAAAAAATCATTTTTGATTTACCTTTTGGTGGATCAAATGAATACGTTTAAAATTATTTTTTTGTAAGTATGTAGTCCTTATTATAAGCTTCCAAAAAACTATAACTTTGATTGCATTTAATTCTATTATTTGGGTATGTGCAAGATCATCATGGAAAAAATAGGCCCTTAAGTGGCAATAAAATTCAGAAAATTAGAGTTAGGCAACTTGACATAAAAATTTGAATAAGTTATTTATATTATTTCAAAAATATGTAAGAATAGAATCTATAGAAAATTGAATGTAGTTTCTAAACTACTAGGTTTATTTAAAAAAAATAAAAATCTATTTGGTGAAAATTTGAGATTTCAATGCAGTAGTACTTAAATTTAAGGGAAAAAATAAGAAGTAGGTGTCTGTCTGACCACCCTAGCCACAATAAAATGGTAATAAAATTTTATAATATTTTAGATATAAGTAGGGAACTCATGTTCCGATGTGATGCATATTTTTTTGTAATTTCTTACCAAGTAAATAATTAATTATGAATTTTTTATTACAACTTTTAAAAAATATAAAAACTCGTATGTATGACCACCTTAACTTAGTCAAAACTTCATGAAATTCAATTCTTTTTTTTTAATCCTATAGTATATGAAGCATAGAGTGTGGAAC
Organism: Sequoiadendron giganteum; assembly: GCA_007115665.2. Lineage (NCBI taxonomy): Eukaryota > Viridiplantae > Streptophyta > Pinopsida > Cupressales > Cupressaceae > Sequoiadendron > Sequoiadendron giganteum. The sequence continues at coordinate 74,883,195 of VCHN02000014.1, read as the reverse complement.
ATATTTTGGATTCAAAAAATTTGATACCATTTGAAAGCTATAGATTTTTTTCAATCAGCCTATCAATCAGGACTTTAGTTGTAATTCAAATAGAAAATGAATAATAATTATTTTTTAAATTCAAAGTAAAGAATAATTTATATTGGTGGAAAGATGAGAATCTCCTTTAAAAACCCTTTTCATTTCATCAATTTTGGGTAAAAAAAATTCATTAGCCACATGGGGCATCATATCACTTAGATATCACCACTTTTTGGCCCATCATGATCTTGCACATACCCATTATATTTATTTTTTATTTCTTGTGAATGTAGGTTTTTCATCGAAAAGCAAGATCTCTATTCTACACATGTGGAAAAATAGAAGATTATCACCAAAATAAATTAAAAATATGTTTAGGCTGGGAATTGATGTCCTTGATCCATTAAAAAATAAAATTGAATTTCGTTACATATATAAAAATTTACGTTGTATATAGTCTACCTATGTTTGAATTGTAATTGGTTTGACTTTGAAACTTGATTAAGGAAAAAAAATTAATAAAACACTATGAAACCAAATGAAGTGGTTAGATATCGTAGTTGAAACCCTTAATACCAAAAAATTTATGTTGTATACGATGAGCATCACTCCTTAAAAATATTGTTTATTGATAAAAACTAGTTTTCGAAGGAGATGAAAAAAAAAGTGCAATCTGATTACAATTTTTTTGAAAAAATTATATTTAGAATCTATAGACAAAACTTCACAAATCACTAGTTTGCATCATCTTCAAATTCCTCACGGTTTAGCTGCTATAGGAGCTCGAAAGTGGAGATTTAGTTAAAAAAAATTAGTTTAGTGTCTAGTTTGCCAAAAAATTGTCAACCAGTATTGTGGGATCACCAATTTCTAATAAAGGGAAATCTAGTATTATATTTTCACCATTATACAAGGAAGTCACATCACTATTGTTGTCATTTTATTGCATCATGATATCCTCCCTATGAGGAGATTTTTTAGGAGAACTACAAACCAATTTTTTTTCACATTCAAAGGTTTGTTCTTCTAAAATGACTTTATTGCAGGTAGGGGAATGATCAAGGGTTGAATTTTCTTGCTCAATAAGTGTTTCCCTAGGTGATGGGAGATAACTAAGATTCTCATGACTTTCATTGATCAAAGTATCTTCTTCACAACTAGTAGAGATACTGGGAGAAGAACGAGTATGATTTCCCTGACCATTTATGATTTCATTTCTTTTTTCCCTAATGTATTCCAAAATAGGATAGGTAGGGGAAGGATCATAAAGAGGGTTCTTATAGACCTTAAAGATTTGATTATCTAACACCAACACCTCCTCATCATTTACAATCTCATCCTCTTCCACTAAATCATTCTCACAAGCAAAGGGAGAATGGAGGCTAGGTAAGATGATGTTTAGAAATGTGTCTATGATTTCATTCTCTTGTGATATAATATCTTCCAATGTAGGAGAGTTAATAGAAGAGAAGATTTCAACAATTTCATGATTCTCAATGAGTGCATCTTCTAACACCAAAATACCTTCGTCACATGTAGGAGAGGTATTAGGAGAAGAGCAACTATGATCATCAAGATTTTCTATATTTTCATCTTCTTTTATGACATCATTCCCACAAATAGGAGAGATAGGAAGGGGTATTGGTTTAAGGATAGCGTCAACATATTCACTCTCTTAGACTAAGAGACTCTCATAACTAGGGAATCTATTGAATGAATGACTAACATGCTTATTCACTAAATTTTTCTTTGCAAACTTGGAAAAGATAGATACCAAAAGTTTTGAAAATTAATCTATGCAAACTCAAAATGCAATGTAAAGACATAGAATGAAATCGGTGCTGGTAAGAAGTTGAGTCCACTTTTTGGCCAAAACGGAAGGGTTTTCCCTGATTTTTCAGAATTTGACACATTTGACATTAAAATTTGAAGCACTTAGAGATGGAATCTTGAAAAAAGTCACTAATCATAAAATTTAGTACTCGGAGTCTAGTTTCTAAATATGTAATTTATTTCAATACCCAGATGCTACAAATTAGTTTTCAATAGGCATTTCTAAAACCCATTGTTTAAAAGTTACTTTTTTTTTACCATACCATGCATCTGTACATCATCCATATTTTTACCTAAATTATAGTATTTTTCTAAATCCTTTTGGGAAAATATTTGTACCTCAATGAAGCACATTTTTCAATATTTGTTTGTAATTTTTTATTGAATATTTGTTTTATTAAATTTGTATTAGCCGCATTTTCCATTTTGAAAAATCATCATGTACATCACACATAAGATGACCTAAACTTATCATTTTTTGAATTTTTTTAAATTGAAAAGTATTGTTTGAAGTACATTTTTGTGCAATCCATTTTACAAAAATCTATTGTAATAAAATGTTATTAAAATAGTAAAAATACATCATATTTCAAGTTTATGAACCAGTTTCATTACAAATTAATTGAAATATAGAAAAAATAATTTTATTGTAAAAAAAAATTACATATTTAGAATCTACATTGTCTCATCTATAATGGGTTTTATTTTCGTCAAATTTTTTGCATGTAGACACATAAAAATGCCTTCATAATCATTTTCATCTATTGCGTGACTTATTTTGTTATCTGCATAATCATATCTCTCATTGCATGGTTCATGTGATCATTTTAATATCGCCATATTCATAAAACTATTTGCATATCTCATCGAACCATTTCATTTAAATATATTTAAATAGTCATTAAATATGCCTTTCATTAACACATTTACATAAGAATTCAACCATTTCATAGGCATTTATCATCATTCATAATCCATTTCATTAAAAAATTTAAAGTCATTTACAAGCACCATTTGCATAGTCCTTTTCACTAATTTTATTCACATAGTCATTAAAAATTTCATATTTTCTATGCATTTATCAAAAATCATAAAAATCCCACCTAATCCTTTATCCCACATTCTTCCCAAAATCTGGAATCCCATGAACTCATCTATCAAAGCATTCTTCCTCCTCACATTTCAAGACACACGAATTCTCAATCTTATTATTATCTCATCCAGTTCTACATAGCTTCTTGTGCTTTTGCTTGTAAAATCTGAGAGCAAATGCAAGATATTGTGGAAGACGATAACAATGGAGTGAATTTCTTGTGAATGCATATGGGTTTTTTTATAGTTTAGTTTTTGTTATTTCATATGTTTTCATTTTAGAGAAATGCTTCATTGATGTCATGTTGAAAGGTTGATTTGTGTTTTATAGGTTTAATCATTTAGCTCTTTCAGTTTTTCAATATGCACACTACAAAAAAAGTCTTTTGACATATGCCCAAAGTCACTATTTTCTTGTGACATTGCTAGGAACTTTAACATGTAGGTCAAACAAGGTCTAAATCTTAGGTTTTGATCCCCAAGCCTTTTCCTGAACCGAAAAACAAAGCAAAAATTTGACCAAAAAAACAAATTTTAAAAAACGGGATCTCGTTTTGAAAACATGATCCCATTTCATAATTTTTTTTTTTTTATGATTGTAAGAAAGGAGATCCCACTTCAAAATGGGATCCCATTTTGAAATGGGATCTCGTTTCTTAAAATCATAATTTTTATTTTTTTTATGTTTTTGAAACGAGATCCCATTTTTAAAATGCAGGATCTTGTTTCTTAAAATCATAAAAAAAAATTTAAAAATGAAACGGGATCCTATTTTTAAAAAGAAGGATCCCATTTTTGGCTTGGGGTCCTGAACCTAAACGAGATCCTCTTTATAAAAAAAAAGACCCAATTTTGTTGAAGTTGATTTCGAGTTTGTTTTCTAAGCAAAAACATCCACGTTTCATGGACTCATCTTCTTGCATTTACCCAAGCACAATTTTCAAATTTCAAATAAGGTAATTTAATAATTACACTATTTAATTATTTGAAAATAAAATTTTGTAAATGCAAATTTGATATTGAGCAATGCATGAAATGAAACTAATTAAGTTAGGTCTAGTAAAATGCATGAAATAGAAATTCAACCCACTAAAACAGATAACCAATGGTAGCAAACAAAAGTGCAAAAAAAAATGTTTTAAATGTTGTTTAAATATAGTTTTAGATGTGCACTGGGACTAATTCGCCTAGATGAGCATATGAGTCTAAGTGAAGCTTTTTTGCACAATTTTCAATAAATTTTAAGGGATTATTTTTTATGTTTTGTGGTTTGTATGATCTATAACCTAAGTTCAAAATGTAGTTTTCAGGTGGTTTTCAATTATGTAAGATGCAAAGGTGCAAGCTACATGCACTTTCACTATTGCAGAATTTAGTAACCCTAGAATGCCAGTTAACTAATGCAAGCCCTGATGCAAAGTTAATGCAAGCTATATCTAGGATGATGATGCAATCCAAATCATAATTAAAGTATTCTAAATGAAGGTTTACCAAAATGAAATAATAGAAATAGGTGTTCCACCTTTTGGGAGCTAGACATATTTTCCCACAAGTTTCATGTCGGGTTCACCAAAATGTAAGATAGAAAATTGTCACCCCAAGGGTTTTAGGACCTAGGGCAACAAGCTTTCTATGCTTCACATTCAAGGATGCCCTAGAGATCTCAATCATATGATGATAATGGGAGAAATAGATCTACTAAGGTACTATCCTAGGGTATGTTTAGAGATTAACGAGGGGTTCACCACCAAGCTAGAGCTTGCCAAAATGTATGTAATGCAAGATATAATGATTGAACTCAATGATGCAAGAAACACCACTAAATGAAATATAAATGTAAATAACTAAGAACAACAAACTGGAAAATTACAGAGGAGCACCTGGAAACCTGAGAGACCTCAAACGGAGGCCTGAAATACTATAAATTTTGACTTTAATGTTGACTGGAACTCATATGCCAAGTTGGGAGAATCAATCCAAGATTTGGGTTTCTGTGTAGGAAATAGTTTCTAGAAAAAGGGTATCTGAAACTACAAAAATATGAAAAATGACCTAAACTGGGACTCATGGACCAGGACTGGGTATGTGTAGGATCATGATGGGCCAAAAAGTGGTGATATGTAAGTGATATGATGGCCAATGTAGCTGACGACTCTTTTTTTACCCAAAATTGATGAAACGAAAAGGGTTTTTAAAGGAGATTCTTAGATTTCCACCACTATAAATTATGCTTTACTTTGAATTTAATAAATAATTATTATTAACTTTCTATTTGAATTATGACTAAAGTCCTGATTGATAGGCTGATTGAAAAACATCTATAACTTTCAAATAATATCACATTTTTTGAATCTGAAACATGTGTTACATTATATGCTTTACATACTATAGGATCAAAAAATAATTTGAATTTCATGAACTTTTGACCAAGTTAAGGTAGTCAGACATACGAGTTTTTTATATTTTTTAAAATTTGCAATAAAAAATTCATAATTAATTATTTCCTTGGAAAACAATTACAAAAAAATATGGATCACATTGGGACATGAGTCCTCTACTTATATCTAAAATGTTAGAAAAAAATATTATCATTTTATTGTGGTTAGGGTGGTCAAACAGACACCTACTTCTTATTTTTTCACTGAAATTTAAGTATTACTGCATTGAAATTTCAAATTTTGACCAGATAGATTTTTTTTAATTTTTAAATAAACCTAGAAGTTTATAAACTACATTAACTTTTATACAAATTCTATTCTTACATATTTTTGAAAAAATATAGATAACTTATTCAAATTTTTACGTCAAGTTGCCTAACTCTGATTTTCTGAATTTTCATCGCCACTTAAGGGCCTACTTTTTCCATGATGATCCTGCACATACCCAATTAGTGAGTCCAATTAGGGTTTTATGGAACTTCAAGGTTTGAATTTGGTCTTAAATGTTTGCTCTTTTTTTCCCCCTTTATTTCCACATCTGAAGCTGTTTATTTTGGACCTGTAGGTGATTTTTCATGAAGATGACAACCTTGTGACAACTTCACAACCTTCTCCAAGCTTGTAACCTAATCTTCAACAATTTTTCATGCTCCAAGACACCTAGATCTTCAATCACGCATGTAAAGAGGAGAAAAACTTGTTGATTGTTAGTGAATAGGGGTTTTCCTTAGTCAAACCATATTTAGGTAAATAAACTAAATGACGAAACTATAAAATAAGGACATGAAACATGGTACTGGAAAGTGTAGCCCTGACACTTTTTCACTCATTTGGGCCTTTTCCCTTGGATTTTGGCCTAGTTTTTCCTTGATCTAATGTAATTTTGCCAACACATTCACATTAGGCCTTGAACACTTTCAAATCAACAACAACCTAATGGTATTTTACAAAGGTGTTGTGAAGTGTTGTAACACATCTTCCCACTTTTCTAAGACCCTTTCAACATTATTCATCTAGACAACCCCTTTTTACCTCTTTCCAAGCCTTGTGTCAAAGTGTTGTAAAGTGTTGTAACATATTTTCACACTTTCCTAGGCTTGTCATCAACAAATTCACCCTTTCCTATGTTAAATTCGCCCCCTAATGTACTTTTAGGCCTGACTTAAGTGTGTTTTGGGAGACAAGCCCGTCAAACATCATTAACCAAATTTCAAATCCTAACTACCACTTGAATTTTTCCAAGTGGAATAAGTCACCACCTTGGATGACTTAGTCCCTTTTGACATAAAAATCAAAATTAAAACAAATTTCTAGTGGGATTTTTCCACCAAAACCCTAAGGTCTGCCTATAATGTGCTATTTTCGGGGAATTAGAGCATAGCATTTATAAATAAGGGGTTTTATCCTCATTTTAATCTCTCCTACATCATTCTCATTGTATCTTCACAAGAACTCAAGCACTCAAGAAATCAATCTTCTCAAGAAAGCATTCAAGCACCTAGCATTTCAAACATCATCCATTGGAGTTGATTCTTGCATGTCTTCAAAATTATTCGACAAGGGCTTGGTGAGTGTTTACATTTGTATGCTATTCAATCATCTTTCCCTTTTCATTCTATTTCATTTGGGTTTGATTACCAACATGGGGTTTGACTAAGGAAAACCCCTATTCTCTAACCCTAACCTTTTCATTCTCTAAGTTGCATGTGTGCTTTGCAAGTTTGTATGTAGATTAGTCAGGGAGTAAAGTGTTGAAAATGTTTCATCATTCCATCCACATCATTCCAAGTCAACAAACCCCAGAAGGAGCTAAAAGACAACTTTCAAGTCATTTTATGAAGATTCGAACACAGTTCTCTGCCAGAAATAGTAGTGCAAGTGGGAACCTATAGATTCTAGCCTCAAAACTCTTGAAATCCCCAAGTGGACTAAGTCACCATCATTGGCGAATTAGTCCCTATCCTAGGCTTGAAAAGTGGTTTATGTGTTTCTAGATACCCTTTTGCCAGAACCTTGTTTCAAAAATGTTTCCTGACAGGAGGACTAAGTTGCCCAATCTAGTGTAAGTGTCCTAGTCAACATTTTCAGTAGATTTTGGAGGGTTCCAGAGCTCCTCTTTATCAGCCTTTAGTTTCTAGGTGCACTATTTATGTCTCTTCCAGTTTCTTTATAGCTTGCATACATTTTAGGTCATTTTTAGGACATTGCATGTAGTTTACATTTACATTAGTTTACATTTCATAGTTAGTTCATTTCATTACTTTGCAAAACTTAGACACACACACCACACCTATTCCAACCCCCCAAATCCTTGAATGAACTCACCAAGAACACATCATTAGCATGAAAGAGGCATTGTACCAACCAAGCTCCTAGGTGAAAAACCCTAGGGGCCTATTGGGGAATCCTCTTTCCCTATATTGCATTGTTTTTGGTGGCTCATTTTGGTGAACCCATCCTTAGAACACTTCTTTTTCATTTCGGATCTTGCATTTGCATCCTAAGAAAAAGCTTGCATTGCATTAGGGTTTTGCATTGTTTGCATTTTAGGGTTCTAAAAAAAGTGTTTTAGTGAAAAGTTCATGTTAGCTTGTATTTTGAATTTCATTCTCACTGAAAAGGTACAAAAAAAAATGCATGCTTTTCATTTTGTATTTGCATCAGAAAAGCATAAAAACTATTCAAAAATTTAGCAAAGTGTCAAAAATATCACTGTTCGGACTAATTTGCCACACTGGGTGACTTAGTCCACTTGCACTATTTATATTGTAATTTTTAGCACTTTCAAAGCATTTTTTGAACTTTTGATTTCTAGTTCTGCATTTCTGTTTTATTTTCCATAATCCTTGTTATAAGCATTTTAGTCTCCTTTGTTTACATTGCATATGCATCCACCTTGCCTTTAGAAAACTTTGCATGAGCATTTGGTATTCTCTTGTTGATACCATAGTGAGACAAAGCTCTAGACTCGTGGAATTTCATGACAATACTCATGTTGTAAATCTTGGGATCTCTGGAGCTTCTAAGTTCTTAGTATCGACAATAGTCTACTAGGCTTAGAAACTACCCTTAGTAACTCTCTACATTTAGGAGACATGCATGTTGAAAATAAACCTGATGACCTCCCACATTACAAGATATTTCACATTCATGCAGACCTAACAGACCTCCAACATGAAGTGAGTTTTGAGACCATTTCCACCAATACAATCCCCACTATAGAAAAAATTCACCATATGCTTAAAAGTGATGATGGCCTAGGTGTTGTAAATAAAATAGTTGAGATATACAAAAAACATGTCTCTTCCACACCTAGGGTCTCTCAACCAGCCACCCATATTGTTAGCCAAGGAGGACCTCAAACTCCTTCTCCCTCGATAATATCTTCCATTCCTACCTATGCCTCTCCTAATGTCACAACAATTGTGCAATAGGTTAGCAATGTGATACCTTCCCTTGGCATTCCTACTAGTATTCCTACTTCTTATGTGGCATCACATCCTTTATCCTCTTCCACCATACCCTCCATTAGCATTCCATTCACTTTCCCAACCAGTGCATTCACCCCATCAAAAATTTCTCTTCAACCTAATCCCACTTCCACTGATCCTCTCATTACCCAACTGTTCCACACCATGTCCTCCATGCAACAACAAATTTCCACTATCAATTGAAACCAACATGGTTCACCCACATACTATGTTCACAACAATCCCTTATCTTTGGAGATCTTGAACACACCTATGCCACAAGGAATAGAAATACCTAGGTTTGAGAAGTATGGAGGGAAGGGCGATCCTTCTAATCATGTTAATGCATATACAACCTTTTGTAGTGATTTTTCTCTTGATGAAAAATTGTTAGCTAAACTGTTTCCTAGAACCTTAAAGGAGATTGCCTTGGATTGGTTTTCTTCCTTGCCGAATAATTCCATTCATTCATTCAATGAACTTGTGGATGCACTCATCAACCACTTCCAAGTCCACATGACTCCCAAATATACATTGGTCAATTTGATGAGATGTAAATAAAAAAATAACGAAAATATAACAGACTTTATCTCCTGATACAAATTAATTTATTCTCAAATTGACGTCAAGATTCTCAACCCACATCTGCAAAAGATGTTTATTGAAAAATTGCTAACACACCGTCAAGACAAAATCACCATGATTAATTTTCCTTCCTTTATGCATTTATTCACAATGCTCTGTGATTATCACAATTCAACTAGTAGTCGTGATACATGATCCACTTCTAGTCGAATGGAGAAATCCAACACTGCCAACCAAACCAACTCTCAGCCAAATAAAGGGTTTTTGTAATTCAAAGCTCTTCAACCAGCACCTCAACCTTCCAATAGATAAGTGGTTGTTGTTAAATCCATTGTGCCCTTCAATTATGGATATCCCAAATGAACCTTCATGCCTTTACCTAGTACCCTCCATAATACAATGACCCAACTTGTGCAACAATAAATTATTTCCTTACTTGTCCATGCACCCAGTCCTAATAAGCCCCTCCCTCCATACTTTAAATCCACCACTTATTGCTATTTTCATAGGCATAATGGACATGACACCAAAAACTATAATTGTCTTAAGCACCTTGTGCAAGACCTCCTTGATTCATGATGCCTGTTCGTTGTCTGTATTAGTGATAAAGGAAATAAGTTTGTTGCACCCCCAAACCAAAATTTATAAATTTTCACCAATCACATGCCTAAACATAATGTTTCCTTTGTCAAAGCTAGTGAAACTTCATAGAATGATGTTCTGAATGTTGATACACAAGATGAACATTTTGATCCTCTTCCAAATGTGACCCCTACCAAACCTATGGATGAAATGGTAGGTGTGATTGACGTTATCCCTCGCAAGGGCCAAACCAAAAAATCTCTTGATATTACTTTTTCACCTCAAGAAATACTCAAATATCTTCTCGATGGTCCTCTCTAAATAGCCGAAAGAATCTATGATAAGCCCACTAATGGGATACTCATAAATCATGCCTTTGGCGAGAATGTTATCATGAAAGATTTTTTTGTACTACATGATCTTTCTCAAGATTTTTATGATAAACCTAATGCATGGATCAAAACACATAATGGTTTTACCTACCCTATGATCAGATCGATCACCCTCCCATTACAGATAGGCTCTAAGACATTGGACATTAGATTTGCTATCATCCCCTAGTCGAACCAATTTCATTTGCGACTAGACCATCCATGGATTCATTCCATGAAAGCTGTCCCTTTTAGTTATTCACAAATGTTTGAAGTTTCCCTTTGAAAATGAAATATTCACTGTCCACCATAGTGGCTTCAATTCTTTATCTTCCAAAGGTAACTTTTCTTTAGAATCCTTTTGGTCTGAGCCCATGGAACCCATCACCCCTAGAAGATATTTCTTTTTCATTACCTCTCATAAGTTTAAAGAAAAGAAAATCTTTGAATTATATCTTCGCAACATGCCTCCATCTACCTCTAAAACTCCCATCCTTGAGGAAACTATGTTGCAACCCGAATCAGACATGCCTAGCTAGACAACACTTGAAACCTCCTCTACATCCTCAAAGAGGCCTAGAGATCATGACAGTAATTCCATCTTTCCTCCTTGCATCAAAAAAGTGTATAAAGCCAAGGAGAAAGTGGTTGACCCACCTATGGTTCCTCCTGTTCCTCCCCCTAGGAATGACAAGCAGCCTATGGTTGACCAACCCGCTCCTTCTCAGATGTAACTTGACAAAAGACTAAAAATAAATAAAGAAGCCAGGGAGTGTAGGTGTTGCCATCGTGCTCTTTCTCACAAGTCACGTAACAAAGAAAATGATGAAAATCATAACCCACCCTTGCTAGAAGGAATTCCTAACAACCCTCCTCCCTCACCACCGCAACATGATCCTATACCTCCATCACAACCAGTACTACATGCTCCAACTAGCATTGTCATCCACCCTCCCACCATGATTAATTTGGATGAAAATGATGAGGAGATTTCCAAAATAGATGAAGAAGTGCATAACAATTTGAACACATTGTTATCTTCTTCCATGATCTTACATGAGACCTCTCCTCGGACAAGCATTCATCTTGATGCTAGTTCTTCAATTGTTGTTGTCCCTCTAGCTAGTCACCCACCAAAATTTTACACTGAACAAGATTGGGAGGCAGATGACTTGCTTGACGGTTGACGAGCATTTTCCTTACTAGTCTCATTCTTTCTCTTTTGTGTGTTTTGTTGTGTAACGCGTTCCCATGTACTATTATGTTTGATGCTTTCTCTCTCTTTGTGACCTTCTATTTGTACCTTGCTTCTTCTATATGTTGTCCATTCATTTCACTTTTCCTTTTCTTTTTCTTTGTCCTCCTTTTGGGGATGATGCAAGGCATTGAGACTGCAATGTATCCTTCATGTTGACCCCAAAGGACCCTTTAACTTTTATTTTTCTTTTTTTCTTCCTTTTTGGGGATGACGCAAGGAATTGAGACCACAATGTCTCCTTCATGTTGACCCAAAATGACCCTTTTCCTTTTCTTTTGATTTTTTTCTTCCTTTTGGGGATGACGCAAGGCATTGAGAGTGCAATGTCTCCTTTATGTTGACCCAAAAGGACCCTTTTCCTTTTATTTTTCTTTTTTTCCTCTTTTTGGGGATGATGCAAGGCATTGAGACCGCAATGTCTCCTTCATGTTGACCCAAAATTCCTTTTCCTTTTCTTTTTCTTTTGTCTTCCTTTTGGTGATGATGCAAGGCATTGAGACCACAATATCTCCTTCATATTGACCCAAAAGGTCCTTTTCCTTTTCTTTTTCTCTTTTCCTTCCTTTTGGGGATGATGCAAGGCATTGAGACTGCAAAAGGCTCATTTTCTTTATCTTTTCCTTTTTATTTTGTTGTCCTTTTGGGGATGATGCAAAGCATTGAGACATCATATGTCTCTTCCATTTTGATCGAAAATGACTCTTTTTTTTTGTTTTCTCTCTCTATGTGTCCTTCCAGATCTATGTATTTGGGGGAATGATGATAGTTTCGCGCTCTCTAAACAAACATTGCAGCAATGAACATACTGAACCCAAATCCATAGCCCCTTATGTGTTCAATGGTGTTTTTCATTTTGGGGGCAACTCCCTTTTTTTGTTCTTTTTCCTCTTCTTTTTGCATTTTTCCTTTCTCTAATTTAAAGTGATTGCTCACAAAATGGTGTGTAGCAATTCCTTTAAAGTGGGGGAATATATTGGAATTATTTATTTTGAATTTTCTTTTTTTTGTCCTTTCTTCCTAGTGCAGCCTTATTACTTCATACGATGTGTTTCTCGCTTTGTGGATGACATTGGGTGTAATGTCTTTCATGAAAGTGACTCATCTTAGCATATTAAATTCCTCGTAGCAGTTTGATGCGACGCACTACATCCCCTAAAATATAATTATCTATTCTTTGATTGGTCCTCTCTTGGAGACATTAGACATAATGTTCCCTAAGTCAAAGAACTCGCATGAGCTAAACAAGACTCCTTTGGACACTCTTTTATATTTTTCATTTTACATGTTGCATTTATGGTCACCTTGCATAACACAGATTGCATGCCTGTGGTGCCATCTTGCACTTGTTCATGAGCTCAAACCATATGCAAATTTTCATGCCTCATGAAGCATGAACCCTTGTCTTTTTTAATGACTTATCAAAGTTATCAGGAGGTATAACTTTGGTATGGTTGAGCGGGAATCCCAACTAGCGACATGACTTTCCCCATAGCCACCTTTGTGTGTGTGTGAAATCATACTAGCTGAATGTATGCTTCTCACCTTTTTGGGCCTTCTCACCTGATGGAAAACCAAAAGTATCGTCACCCCAGAGTGAGTACACTTCCTTTAAGACAAATAGCCTAGATCTGATCCACAACTAGTTGGACAAATGGTTGAAGCTTGATCTGACTTTCCCTCTTTCACATCACTTCCTCTATGATATTTTGTGGTTATGTTTCATTTTCCATGGGATCTTGATCCTAGGGGCTTGATCATTCCTGGACTGATTATAGTCATCTCATCTTACTAGAATGAATACATTCAAATCCCTCTCGATATGCATGACTTGGCTACATTAGTGTGAGTTTGAAGCAATTTCATCCTCTCATTAAAGTTGGGGCTAAATGTGTCACCAAAAAGTGTAGCCTTGACACTTTTTCACTCATTTGGGCCTTTTACCTTGGATTTTGGCCTGGTTTTTCTTTGATCTAATGTTGTAAAGTGGCCAACACATTCACATTAGGCCTTGAATGCTTGCAAATCAACAAAAACCTAATGGATTTTTACAAATGTGTCGTGAAGGTTTGTAACACATCTTTCCACTTTTCTAAAACCCTTTCAACATAATTCATCTAATCAACCCCCTTTTACCTCTTTCCAAGCCTTGTGCCAAATTTTTGTAAAGTATTGTAACACATTTTCACACTTTTCTAGGCTTTCCATCAACAAATTCACCCTTCTTATGTTAAATTAGCCACCTAATGTACTTTTAAGCCTGACTTAAGTGTGTTTCAGGAGAAAAGCCTATTAAACATCATTAACCACCTTTTAAATCTTGAATACCAATTGAATTTTTCCAAGTGGACTAAGTCGCCACCTTGGGCGACTTAATCCCTTTTGACACAAAAGTCAGAATTAAAACAAATTTATAGTAGGATTTTGCGTCCAAAACCCTAAGGTCATCCTGTAATGTGTTATTTTCAGGGGATTAGGGCATAACATGTATAAATAAGGGTTTTTATCCTCATTTTACTCTCTCCTGCATCATTCTTAATCTATCATCACAAGCACTCAAGCAATCAAGAAATCAATCTTCTCAAGCAAGAATTCAAGCACCTAGCATTTCAGACATCATCCATTGGAGTTGGTTCTTGCATGTCTTTAGACTTCTTCAACAAGGGCTCCGTGAGTGTTTACATTTGTATACTATTCAATCATCTTTCCATTTTCATTCTATTTCATTTGGGTTTGATTACCAATATGGGGTTTGACTAAGGCAAACCCCTATTCTCTAACCCTAACCTTTTCCTTCTCTTTGCATGTGTTCTTTGTAGGTTTATATGCAGATTAGTCAAGGAGTAAAGTGTTGAAAATGTGTCATTCCATCCACATCATTCCAAGTCCACAAACCCTAGAAGGAGCTAAAAGACAACTTGCAAGTAAGTTTCTAAAGATTCAGACACGGGTCTCTGTCAAAAATATAAGTACAAGTGGGCACCTACATATTCCAACCTCAAAACTCCTGAAAGCCCTAGGTGGACTAAGTTGCCATCATTGGAGAATTAGTCCCTATCCCAGGCCGGAAAAGTGGTTTTCGTGTTTTTGGATACCCTTTTGCCAAAAACCTGTTCCGACAAAGTTTCCCAATCTCGGGTAAGTGTTCTAGTCAACATTTTTAGCAAATTCTGGAAGGTTCTAGAGCTCCTCTTCATCAACCTTCAGTTTCTAGGTGTACCATTTCTATATCTTCCAGTTTCTTTACAACTTGCATACATTTTAGGTCATTCTTAGGACATTGCATACATAGTTTATATTTCAGAGTTAGTTCATTTCATTACTTTTCAACACTTAGAAACTCACACCACACCTATTCCAAACCCCCACCAATCCTTGAATGAACTCACCAAGAACACACCATTAGTATGAAAGAGGCATTGTACCAGCCAAGCTCCTAGGTTGAAAACCCTAGGGGCCTATTAGGGAATCCTCTTTCCCTATATTGCATTGTTTTTGGTGGTTCAAGGACATAAAAAATGAACAATGATACCTTGAATGATGCCTTGTAAATCTACAACTCAACATGAAATGGCCATGAAGGATGTAGATCTTGACATTGACAATATGTGTAGAAAAATACTTGATCTTGGATCTTTAATGCTACATCACAACACTAGCTCAATAACATGTTTGATGCTTGATAACTCTTGACATGATGATGGATATAGAATTACTGCAAGAAATGATGAATAACCTACCTTTGAATTCCTTAAAATGATTTTGAATGCTCTCGTGATGATCTTGTAAAGTCTTGGAATGCTTAACTCTTGAGTGCTTGACATGATATCATGTAGACTTATTCTTATTTAGGTGAAATAATGGTTTGAAAGCTTGTTTATATAGAAATCCATCTAATTTCATGTGTATTAGATCCCAAGGGCCGACATACATGAAATTTGAACTTAAAACCAAATTTTCTTGTTCAAAACCTTAAAAATAGACCAAATGGGACTGATACACCACTAGTTTCATATGGGTTTCACCTGGATGGGACTCATATGCCTAAGGTGGCATATGGGTCCCACAAGGGCTATTTGAAGAGAGATAATTTCAGGGAATGAAGAAATTAAGTTTATATGAGGTATATGTGAGGATTTTGGTTAGAAGACACCTTATGATGTATAATATAGGGTTTTAGGGGCCTATTAATGATTATATAAAGGTTATAAATGCAAGGGGGCCAAAAATCCAATGTGAAAGTGTAAATAAATTCATTTTACAACATTAAATTAAGGCAAAATAAAGTCAATTTAGCTTAAAAGTGCCCTACATCCATTGCGAATGTGTGAAACACATTACAACACTAGATTAGGTTTGTTTGGTTTGCAAGCCTCATAAATTTAATGTGAAAGTGTGAACAAATACACTTTACAACATTAATTTAAGGAAAAGTTAGGTTTATTTAGCTTAAGAAGGGCCCAATACCTAATATGAATGTGCAAAACACATTACAAAACTAGATCAAGGCAATATTAAGTTTATTTTAACATTAAACATTCCCAAATTAAGCAAGGAAAAGGGACAATTTTTCCATTTCCACACCTAGATTGAGGGATGACTCTTAAATCACTTTCCCTATGTGATGTGGAAAACATTTCAAATGGTGGTATGGTAGGTTTTGTCGATTATTGATATGGGTGCGTAGGCCATTATATTGAAGGATATAGGACCACATTTATCTCAAGGTTAAGCAATGTATTATTTATGAATTAATTCATGATTTCCTCTTCTTGCCTTTAAATATCTTCATTAAGGAGATATACATTAGGAAATGAAGGAATATGAATGTTATCACCTAAGGTAGGGTCATTTTCGAACAAACAACATGAAACATCCACCAAGGATTTCATAGATGTCCACATTTTACCAAAACACTCAACCATTATGATAATATAATATGTATATAATGAAGTTCATACTATTATACCATAGTAATTTGAAAATTGAAAGCTCGGATTTGGACAGAAGATCCTAAGAGGATTATGTCATAGAAATTTGAGTCAAAACTAACTAGACAAGGGCACCTAGAGCACCTTTTTATAGCTAAGTGTTTTGCTAATTTCAAATTTTTAGTATCTATAATACTGTATCATGTTTTTGTTTTATGATTGTGTAGGCCTGAAAGTAAATAATTTTCTAGAATTTATCTAATTTTTTATAATAAAATGCAAAATACAAGTGTGCAAAAAATTTCAAAATGTTCAAGCTATAAAATGTAGTTCCAAATGCAATATTTAGATGTAAAATGGAGTAATTAATTGATCCTAATGTGCAAATTTATCTAAAATATGATGATCTTGATATCTTTTTGTAACAAAACAATCCAATGTTTCACCTCTTTTACTATTGAAATATGCCTAAATTAATGCAATAAGCAATTTCAAATGTGATTTCAACTCTAAAATGACCTAATGCAGCTTTTTAAATGTAATTATGATGTAGATATGATGTATGATGACTAAAATTAATCCTATGACATCCTATGATGCAATATGATATGCAAATTTTTGGATTTTTATACTTTTTGATGCAATAAACGATGCCTAATTGATGAATTCAAAATAATGCAATGATAACCCTAGATCTAGGATGATATACCTAGATTTCAGAAGGTTTATAACATTAATGGATTGGGTTCACCAAAATGATAAGTTGGAAGATGTGAAACACTAGGACTTAACTTAGGATTTCATGTCATTTCCACTATACATATCATTTAGAATTTTAAGGTGGCAAGGGCACAAGATTAAAGCATACAATCTAAAAGGTGCGCAAATCAACCTTTAGGTTTCAAATTATTTCTAGGAGTGGGAGTTTAAAATGGATTTTGTATGAAATGCTATGATGCAACTAGATAGCAATGAAAATGCACTACTTTGATATAAAAACAACAAATCTGGAAAGTCATAGAAAAATTTATTATTCAAAAATAGGCAAAGTAGACTTACTTGTATCTATCATATAAATTTGGAGCTAAATTTGTAGGAATAAGTTTCCCATGGTGCCTATGTTTGAGTTACTAAATTTTCAATCTATCTTCATAATCCTTGGGTGTCTGATCAAAGGCTTCTCCTTTTTGGATCTCTCTATCAAATCTTCATCAGTTGTTGAGATAATTGAGTTTTTGTATCTTGTCAAGTTGTAGCGTTTGAGTGCAACAATAATCAAAAGGTCTTTAATCTTCTCCTAATATTCTTCACATCTATAACTTTCACATTAAAAGAAAGAGGAAGGGTTGTGCCATGTAGGGGCTTTCCTTAGTCAAACCTTGTGTTGGTGTTTCCACCTCCATAATGGAAAAATTAATGATAGAGAGCTTATCCTTTTGAGGGATAGAGGCTAAATGATAAATGAATGATGGATCAATAATTGGATTAAACTCACCACTCAAATCTAATTCCATGAAGGACTAAATTCATGCACATCTCCGCAAGGATTGATTGGAATTTAGCTTGGATTACTTTGAATACTACAAGGGTTAGTCCTCACAAACAAAATGTATGCATAAACATGAAAAAAGTCACCTAAAATTTGACATGATGCTTTGATAATGAAATTATACAATACCTTGATCTTGATTGCTCTTGACTTGATAATAATTGCTTGATAATGATCTTGATTTCCAATTCTTTCTTATTTTCCACTTCTCTTTTCAAATGCTGAAATGACTAGGTATTTATACACAATAATTCCAATTTCCTAAAAATCAAATTCCAATAGCCAACATTTAACATTTAAAATTCAAATAATAAAGTGTCAACTTTGACATATTAAAAATTGGAGCCAAAATAGAGGGAAAAAGTTGCCTAGGGTCCCCTTGTCCCAACCCTATTTTGTGTGGTGCAATGTGTCAGGAGAAAAATATTAAATGTCTACTTCAATTTTGTGCATTTGATTCCTTGATAAATGTTAAAATGGGACACAAAATGTATAATTTAGAAAATTAGGTGTACAATTAGGTCCATGCATATAAGAGGGAGAAAATCTAGTATGAAATTATCAAGGGTAACAATTTATGATGCTACAATTGCACAAGATTAAGACACATGTCATGATCTTGTCTAATCCTATCTCATAACCTATCCTTTATAAGCAAGGTATCATATGTACATATTCAATCAATCAATATGGCATCCTTTAATCATAGCAAGTTATTCTTGTCATTTCTCTCTTGTGGAAGATATTTTGGTTTGGTAGCTAATCCTGGGTTGTTGGGAGTTGACATTCAACTCCTACACTTTTCATAGTTTGTAATATATATTTTTTATTTTTGGTTATTATTATTCATCGTATCTACTTTAAATTCCTTGCAAATCCATATTAAAATGAACAAAAAATTTATGCTAACACTTTGTTACATGCTTTTGATTTGAAATGGACTTGTAGAAATTATATTCATGCATGCAAGTTTGTACCTATAGACTTTACAAGGACGTGTTCAGATTTATTTGTATCTTTGTATGGTGTCTAAATTAAACTATAGATGAATTTTCTAATTTTCTTTGGGCTCATCGCAACAAAAATTTCATATTATTTGATTGGTCATCATTGAACCAAAGCATACTTATTTTTTCAAATGCATTTTTTATCATAGTCTTTCCATTATTCCTAGATTAACTCATCTGAGGGTTATCAACTCTTGTTACCCTTTTTGAGGTCAATAGGGAACTCTCAACCATGTTTTCTTATTTTATACTAGATCTTAAGAATATTGGAGTTGGATATATTATTACTTGAAGTCTTTTAATCTTAAGCCATTTTCATGGCATATGATTCTTCTAAGAGAGTCGCTTAGAATTGTTGCTAAATTCACTTAGATTTGTCATGCTTTCAAAGTGAAAATTCTTTTTATGATTTGAGAAATATATCAAAAAAATTATTTAGATGCTCTATTGAAATTCACTTCTCACTTTTTCCTAAGGCTATCATTTATTCCAATGTTCTTATGCAAATTTAGATGCAAGAAAAAAATTGCAATTAAAGCGAAACATCTACATATTCTTTTAGATCATTGGTGCAGTACATTATGTATGGTTTCCAAAGTCCCATTGAATCAAATTTCCAACAAAGTCATTCTCCTCTTATGAATGTTGACAATGACACATTATGAATACATTGGATGATCATGATTTTTAGTCACATGCTTCCCAACCCCCTTCAAGAAGAGTTAGGGATTGGTTTGCTCATGACTAGTCACAATCCTTCCACCTACCTTTAGCCTTTTGACTCAAGGGCTTATGGATGGCTAGACTTTTATAAGTTCCATCATCTTGCTTTGACCGAAGTTCATATCCCCACTAACCACCAAGATGGTGTGATGACCATGCGTACCACTACTCCACAATATTTAACGATATTTGATGTGTTCTATAATTTCATTAATAAAATGATTACATATTTTAGATATTACATATAAAATAATTTATACAATATCTTATTTTGTAAATTTATTTATATATTTTTAATATATTAAAAAAATTGTATATCATTAATTTTATGGTTAAAAATTTAATAATTTTTTTTAAAAATAAAAATTAAAATAATATCTTGATTAAAATAAATAATCAATAATAAATATTCACTCTTTATTTTTTTATTTTTTTTGAGTGTTTTTTCTTTTCTAAACCCATCTATTAATATATTTTAACTATTGTTACTATTTTCTTTTACGTAAACAAAATTAAAACTTTAAAAATAATAATAATAATCTATTATACCTATGTCTCTCCTAATCTCTTTTTATATCATGTCGTGGTAAAATTGCTGAATTAGGAAACCATGTCTTACAATATTTTCCTACTTCCTTTTCAGAAGTGATTTTGTTACCAATCATGAAAACCAAAAGCCTTTTCATCCAAGATCCCATACATAACATTTCTCTGCACTAAAATTGAAGCAAGATGCATGCAAAGCCAAACTCAGCTCAATATACGTCTCTTACAAGTGAACGAAAAAGACAAACCATTTACATTATAAATGCTTAAAATAAAAATTTAGAAGAATAAAATCTATCATTAATACACTTTTAATGTCTTCATCTTATTCTAATCCTACTAAACTAATTCCCATAAATGCGCTTTTTTATCGTCGCCATTTGAGAAGTTTTTCCAATCCAGCGTATCATGTAAAATGGACCACCGAACAAGAATATATTCAATATGTCTAACATTCCCAAAAATATCCAGCCAATGGTCAACCATAGATATCGTAATGCAAACCAAATTTTGTACATTTCTGAGACGGAAAGAAAGCCTTTGGAACGAACGCGCGCGACACATGCACCAATGGGAACAAGGGATACCAGCGTCCATACAATCCCCGTTAGCCATGGAGATGGTGTGATGACCAGGTGTATGGCTGCTCCAAATGCTACAACCAGCGATATCAATGCTGACCACAATAAGCGAGTACTGAATAGAACCTGGGGTCGGTCTTGCTGATCACCCTGCTCTGCATGCTGGACAAGGATAGGTGATGTAATAGAAGTACAAAACGAGAATGTGTCGCATATGTGAAAGAGTTTGAAGAGAAGGGCATTAATGAATACAGCTTTTGGTTTCTCTCCTGCTTGTGAAACAAGTCCTCCTGGTAAAGTGAAGGCTGCTGCAAATGACACCATAGCGATCAACACCGCATTTATTGATACATTTTGAGCTTTGATCCAGGCTTTAGCAGGTGATCGCTTCATCTTTCTTCTGTATTCCAAGATCTCTGAAGTCAGCAGTCCACCATTGGCTGTTAGCATTTCTATGATCTGCATGAATTAGAATGTCTGTTAAAACAAAATCACAAAAAGAAAGCTATTAAAATAACTGTATATGTATTTTTTACGTCACCATTTTGATTCATCCTAATAATTGGATCATATCATAAAGTATGACTCGAAATATTAATATAAAAATAGTAGGAGCATACTGAATCATTCAATCCAATTACTTACACTATTATAAAGTGCTTCATCTTTTTCAATATTCGCCATTGCCATGTGTAATGCAGTTTGTCCCGCATTGTCGCGATGATTAAGCGACTCCCTTGACATTAAGGACAACAACATAAATTTGAATTGGTAGATTTCAAGAATATTGACTGTTCGGGTAACCCGTGCTGTATTTATGACAGCTAGATTAAGAGGTTTTCTGCCGTCTTTGTCGACAGCTTCTATACAGTCTCTGCCATATTTTAATAGAATGTTCACTAGATCATACCTTTGCCACTCCACGGCCATGTGAAGCGGGGACTGTCTTTTATTATCCTGTTTGTAACACAAAGAATTGTCTTTTCGCAAAAGCAGTCCGGCGATCTTACAAGGAGATACCCAATATAGCTCCATAAATCAAGGAATTGGGAGAGATAATACAAGCAGGTGCATCGCTGTTCTTCCACAGCAAACCGGTTTGATTTGTCAAGTCAGGCCTGTGTTGTAGAAGTTTCTTAACGACACCTAAACAATATATGGCAGTGTGAGCTAAGGAACAGCTTACAAAAAATATACTAAATTCTAAGAATTAAGAAATATCGATACTCACCTCATTAGATACCCGTATATAGATCGAACTGTACGTAATTTGTTGATATTCACAACTTTTTCGTGGACAATGTTTGTCGGCACATTCTGGTTAAGGATAATAATGTGGGGTCTACTACCAATATAAAGAATTAGTACATTAACCATTACTTAAGCATAATTGTTGCTCTTACCCATCTGAAAATGATTGTTGGGCTCTACACATAGGACGGTTTCATGTCAACAATTAGTATGTTGATTATTTATAATTGTTAGGCTCTAAATAATTAGTGTGTTGATCATAATTGATTACTCTTTTTAATGTGTTTGTTATAAATTATTGGTTTGATTATAAAAGTATATAGTCAATAATAATTTTGAAAGGTGTATGATAAGAGAAAATATTTTAAGAATTTTTACATATCTTTTAGTTTATTAAGGCTGTATTGCTTTCATTAAATCTTAAATTAAATTTAATGAAGTTAAATGACAAGAGGTCATCATAGGATTGTTTTGATTAGATAAACATGGGAAGGACCACCCAGATAAGATACAAAATAGCAATGAAGGCAATACAGACAAGTGTCACCAGAAGTGAGACTAAAGAAAATAAAAACTTACAACACATTAGCAAAAACAAAAACTAGCAAAAAATAAGGAAGATCAACCAACAACTAGTAGAACCAGCGATAGATCACCTAATAGCTTTCGACCTTTGGTAGCCTACAACAACTTGATCAAGAAATCCAACATGTTCTCAAACAACTCTGTAGGAACCTTGCTCTTATCTTCAACACTAATGGATGGAGAGACAAATAGGCTTGGAGCTTTATCTTAAATACTTCAATTCTTCTTGTTTCTGAAGCTAGTGATGTCAGGGTGAGTCATCATAGGATTGTTGATGGCTTCTTCAGAAAGCTATTGTAATACTATAGTAGAATGAAACTTAATGACTGTGAGAAAATAGATTAAAAAAATTTCATGGGTCATTTTGAAGCTCAATTTCCTTCTAAAGGAGGCTTTAGGTTTATGCTAGTGATTTGAAAGTGTTTCATTTTCTCATTATTTCAAAATACCAAAGAAGGTGGTGGACCTATTAGCCAATCACATGGTGGACATATCACCTTCCATGTCATTAAAAACTAAGAAAACCATTTGGGAAGTAATTTCCGATAAATTTATAGATTATGATAAAGATCTATAATTAAAATAAAGTGGAAAACCTATTGGCCAATCACAAGGTGGACATAACACCTTTCATGTCATTAACAAGTGCCAAGAAAACTATTTGTGAAATCCTTGCCAATAGGATTATAGATTATGATCAAGATCCATAATCGAGTCCTCTTTGGTGACTTTTCTTTCATGGTAGTTTTTTCTGAGGATATATAGGTGTCTTGTTAAGATATGATAATGTATGAAGGCCTTTACTCCTCACATATGTCTTTTTCCTTAATGGAGGATGGAAAATGCTTAAACCCTATGGTAGATGACATCAATTGACTCTCCAGGTTTTTTGGTTTGCCTCTTTGGCTATTGCATTTATTTCCATTAGTTATCTATGGTGATTATTATTTTCTATTTGAGAATTTTTTCATGGCTTGGATGAATGTAGGTTTTCTCAAGAACCTTTACAATAAGGATGTGTTGTAGATTTCTATTTGAATATCTTTAACTAACCTAACCTAGATCAATTCAATCTGATCAATATTATTTCAGGGGAAGAATCTTGAGTTAAGTATAATAGCTCTCTAATCTCGTGCAATGATCATAGTAGATTTAATTGACAATATATCTAAGGCAATGTCATTAGAGGGAGTGTTGGTGCTCCAAATGAGATCCCAAAATTCTAATTGTATTATAGACAATTATAGGCTAGATGACAAAAGTTAGTTACTATTCTACACTTTTGTCTCTAAAGGCCCAAGTAGGGTGTTCTCAAATATCTTGATAATGTAATTAAAGAGAATTGGAATGTAGAGTAAGCCATTGAACTTAACCACACCCTTTGGGTAAGGATATCCTAAAATTATTTGTTAGTAAATATCCCTTGCACTTAGAGCTTACAAATATAGTAGACTTAAATATCCTTTTATTAAGAATAATTTTATGAAATTATATATGAAACTAAAGGTCCAAATAAGATTTATATCCCAATTTTCATATCATTCACAATATCATACTATTGTTGTGAACATGGTATATTACTTAACTAGTTTCACTTTAGGAAATATTCATGCACCTAGTTATTTAAGAATAATTATGCTTATATTTTTTTGTCACTCATATCATTTGATTCAAAAAATTGTCATAATCATAGCTTGTCTTAGGGTTTCATCTAAAGTTTTATCCTTGCCCTTATAGAAAGATAAAATGAATTAATCAATTTGAAGCATGTATTAATTTTTTTAAAAATATAGTAGTATTTTCTATTACATCTAGATTATGTGGAAGGTATTTGGTTTTGTTGGTTAGAATCATGTTCATGAGAGTTTCTCAATTTATCCAATATGATCATATGGTTTTGGACATAGAGCATACCCACCTTTCCACTTTCATTCAGGGATAATCCTTGAGATCTCAATACAAGGGAGAAAGAGATCTTACTAAGGGTTGTCGTAGGGGCTAAATATGATCTAATGAGGGGTTCACCACCAAGTTTAGACTTGGAAAAGATAATGAAATGAAAAATGAAATGCAAAGCCCTAATTGAATGCAAACTAACACTGAATGACCTAGAAAGTGGTTGAAATGAATCAAAAAATTGTAAAAAGAATGTATGCACTTGGAAATCTAGAAGGTGGTTGAATGAAGGCCTAAATTGTTGGAAATTATAATATTATGGTTGACTGCTTGACTCATTCACCAAGTTGGGTGAATGAGACATATTTCTAGGAAACTATGTCGAAACAGGTTTCAGACAAAAGGGTATTAGAATGTGCAAAGTACTGAAAAATGACTGGAATTGGGACTCATTCACCAGAAGTGGCAAATCAATCTAGTTAGGTTTTTCTAAAGCTTCAAAATCTAATTTTGTACTCCTCAGTCTACTCTGCTCTTCTTGATTGGTTTTTGGAACTAAAACAACAATTTGTGACCTATAGGTGATCTCTAAGGTTCTTCAACACTTGATGATAACTTTGACAACTTTGGATGTTTTTCCACACTTCTCCAATCTTGCTCCTTAGGAAATATGCAACCTATCCCTACAAATCACACATAAAAGAGAGGGAAAAATTGTGGGGTGTTAGTGGATAGGGTTTTTCCTTGGTCAAACCCCTTGTTCGAAATCAATCCTTGAAATGAAATCAAATTTGGAAAGAGAATGATGTATGAACAAGATATGATGCTACAACTCACCAAACCCTAGCAATAAGGTGCTACAAGTATGCTTGAAATGACTACAATGGAGGTGGTTCCTAACTCTAGCTTGGAGGAGATAGATCTTGAATGCAATTCTTGCTTGAATCATAAAACCCTACACCACAATTATTAGCACAATAACAAACATGATGCAAGAGATCTTTGACATGATGATTGATGCTTGAAGAATGCTCTAAAATGTTGAATAATTTTCCCTTGAATGCTCTTGAATACTCTTGTGAACTCATATTTTCTATAAGGATTCTCATTCAACTTGCTAAGTTACTTGATTGCTCGACAGGTAAAAATGAGTGAAAGAACCTTGTATTTATACTCAATTATGCAAGAATTCCCGAAATTACAACACTACAAGCTGACTTTGGATCTTAGAGAATAAAATATCGTAAAATATTTAAATTAAATTTTATTTTGAGCTAAATGGGACTCATTCACCACCCTGGGTGAATGGGTCCCACCTAAGGGGACTCATTTGCCCAGAATGGAAAATGAGTCCCACCTTAGGAATTTGAGGCCGATTTTCAAGATTTTGGTGTTTTAAATGCTTTTGTTAGGATTATCCTAAAAAATACACATAAATAAGGCTTGTGGATGAAAAATGGGGCCAATTAGAGCATAATAAAGCCCAATTAATTATAAGCTTAGAAAAGTGTGAAAGTTTGTTACAACACTTTACAACACTTTCAAATAAGTCAAGATTAATGTTAAAAGGAGGTTATTTAGGTGTGATTCATTAACAAGACCTTAGAAAAGTGTGAAAGTGAGTTACAATACTTCACAACACTTAAGTAAGGTATCATTTAATCCATTTAGTTCACAAGGGACCAAGACCTAATGTGAATATGTTAGGCATATTACAACACTAAATCAAGGCCAAGTTAGGGGGACCTTTTTCTATCATTACACTCATAGAGTGAAAAAAAAATGAAAACTACTCTTAAAAGGCCCAAAAAGCTATAAATCCGTATAAGGCACAATAGGGTTTTGGTGATTCTTTTTTAATTTATTTAGGGCATTATCAGGCTACCAATGTACTAATACATATAATTATATGGATCTAAAGTGTCCTATGATAGTCATTAATAACATTTTGAAGGCCATGAAATTTACAAATAATAAATTTTTTTTTTAAATTACAATGTTTTCTTCCTCCATCTATCTAGTATGAATGATTTTTTAATTTAAAAATAATTTTTAAACTTTATGTTTTTATTTTATTTTAAGAAATTATTACTAAGAATGAAAAATAAAAAACCATGGGGTTATGAAGGTACCTAGTCCTTTTCATGGGTGTTATAGGGTGGTAGGCACCTTGGGGCCCACCCCATTAAAGAGTTTGTTACCTTGGGGTGTTGCCCTCTTTCCATAGCCTTAGCCAACAAAGGGAGAATATTGTCCAAATATTTTCCTTTTATTTAAAAATGAGTGTGAAAGTTATTATAATATCATGCAATAGTAAAAGGAGATTTTGTTAATAGAATGGGCGGGTGAGAGAATGGGTGGGAGAAGCAGAATTTTGAATCTTCGAACAATGGTGCAGGTCATGGAAGAGCATGCTTTGAAGATTCACAGGCGAAATAGGCACAAAATTCGAGTGGTAAGCAAGGTAAGGATGATTCAGAAGAGACTGACCCTGGAAGGAAAATTTAGGTGGACCCAGGGGGAATGCTGTCCTGACTGATATTCTTGTTGGAAGTACTAAAGGACACAAGGTTGAAAACACCAATAATGTGGTGGGGGTCGCTGGTGGGGAAGGTGCTAAGCTAAAACCATGGTCGCCTCTATTTGGAATTAAACCTAATGGTAAATTTGTGTTCCCCCGAGTTTGTAACATATATGATCTGGTAAAGGGTAAGTTTTCCATTACTATCCCTAATCTGGTCATTGATCACAATATTTCTCTAATGGATAGAGTGTTGGTTGGAAAATTTATGGGGCCTAGACCAAATATTGAAATTGTCAAGGCTTTTGTTAAAAAGAAGTTGAGAACTAATGGCCAAGTTCTTATTTCTGCTCTTCCTAAGGGCTACTATGCTTTTGAGTTTTCATGTAAGGGGGATATTTTTCCTATGAGAAGTGGTGGTCCTTGTGTTATAGGAAATTCCTGCTTAGCTCTCAAGAAATGAACCACAAATCTAGATCTTTTCGACTCGATTTTTTAGAATGTCCCAGTTTGGGCTAGACTCCCTAGTATTTCACTGGAATAATGGAATGAGGATGTCTTTAGTGGCTTGGCTAACTCTTTTGGTGAGCTCATGTCAATAGATCTGATGACGACGGCTAGGAGAAGGCTTGTGCTTGCTAGAATTTGTGTGGGTGTGTCCCAAAATGTTGACCTTCCATCATCTATTGAAATACAATTGAAGTTGGGCACTTGGGTTCAAGCTATTGAATTTGAAATGATTCCTTTTGCATGCTTTAAATGCAATAAATTTGGGCACTGGGCAAGGAAATGCCTACTCAATGCCAACAATACAAAGGAGAAGCTCTAGCCTAATTCGAAGCCAATCTAGAAAAATAAGTTTGAAGGGGATGTAAAAGAGAACAAAGAAAAATAGATCAATGAGAAAGACAACAAGAAGTCTAAGGATCTAGTGAAAGCACCTGAAAATAAGGATGATGTGGGGATTCAAGTTGATTTGGAGTGTCAAGAGCCTCTAAAAAATCAACCAGAGATCGTAACTGGAGGGAAGGAGGATAATGAGGTTGGATTGGATGTTGGAGAGTGTGGCGAGGTGATTTAGGAGCCTTTTAACAATAAGGCAGAGATTGAAACTTATGGGAATGAGGATGGAGAGATTGGCTTGGATGATATTCCTACCCAAGGTTTTAGCATTCCAATAAAGGAAGGTAATCTGACACTGGGTATTGGGATTCCCATCATGTCCTTAGCTTTTGGAGGTAGAGGCATTTCTAGTTAGGTTTTAGTTCAAAATCTAGAATTACTCGATTCTTTGGAAATGGTAAAGGATTCCTTAGTGGAATCACTTCAGACTCTAGCAAAATCAAGTGCAAACATGACCTAGAATATTAATGGCTTGATGGATACCCTTCCACTGGATCAAAAAGGGCTTTCTGATAAGGACTGGGAGTCAACAAAAGAGGATGAAATTCAAGAAGATACTGATAGAGAAGATGTCAACTCCTATTCCAAGAAGAAGAACAAGAAAAACCAACAACAAAGTACACCAATAGGAGCATTTACTAGAACTAGAGCTAAGGAATATTGCAAAGCCACAAAGAGGAATCAAGGAAGAAGATCTACACAATGGCATAGGGAGCATGGAAGCTTTCAGGACATAGTGGATGGTGTTCAGAAAACCATTCCCAAAATTTGCAGACTCAATTCCCCAGGTAAGATATGAAGATTATGTCATGGAATATAAAGGGGATGAATAGCCTCCATAAGTAGGATGTGTTGCATAATTTTATTAGGGATTATAAACTTGATATTCTACTTGTCCAAGAATTTAAAATGCCTAAAGATAAAGTGAAAAACATTAAAAATTTTAAGTTTTGTTGGGATAGGGAAATAGTTCTGAAGGAGCCTTAGGGGGATTGTTACCTTTTGGAATTTGAATTTTATCAAAGGTGAACTGTTGTTTGAAAGCACAAATCATGTGGCCACTAGATTTACCCATATTAGAGACAATTTTTGCTAGATAATGTCTAACATCTATGCCCCTAATTGCAAAGGGGCTAGAAAGACCTTTTGGAAAGATCTCTTGACCTTTCACAAGAAATTCATTAATGAAATATGAGTTGTTATTGGAGATTGCAATACCCCTCTTCAGTAAAATGAGAATTTTGAAGGATCCCAGGTGAATATGGAAAGTAGATTGGACCTTTTGGAATTCATTAATAACCAATCGTTGATTGATATGGAGCTGCAAAGGTCCTCCTTTACTTGTTCAAATTGAAGAGTAGGTCAAGATTTGATTCAAGTCAGATTAGAGAGGACTTTAATTTATGATCAATGGTTATTAAATTATTATTGTTCTTTAAAAGCTCTCTCTAGGGTGGGCTCTGATCACTATCCTATTAGTTTTGTGGTGGATCCTATCTTGGATAAGAGGAATTTCCCCTTTAGATTTGAATCCATGTGGCTTTCCCACCCTCAGCTCCGTGAGGAGATGAGGAAGTGGTGGACTATCTTTGTTTCTGGGACAACTATGTTTAGGATGGCCAAAAAACTCAAGGAAGTCAAAAACAAGATAAGAATATGGAACAAAGAGTCCTTTGGTAACATCTTTAGTAAAAAGTTTGAGTTACAACTTGATTTGAAGGATATTCCAGAGAAAATCTAGCTAAAGGGATGCAATGTTGAGAATAGGATTAAAGAAAACGAGCTACTAGTGAAAATGTATGATATAATAGCCATAAAGGAGGATTTTTGAAGACAAAGATCTAGGGCTCTGTGGCTCTTAGGTGGAGATTAAAATACTATATATTTTCATATTTTTGCATTGAAACACAGGGCTACTAACAAGATTACTCACATCGAGTACAATGTAGGCCATTTTGAGAAGGATGATGATATAAGAAGACAAGTTGTCCTTTTCTTCAGTAATATTCTTTCAGCTAGTGATGAAGTTAACCATGAATTGCAAGATTATTTTTCTGAGGCCATCACTAATCTTGTTAAGGATGAAGATAACAAAATGCTAACTACTATTCCATCCAGGCAAGAAATTAAGAGTTTTTTTTTCTCCTTTGAAGGCAATAAGGCCCTGAGACCTGATGGATTCCCCATGTTCTTCTTTCAGTGGTTCTGGGAGATTGTCGAAGAGGATGTGGTGAATGTTGTTAAAGAATTATTTGGCTCAAGGAGAATCCATAAGGAACTAAATGCTACCTTTTTCGTCCTCATCCCAAAGTGCCCAAGAGCTATGAATTCTGATGCTTTCAGACCTATAAGACTTTGTAATTCCTTCTACAAAATTATTTCTCAAGTTCTTACTTCTAGGCTTTTGCTAGTCTTGCCTTCCCTGATTTCTCCTCAATAGAATGTATTCGTTCATGGAAGGTAGATCCTTGAATCTATTATAACTATCCATGAAAATTTTCATTCTCTCTCAGAGTCTAAGACTGAAGGTTTTCTTCTTAAGTTAGATATTTCGAAAGCCTATGATCGTGTGGAATGGGACTTCTTACTCAGAATCATGAGAGCATTTGGTTTCAACAATAGAGTCCTTCAGATGGTAAGTCAATTCATTTCTACTACTTCTATATCTATATTAGTGAACAGGTCTCCTTCACATTTCTTTAAGAATTCAAGAGGTTTAAGGGAGGGAGATCCCATATCTCCTATTCTTTTTACTATTATGGCATAATGCCTTGGGAGGAACTTGAAAAAATGATTGATCAAGGATCCTTAGTGGGATTGAGGCCTTCATCCAGTAATTTGGTCTGCTCCCACCAACAGTTTGTGGATGATACCATCTTGATGGGGAGATCTACCATTGTTGAAGCTAGGAATTTTAATTTTTTTTTGGATGATTATGAGGGGGTGTCTAGTCAAATGGTTAATAGATAGAAAAGCTCTTTATTCTTCTTCAACACTCTGAAGCCAAGGTAGAATAAGATTGCTAGAATTTTTGGATGCAGAGTGGATTCTTTACTGTCTATTTATCTTGGGCTACCTTTGGGCCTAAAGCCTTCAGATTCCTTTTGGAACTCTTTGGTTGATAGATTCAACAAAAAGTTTGCTAGATGGAAAGGATCTCTTCTTAGTCAAGCTGGTAAGATTCAGCTTCTCAAAGCTACTCTTTAGAACCTTCCTATCTATGCTTTAATTATTTTTAAGATCCCTTCCAAATATGTAGAGGCTATTGAAAAAATTCAAAAAAACTTTCTTTGGTTGGGTGTTGAAGAAAGAAAAATAATGCCTCTTATTGACTGGGATTCTATTTGTAGACCTAAAATTTGTGGAGGATTGGGTCTTAGAAAGATTGGAATGATGAATAGATCTCTCCTTGCTAAGAAAATCAAGACATTTTTCTCGTTAAATGGAGAATGGAATAGTATCCTAAAGAGAAAATATATGGAAAATATTGACTTTCTCAAGACTTTGCTCGATTTTCCTTTCTTACCCCGTGGTTCGGTTCTCTGAAATGATATGATTAGAGGGAGAAACATATTTGATTTGGGAGTCAGATGGAGCATTAGAAATAGGAATTTAGCTAGGTTTTGGGAAGATAGATGGGTTATGAAGGAGCCCTTAATCTCATATGACAGTTTCAAAGGGTGGGTTGATACTTGCAAGGAAAATTATGGGATTTATGTTAAAGACTACTGGAGAAATGGGGAATGGGTGAATCTATGCCAGATCAGTGTGGACCTTCCACTGATCCAATACTCTCTGATGGTTGTGAGAATATGTTCGAATCAGCAGGAGGATATTTTAGTTTGGATGGCCAACCCTTCAAGTAACTACTTGGTTTTCTCGGTTGTCTCTTTGTTGTCTCTCTTACCTGCCCCTCCTCCCTTTTGGGATAAATCTTGGATTAATCACCTGATCCCTAAGGTCAATATTTTATTTTGGATTCTTCTTTAGAATAAGGTGCTCATGGTGGATAACCTTTGTAAATGTGGCATCCAGATCCTGAATCAATGCTACCTATGTAAGGGAGAAGCGAAAATTGCTAACCATCTATTCCTCCATTGTCGATATGTGACTTCTATTTGGGGAATGTTTTTCTCTCTCTAGAACCTTTCATGGGTGTCTTCGGGTTCTATCAAAGACCAATTTATTCAGTGGAATGCTCTCTCCTCAAATCCTACTATCTACAGATTGTGGTCACTCACTTTCCCTTATATAGTCTAGAGTGTGTGGAAGGAGCGAAATAATGAAATCTTTAGGGACAAGGAAGTTCTGGAGAATATTATGTGATAAAATTTATAGGATAATTGTGGAAACTTCAACAATTTCCCTTATCAAGAGAATACAATGGATGCTATGGTCTGCTCTAACTATGACCTCAAGATGGCTAAAGATTGGGAAATCAAAAGAGATGTGTCCAAGGCCTAAAGACTAGCAAAAAATAACCGTGAAGGTGTCACTTGGTATCACCCTCCCAGGGGTTGGATAAAAGCCAATTTTGATGCAACGACAAAGGGAAATCTAGGGAAGGTAGGGAGTGGGGTATGCTAAGGGATCATAATGGCATGTTCATTACGATGGTGGCTATTTCCTTGGGCCTACAAACTAATCACTTAGTTGAAGCCATTGGAGCTTTCTACATTATTGACATGGCTAATAGAATGAATTTAAAAAATATATGGATTGAGGGTGACTCTAAAAACATCATTGAATGTCTCCTAGGAAATTCCTCCCCTTCAAGGACCATAAAAATTTGGATAAATGAAGCTATGGTTGTTTTATCCAAATTCGACAAAGTGAGAATATCCCATGTCTATAGGGAAGCAAATAGCGTGGCCAACTATTTTGCTAATGATGGGATTAAAAAAAATGGGCAAGTGACATGGTAGAATTGTAATGAGTTGGGTGCCGAAATTAGAGCCTTAATAGACTATGATATCACTCATGGGAAATCCGCCACATTTAATGATGATTAGAAATAATGAAGCCAGGTACTGCAACATTATTTGATACTACGGTGATGCCATAACTATTAAATTTATAAATGGTAAGGGATGGAACATTTTGTGGGTGCTTTGGGTCTGCTGCGGGCTCTCTGATTTACTCTTTCATTGTGTTACCTATCAAAACAAGAGTATTGCAGCCATGGGAGGAAGTAGAAAAAGGGTGGAGCCGAGTGGCTATGTTAAGCATAAGAAAAACTCGAAGGTCTAGATGCAAATTGAGTAGGGTGGGATACAACATTTTATTGATAAGCTTCATGGTCCTAAACCTAAGATAACTGAGTATTTTTCTAAACACTGGAATAATGGTGAAATTATTCTCTCAAGGAGGAAGCATAAGGTGGAAGAGACTCTTATTGGGCAAATCACGGGTCTCTAGACCGAGGGAGTGAAGTTTTATCATGACAAAAAGTTTTCGGACAAGCTGTTATTAGTTTTCCTAAATCTAAAGATGAAATAAAGAAGCTCATCAAAATCTCTAACAATTATTTCGATGTTGGGAGAATCAAGAAGATTAGGAGGGAGGTGCTCAGAATTCTTATGGAGTACATTACATTGGACAACAGATTCACTAGAGTCTATGGTTACCATTTGACCCTCCTCAATCATTTTTGTCATAAGGTAAGGGTCTCCTTTCCTCATTACTTGCTTTGTTCCTTGAATAATAGTATTGAGGAACATAGAATAAACCCTAAGAAGAATCCATTCCTGAATTCTGGCCTAATTCGGCTTATCCATGAGCATCTTAAAAATATGTCAGCCTTGTCTAACCCTTTATCTACCTCAACCTTAGAAGGATATGACACTGAGTCTAGTACATCTGAGGGCAAAGATGAATCAATCACTAAGTAGGACAAGTAAGACTCTCCCCCCAATAAGAAAAATAAGAAAACCCTTCAGGGAAATCCCTTGAACAAAAACAATTTCCCTACGAATACCCCCATTGGTACTACCCAGGTGAAGAATGTCAAGATGAAGGAGGCCCCCGTGAATAAGTTGGGTTCTTATTCAGGGGATTCTCTAGATGAGAACTCTACTATTCCCAAAGCTACTAAGCACTCTTATACCTCTTATCCTACCACCGATAGAGAGAACAAACCCAATTTCCCATGTGACCTCAATCCTGATGACCATTACTTCAAGTCAGACTAGGAATTTCCTGATGATATATTGGCTATAGCAAGAAATGGTGTTGTTGACTATTTCAAAATCATGAAGTGGGTCTTTCATGAGATAAATGACCTCAATTTAAAAAATAGGCCAGTCACTAGCAAGCTGGATGTGATGGAAGCTAAAGTGGCTTCCCAAAATTCTGCTAAGGTTTTATGGACTATGGAAGAGAAGATGGCGATGGTTGAATGATTTCAAAGAGTGGTTGAGCTCATAGAAAAGATGAGGAAGGAAAATGAAATTGGCAAGATCAAGGATACTATGAAAAACATCATGGAGCATAAACACAGAGTTGTGAAACATAATGCTACAATCCTGTGTGGTATGGTGGAGAAAATGGAAAATACCCAACAGGGTTCGTTGATTATGGATCTAGAAGCTGACAAGAGTAAAAGTAAGCAAGACGATTCTGGCCCCTCAAAAAGAACAAGAGCCAACCTGAAGAGAAAAGTGGACTCTTCGTCTCTGGAGATTCAAGACCTGAAGAAGGTGAACTAGGAAATGTGCAACCTCAAAGCCGAGGTTGCTAAGACTTTAAAGTCTCTTGGTTAGCTAAGGTTGTGCTTGTTGTTGGATTCTTGCTAGCTTTTTGCTAGCTCTTGGTTGGTGGTTGCTATACTTTTTTTCTTTTTTGTTTCACAACCTTCCTTTCTTTGGGTTCTCTATTGGTTTATTTTTATCTAGATTTTAAAGTCTGTGGTTTCGGGTCCCTGTAAAACCCATTGTTTCCTCTATCAAAAATATCATGCTATAGTAATAGAAATAAAATTAAACTTCTAATTCTTGAACCCCTAAAAAAGTGAAGTTACTTGAACTTCTAGATGTAAAAAATTGTGACCATGAAATCTCATTCATGGCCTCTAAATAATTTTTTTCTACAAGGACAAATATTTTTAACCATCTAACATTTGAAACCAAAGGGTTTTCATCTTGTAATCTCCAAAAAATATAAGGGTTTACATCCTTGAATATAGTTTCTTGAACATAAATGCTCAAAATATTTTTTGGAAAGATTTTTCTTGTGTAGAATATGCATTATAATCAATAAATAGATGCATTCATTCCTCATATCCTTCTAATTGATGACTAGTACAAGATTCAACCAAAATGATAACTAAGATTACACAAGGACTAAGTGTTAGAGAGAATGCAACCATTACATTGATGAAAGTATGGTCACCTTCCACCTCCAACATTCTAAGTATATGTGAAAACACACCCCTTAACACTTGAAAATTTATTTGGGTGGGGAAATCCTTTCTATAGTAGTTGCAATGCCAAAATTAGCTAGTGATGGAGCTCTAGGTTGTGCAAGGAGGTAGGTGGGAATGAACAATGTGAAAGGTAGGAGTTCTATAATTCATGGGTCAAAGATACCTCATGACTCTTACCACTTCTCAAGGATTTGAGTACAATGACACTATGAAAAAGGTAAATAGGAAAAGGGATAACCACAACTTTGATAAAGGTTAAGGAGAGAGAATTTTTTTAGACAAAGGAATGATGAGATGAACAACTCAAAAATATTAATAGAAGAAGGAATGAAAGTGGAGAATGGGTGAAAGGAATGCCCAAATCAAGATGTTTGATATTCTAACATCAATAAAGGGAAATTAAAGGTTGAAGATAATGGATACTAGGAAATAAAACTCCAATAATATAACATACGAAGGCTTCTTAGAAATTTGAACAACAGGGCTTCGATACTTATAATATTGGAGACCTATGAGGTTAGGCTTCATCAAGCTTAGCATGCTAAAAATAGGATTGAATTTATCGACCACTGTTTAGTGGGAAAAGGGATCCTATGTCTAATGTCTAGATCACTAAAATTGATCCTTTTCCCATAAACATGTGGGAATCAATATTGGTAAGGATATGAGATTGGTTAACAACATAAAAGGTGAATCAATTAACTCTGGATCTAGATTTTTTTGCTATTAGGATTGGATTGGAATAGGATTTTGAAATGATGCAATGATGTCAGTAGTTGAAATATAAAAATATAGTGTTCTATTATTAATTCCAAGAATCTGAAAACATACAAATAAAATTGAAAGATAGAAATGTACAAGGCAGACACAATGGAACCTGAAATCCAAAGTTTAGTTGATTTTAGCCAATCTAGAGTGCTCTACATCCTAGACTAAAACCCCAATCTTTGAAAATTAATTTCAGATTCCTGAGGTGCATGGTCTATAGCTCTTGTCTTCTAGGATTTGTGGTAAGGACTTCATAGGTTTATGATAAAATATCAATTCTATGATTTGACAACTTATAGGATTTATGTGGAAAATGAATAAATAGTCTTTAGCCTTCCTTGAACTCATTTTAGATCCATATCCTACACACATATAATGATGGGAAGGATTGTGCCATATAGGGGTTTCTTGAATCAAACCTCATGTTGATATTTCTACCTCCATAATGGAAATTTTGATGATAAAAGAGCGTGTATAATTTTCATGGATAGAGGATAAATGATAAATAAGTAATGAATTGATGATTTACTACAACTGAAAAATAATATTTGATCTCCTTGATGGACTAAAGTAAAACTCATTTCCTTCAAGGATCATTTTTTTCTTGAATTTAATTTATTTGAAGACCTACAAGTGTTGGTGCTCAAAAATGAGATGCATGCAAAACATGAAAAAAACTCACATAAAACTTGACATGATGCTTGAATGATGAAATATAGCAATAATTATGAAATTATTTCTCTTGATTACTCTTGAATGCACTTATGACACTTGATTTTTCTCAATTGAATTCTTAGGTCTACTTAGTTAATTCAAAAAATGAAAATTCTATGTATTTATACATAATTCCTCTATTTTCCAAAAAATAAATCCTGATAGTTGAAAATTTGAATTAGAATTTCAAATAATAAATTACTAACACTAACATATATAAATTTGGAGCCAAAATAGGTAGTCTAGGATTCCCTATGGCCAATATTGGATTCCTACTTTTTTTGGGATGTAAAGTGTCAAGGGAAAAAATAAAATGCTTACTATGATTTCCAATATTTTCTTTTTTGATAAATTCTTTAAAATAGGTAATTAAAAGCGCAATTAGGAAAATAATTGCATAGTTAGGTCGATTTATGATGCTGCATTTAGCCCCCAATTTAGTGAGAGTATGAACTTACACTAAAAATCACGCTAATGTAAGAATATGTCAAATGGGGTTCCATAAGAAAATAATTGCATAGTTAGGTCCATTTATGATGCTACATGTAGCCCCCACTTTAGTGAGAGTATGAAATTATGCTCAAACTCACACTAAAGTAAGAATATGTCAAGAGGGGTTCCATTATCTAAATATTGAAGAGATAGGATGACACTGAATCTATAGGGAAGCATGTGAAACCCCAAGATTCAAGATCATATGGAAAGAAAAAATAAGAAAAAAGGAACACACATGTATGAAATGTAATGCATCATGGAAAAATAAAGCATACACCATGAAGGCACACAACCTAATAAGAAAAACTAATTTAAACACTATGCAAACACAACATAATGTAAACACAATGTGGAAAAAGGGTATGGCAATCATAGACTAGCAAGCTTCACAAAAATCTTACTAGGATCTATACCCAAGGCATTCATGGCTCATAGGCTAACAAATTTTGATACTTTCTAGGTGAGTCATGAACCAAGGCATCACAAGCTTGTGAAGTCTGATATTCACTAGGTGAGCCTTCTAAAATGGTAGAAAAGGAGAAAAACAAAAGGGCTAATTACGATAAGTTTTCACTAGGTGTGATCCCATATCAACCATATAAATCTAGTTACAGTCCCAATAACCCTAACAAGCTGCTACACAAATGATGAAAATATAAAGCCAATACATCACTAAGTCAAGCATATGTGAACAAAGTGAATCACCTTATTGAATGTATGCCTCAACCTTAAAGATATTTCTAAACACCCATATGTGAGCAATTGCTTTAAGGTATAATAAAATGATAAATGCAATATGATAAGGTTGTGACAACTTATTTGGAAATCCCTATACAAATTGTAGTGTAGGAAAAAGTATCCCTTTTTCACACTTAATTTTGGAAATAATTAAAATAAATAAATGATCTTAATTATGTCTTAATTTAGTGTTGTAATATTTATTTTACATATTCACATTAAGTTTAGGGCCCTTTTAATTAAAATGGACTTAATTGTTCCTTATTTTTGGTGTTGTATGGTGTAACTTTACACTTTCACACTAATCTAGGGCTTTATTAATTGATTGAGGTTAATTTTCCTTAATTGGCCCCTTTAATTAAAATCTAAGCCTAATTAAATACATTTTCTAAGGGATAAAACTCGACATTCATAAATGCCATAAAATAAGGTTTAACATTGAGAAATGTGTGTCTTAGGTAAGTGACCTAGGACCCATTCACAAAACGGCGAATGGGTCCTCACTTGTACCTAGAACCTAAATTC
Source organism: Sequoiadendron giganteum (assembly GCA_007115665.2). Lineage (NCBI taxonomy): Eukaryota > Viridiplantae > Streptophyta > Pinopsida > Cupressales > Cupressaceae > Sequoiadendron > Sequoiadendron giganteum. The sequence goes on along the minus strand of VCHN02000014.1, from coordinate 74,844,392 downwards.
AAATTATTTTTTTGGTGGTATTTTAATGATTTCAAATCCACAATTCAATGTCAGCTTGTGATATTTGAATTTCGGGAATTAATCTTAAGATATGTATAAATAAGAGGTTATTTCACTATTTTTCATCCTAGAAAATCTAATACTTCAAGCATCCTATCAATTTTTATTAGAGCATTCGGGTATGTGTAGGATCATCATGGAAAAAACAGGCCCTTAAGTGGCAATAAAAATTCAAAAAATCAAAGTTAGGCAACTTGATGTAAAAATTTGAATAAGTTATCTATATTATTTCAAAAATATGTAAGAATATAATCTGTATAAAATTGAATGTAGTTTCTAAACTACTAGGTTTATTTAAAAAAATAAAAATCTATTTGGTGAAAATTTGAAATTTCAATGCAGTAGTACTTAAATTTCAGGGAAAAAATAAGAAGTAGGTGTCTGTCTGACCACCCTAACCACAATAAATGATAATATTTTTTTACAATATTTTAGATATAAGTAGAGGACTCATGTCCTGATGTAATGCATATTTTTTTGTAATTTGTTTCTAAGTAAATAATTAATTATGAAATTTTTATTACGAATTTAAAAAAATATAAAAACTTGTATGTCTGACCACCTTAACTTGGTCAAAAATTCATGAAATTCAACTCTATTTATTTTAATCCTATAGTATGCAAAGCATAGAATGTGACGCATGTTTTAGATTCAAAAAATGTGATACTGTTTGAAAGATATAGACGTTTTTCAATCAACCTATCAATCAAGACTTTAGTCATAATTAAAATAGAACATGAATAGTAATTATTTATTAAATTTAAAGTAAAGCATGATTTATATTGGTGGAAATCTGAGAATCTCCTTTAAAAACCATTTTGATTTCATCAAAATTGGGTAAAAAAAAGTCGTCAGCCACATGGGCCATCATATCACTTACATATCGCAACTTTTTGGCCCATCATGATCCTGCACATACCCATTCCTAGAGAAATTTTATGAGATCAAGAGCATTTAAGAGAATTTTCAAGGCATTCAAGGGTAAAATTATTAAAGATTATTTCAGCAATAAAGATTCCATTGTCATGTCAAATATTTCTTGTATCATGCATGTCATTTGAGCTAATATGGTTATGTATAGTTCAAGATCTATGCAAGTATTCAAGGATATTGTTTCAGGTCAAGTTTCATGATCAAGAACCACATCCATTGAAGCCAATTCATGCTAACTATAGATCTATAATCCAAGGTTTAAATAATATTTGGTGATTTGTTACATATTGTTGTTCATTCATCATTCCTTCATGATTTTGTATTTCATTTCTAGTTTTAATTACCAAAATAGGGTTTGAACAAGGAAAACCCCCATTCCCTAACAAACAAAATTTTTCTATCTTTGATGTGTGATTGCATATTTTAGGTTGAAGATCGTTTGAAGAGAAAAATTGAAGAAAGTTGCAAAGTTGTCAAATTTACAAGAAAATTTGTCATTTCACAAAAAATCTTCTACAATATTTACTTATAGTTGTCATTTCACAGAAAATCTTCTACAAGATTTACTTCTAGTTGTCTAACAGTGAGAATTGGGAATTTGAGAGTGCATACATAGCATAAGAGAACACATAAACAAATTTCAAAGAACCCTAGATAGGACCCATTTTCCCTAGGGTGAATGAGTCCTTGGTGAGCTTCAAAAGGTGACTTTTGGTGAAAGGTACATATTTTTTCCCTTTGTAGATCTTCCTTTTGATTACTATTTCTCTTAGTTTTGATTAATGTTCTTTATTTGCATTTTATAGCTTGCATTTTGGGGGTTTTTTGATGCATTTTATCTTTATCTCCAAAGTTCTTTTTAACTTATACCCTTATCTTTGCATAGCTAGGAAATTTGTTGATTCATACCTTGATTTGACTCACCTAAGGATTGTTAGTCACTTCATTGTTGTGGATCTTATTTCCTTGAATGAAATTATGGAAATATGTCATTGTGGTGAACACCTTTTTCCCCAAAAACCTATTTTCATATGTTTCACCAATGATCTATTTTCAAATAAAGTTGAATCACGACAAGGGGTTAACCCAAGAAAAAGCCACAAAAAAGACAAATATGTCACATAAGGGATCCATGGATATGGGTCAGTATAGACCTTTGATAATATATGATATGATTATACTCAAAATTGGCATCACTCCCCAAGATACTCGTTGAATTACAAACAAAATGGAGGAATGAAAAATTAAGAGAACAAACACACTTTTGGGTCAACATGGAAGAGACATAAATGTCCCAATGCCTTTCATCATCCCAAAAAGGAAAAAACAAGACAAGAAAATTCTTACAACTTAAAGAAGAATTAAGATACAAATAGATAAATATCCAACATATTCATTTCCTTTGTATCCTTGTGCCAACTAAACAAAAAGGGTCATCCAAAGAAAACTCCCAAACATAAATACACATAAAAAAATAGAACATGGGAGATCACATCATGTCTAAGAGAATATAAATAACACAAAAATAGCACACAAATGGTTCTACACATGTGATTCAATCTAAAGAAAATCATTTGCATGACAATCTTGCTCATCATATATGGAAGGTACACAACTATCCAAAGGAACTATAATTTTCTTAACGGAGTAACATGTGGTGGGTAAGTCTCATTAAGAGGATCATCACACTTTCCCCTATATAAATGTATAGCTTTTTAGAAAAACAAAGATAATTTTTTATGCACTTATTCATCAATCTTAGCATCCTCATCTTCATTGTCCAAAATTATCACAATGGATGGTTTAATAATAATACCAATCATGTGTTCTTGTTTCATTCTTTGTATAGTTTGAGACATGTAATATTCAATTTCATGGTTTTGTGATGGTGGTAACTCATTGGGGTTCTCTTTTTCATTAAGTAAGCTTTATTCCCTTTAGCCAATTGTCGAGCAATGGAACAACGTCTAAGCTTGCACTCCTTAGTAGTTTTGTTTCTTGTTTCATAGGTTTCAATTCATGAAGGGGTGAGAGGTTTTTTTATATAATTAGTCTCTTTTCTACCTTTGGAGGAGGAATGGAAGTGACCACCGGGGTTGGGAAACAAATGTATCTTTTGGTGTATAAATTTATTTATCTTTCAGAGGCACAAAGGTAATTGTATGGTTATCTCTTTGTCTTTTATATGATATTAGTGGTGGAGCCACAACAGATGTGCTTGGTGTAATTGGGAGGATATTTTTTTCACATGGGTTCATCCATGACCTATGGGGTGGGAGGTACAAGAATTGAACTCACCATAGACCCATTATCCTCTAGTTGGATGTTACTAAGGGATAACTCAACTATATGTTGAACTTAAAACTTTTGATATGATATGAAAAATAAATCATCACGAGGCTTAACAAGCTCCCTAGATTGAGGCCAAAAATAATCTAGTGAAAAAATTCCATGGGAATCTAAAGGTTTAAACCCAATATGATGAACTATATATATTTTATTTTCAAACATAAATATTAGTGGATTACCAATGGTACTACATTCATGGAGCATATTTCATGGATCTCCTAGCTTCACATGAAATTGGTTTGACATTGGGATGATGGTAAATGAGACATCCAACTATTTTGGTCCCACTTTGGGTGGGAAAGTTATCAAACCTAGATCATAGGGTGAATGAAACCATCATGAGTTTTTACCATGATTTTGATCATTCATAAGTCTTTATAAATTTTGTGCACCAATAAGAGTTATTCAGTGATCACATTCTCTAAACTCATGGGATGAATGAGTATCCCTAGTGTAGTTTTTTCATTAATAGATTCAGTGATATGGAGTGGACCATCAATTGCATGCATGGATGCATTAATATGTGTAAAATAAATTTCAAGTAACAAAGTGGTTCAACCCATTTGAGGTTTAACCTTTATTGCATTAATAATAGTGGTCTAACGCCCCGCCACACAACCCTAGAGGAAGTTGCAATTAACTACTTAAACGGAATAATTTTTTTTAGAAAAAGATAAATAATAAGTAAGTTAATTAACAAATGCCAACAACCTCTAAGGTTACGAGATAGAGGTTATATAGAACCTCAACAAAACACATGAATATAAACTATAAAAATGATTTAATTATTAAATTAACACATACATTCCAAGAAGATAAAATAACAACAAGCATAAGATAAGACTTTTGATTTCATTAATCCATTCATTAAACAATAAGGTTAAAATCTCTCATTCCCCGAATGAGGAAAACCAATACATAGGATTACCATTACAAAATTCCACCTCGATAATACAGAGGGGTAATGACCACAAGAATAACTAAAAAGGAAACAAGTAAGAACTCCAACAGAAACCACGATCTCTCCAACTGGAAGTCTCGTCCAAGAGCACATGAAGAAAGATCCCAACGGACTTAGGTGCATGCCACCCAACCAAGTGGAACCCAAAGGCCCACCCCCCGTGCTAGGAGATAGTAACCAGAATATCTATCCAATGACATCTACCTCTAGACATAGGCTAACATAACCATACTAAAATAAATACAGTGATATCACTGACACAAGGTTACAATGCTTCTAGAATCACATAATCAACTGCATCATTGATGCGAACATACTGTCGACCTAGAAAAAGTGTCATCACAATGTTACATGAGTTACCCTGGTGAGTCTTCCTAGGTCCTGGCCCCCATCTCAGGTTATCCTGGTAACCTCTAACGCCTTTCGGCCCCTCATGTAAACCAATGCGGAATCAATTATCTTTCATAGAGACAAGTTAACGATCTTGCCATTCTAGGCCTTCCCGTCTCAACCCAAGTCTTTACAAGCCCTTGTGATCATGAGCGAGGCATAATTATATTATTAAATGTTTGATACTATTTGATACTCTAATCATTTAATTTAGTTATCACTGGATTAACTAACTTACAACGAGTTACCCTAGCACCACTTCATGTGTCGGCCCCCGTTAGAAGCCACTCCTCTAAGATGACACATGGAACAACTCCACAACCCAAGGGTACACAAGTGCTACGTAAGGATATCACATCCCTAACCATGACATACTATCAATACCCTCCCATTCGTGATAACCGGGGAACAAACTGGTTACGCACTACCCAAGGCCATCTATGGTTGACTACACAATACGACAACCCACAGACTAAAATCCCAACTGGAAGACTTGTGAAACATGAAGACCCACACATCCCAATGATATGCACATAGATCAATGCAAAGACAAGAATCAAATTCTACTTTGGGTTCACTAAACCCATTTCCTCACTAGCATTCAGTAAACAATGCGTTTAAACAAACAGAATTAATTACGCCTTTTTAAAAATCACTTCATTCTCATGCAGCATTTAAATGCATAAAACATTACCCGTCTCCCCATAATTTAATTTAAAACAAGATCCCCTTTTAAATAAATATATATCCCATAATCGATTTAAACTCATAAAAAAAAATAGTATTTCCCATTTAAATAATGAAGTAATAACATAAAATAATTCTTTTCAAAACATGGATATTAAAATATCAACCTAACAATAATTGTTTTAAAAAAAATTTCCATAATATTCTATGGAATAATAACATTATCCCATCATCTACAATTTTAATAATGCAATAATCATTCTATTAAAATATTAAATGAATTTTAATCAATATGATAAACCATAAAACTATCAATAATAATAATTTTTAATATTAAAATATTATAATAATTATAATATTAATATATTATAAAATTATAATATTTAAAATCAAATTAAAAATATTATTATTATTTCAAACTTTAAAAGAAGCCAAGGGCATGCCTCGGTTTGCAGGTCAACCCTATGGTTGGGCCACACGAACCTCGGGCTCCATGCTCGGATTGGAAGGGTGAAGAGCTGGGTGCCAACCATGGCTCTTACCAGGTGGCGGTGAATAGCGTTGTGGCGGCCATAGGAGGTGACACCACTGGACAGAGGAGGAGGACTAGCAAAGAGGCCCGCGCAGGGCGTGGGGCTACTGTGGAGGCGTCGTGGATGGAGCAGCCTCCGCGGTTACCATGCGGGCAGCGCCGGCAGCATCGCCACCACTGTGGCGGCCGCTACCTGTGTAGTTCGCGCGGACCCCGGATGGTCGGGAGTGGGTGCGGCTCCCCCACTCCGCCCCCATGGGAGCGGTGGTGGCGTGAGCCCCCATCCCACTTTTTATTTATTTTTATTTTTTAAAATTTTTTTTAACCTTCAACTGTCATTTTTGTATTTTATTTTATTTTTAGAAAAAAAAAAACAAAATGAAAAAACAGTTTTTTTTGAAATTTTGAATTTTATTTAAAAAATTTGCCAATAACATTACAAGGGAATTTTTTTTAAAATAAATTAACTCAAGCTTATATGAAATATATATATATATATATATATATATATATATATATATATTTATTCATCCAAATGAAGTTTTAAACAAGTTGAAAAGACCAAAACGAAGATCAACATAAATTTGACGTGGTAAAGTTATAAACAAATTTCATCAAAGAATATGAACCTATTTTCTTTGCAGTTGGGTGGAGACCCTATTGATGATTTGATTCCCTCTTCAGTTCCTCAGATCCTTCAAGTTTCAATCCAAAAACCCACTAAGTTGCACAATTTCCTCCTCTTCTCCTTTCAATTTTTCCCAAAAAACTCCATTCTTCAAAATTGTGAAGAAATTCAAAGATATCCCAAAAAAAATCCTTCCAAAAAAATCCTACAACAACCCTCATCAATTTCTGAAAACAGAATAGCAAAAGTCTTTCTTTTGAATTTTTGAATTTTTGAATTTCAAAATTGACTTTTAATTTACTTTTCTAATTTTTTCAATTCCAACTCAAATTTGCATTCATTTCCAAAATAAATAATTTAAATCATTTCAACATGAATAACTTAATCAATCAATAAATAAATCTACCATAAGATTAAATATCAAATTAATTAAATTAAATTTCTCAATAATTAAAACATAATTCCTACATTATTCTAACTCCCCAAATAGATTGAAACCAGGCAATAAAAGTGAAATAGAACAACAGGGTTACACAATGACTGATAACACACTACGACTAGGATGACGACTCGACATGGAAATCCTAGCTACAATCTCCCAATCAATTGTCATTGGGAAGTGGACATGCTCGAACCTGTGAAACTAGGTGGAGTCGATGTCTTGTACCTGTCAACCTGCAAACACAGAATATATCCACATGCAATAATATCTCATAAATAAGGCACACCGTGAAGAGGAAATCACAAAATCCCAGGGCACTCGCAAGTGACTGATGTGATGCCGTCCTCTTCACCAATATAATAGTTCTAACTAACGCATCTAACATAGCAGCATAATCGAAAGCATGAAACATCATAAATTAAATATCCACATATGCTAATTCCAAACATGCCATAATATTCACATCAAACTATCGTATCATCACATCAAAATACATCATGATAAAATAGTGATCCACTGTAATCAAGTATGTAGTCAAAGTTTAACACAAAACTAAATCATAAAGAGGAAACAACATAGTTCGCATAATAGAGCAAAATGGAGGGGTGTTACATCCTCCCCCCCTAGGGTCAGGCTTACTCCTAGAAGCCTACAAATAGATAGGGATATAACTCCCTGGGTGATCCCACAAAGCTAGTTTACAATTTTTTAGAGGAACAGATTTTTGCTGAAATCATATATTTTTAGAAAATATAATGATTTAAGCCTTTAAAAGTTCAATTTTAAGGATTCCAATTGAAGAGGGTTTGATCAAACCACCTTAGATCAAACCCCCTTGGATATAACCTCGCTAGTTTTAAACCATACCTATAAATGAGTCTCCTTTACACCAATCAAAATACTAATAAAAAATCACTTTTGATTTACCTTTTGGTAGATCAAATGAATTCATTTAAAATTTATTTCAAATCATTATGGTAGTCCTCAAAATGAGCTATCCCATGAATATAATTTTAATATGTTTTGGTTTTATTATGTATGTGTTTTTTTAGTTTCATTAAAAATAGGTTTTTCATCGAAAATCAAGCTCTCTATTTTGTACATGTGGAAAAATAGAAAATTTTCAAAATAATTTTTTTTTAAATATGTTTGTGCTGGGTATTGATGTCCTTGATCCATTAAAAAAAGAAAATTGAATTTCGATACATACATAAAAAATTATGTTGTATACAGTTTGCCTATGCCTGAATTACAATTGGTTAGACTTCAAAACTCTATTAAGGAAAAATTATTCAATAAAAAACAATGAGACCAAATGAAAGTGCTAGATATCATAGTTACAAATCTAAATTCAAAAAAATTAGAATTTTATCCTTCATACAAAAAAAATTATGTTGTATACAGTGAGCATCACTTTTTAAAAATGTTTTTTTCCGAAAAAAACCAGTTTTCATGGGAGATGGAAAAAAAAGTGCAATCTCATTCCAAAAATTTTGAAAAAAATATTTTTAGAATCTACAGAAAAAATGTGATGAGACTCTAGTTTGCATCATCTTCAAAGTCCTCACGGTTTAGCCACTATAGGTGGTCGAATGTGAAGATTTAGTTAAAAATAATAATTTCAGTGTCCAGTTTGGCCAAAAATTGTAAACCACTATTGTGGGATCACCCCCCTCAAACAGACTGCATATAAATCAAAACCTCGACCCCTGAGGTCGAGCATTTTGCACTGGATGACCAACTCAAAAAGTCCCCACAACATCTCCCTGATACCCAGGCTGACGGTTATCAACCGCAGCATAAGATCGATGAGATCTACCAGCATCTCTAACTATCGGCTCAGAAACTACTAGGCCCTGAACAAAACCAAAAGTATTCCGATGTCAAGAGCTCCTAGAAATGTAGCCCTATTGGCCACAAGAGTAACACCCTGTGTCACGACCAACTCCTCTACCACCTAAAGGTGCAATAGACTACTGCACACTACCCCAACCAGTCGCAGACTATGAACTCTGGGTTGGTTGCTCCTACCGATTGTGCTTGTTGCGCCACCAGTTCTGGCTCCTCCAAGGTGAAGAACCTCCATCATCCTGACATGGCTGAGAGTCCTTACGCTTCCCAAGCACACTCTCTTGCTGCTACTGCTGACCACCCTGGGATGGCCCCTGCTGAGACCTAGAAGGTAAACCTCCCTGAGACTACCCTCCTCTAACACTAGATCCTGCCACTGCACTACTGCCAACTGGAACACTCATGTGTCCCCCTAGTGCCATACTTAGGTTCTCCTCAATAAGGCGTGCTTTCTCTATAGCCACATCCATGGTCTTGGGTTCGAAAACCCTCACGCCACTGCTGAGACGGGCATTTAAGCCCCTGACGAAATGGTGAACTAGCATGCTCTCGTCATCATCGATCCCTACATACTGTTTGAGCTCGTAAAAATGATGCTTGTATTGCTCAACAGATAATGCTAACCGACGCAAGGCGTGGAACTCATCCCCTCGATGCTGACGCCAATGCTCAGATAAAAATCGAGCCCTGAACCTCTCTAAGAATATCTCCCATGATGTAGTGTGAATATCAATATGGAGCTTCTGCTCCTCTAGTCTCCACCAAGTGGATGCAAATCCTCTCAACTGCATAATGGCATAACAAGCCTTGGTGTTACTGCCATACAGATGCATGGCGAAACACCTATCCAAGTCTAATAGCCAGGTCTCGGCCTCTAACCCCATACCTGATCCATCATATAAAGGAGGGTGCCCCCTAAGCAATCTCTCATGTGAGACTCAGACTGGGATTGAGCTTCCCTCACCACTGGATTCACCTGAATATCTACCTGCCTAGGTCCAAGGAGTGCCAAGGCCTCCTCTAGTGCTCTATACGCTGCCTTGATCCCTGCTGGATCCTGTTGCTGATTACCAACCCCAAGGGCATTCTGAGATGCATGTTGTTCCTCCTGATCAGGAACAACTAAAACACGAGGAGGAGAGTCAGATTGACTCTCACCACAACCACCTAGATGGCCACGAACACGCCCTCTACCTCTTCCGCGTTTGGGCAGCATAATCCTACACAAACGCGTCAAGGTATTAGGCAAGGTACAAAACTCAAATCTTAAACAACTAAAGCTTAATGGTTCCATCATAATCCTAGAGTACCCAGTATTTAAACCTAGGCTCTAATACCATGTGTAACGCTCCACCATGCAACCCTAGAGGAAGTTGCAATTAACTACTTAAACGGAATAATTTTTTTTTTTTAAAGATAAATAATAAGTAAGTTAATTAACAAATGCCAACAACCTCTAAGGTTATGAGGCAGAGGTTATATAGAACCTCAAGAAAACACATGAATATAAACTATAGCAATTATTTAATTATTAAATTAACACATACATTCCAAGAAGATGAAATAACAACAAGCATAAGATAATACTTTCGATTTCATTAATCCATTCATTAAACAATAAGGTTACAATCTCTCATTCCCTGAATGAGGCAAACCAATACATAGGATTACCATTACAAAATTTCACCTTGATAACATAGAGGGGTAATGACCACAAGAATAACTGAAAAGGAAACAAGTAAGAACTGCAACAGAAACCACAAGCTCTCCAATTGGACATCTCATCCAAGAGCACATGAAGAAAGATCCCAACGGACTTAGGTACACGCCACCCAACCAAGTGGAACCCAAAGGCCCACCCCCCATGCTATGAGATAGTAACCAGAATATCTATCCAATGACGTCTACCTCTAGACATAGGCTAACATAACCATACTGAAATAAATACAGTGACATCACTGACACAAGGGTACAATGCTTCCATAATCACATAATCAATTGCATCACTGATGCGAACATACTGTCAACCTAGGAGAAGTGTCATCACAATGTTACATGGGTTACCCTGGTGAGTCTTCCTAAGTCTCGGCCCCCATCTTAGGTTATCCTGGTAACCTCGAACGACTTCCGACCTCTCATGTAAACCAATGCAGAATCAGTTATCTTTCGTAGAGACAAGAACGATCTTGCCATTCTAGGCCTTCCCGTCTCAACCCAAGTCTTTACAAGCCCTTGTGATCATGAGCGAGGCATAATTATCTTATTAAATGTTTGATACTATGTGATACTCTAATCATTTAATTTAGTTAGCACTGGATTAACTAACTTACAACGAGTTACCCTAGCACCACTTCGTGTGCCGGCCCCCGTTACAAGCCACTCCTCTAAGATGACACGTGGAACAACTCCATAACCCAAGCATACAAAAGTGCTATGTAAGGATATCGCATCCCTAACCATGACATATAGTCAATACCCTCCCATTCGTGATAACCGGGGAACGAACTGGTTACGCACTACCCAAGGCCATCTATGGTTGACTACATAGTACGACAACCCACAGACTGAAATCCCAACTAGAAGACTTGTTAAACATGAAGACGCACACTTCCCAATGATATGCACGTAGATCAATGCAAAGACAAGAATCAAATTCTACTTTGGGTTCACTAAACCCATTTCTTTACTAGCATTCAGTAAACAATGTATTTAAACAAATGGAATTAATTACGCCTTTTTTAAAAATCATTTCATTCTCATGCAACATTTAAATGCATAAAACATTACCCATCTCCCCATAATTGAATTAAAAACAAGATCCCCTTTTAAATAAATATATATCCCATAACCGATTTAAACTCATAAAAAAAAATAGTATTTCCCATTTAAATAATGAAGTAATAACATAAAATAATTCTTTTCAAAACATGGATATTAAAATATCAACTTGAAAATAATTGTTTTAAAAAAAATTTCCATAATATTCTATGGAATAATAGCATTATCCCATAATCTACAATATCAATAATGCAATAATCATTCTAATAAAATATTAAATGTATTTTAATCAATATGATAAACCATAAAACTATCAATAATAATAATTTTTAATATTAAAATATTATAATAATTATAATATTAATATATTATAAAATTATAATATTTAAAATCAAATTAAAAATATTATTATTATTTCAAACTTTAAAAGAAGCCAAGGGCATGCCTCGGTTCGCGGGCCAACCCTAGGGTTGGGCTGCATGAACCTCAGCCTGCATGCTCGGATTGGAAGGGTGAAGAGCTGGGCGCCGGCCGCGGCTCTTACCAAGCAGTGGCAAATAGGGTTGTGGCGACTGCAGGAGGCAGCGCCATCGGATAGAGGTGTAGGACTGGTGGAGAGGCCTGGGCAAGGCGCAGGGCTGCTGTGGAGGCGCCTGGGACGGAGCAGCCGCCGTGATTACCACGTGGGCGGCGTTGGCAGCGTCGCCACCACTGTGGCGGCCGCTGCCTACACAGTCCGTGCGGGCCATAGACGGTAGGGAGTGGGTGCAGCTCCCCCACTCCGCCCCCATCCCTCTTTTTTTTATTTATTTTGATTTTTTATATTTTTTGTTCAATCTTCAACTGTCATTTTTGTTTTTTTCTTTATAGAAAAAAAATCAGAAACATGAAAACACAGTCCTTTTTGAAATTTTGAATTTTATGTAAAAAAATTTGCCAGTATAACATTACAAGGGGAATTTTTTTAAAAATAAATTAACTCAAGATTATATATATATATATATATATATATATATATATATATATATATATATATGAATATATATATTTATTCATCAAAATGAAGTTTTAAACAAGTTGAAAAGACCAAAATGAAGATCAACATAAATTTGAAGTGGTAAAGTTATAAACAAATTTCATCAAAGAATATGAGCCTGTTTTCTTTTTCAGTTGGGTGGAGACCCTGTTGATGATTTGATTCCCTCTTCAGTTCCTCAGATCCTTCAAGCTTCAATCCAAAAACCCACTAAGTTGCACAATTTCCTCCTCTTCTCCTTTCAATTTTTCCCAAAAAACTCCATTCTTCAAAATTGTGAAGAAATTCAAAGATATCCCCAAAAAAATCCTTCCAAAAAAATCCTACAACAACCCTCATAAATTTTTGAAAACAGAATAGCAAAAGTCTTTCTTTTGAATTTTTGAATTTTTGAATTTCAAAATTGACTTTTAATTTATTTTTCTAATTTTTCCAATTCCAACTCAAATTTGCATGCATTTCCAAAATAAATAATTTAAATCATTTCAACATGAATAACTTAATCAATCAATAAATAAATCTACCATAAGATTAAATATCAAATTAATTAAATTAAATTTCTCAATAATTAAAACACAATTCCTACATTATTCTAACTCCCCAAATAGATCGAAACCAGGCAATAAAAGTGAAATAGAACAATAGGGTTACACAATGACTGATAACACACTACGACTAGGATGACGACTCGGCATGGAAATCCTATCTACTATCTCCCAATCAATTGTCGTTGGGCAATAGACACGCTCATACCTGTGAGACTAGGTGGAGTCGATGTCATGTACCTGTCAACCTGCAAACACAGAATATATCCACATGCAATAATATCTCATAAATAAGGCACACCGTAAAGAGGAAATCACGAAATCGCAGGGCACTCGCAAGTGACTGATGTGATGCCATCCTCTTCACCAATACAATAGTTCTAACTGATGCATCTAACATAGTAGCATAATCGAAAGCATGAAACATCATAAATTAAATATCCACATATGCTAATTCCAATCATGCCATAATATTCACATCAAAATATCGTATCATCACATCAAAATACATCACGATAAAATAGTGATCCACTGTAATCAAGTACGTAGTCAAAGTTCAACACAAAACTAAAGCATAAAGAGGAAACAACATAGTTCGCACAATAGAGGAAAACAAAGGGGTGTTACAAGTGGATAGATCATCATCATCATGTATAATGTCACTAGCTTGCACAAAGTTGGATGTACGATTTGGCATTAGATTTATGAAAGTTTTCAAATTCTTTTTAGGTGGAGCTACAATTTTTTTTCCTTTATCATGAACTTCATCCAAATGGAGGTGATTAAAATCAATAAGGTCTTGCACTTGATATTTAAGATGCATACATCATTTTGTATCATGGCCAGGTGCATGATGATATTGACAAAATGATTTTGGGTTGATGTTTGAAGGTAAATGTTTAGTTTTGAATCCACATGCCAAATTAGAGGTAATTGGATTAAGTTATTATTTAGAAATTATAACATGATTGCATGAAGAGATTCGGGAAATTGGGTGAATTTTCTATCTCTTGGCGTAAATTGTTAATGAGTTGAACTTATGGAAGAAACTTGTGTTTCAATGTCATTAGTGGTTTGAGGTGTGTTTATTTTAAGAAAAATATTATTTACGTTTTTAAGTGGTTGGTGATTATTTTGAAAAATGGATTTAGATTGACTAGTAGGACTAGATGATGGTGTAACCTCATATTGACCAACCAATATATAATAATTACAGCGTCATACACAAGTGTATAAAGTATGGATACTTCACCAACAATATTACTTCATGAACAATGTCTTGCCCCAAAATATTAGGTTGCAAATTTCCTATAAACACTATAGGAGATTTGTTAAAATCAATTGGTACTATCCTATGAATTTCATTATCCTTTCCTTAGCTCTATGTTTATAATGCACTAAGCCAGTTAATTTCAGTTGAGGAACAATGTTTTCTTGGAAACATTTGAGAAATACACTAATAATTTTGATGAATGAATTTATTGAGTTATTTAGCAATGAGAAAAACCATTCCAAGGAAATATCTTTCAATGATCTAGGAAAGATTTTATCTAGGAGCTTTTCTTAAAAAATGAAGTTGCTACAAAATGTAGTAAACACTGACACATGGTTGTTAGAATCTCCCTTATCATTAAACTTCTCAAATTGAGGTATTTCCATGTTTTGAGGTATACGTATTTTTTAAGATGAAAATTGGCAACGGATTACACATGAGGTATTGTATAGGTTTACCATTTTGATTTTTATTTAATGTGGATTTTTTTGGTTGAAGGGATGTCACATTTTGCAAAATATGGTTTATGACTAGATCATTGTTTGACATGTTTTGATAGTTTGGTAAATATGGTAAAGTAAAGTAACATTATAACTTCTACACTCAAATTATTTGAGACCTAATAGATTTGGCTCCATCATTGTTAGCTCACTAAAAATAATGAATAGATTTCCTGTCCACAAACATAAATTTATTGAAAAGGGGACATAATATATGGATAAATTGCAATTGTGGAGAGCACTTCCTACATGTAAGAAATTCTTGTAGATTCTACAAACATGAGAGACAAAAAAATATATTTGAACTAACTATTGACACGTGAGAACATACAAGACCACCAAACACACTTATTCCATTTCATCAAAGAAATATCTAACATCTACTTCCTCAAAATGAATTATATTAATGATCTATGCATTTTCACCTAAATTTTACATGTATGGAATTTATCATAATCCTTTGTGTTAGGAATGATATCCTTATCCAAGTACATCATTTTATATTAAATTTTTTACAAAAAATATCATAAATAAGTTCCTTTCTACATTGCTTATAATCAAGTATTCAATCTATCATAGTTCAAATGATATAGTAAATCTATTTTCGAAGGGATTAATTTCATGGTTGAGGGCCCAATTGAGATATGCACATTCCTCTATACATAGAAAAATAATATAGTATTATATATCCTACAAAAAAAAAAAGAATATTTCATATGTATACATGCATGGTGTCTTCCACAACCGAATTCCATTTATTCTAGGTGTCACATTTGTCTAAAGTGCCACATATACCCTAAGGAATAAAGTCCTTTGTTTCAATAAATGACATGAGAAAAATATTAATCTTAATTATTTTTATAAAATTTATACCTTCTCTTTCAATAGTGCACTATACCCCACAAATTGAATTTTACTCCATAGAAACACATTATTTCATTCCATAGTCACATCCCTCAAAGGCACCCAATTTTAACTATTTCTATGTTAAAATATATAATTCATAGTCATGCACTCATGTTGAACCATAACTTTTTAAGAATTAAAATGAATATTTTAATTATTAGATAGCTAATATAACTATTGAATTAAATAAGCCATCAAAATTTTAAGTGAAATAAATGTTTAAGTGTAAAGTACATGCATGTATCTCCCACAACCTATTTCCATTGATTTTGAGTTCCACATAAATTTCTAAAGTTCCACATATATCCTAACTTGAATCAAATTATTTCTTGATTTCAATAAATTACATGAGAAAAAAATTAATCTTAATTATTTTTGTAACATATACTTTTTCTTTGAATAGCCCATTAACCCACAAATTGAATTAGACTATATAGAAACCCATTGTGACATTCCAAAGTCACATTCCTGAAAGGAACCCAATTTCAAATATTTGTAAGTTAAAATGTGTAATTCTTAGTCATACAATAATATTTAACCATAATTTTTAAAAAATTAAAATAAATATTTTAAGTATTAGTCAGCTAATAAACTCAATGAATTAAATAACTCGTCAAATCTTTATGTCACTTAATTAGAATAAATTATTAAGTGAGAATTTGAGCCACCTATGATAACTCAATATAATAAATATTGTTCCTAGCATCAAATTAATATTAATAATTTCTAAATTAAAGGTATTAGAAATATAGCATTTCACTATAAAGGTAGGGAAACTATAAAAAACCAAGGGAACTAGGTTGTTACAGGAAGAACATGTTTGTAATTATCTATTATGAGTGTATGGTTTTCATCTACTATGATTAAACTACAATTGATAAGATTTTAATTGGCACAATGAGACAAAAAAAAAAGGAGTTCAAAATTTCATGAATTCCTTGGGTAATCATTTCAGAGGAGTCTATAAGGGAATTTTATGTGGTGAGGAAGTAGGGAAGATGTAGGTAAGGGATGTGGGGAGATAAATAGGGAATCATGGGGGTTTTAAAGAAAAAAATTAGGTATGTAACCCATTTCAATCTAATTTATACCCATATAATGAATATTATACCATGTCTAAGATGAAATGGGTTTACAATTTTCTCTATAAGTTGTTTATAGGTTAGTGGCAAGGAGATTTTTCTTATTTATGTACAAGAATAAAAATTTAATAAATAAATAAAATGTTTGAAGTTCAAATGGATTTCATTTAATTTAGTGTCAATAGGTTCTTAATTTGATTTTTTTTAGTTATGAATTGATCATGGTATCAAAATATGATTTTCATTAATGAAATTTTTTTACACATACTATTTTGTGACTATAATATATCATTAATCTTGTAGTGATGTTATTAAGGGATGATCATATTTTTACAATAAAATTAATGATTATAAATAATTAAATTTTATAATTGTAATTAATATTATCAAGATTATGTTGGTTCAATTCAGTTTGTAAGAGAAAATTGTAGAAACTAGTAAGGGTTATTATATCCAAAGTCCCTAAATTCTCTCATAGAATTCTTGACCAACCAAGAAACTAATTCTAGGAAATTTCTTAATTAATTTCTATAGGAATCATTAAATTCCTTATTTATATATTCAATTTGCATTTGGGTTTGTCCTCTAACAATAACCTTGTCACTTGTATTCCCTTTATTTAATGTTAGGAAGATAATTCAATGGCATTAATTTTTTTAAATTGACCCAAGATCAATGACATGCATAATATTTCCCTTTCAATCAATGATAATGGCTATTAATAAAATGCCAAAGTGCATGTTTTAAGTTTGATTGGCACTTTAAGGCCAATGAGAAAAATCCATTTTCTCCCAATAAATAAAACTTTATAAATCTTCAACTATGTTTTTAATAAGACAAGCTACATTTACAGGGTGAAGTACCCTTTAAACCAGGAGCCCAAAGGGCCAAATAGGATAAAAAACAAAAAAATAACATCATATAGGCTAGTAGTAGAAATAGCAAATAGACACCAAAAACTTACAAAAATAGCAGATAGACAACAAAAGGAAAACCCACCCACCAACAACACATGCCCAACCCATTACTTTGCTAAGCCCTCCCACTCCTCAAAGAGGAGTTTCATAAAATAATCACCCGCCCATTTGTTGCTAGGTCCTTCTTCATTGTTATTATCAACCTCCTCATGCAACACATCATACAGAGTAACAACGAACATGCGGCTGACCTGAATCATGAAGCGCATTAGCCTAACTTGAGTTTCCTTTCTAGTTTTTTAACCTAGGACATCATATTGTTAAGATCCTTTCCCTTCTTAGTTTCCACCTTGTTCGCTCCCTCTTCCCTAGCGAGGTGTTCAAACAATTTTGGAGTGGAATCTTCTTGCATCATTTTATTTAGCTCCATAAAATGGTTTGTACCTTCCACATATTCCTCAATTTCTTAAATCGTATAATGTTTGCTCTCCTCCTTGAAACCTATTTTCTCCAAATGGTTGGAAATATCATCAACAAGGGCCTCCATTTTGTTCTTGGCCAATCTATTAGAATGTTTGATGCTAATCTTCTCTACCCCTAATTCTACATTGGTAATAACAACAGTGTCCCCATGGGAATCTCTGTTAGTAGAGTTCCCCTCATCATTATCCATGTCTGGCTCCACCACATGGAATATGGTGCCCATTTTTCCATTTTTGGTTTAGGTTTGGTCTTGGTAGGCTCTTTACTATCCTTTTTAGTAGGAGTGTTCTTCAATTCACAAAGTCTAGCAACTGCTTTAGACTAAGCTAGAGAAATACCCCCTTTTTTTTTCTTAGCCAAGGGTTTAGATCTAGGGTCATCAGGGTTTTCACTAAGCATAGAGGGATTCTTTCTTTTGGGTCCTACCAAGGCAGCTACAGAAGGTTTATCGGGGGAATGGTTGGAGGCTTCTTGTTCCTTGATTATGATAGATGAAAGTGGTATGGACGAAGAATTAGGCCTTGGTACATGAGAAAAGATGGTGATTTTTCAAGGTTTCTGGCAGCCAAGTCCAAGTTTTCCCTAACAAAACTCTTAAGAGATGAGAGTAGGAAGAACGAAAATTTTTATCAGGATTATGTGTCTAAGATGGTTCAACAAGGGTAAATGAAAAAAATAGAAAAAAAATTAATCTCCCCTCAAGCGTAATGTACTTCATAATGGCTAAACATACTTGGTTCCAAGGCTTTGGCAGAGAGTCTCTTTCGAACCCCATGTGCAACTTTGTTGGTTTCTCATTTTCCCAAAAGAATATATGGAGGCTTTCCATATCCTATACTTTAGTATTTTTTTTAAGCTTTTGGAATGTGCATGACAGGCTTGTGGCTTTGGATATGACCTCATTAATTTTGAAGGAGATGCCTCCAACTGTAACTATCTTGTCATTCCAAGAGCTCGCAAACTATATTGAGAGATTCTCATCATGCCCCTGAAGGAATTCCATTAGAGGAACAATGCCTCCCTCCACACAACTGTGCCAAACTAGGGGGTCCCTATGAAAGTCTTTACAAGAACCATGCTTAGTTCGAACTCTGTCACCACCCATTTTCTCTCTCAGATTGTGTATTTTTAGCTAGAATAATAAAGATAGAGGTTTTTCAAAATGCCAACATGTAAAACACACCCAAATTATCGACACCACCATACCTTAATGAAAAATCTTACCTAATTAAGGAAATCAAATTTTCACACGCACCAATGGTCATTCTCAAAGAGATTAGAATTGTTGGGCCAAAAAATATCTTGGTTAAGTACCTCAGGGCTAATCCAAAATCCATCATGATATTTATCAGATCATTATTAGTTAAAAAATGAATTTAATTTTGGCCTTATGCATGTTTCCATAAATGTGGTTCAAAATATGGTACTTTTGATAAGAAAACTCATTAATGTTTTGAAATGACCATCTACTCCTTGCAATATTTCCTCACGACCATCCAAAATTTTTCCCACACCATTCCACTCATCATACAAATGCCACATCACCATGATCCCAAGGGACTAGTACGAAATGTAACCTACAACAAAATAAATGTTAGATTTCATCATCCACGATAATGTTTTTTTCTCAACAAGGATAGTTCCTTATATGATCATGGGGAGGGCCCCCAATCTTCTCCAACATTTGGATAGAACCCATTAAGAACCCAGGTCAAGTCTAAATATTTGGCTACCTAGTTTCGCTCTGTTGAACACCCAAAATATTGAGAGGGGGGGTAAATCACTATGCTACTAAACCATTTAACTTCTAACCACTCAATAAGTAAAACATAACTAGCTACAATTGTAAACAAAAACATGAAGGGAATCGTAACATCACACAACAAATGAACACCAAGATTTTTATGTGGAAAACCTAGAATGGGAAAAACCATAGTGAGGATTAGCTCACAATTTATTATAACTAGCCATAAGATATTATAGGGCACATTGCCAAGACACACTGTCCTTGAAAGGCTCACAACTTGAAATGATTACAAAAAGAAGTGTAGGTCACTGTCAAAAGATGAACTGATGAAATAAACCTTTTGTGTGTTGAGTTCAATTCCAATTAAGCTCTCAAAAACAAAATCCTATACTGGTTTATAGGTTTACAGTAAATACATATAACTTCACACAATATCACATAGTTGCACATTATTTCTTATTACTTGTCTCGTAATCTTCACTACTGCCTTAAAAAATGTTTCATATATATATATATATATATGTGCTATTACATCTTCATAAATAAATTAGGTCGGCCTAAATAGATGTACACATACTGAATTCAAATGTAGCTTGTCAACTCAAAACAAAAATAAATTTGGTACTCAAAAAAAAATGTGCAAGACATAAAATAGGTTAGCCTAGACCTAATAAAGCACTCTCTATTCACCCACGAAGGGAACACCACTTAACCATGTTGGCTAGAAGAAGAATATACAATTGTAATCTTTTATCATTTAGATATCTCAGCCTACTCAACCTAAACCACATGTATAGATCTTCTAACATGAAATTCTTTGGACCAAATTACTAGAATAAAATAGCAGAACCATAGTTTACTAGATGACCAAAATTGTCATAAACCAATGTGGGAATCAATGACAAAACATGAGAGGGATTCTTCTTCATTCTTCCAAAAATCTCCCCCTTTGTCATTGATGACAACATGTGCCAAAAATTAAAAATAACTTCACACTCCAAGGCCAAAAATGTGCAAACTCAATTCCCCCTTTTAGATGTACATAAAACACATAAAAACCAAAAACATTATTTACATAGAACCTTCTCCACAAAATTTTTTCCATAGAACCTTCTCCCTCTTTGACATCAATGAAAAAGGGTAAAAAAGTAATAATCAAGAACTAGGGGCACCTTGTTTTCCTTCATAATAGTTTCCCAAGAAGGTATTCCTTCATCCCATATCACTTTTTCTCTGAAAAGAGTGTGATGCAATGATTCCAGTTCAACTAGGCATGCTTCTCCTTCTTCCTGAGTAGATAGATTAAGATTCACCTTGTCTAGGTTTTATGCATCACTAAGGCACTTGATATAAGAATGTGACTGGACATTACCAGATCTCCAAGTTGTCCAAATATTCTCATAGAATCTTCTTTATACCTTTGTAAAATGAAAGACTTTCTCTACAAGTCTACAATAGAAGTCCAAAGAGTATAATTTCTATCTTTTGTAATCTTGTAGGTTCTAGAGGCATTAGCAAGTTGAGACTTTATTGATTCCACTAAGTCCTTAATGTCTTGAGTGAAAGAAGGCCACCACATGCAATATACAAATAGTATCTAAGCTTCCTCATCACAATCCTTTACCTCTTTTAGACGTTGTAACACCTTGTTGTGTGCAATTTCACACTTGTCTTGTAGCACTAGCAACCTTTTCTCTAACAACCTTGACTTTGTCTCTTTCTCAGTTTGTATCTTAAGGTTGGAGGTATATTCTTTGACAAAATTAACCAAAAACTTTAGGTTTTCAATAAGCACTAAAGAATTATCAATTGTGGCACCAAGGATTGTCTCTTGTAAAGACTTAATAGATTCATTTAACAATCCAGTCCCTCTTTCATAGGTATGTTCAATTTCCTATGTTCCAGAATCAAGAAAAGTACCACAAACCTTTATTCTTTCTATGGGTGACATCTTTCTTAGATCCACATAGCATGGATGAGACAAAAGTTGAAACAATTGATGTGGTAGCATAGGTCGAATCCTTGTTTCCCTTGTCACTAGACCCTTAATAATACTTATGTATGATTCTACGAATGGATTTGATGGATCAGTGGTCTTGGAGAATTCTTCTTGAATTCTTCCAATCATTGTCCCTTTCTTTTTTTCTTCTTTCTTTTCCTCCTCTTCTTCTTCAGAGGTTTTTTTTGATGATTTTTCTTGCTTTTCTTCCTCCTTGTCTTCATCATCTTTACCATCATTTTTATTTTCATTTTTGTTTCCTTCATCTTTGTTTGGGTTAGTGCGGGATCATGGGGGTCAAAAGAAGGCCCTTAAGTGGTAATGAAAGTTTATAAAAATAGTTAGGAAACTTGACATAAATATTTGAATAGGTTATTAACATAATTTGGAAAATATGTAAGAAAAATATTTGTAGAAAATTGAATGTAGTTTCTACAATACTAGTCCTCTTTCAGAAAAAAGTAAATCTATTTGGTGAAATTTTAAAATTTCAATATAGTAGTACTAAATTTTCATGAAAAAATTAAAAAGAAAGTGTATGTCTGACCAACCTAAGTACAAGAAAATTAATTTCAATTTTTTTTAAACTTTCAATATAGGTAGAGGACACATTCCTGAATGTGCCATATTTTTTTTATTTTTTTTTTGCAAGTAAATAATTTGTTATGAATTTTTTATTAGAAATTTTTACAAAAATATTAAAAATTATTTGTTTGACAACCATAACTTGGTAAAAAAATTATGACATTCAATTTTTTTATCCTATAGTATGGGAAGCATATAATGTGCTACATCTTTCGGATTCAAAAAATGTGAAATTGTTTAAGAATTGTAAAGTTTTTGTAATCAACCTATCGATTAGGAAATTAGTCAGAATGCATGTAGAAAATCAATAATAATTATCTATTTAATTCCAAATAAGGCATATCCTATATTGGTGGAAAGATTAAAAAAATTATCAATAAACCCTTTTCATTTAATCAAATTTAGATTAAAAAATGGTTGTCAGCCACTTTTGGGTCATATCGCGACTTTTTAGACCCCCCATGATCCCGCACTCACCCATTTTTGTCTTCATTGTTTCCAATATTTTCATGTCAATCTTCTAGATTGTTACTGGTATCATTCTTATGTTTATCTTCAATGTGTTTTCTGGTTATTTCATATGTATCATTCAAATGAGAAAACGTCTTTGAAGCAATGTGTTAAACCAACATTTTCCATAAGAGGATGATCCTCTACTTCTGTAACCTTGATAGGCCCATATTCTTGAGCTATATGAGATGAAGAGCTGGTTCTCATCCCATATACTTTTACCATTTCTCTTACTACATCATGAGTTTCTTGCCTTAACCTTTCAGTGCTATCTTTCTCTCTAGACATTAGAATGGTGATTGTTTGTTTAACTCCGAACAACTAGGAACATTCTTTTAGCAACGAGAAACATCTTCCTCAAATAAGGAGGATCCATATGTGTTTAAGGCATCATATTTTATTCTATCCTCAACAGTTATAGCTTCATTCCTTCTATGTACTAATGCTTCATGTGGCAACATAAATTATACTTCCTTCTTGGAGATAGTGTAATTTCTTGTCTAATTTGGAACTATTTTGTTACCCTTGCATTAAATACCCTTTTAAATCATAATTAATAGGCTCCTAAGACCCTTTATTTTGGATCTCGAGGATTATTTCAACTAAACACCTGATCAAAAGCATTAAATTTTTTAACAACCTAGCCTGAAAATCTAAGGTGGGACTGATATGCCACCTTAGGTGTATGAGTCCCCCTAGGTGGGATCCTTATGCCACAAGTTGTGGCGTATGAGCCCCCCTAGGTGGGACCCATATGCCATAAGTGGCATATGCATCCCACTTGGGCCCTTTCCAGGGTTTGAGTAGGAAATTCAAGTTTTTAATTCAAATTTTTGGTTGATGTTGGCTTTTGAGATCTAAATAATGGTAAATTAGGTGTAATTCCTATATAAACAAGCTTCTAAAGTAATTTTTCATCCAAGCAAGAATCTAGGAGAGAAATTTCAAGATACAAGCATTCAAGAGCATTCAAGCATTCTTGATCGCAAGAGCATTTAAGAACAAGTAATCAACAAAGTTGAAGTCTTGGAGCAACATTATTGTGTTTTTTCAGGTCTTCAATCTCACTTTCATTCAAGATCTAGCATTTTCAAGGGTTGATGATGGTTTTCTATGGTGAATAATGATGGATTCTAGGTTGGGGAGATGCAACTATCCATCGAGCCAAGGCTAATGACTTGTTTCCTGAGTGATTCCATCCTTCATTATCATCCTACATTCAGACTAAGGAAGGTACATACATTATTATGGATTATTTGGGTGATTAGGGATCTCTCAAAGTGAGTCATTCATGTCTATGCTTCATTCTTGCATCTCATTCTAGCATAATAGAATAGGGTTGCATTGCATTTCAGATTTCCTAATCTTAGACAAACTTAAGGTTAGGGTTTATGTTTACATTTACATTCAAGATCCATTTTTTTTATAAAGGTTTAATTACCAAACTAGGGGTTTGACCTAGGAAAATCCCCCATAAGAAAATCAACTCTATATTTTGTTTTGCAGGTATGTTTACAGGTTCAAATCCAGAAATCGGTTAGGAAAGGAAGAGCAGAGATTGGAGGACAAATATGGAATTTAAATTCTTCAAAAAGTGGAATGGGACTGATATGCAAGAAGTGGTGTATGAGTCCCACTTTAGGAAAATTTCTAGATTTTTGCAGATCCTGAATCTACATTGACAAAAACGTGTTCCAGACCAAAAACCCTAGTCTAGGAATAATACACCCAGACCGGCGTATAAGACCCAATGTGCCCTAATTCTAGTATTTTCAATTTTTTAGAGCTCATTCTATGCATATTCAGATACCCATGTGCACACTTATGATTTCACACATTTTTGTTTTGATTTACATGTTTTTCTAGATCATTTAGTGAATTTTTATATTGCATTAGGTTTTGAAATTATGTCTTGCATTTCATTAGTCTTTCCAAGCCTTAGCTTGGTGGTGAACCCATGTTTAGTTTATAATCAGACCCTAGGACAACCCTATTGCAAGATCTTTGTCTCCATTGTATATGTTAGATTGAGATCTCTCGGATTTTCCTTGAATGAGACTGTAGAAGATTGTTATTCTATCTCGTAAGCATAGAAGAAAAAAAATTTCAACCTTTCACTTCCCATAAATTGTCAGTCACCTTCTTCCTTATAGATTCCATAGTCTCATTAAAAATAACCATGTATTGAACAAAAGAATCTATAATTGTTTCCTTATCCTTTTTATCAACTTCATCAAATAACCTAGCAGTAGCTAGCACATCTTCTAAATTTATCATATTATTTACTAAAGCTTCCATCTTTAGAGGTGGATGATCACGTACCAGAGGAGAGATTTCTATGTCCATAGATTTTGATGTACCTTCTTCTTTATTCTTGTCATGCACATGAATTTTGAAAGCTTCCATTTCATCTTTTATCTCTTCTTCATTAGATGAGATATTAACATTTTCTTGATATTTTTCTTCTTTGTTGTTGGTGGAGGTGTTGCTTCTTATATTCCTTTTCAATTGTTTCTCTTCTTGCAAACCAAGATCAATTTCTTCTTGTACAACATCACTTAAGTTTCTTTTCATTTTTTCCTTTTTCTTTATTCATATTCTGGGAGTGGCCAATGAAGCAATAGGGGATACATTTCTCTTTTTAGAGGCTCTGGTATTGGGTCTAGAGGAATCAGTTATATTAACTACAATTGGGATATAGGGTTCTACCTTCTTTCCTTTTACTACTATTGTTGCATTGGGTGTTGCTGGTACTACAAAGAAAGAGGAGGATGCTCTTCTTAATCTTCTAGGCCCAAAGGGCATTTCAACTAATCTGGTTCTTTCTCTTTTATAAGTTCCCTTAGCCTATCAACATCATCCTTAGATAGTGAATGCATTTGAAAGTATGCTTCAAAATTTTTATTTAGTCTTTTGGCCCTTTTGGGTGCTAAAGTTTCCAAATGTACTTTAGTAGACTTCTCTTCATATATTCCATGATGAGGCAAAGTAGGGTTCTTAGGACTGCTCAATAGCATCTCAATGAAATTCTCAGCTATTTTTTCATAAATCTCATATCCTAGAGGCTCTATCTATAGAGTTCTAGATTCTACCATTCTAAGTGCAGGATCATGGGGGTCCAAAAGGTGGTGATATGACCAAAAAGTGGCTGATGAATTTTTCTTTATCCGAATTTGATGAAAAGAAAAGGGTTTATTGAGAAAATTGTTAGCTTTCCACCAATATAAGATATGCCTTATTTAGAATTTAATATTTAATTATTATTGATTTTCTACATGCATTATGAATAAAGTCTTGATTGATAGGCTGATTGATCTAAATGTCTATAATTTTTAATCAATTTGACATTTTTCAAATCTGAAAGATGCAACACATTCTATGCTTCCCATACTATAATATAAAATTAAATTAAATTAAATTTCATAATTTTTTGACTATGTTATGGTGGTTAGAAAACAAGTTTTAATATTTTTAAAAGTTCTAATAAAAAAATCATAAAAAATTATTTACTTGCAAAAAACAAAAAAAATGTGGCACATCTAGGGATGTGTCCACTACTTATATTGAAAGTTAAATTTTTTTTTTTTTTTTTCTTGTACTTAAGTTGGTCAGACATATGCCTACCTCTTATTTTTATCGTGAAAATTTAGTACTACTGCATTGAAATTTCAAATTTTCACCAAATAGATTTTTATTTTTCCAAAAAAGGACTAGTATCTTAGAAACTACAGTCAATTTGCTACAAATTTTGCTTTTACATATTTTTCAAATTATGTTAATAACCTATTGAACATTTTATGTCAAGTTGCCTAACTCTACTTTTCTGAGTTTTCATTGCCACTAAAGGGCCTAGTTTGGAAACCCATGATCCTACACTAACCCACCGCCTCTATGATGCACTCATCAGTGGACACAATAAAAATTATCTCCTTTGCATACTTCTTTACTAGGCTCCTCAGAACTCTATCTATTTCATACATTTCTAGAAAACTACAAAGAATGCAATTAAAGCATCATTTTGCACTCTGAAATCTCCAATGCTATGTAAATGTTCAAAAATTTGATGTGCCACTGGTCTATTATGATCCTGTTGGTTGTTTTATTTTCCAACTAAGCTTTGAAACTCCCTAAGAGGTAGCCAACCTCTATGTTCAGGAATTATCAAAGTTAGTAGCCAATTGACAAGCAAAGCTTCTTTGGGATTTACCTCTACCCTTTAGCTCTATGAGACCAAGGAGGGTGTTCCTATTTGTGTTCATATGATATTTCCTTCCTCAAGAACACTTCAATACACAGATACATTCCTACTACTTTGTAGACATATAGTACTTATCAAAGGTTTGGTTTCCCTTTACACAAATGACCATATATTTTCTAAGGAATACAGGTGTCAAGTGAGATTTGCATCTCAAAACAAATTGTATTTGAATTATTTAATGTTCTGACCTTGAATCCACATGTAGGTGCTTCCTGATTTTAACTACATGAAAGAATTTGAAAAGAACTAGCCAATGCCTCATCAAATTGGGCAAGAGTCATACATAAAACATTCAGTCATACATAAATTCAACCCTAACATCAGTGGACAATTCTCACAATGTATTACATCATGAAACTTCATAGTATTTAAAACATAACTCTTTACTAGATCCTTAGCATATTATCAAAAACCTACAATCCTATCTCAAGCATTTGATTAACTCATTAAGTTAAAGCAAGAAAGAGGATCGTACATTCAATTGAATTATTGAATAAAAATGAAAGAACCCTTCATAATTTCATTCATAATCTACCATAACACACACATGAGAGAAATTGCCTTAAATTTTTTTAGATTTGTTTCAATATCAATAATTCCATATAACATATTAAGTCTGTCTCATATACAATTCTTACCCAAGACAACTAACTAGCTAGCTTATCCCAAACTCTACATTATGCACATTTAGTATATCCCACCTATACCTTTAGGACTACAAAAATACAATGCCTAAAATGAGCCTTGAAATCTCCTTTATAGAACAGGAGAGAAAAAAGCTTCAGGCTCTTTTCATTACATTTTAGAAGAATTTCGTTTCAAAAATGAATTTTCAATTCATTTCATAATTCCCATACTAATGGATATAATCATTCGATAGACATGGAATCAAAAAATAGTTATGACCCTTGTAACCAGTTCGTTGCAACAAAACAACACCAAGACTTTGTCATATTCATCCATGTCAGACAAAAAAGGAGACAACACCAGAACCAGAACAAAATTGAAAGATGCAAAAGACAACACCACTAACCAGAACCAGGAGCAATATCATGGCCACGATATAGGCGACCGCTCTATGTCCTCACCTCAGTGAGAAGTGGGAGCACCACCTTATCCTTATCAATACCAGTATCAGAACTAGAAATAGCACACGGTGCCACCATAGCAACATAAGACACCCCGAGGACCTCTTCATCCACACCGACCAATTAAGTTTAGGTCACGAGGTAGCTGCAATAATCTGAGTTAGTGTCAGAACTTTTTCTATGAGAGCCACCATTAATTTCAATGGGCGACTCATACTATCCAAAATTTGGCTCGGTCATTGATTCTCCACCACGATTGATATACCTCTTTTCTTCTCCACAACCCATTACCTATGCCCGTGTAACTTGACCTTTGAGCTGAGGACTACTCCTAACAAGACTCAGGAGGGACCCTGTACCTTCTTCATTAGCTCCAAGAGCACCAAGAATGGCACTCTATTCGCTTGGCTTTGCCTCCTGCTGAGATTTTCTCGCACTCATCCTCGCACTCCTGCATAATGGTGAACCATAAGCAATTGACTTGCTCATCTTACACTTGAACCCAAAACTTCACAAGAATAGAAACCACTCAATGTAGTAGTACAGATGAATTTAGACTCAAAAATTCTATGGTGCAAATGATCAACCAGCTAGCATTTATCGATAAAATTGGTGCAGTAACCATCAATGAGCTTCCAATTATAGTACAAGCAAGCAAGCGATTAGTAGCTGACGTCAATTTTGCCACTGTTAGTTTCTAGGTTTATGGAAAATGGCATACAATCCATCATGATTTCCAAGAGATAACCTCTCACATGCATGGAAATCAAGATGATATCCATCAAAATGCTTGCGCCATTAATATATGTCACTTTCAGAGAGCAAACAACCATCACATGACTGATTCAATGATTTGAATTAAGGACGTTGATTGAAACGGGAGTTGGCATATTGAGCAACTTAGATTGAGTCATACATTGTTGAAAATCCCATGTCACCACATGGCAGGTCTGTCGACCAATAACATACTTCCCAGTCACCAGACATGCTCATCACTTGTGGTCCCAAACCAACCACCCTATATCGCAAGGTGAAACCACGTGTAACTAGTCTACACACCTCACAACAGTTTTAAAATGATTATTTTAATCATGCACTATTGGCAAGGAACGGTCATAATTAATCCTCATCAACGCTCATCATCATACATCAGTCATTGATTTAAAAGCCTTTCTGCACATCGCTAGTGAATTTAAACTGGTGCCCACCACTGTACATGACAAGTGGCAACATATCGCACACCTCACAACACTTGGGTGACGTCATCAGAAAACCCTATGAGGTCAGCGGGGAACGATTGAGATTAAGACCATTGATTTGATGGTCTACAAACTTGCACATGTAACAATATTATTTATAACAAAGGGACCGACTAGGCATATGGGGGGCGACCCTTAAGGTATAATTTTTTAGACCTAAGTCTAAAAATTTTGAAATGTCCCAACCCAACATTAGGCAAAAATATATTGAGTCTTAACACTGAAAAAGATCGACGGGCCAGGTAAAGGGGCTGATAAATGCATGACATAAAAGGCTCAGTTGATGAATTAAGTGATCGGCAACCCAAAGCAATAGGTCAATGCAAAAATAAAAATAAAAAAAACATAAGGGTTTATTTGGTAAGAAATTTTGAAGTAAGGGTAATAACCCCTAAACCCTAACATTTGACCCCCAAAACATAAGGGTAATAGCCAAATAGGACATAGAATGGGCTAAAATTTGTGGAAATTTTCAAAACCTCTATCAAATCCTATATAATTTTATTCTTTCCATGTAACTCTCTCAGAAAGTAAAATAGTAAACATACTACAAGTGTACCAAACTTGAATGGATACTTCTTTGTCTTAGTTTGAGTTAGGCTATCCATAAGTTGATGTCGGAGCAACTCACACAAGTCATAGTACCTTCCATTAACCACCATCTCATATGCAACATAGATTGCAGTTGTAGACACTGAATTATCTATGTTGGTAAAGTAGATTTTTTGAGCAATCATTATTGCAGAATACCTTATAACAGGGTTTGTGACAGGTTTGGTTGTCATTTCTCTTCCATCATATGTAGCACTAGTTAGTTTCATGACCATATCATTCTTCACAACTTTTAGCACTAGTGTAGGTCTAGTGTCACAAAGACCAACTATAAATTTAATCACTTCCTTGGTAACTATTCTAGCTACACTTGTCCACACAAATTTTCCATGTACTTTGCTAAGTGTCATCCTCACAAACTTTGCAAACATCTCACCACAAAATTATGGGAAAAAATTCCATACATATAGCTTTTTCCATTCTAGGTTTTCATATTCTAGTTTCATGGAGGAATTATTTCCATTTAGCTCTTCTAGCCATTGATCCCTAAGCACCTAATTGTCAAACTCTTTGAATTTTATGTGAATTTATGTTCTTGTATTGATCATCAGTGGGCAAGATATTACTGAGAATTTGCAAAAATGGACCCATGGGGTCCATTTCATAAACCTTCCAAGAAAATCTTCTAAATTTCAGTCAGGGTCTCTCAGAGGTCTCAACCATAGTGGGAGTTTCCATTTTTCTATCAAATTACTTGTATATGCTTAAGAAAATTGCTTCTAATTAGATTCCACAAAGTATAGGTAGTTGTAAATACCTTTTTCAATCTTTGACTGAAACTAGGGTTTGATACCAACTACTCCGAATCTCCTTCAAATCACTTCATCTCTCTCTACTTTCTTTTGAATGTACAAAATTGATTTAACTCAACTTCAATTTATACTTTATATTTTATCGATTTGCCCTAATTTTTCATTTATTGCATTCCTCTTTCAAAAAGTTGATAAACACCTTATGAATACACTACAAACCCTAAAATGCTTTGTAATTCTCCAAAATTTCTCATTTTCTTCTAAAATCATTTTCAACCTACTTAGAGTGACGTCTTACATCACATATCTTTGTGTCACTACTTGAAACCTATTATATTGAGGGTTTATAATATTTCCCTATAAAAGCTCCCCTAAATCCAACACTAGGTTTAGTTTTTAGAAGTATTTGCACCAGATTTAGGTACAGATGCATTTGAACCATCCTTTTTCTTCCAAATATTATCCATTTCCTTTTAAACCTCGGTGGGATCCACTTTGTTCAAAGATTTATTCCTTTGTTCCAAATTAGGATTCTTCTCATTCTCGCTTCTACAAAATTTTGAATTATGTTCTCGCTTGTTTTAGTCATAGCATACA
Organism: Sequoiadendron giganteum; assembly: GCA_007115665.2. NCBI lineage: Eukaryota > Viridiplantae > Streptophyta > Pinopsida > Cupressales > Cupressaceae > Sequoiadendron > Sequoiadendron giganteum. The sequence goes on along the minus strand of VCHN02000014.1, from coordinate 74,812,632 downwards.
ACATTCTTTTGACCAAACTGATTAGTATTCAACCTTGATCTACACCGTATAGATGTATGACCAAATGCATTACATGTATAGCAATAGCCTTGAAATGATTGAATCATTCTACCAGTATTAAAAACCATTCTACCAGTATTGAATCTATTCATTATCATTATATGGCTTCTGCACTCAGTAGCTCTATGCCCAAATTTATTGCAAGAAATATGTTGTCTAGCAAAGAATCCATATATTTTGATTCATTCTACTTCTACATTTTGTTGCTTTATGACCAAATTTATTACATGAAAAAAAAGTACCATTGAAAGAAGGGTACCTTTGAGCATTTGTTTGTTGGATTAGAGTTCTTCTAGTACTACTTCTTTGGTTCATATTTTTTCTATGATTGCCTTGAGCCTTCTTTTGATTGTCAACCTTGTTAGGAGTTTGATTTTCCCTTGATATTTTTCCTTCTTCAAGTCCCAACCCACCTTTATCTTTAGTTGGTTTCTTAAATCCAATCAACTCATCAAGTATTGTAGAACTTGTTTTGAATTTGTCCTCATGAGCTCTTGCTTTCTCCAAGTCGGATCTTAGAGTTACCACTTCTTGTTCAAGCTTTGTACATTAATCAATATTGATCTAGATTTCAGATTTTTGTCACTCTTCAATTCTTTTCTTTTCTTCCACTTGTACCTTTAGTTCGATGATTTCCTCATTTTCTTTCTTCAACTAATCACTTACTTCTTTGTGCCTTTCTTTGAATTTCTTGATTTATTCTCTTAGTTTTTTGATGTACTCATTTGCTTCTTTTAAGTTTCTTTCTTATTTTCACTTATGTCTAGGTCTTCAAGAGCAACATGGGGTTCCTCAGTTGCAGAGATCTCTTCCAAAGGAATGAGATATTTTTTATCAGCCATGTGTTCAAACTTCAAGATATTCCTCACCAAGCTTTGATACCAATTGTTGAACACCAAGAATACAGAGAGGGGGGGTGAATCATTATTCTATTAAATCATTTAACTGCTAACCATTCAATAATTAAAACATATATAGTTGCAACTGTAAACAAAAACATGAAGGGAATCATAAAATTACATAGCACATGAACACCAAGATTTTTATGTGGAAAATCTAGAATGCAAAAAACCACAGTGAGTATTAGCTCACAATATATTATAACCGATCATAAGATATTACAGGGAACACTATTAGGACACACTATCCTTGAAAGGATCACAGCCTGAAATGATTACAAAAATAAGTGTGGCTCACTACCAAAAGATTAAGTGATGAAATACACCTTTTGTGTGCTAATTTCAGCTCTAATTAAGCACTGGAAAACACAATCCTGCACTAGTTTGCAGGTTCACACTAAATACATTTAACTTTTCACAATATCACACAATCACACATTACTACTTACTACTTGTCACATAATCTTCACTACTACCTTACAAAAAATTTCATATATATACACTATTACATCTTCATAAATCAATTAGGTCGACCTAATTAGATGTACACGTGTACTGAATTCAAATGTAAGTTGTTGGCTCAAAATAAAAACTTCTTTGGCACTCAAAAAAAATTGCAAGACATAAAATAGGTCAGCCCAGACTTAATAAAGCACTCTCTATTCACCCATGAAGTGAACACCACTTAACCATGTCAGCCAGAAGAAGAATATACATTGTAAATCTTTTATCATTTAGATCTATCTACCTATTTAGCCAAAATTGCTGAAAACTCATCCATAGCCACAACTAATAATCCTAACCAAAACATTAAAACCACATGGATAGATCTTCTAACATGAAGAAATCCAAACCAAATTACCAGATTAGAGTAGTCAAACCATAGTTTATCAGATGACCAAAACTATCATTAACCAATGTTGGCATTAATGATAACACACTGGAGGGCTTCTTGTTCATTCTTCGAACACCCTCATGGAAAATGTGGGTCCACTTCTTTCTTTCAAGTTTGGTAAGTAGGAATATAATTTCGAGTAAAATGTCTCTAATACTCCAACCATGGAAATGATTACGATTGATGGAATCAATCATTACCTTAAACTCCCCTTCAATGTGCAAGATTTTTATGCCAACAGTGACAACAATTTTAACTCCCTTGAGTAGCACTCTAGCCTCAATTTTCATGGATGTTTGTGTTTCAATACCACTAGCATGCCCAACCACTAAGTTGCCCAGTGGGTCTCTGATAATGCCTCCTATGCTAGCCATCCCAGGGTTTCCTTTTAATGCACCATCAAAGTTAATTTTTTCTTAGCAAGTTGTCAGCCCACGATAATGATTTCAATAACTAGGCCCTAACAACCATGATTTAGAGATTGGATATCTGACCTGAATAGCTATCTTAACCACCATGAAGGCACATTTAAATTTTCAACCCAGGGATGTGAACCTGAAATGGGTCAACAAAGTATGTGCACTAGGAATTCTAGTGTAGTCATCTCAGTTTTATAACTAAGAAAAGCTTAAGAATGAAAGAAAATTTCATGAAAGGAAAAAAGGAAAATGTTGAACATCACTCAAGCAAATCTAAACTGATTATGCATAGCAGGAAGGAAAATCTAAGCATCCAACAAAAATTACTTTGCCCACCTTGGTTGCATGAATAGTCACAAAACAAAGTTATAGTGGTTGTAGGAATAGTCAATGATATAATCTTAACTAAGTATTGAACAAAAAATAAAAGAAATATAATTAAACTAAAGGAATGGATTACTCACCAAGTGGGCCCCCTTGGATGAGTATCCTCTAAACTACTAGAAAATCTTGGATACTCAACTCAGAATCTTATTTCATTTATCAGAAAATGCAATTACAAAAATATATCTGATAATCATCTTGTATAAGAACTTGGTGATCAACTCACTAACTCACTATCACTCCCCTAAGGAAGGAGGATTCAAGCCTTATTTATCAACTAAACAAGGCCATCAAATCCCACTAACTGAGAGGATGCCATCTAGGGAAAGGGAGAAAAATGGAAGGGATGGTTACGCATGCAGGGGAATCCGTTTGGACATGCATGCCCAAACATGGACTCAACCACTGCAGTAATTCTCGCAATGATCAATTCCATTAAATATTAGTGAAAGGTGGTTACACACGGCTAACACAAGAATCTTCCATCTTCGTCCTCAGTTGACCCTTGCGCGACTCCTAAACCTGACTGGCTGACAGTTACATTTCTCAACTTAGCATTTCAATCATGTCTGCAAAATAATTTTAGCACACATAGTAATTGCATAATCATAACCACCTTAAAGAAAATTCATCAATGACATGCAAGATAAACATAAATGGTCCACATAATGGGTAAATATCATTAAAACCAGCAAAAATGAACTTAGTCCATATATCATATAACTGAGAGAAACTATATGAAGGTGTCTCCATATAATATCAAAGTCTGTGGTAATCCTAGAAAATAAAAAGATATTCTACCCCCATAACTAGGCCAAAATCAAGACTCATCACCAGTATTAGGGAGTTCCTAGGTCATATTAAGTCTATTGAGAGCTTTAGATTTATCAAAGGAGTTGATCTCTAGTTTCTTGTTCCATAATTTGGCCATGTTGATCTCCCACACAATAGGAGTTCTATCTGAGGGTTTTGAAATGTATAAGAAGACATTCTCAGTGATGAGTCTGAGACCAATGTCAAATACCTCCTTAGGCCTTTTTTCCACAATCCTACTTTTTTTTATTATTTCTTTCTTTCCATAAACACCAGCATTAAATTGGGGAATTTTTTGCTAGATTTCTTTAGGCAAAGGATGTTGACAAGGGTCGATCTAGTTTCTAATGAAACTATTAAGGTCAGCATTCATGGTCCAATGAATCCCTAATAGATTCTAAAAGACAACTTCAATAGCAAACAAGTAGTGGAGTAACTTATGAGGGACACACTCCTTATCACTCATATAAAGCATGCATCTATTTGGGATTTGAAATCAACTTTTCCTTAGGTTATCCTAAATGAGTATCCTATTGTGACAAGTTTTCCACCAAAAATAAATAAAAAATTATGTTAGTTGTTTGTTCCAGACCTATTTCCATAACCTGTTCTAGTTCCCATTCATTGATAGAAAATCATAGACAGTCTTGATAAATAAGTTTCTCTTTCTTTCTTTAGTCCAATAAAATTCATCCTCTAGGTTTTAAATGGGAATTATAGTTAGCAAGAGGATGTCCTACAGGGTTCTAGCTAGGTTTCCTAACTCAAGGAAAAGAGGACAACATAACTACAATATTTTCCATTTCATAGAACAAGGAATACCACACAAGTAGTCTCTCATGTTCCTCCCAAAGAGAAAATTAACAGGAACCTTCAAGTTCTTCAAGTTCGATTGAGAGAGAGGAATTTCAAACAACTACAGATCCTCCCAAAACCTAATTTTTCTAACATTCCCCAACTTCCATTTCAACCCAAATTGAAGCAAATTTTTCATCTTACAAATATTATTCTATATGAAGGAACCACTAGGGTGGTCATTAGAGATACAGTTAATCAGGTGGTAGTTGTTTAGATACTTCACATCAAGGAGTCTACAAAAATCCTTATCATTCCTTAGATGATGCCATCTTACCTTATCAAGTAGAACCATATTAGTAGGTTGGATTTTCATTATGCCTAACCCCCACCGAACTTGGGGAGACAGACCATATCCCAACTTGATAGAGCCATTTTATTTTTTTCCTTTGTTCTCGACCAGAGGAATTTCCTTTGAATTCTTTGAAAATTTTATGCTATATATCTAAGCATTTTTAAAATGGAAAGGAAGTAAACCAAAATCCCTTGAAGAGCAGTAGTAAGGAGTTACATCTTACCAGCATAACTGAGGATTGAACCTTTCCATTCTTCCAATTTTCTTTTCAATTTCTTTCAAGAAAAAAGTTCCAAAAACTAGGAGTGACTTATTTAATAGGGAGAGGGAGACCAAGGTAAACAAAAGGAAGGGGGACACTCTTATAGCCCAAAATTCCTATCACTCTATCTTGTGGATCTTGTGTGTTGTTAAAAAAAAAATCATGCTATTTTTGTAATTTGTGCACTGGCCCAAACTAGTAGCAAAAACTTATTTAGGAAATACTTCCATTTCCTTGCTTCCACCACCAAAGCTTTCCCAAAAAGGATGGTATCATCCAAAAAAAAATGTATAGTAGTCAGATCAAGGGTGGTGGTAGGTTTAATCCCCTTAATAGAGTCATTAGTTAGCATCCTAGAGACATTCCTTCTTAGGACATCAACAACCATTATGAATAGGTAAGTCCATAGGGGATCACCTTGTCTTATTCCTTTACTTTCATTAAAGAACCCATGAGGAATCCCATTGACCAAAAAAAAGTACTTCATAGTAGTTTTCCATTTCAAAATGAGATTTACCACCTTCTAATTGAACCCAAACTTAGCTAACACTTTGAGCAAAAAACTCCATAGGACATTGTCATAAGCTTTTTAAATGTTAAGCTTAAAGGTCATACTAGCACAATTACTTCTATCCATGTAGTGTATGATTTCATGTGTCGCAATTGTAGCATCTATAATGTGGTGTATCAAGACAAAACCCTTTTGACATGGGCTAATCATTTTTAATAAAAGCTTTCAAATGGTTAACCGAAATTTTAGAGATCTTATAGATGGTATTACATAGGCTAATGGGTCGAAAGTCAACCATGGTTTTGGGATCTTCATTTTTAGGGATGGGAGATAGAAAGGTATGGTTCAACTGCTTTAATAATTTACCCAACTTCAAGACGTCCTTGGCAGCAAGAAATAGGCCCTCGCCCACAATATCCTAATACTCCTAGAAACAAATTGAGGGATAGCCATCCGGTCCTGAGGCCTTGAAAAAAGCCACACTGAAGATAGACATTTTAACTTCCTCAAGAGTGGAATCATGAAGAATAGCATCATTATCTATAACAATTAGTGAATCAAGTATGGAATCTAATAATAGGTCATCAACAATAGAGTTAGGACCTTCATAGGCTTAGATAAGGCATGCTGGAAATATCTAGAGGCCATTAGATCAATCCAAACTAGAGTTGTAGATTCTATTCCCAAATAATCTTTTATCTTTTTTATTTGGTTTCCTTTTCTCTATTTGAGAGCCGAGACATGGAAGAATGAATTGTCGTGGTCTCCTTTTAGCCATTGAACTCTAGATTTTTGCTTCCATAATATTTCCTCCTTTTTCAAGATTTTGTCTCATTCAGTGTTTTCATCTTTCTCATGTTGATAGGTCTACACACTAACATCCCCCTCCTCCATTCTTTTTAGGTCACCTTAATTTTATCAGAGATCACCCATTTTTATGTAAAACATCCCCAAACACCCATTTATTCTAACCTTTAATCATGTTTTTAATATACTTAAGTTTATGGAAAACCCTAAACATGGGGGAACCATAGGTAGAGACATTCCACCAAATAGAAACCTTATTCCTAATGTTCGGGTGAGAGTTCCATATTATCTCAAAATGGAAAGGAAAGGGACCACTAGTTAAGTGTTCATTCATGGTAAGCAATAGGTAGTTATGGTCAAAGACCGTCTAGGGAAGCACTAATAGATTGGAGTTAACTAGAGCCATCAAATTAGAGGAAAAAATAAATCTATCAAGTCTAACCTGGATAAGGTTATCCCTCATTCTCCTATTAGTATAGGTAAAGTTTTGGCCCTATAGGTCAATATCCACCAGCCCTGTATCACTTAAAAGATCAGCTAGTTCAACCATACTATCAATATAATCCACCAATCCTCCACACTTTTCAGAGGGATATAAAGGAGAGTTGAAGCCTCCTACGACTAACCAATAAGCCCCATCATTGTTCTTGATCGAGCTAGTGATTTACTGCCAAAGAGCTTTCCTAGTGTTCCTTATAATGGGGGAATAAATATTTATTAGCATCCAAGAAGACCTAGATTGGGTGAATTGGATACCCAAGCTATTCCTATTTTGAAATAGTTCAATACCCTCTGGTCTATTAGGGTTCCACATAATAGTTAGCCCACATGAAGCCCTATCTGCATCACTAAAGTAAAATTAGGCATTCAAAATAATGTTTTTAGATATGGGTTCAAAAAAAAAATCATTTTAACTTCTTGTAATAGTAGTACATCAAGCTTGTGCTCCCAAACATAATTCTTCAGAGCAAGCTATTTATGGGACCTATTTATCCATCTCACATTCCAAGATAGGACTTTCATCTCTAGACATGTTTTATAGAACACGTCCAATGTCCTATATTTACCAATAGCAATCTCTTTGGTTGTCTCTCTATTTTTAATTTGGCATTGGTTTGGTCATCCTAGTTTGGTATCCACACCTACATCTACCTTCCATTGTTTTCATTTATTACTTAGGGTTGTCCAACCATTTTATTTATTCATTTGGATATGTGATTGGTTAGTTGTAATTGTCCCTTCATCTCTAGATCCTTCCCCATCTAAAACAGCTCCAAGTATTTCTCCCTCTTCCATATCCTTAATCAAAACTTGACTACCTCGGTGGGGTTGATCTACCAACACACCCATCTTCAAATCCTTAGTGACCATTGTTTCACATAAGATACTCTTTGAAGGAGACTCAGCCTTCAAAGGGGAGGGTTTACTAGGCGTTTTCACAGCGTAGTTTGACAAGATCATCAAAAGGACTATATTTGGTCAGGAAGTCAATGATTTTTAAAAGTTCGGTCTTGAAAGGATAGCTTTTTTTATTTCATCTACCAGAGGATCACTTGGGATAAGTTTTATTGTTACAGTTGACTTACAATATGGCCATGGTTTAGAGCATTTTTTATTGTAAACCACAACATTTTTCGTAGAAAATTTGTTGGTTCCAAGACCCAAACTTAGAGCTGAAATTCACAAAATTGGGTAAAAAATTTTTAATATCAATATTAACATAAAAATGAGAAAAAACTAACCTAGATTTCATTCTAGTGATGGTATCTAAAGTAATGAAATGACCCATCGAATCCCCTATACATTGAAATATTGTCTCATCCTAGTATTCCAATGGCAATCCTAGTGGACAAACCCATATAGGAGCAAATTTTTTGAGGTCAATGGCAAGGTCAAATCTAGGCTTCTAATGGCAAAGGGACAAGCTATGTTTCCCATACACCTAGGGACCTAAAGAAAGAACCGAGAGTAGATCTTCAAAAATCATGAATTTAAACACGAAAAACCATATAGCCATAGAAAAAATGTCAAGACTACCCTTCAGATGCTATTTAGTCATCAACGAACTTCTAACCATATCCATAGTAGGGAAAAAAGAAAAAGAAATTCCCATATAACCGAGTGCTCCATAGAAGAAAGGATCATATCACTGGTGGATTTCAGGATTGATATTTTGGTGGCAAGAATAGATGTCATGACTTCCTATCGAGGGTGATACTTATCTATTGTAGGACTATAGGAGGAGTTAAGAAACACATTATTCTAGCCCTTAGATTTTAGAATGACAGGAATCATGTTCACTTCTTCAACAGATGGAAAAGTATGAATCACAAGCACTTCAACAATAGGCGAAATGGGAGGGTCTCCCAAGGACGTTGTTGCATGTGTCAGGGCTAGCACCTAGTCAGAAGGGATAGGGGAGGGGGGCCATGGGGTACCCCCAAGGTAGTTTCCACCATGCGTGCAAGCAATTCAAACTAGCAAAGTAGGAGGCGGGAGGCAGGAGGCGGGATATTCAGAGCTTTGGTTGATCCTTCAACTATGTTGCAACCATATTAACATTTACTTTTAATAAACATTAGGCTTATCATGATTGTTACATAAATTTCTATGGCACTCCATTTTTTTCCATGGATTTTCCCTTTTAAAATATTCTTATTAGTATTCTAACAAATAGGATTTGGGTCCAAATCTCTTTTGCATCACCATTTCAGCTCCTTAAAACATTGACATTATTAAAAACTCGTGTTGGTAAACAAATGATCAATGGTAAAGGTAGAGTAGGAGAGAAAATTTGAAGGCCACTACTCCTTATCATTTTTTGAGCTAGCTAAGAAATGAAGAAATTATTAGCATTCAACATCAATTATTTTAATAAAAAAACAAAATTATTAAGTGGGTTAATATGTAGTCATGTCTCAAGGATAAGTAAACCAAGTGGATCCACCACCATTTTTTATTTTATGAAAAGTGGAAACATTATATTTTCTTCTTATGGTATGAGCCCCTATGATTCATCCACTCGTTCACTATATAACCAATGGGATTAGAGCATACAAGACCAATTTTTCATCAAAACTAACCTATTTATCTTACATTTATACCATGCATTCACTAAATTAGTAGCAATTCAATTGGATTGGATTCAACAGCACATGATAAATGGTCAAGGGTGAAATGACATAACCCAAATTTGAATGCAACTTATACCCTTTTTTTCACTGACCATGCCAATGGAAATTTAACACGTAGCTTCAAATTCATAATGCATACTTTAATTGAAAATTTATCAAATAGATAAAATGGGCCCATAAGACATAATTCGTTAACCCATTTGGAAAAAAATTATTGGTTATTTATGATGTTAGTACATAAGGGATGTATGCATTTTACTTCCAACCAATGAAAATGGAATACATATTTGAGGTGCCTCATAGAAGGCCCTTGTGAATTCACTTTTAAAGTAATAGCTTATCACATGCACGCATAGTGGGTTTTTTAAATATCCAAAATGTGACCTAGTATATCACCTTGACCATATTTGGGGGAACTGATTTAATTAATGTGATATAGGTAATGTATTGAGGATTTTAAATCATATACAAAAGAATGTGAGGTGTTTATAAAGTGAATTCCAAATCCTCTAAAGTAACCTTGCATAGTTCATTTACAAGAAATATCATTCACTATGTTGATCTTGCTAGGGAAATGGAACTATCTTTTCCTACATCACATAGTCTCGTATTGTGCCAAAGCCTTATAATATTAAGAGGCTATTATTACTTATAACTCTAATGCAAGCAATAAAGGAAATATATGTCACCCCAAGGCTATACAATTTTAATACAATCCTACCTAGGTTATCTAAAACTAATTATTGAAAACCTTTTAGTAATTTTGCAATCCTTCGTAGAAAAATCATCAAGTATCTCTAATAAATAATATTTCCATTTAAACTTAGATCAACATGTATACTATAATTAAGATACCTCATATATCTAAGGATGAACTATTATTTTTTCTGCACATGGAAAGGGTTTAGGTGTTGAGATGTATAAGTGCTTCTAAATCAAAGATTTCTAAAGGATGACATATTTGTCATAAATTTAAATCTAGGTTTTTTGTGTCAAATGTTCAATATATGGGATGGAGATTATAAATATTTTGATTTAGATCTATATGTGGGAATTTCCCTTGATTGATAGGATAGAAATATTAAAGGGATATGAAAATGTAACTAGAAAAGTAGGTACATAGGATACCTCTAGGTGAAAAAAGGTTGGTACTCTAATTATAATAGTGTATGTAGAGGGGGTATCAAAAATATATATTTGATGGGTAGAATTGAAATTAGGGATTTTATTAGAACCCTATAAATGCATTAATTATTTCATTGGTTTAGTAAGTGAAATCCTTGAAATAAGGGTACAAACTCATTTTTAGCTCTGCTAATTGATAATTAAATTATAGCCAAATTTGATGATACATATTAATTGAAACGTGATCAATACCAAAGGGAAAGACAACAAGACTCAAAATAGTTACACTTACCTTTTTATTATTTCACCAAGAAGGATAAATTATATATGCAGCTACACAATGTCAATGCATGAAACATAAATACCCATCCCCAATCACCAAATAAATAATAGAGAAACACACAAGTCAAGTGCAACTATTTATAGCAAGTCCAAGCATACATAGAAATAAAAGGACATGGATTAAGGTAAAGACTTAGATTTAGAACTAGATCACTATAAACATAAATCAAGAGATGGATAAGGTATAAAAAATGGAGAGCTCAAACAAAGGAAACAAGATAAAAAATGAGGCTTTTTAAAATTATTTTTGGAAAATTAAATGAGAAGATTGCTAAATAGATATAGAATATGAGGTAAGGAACCAAAATTGTATAGGTAAAGGGCAAAATAATGAAAAAGAATACACATAGAGATATAACTTATATTTATCAAATTAGGTATTAATAGGAGGTTAAGGGGTTTTAAAGTGTCTTCTATTACATCCAAAGGTGAAAAAAAGAGTAGAACGACATCTCACTACTTTAGGATATTTGTTTGAAGAATGAGTGCCAAAATGGGTAGAGGATGAAAACCATCTAGTTTAAGATGCAAACATTATACTAGATTTGATCAAATCTCATTTATTTATTTTATGATTTATCACTAGTTATGAATCATCTCCTCATTTATCAACACAAATGGTTGTGGAAATTATTGAGTGCTTCCAAGTTGCACTATCTAAAAGGTGGAAATATTATCAATGTGGTGAACAAAGAAAAGTTAATCAATGGTGTGAAGTTTGATGTGCTTAAAGCACAAGTTGACAAGTTATGGTGTATGGTAATGTCTTTGGTATATGTCTAATTAGTGAGTCTTGTATGTTCCTTAGCTATGTTTTGTTCCCATTTTTGTTGTTGTTTGGGCTATAATTTTTTGTTCGTCGTCAAATTTTCTTACCCTTTTTACTATGAAGAAGAGAAAATATTACGGAGTTGGCTTTGAATCTACAAGTAGAAGGCTACAAGAATATCCTAGACAAAGGACAAAGAAGGAGTTGAATACTCAATGATAATTGTAAGTACAACATTTTATTAAATTACAATTTATATTATGCCTCATTATAGTTATATGTAATTGTACAATGCTATTTAGGAGAAACCATTGGAAGAATTAGAAGATTACAATTAAAAATTATTTCATTTTAGAGATTTCATATTCATAAATATCAAGATATGGATAAAAAAAAATTAATTATAAAAGTAGGGAAAGGGCCCTAATCCTAAAAATTTAGAACATTAGCAACATATTAAGAAAATAGCAAGAGGGCATGTAGGCCCGAAGAAACAATAAATGACACACATTCCTAGAGAAATAGAAAACCAACAAAAACAAAGAGCTTAGAAAATACTACATACGAACTTGCTAATAGATCAAATCCCAATCATCTAAGATTACATCAAGGGAGGTTTATCGTTCCTCCTTATCTTTATGTTCAACATCATTGTTAACCTACATTTTCTCCTTTGTTTTTCCTTCAAATGGCTTATTTTTTTGTTTGTTAATCTTTGAACTGGTAGAAACTGTATGAATAACAACCTTCTCCATAATATCATGGGCCAGCTTAATAATCTTAGGGATGGAATTTTCCAAATCAATACACCTACCAAAAGGACTGTTAGACAACAAATTTTTGAGCTCCAAAACAAAATTATGTAGCTTCATTATGACCTCCTTGTCTTTGCCATTAGTGTTTTGTGTAGGACTATGAGGAGAGCAAGTAATCCGTGGACAAAATGTTAGGTTGTGCTTGGACTAATATTGAAATTTAATTGTTTGCAAACAGTTGGTAGGGATCAAATTTTATAAGTGGAAGGTTGGGAATTATAAGGAATGAGGTTGAGACCATGCTTTGAGAAAATTGGGTAAAACGAATACCCCTCAATTCTTGGCTCTCAGTAGAAGGAAGCAGGATGGATACCTCAAAGGTGGAACATATATCCCTTAATCCTTAGCTCTTAGTAGATGGGAGTGATATGGACAAATTAATAGTTGAACATATATCCCTTAGGCATTAGCTTAAGTAGTAGAAAAGGGTGGGATAGATACCCCTTATTCCTTACCTCCTTGAAGAAGGAAGTCAGATAAATACCCTTGAATCCTCAACTCTTAGCACAAGGAGGCAAAGATAAATAACCTTCAATCTTTCGTTCAAAGTGGAAAGAAGTCAGATAGATATTGTTGAATTTATAATAATAGAATAAGGAGGAATGGGTACAACTTAATCCTTGTCTTTTACACTTAAAGTGATGAAAAAGAATAAATGTTCCTCATTCTATGGTGTTTAGTAGAAAGATGGATACCTCCTAAATCATTACTTCTTTGAAGATGTATACAATACCCCTTAGTCCTTACCCCTTAAAATAACAAACCAAGATTAATGCATTTAATAATAGAAAAAAGGGAGATAGATTATCATTGAATTCTTAGATCATAGTCCAACAAGACATAATGGATACACCTCAATCTTTGACCCCAACTCTTAAAATGATGGAGAAGAAAAAAATACCTACTCAATCTTTAGCTTTTAGCATAAAAAGATAAGAGTGAATACTCTTTAATCTTTTGACTTTTAATAGAAGGCACAATAGATACCCTTTAATATTCAAACTCTTAACAAGTCATTATTATTAGTTCCTGCCACAGGCAGAAATCTTTTGCATCCATTCGATACAATTTTATTGGCTTGAAATAGACAGCCACATCAATGAGGAACTAGAATTTAAAAGTTGAACACCAATTCTCTATAGTCTATATTAATGTCTCTTTTTTTGAGAATAATTGAAATGTGCTTTATATTTTTTTCTATTGGTTGGTTTTGTGAACAGTCGTAGCAAAATTCCAGATTTATATTTTTTTATTACATCTTTTATTTGGTTGAAAGCAAATGTGGAAGCTATTAATTAGGTGAGTGACACCTACACTATTCATTGAAATGATCATTTCATATCTAATTAATTTCTGAAAGCTTTTCATAGCGGTGAGTGACACCTACACTATTCATTGAACTGATCATTTCATACCTAATTAATTTCTGAAAGCTTGTCAAAGCTAAAAAATAAATTCGAAAGCTTGTGAAAGCTAAATAAAAAACTAAAAGTTGATGTTTCCACTATTAACATTAAATTTGAACAGCAGAAGTCATGATACATGCCAAATTTGACAAAGCTTGTCAAAACTAATAAAAAATAGAGGAGTTCTTGTTGTGACTGTTAACATTAAATGTGAACAGGAAAAGTTATGATACGTGCCAAATTTTTCAAAGCTAAAAAAATAGAAGAGTTGATGTTTTCACTGTTAACAATAAATTTGAGTAGCAAAAGTTATGGTCACGTCTTCCAAAGTGGCATTTGCAAGGCATTTTAAAGAGCTTATTTCATTCGTGCCAATTTTGTCAGTGGTTAATAAATAAAATAATGTGCAAGCATTTATTTCAGCATTGAGTGGTGAACAAACACAGAGTAAATAAAATAAAATCTTGCACTGGAAAAGACATCGAGGGCAGAAAATCTTCAGAAAATCTTTTACTATTGTGAAAAATCTAAAAATCTTCAAAAAATCTTTTACTATTGTGAAAAATCTACCAAAACCTTATCTCGTATTTGATGGAATGAAATAAATACCATAGTTTGTGTCAGACAATAATTGAAGAGTACAATTTGGACAACCCCATAAACTACAAAAATACGCTGAACAAGTATTGCAAGGTCTGAAAATTGCAATTAAGAGCATTTTGAGAGCATTGAAGAAGGTCTAATCTTCTATCTTTATTCTGAAAGCACCGGTGCCATCCTAAAAGCACTGAAGAGCATTCTGGTTGTACAAGGTGTAATCTTCTATCTTCATTCTAAAGCACTGAAAAACATTGATCTAATCAGATGTGTTTTGCATGTGATTCCTTGCCTGCAATTTTGTACTGTGTTTTTTCTTTACACCAACACTGTTTTACCTGAGAAAAAAACTGAGCAAAAAAAGATTAGATTCTCAAATGAATAAGAAAGCAAGGCAACATATTTTTCTCCATTTTGCAATTGAAACATATGTCTGATTTTTGCAGAAAATCATAAACTAAATTACTTGTTACAATGAAAGAGAAAATATAGAACAAGTCCAACGTATAGAACAAATTCCAACAAATTGAACAACATACCAGGTAAAGTGTATCAAATATTGTTTTATTTGTTTTTATATGTAACTTGTTCTAATTATTTTAGAAAATGATAAATTCCTTTTCACTATTTACAACTTTAGTAGTTTAGAGGACCAATTGAAAAGAGGAGTTACACTTCAAAGCTGTCCAAACATACGACAAACGTATTATAAATCCTTAGTTTATACGTGTGCAGTTTTCCAAATATTGAAAATCCTAGTTATTTTATTTGTTTTCCTATGTAAGTTGTTCTAATTATCTAACTAAATCAAAAATCTGTTTTCATTATTTACAGCTTCAGCAGTTCAGAGGAGCAGTTACACTTGAAAGTTGTCCATTGGTAAGGGTTCATTCCTTTGTACTAATAATTTGGACTTGTATTGTGTCTTATTTTGTTTGATTTCTTATATTGGGTGTTTGCTAATGCGAGAATCTTCATGATCTACTTCACAGATTTACAAGTTTGGAGGAGCAGTTAAGATTCAGGGACTTGAAGGCCTACAATAAACAGATTATAAGTGTGCTCTTTTGATAAATAGGTAAGTATCCAAGACTTTGCATACATATTTAAAGAACAGTTTGTATCCTTGCGTTTTTTCCTTCCACACCGAATATTTGTGAGGAAAGGTTATTAAATAAAGACATTTCTGTTTAGTAGGTTATAACAAAGTTTATTATGTCCACCACTTTGTCCCGTAATATTATAACCAGAAGCCCAGTAGAGACACCAGAAAAGCTTGGGAACCCCATTACACCCTTTTCTTCTTCTCCCTGCCAAGTTACTCTTCTTCTTGTGCCACACCTAACACAACAGTGAGCCTCAATCTAATGCTCGTATGCTACAACATAAGGAAGAGCAGACCCTCGTTTGTTGGATGTATTAAATGGTTAGAAACCCCTGTTTTATTTAAAAGTTGAGTAGTTGCTTTTGGTAGGGGTGAAGGCCAAATCATAGAAGCTTCTACCCACTTTCAAAAGTTCTTTTTAGACTGTTTGTCAAATGGGGAATCTAGATTCGACCTACGCGGATTATGCTAATGAGAAAAGTGACTAGAATTTGGTTTATTAACTGTTTTAATGAAATTTTAATACTTTTAATACTCTTTTAAACCAGATAAGGTTCCATTTCCCAGCTAAAAGAATGATGTACCTACTTGTTTGCTAAAACCATGTGTAACGCTGTTTTGAATCTGGTAGCTCTATGTACCACTCTTTTGCGCCCTTCTTCTTACTCATTTCCGCCATTCTTAATCGCCAAAAGACAGTGGGAGTAAAAAGATGCCTAAAAAACAAAAACAATCTGAGGCTTTCAGTATAATCTTTTTAAGTCTAGTAGAATCCCATTAAAATTAATAATGTTTGTAGCTTGAAATGCTTCTGCAGTTGTTAATGTTTGTAGTTCAAAATGTTTGTGAATCTTATATTTTGGATTAAATTCCACCATCTATCATAATAATGAAGAATAATAGTCTTTTACAATCTATAAATATTGATTACTATTGTTTTTGGACTAGATGGTGTAGAAATTTTTTGAGAGTTCATGAATTAGAGAGTGTGATCTGAAATGTTGATGCAAAAAATTTCTACACAATCTAATCCAGAAACAATATGAATCAAGATTTTGTTTTCACATCAACTTTTTGAATAACATTCTATGTTTCATCTTAAGATAGATAACATGAAAAATAAAATAAAATGTGATTTAAAATATTAATAAAACAAACAATACAATCAAACTCAACAACATTTTAAATAATTACAAAAAATATATATCTTTAATTACTAATAAGCAAAACTTTGCTTAAAGATTAAACAGATCCAAGATTTGAGCTTATAACTTCCTGCTTTCAATCCTGATAACTTACAATTTGATTCATTAGCTCGTTCATGCAAGAAGTAGCTAGATTAGTCAAACTGGATAATATACAAAATTAGGAAAAGACAATTTTTCCATTTAAAAACCAGTTGAATAATTAAAAAAATAGTTACACTCATACAATTTTTCTTCAAGGCAATTGTTGGGAATTAGTTCCTCTAAATCACAACAAAAGCTTAATAACTACTAAAACATCATGTTACTCACAGTTGTAAGTAGGTAGACAATGAAAGAAGAGCTGAATTGCAGTGCATCATACAAGTTACAGGAATTGGGTTTCTCTTATAATACTGTCTGCCAAAATTTGGTTCCTTACGTGAATATTTAGACAATTCTTTTTTCTTTAAATCTTTAATTATTTTGGCAATAGTTTTTTTCTAAAATAATTAGTTCATTAAAATTTATTCACCTAATTCTGGAAAAAAATTCAGCTTTCCTAGGAAAAAAATAAAAAAAATTTAGAACACAAAAGACATCAAATAAAACCTAGAGGATTCAACCAGCATAGCATGGCCGAATCCTTCCTCAAATCAGCATAAAATAAGATTAAACAAACCTCAGATATGCAAAAAAACTATGCAATATGCATCAAGCACTCCATAATGTCGGCCATAACAACCTCTGTTAAATTATCAAAGTCTGCAGAAATTTCAGTGAATAAATTTAGAGAGATAAGCTTTAGTTTTAAAACAAACAAAAAATGTCAGTCAATTCAAAACCCTCACACCACTCTGTCCTTCCGATTAAATAGATAAAAGAAAACAATTTATAGTGTTTGTAGATACTAAAGTGGAAGAGCAAAAGCATATAGAGGTTAAAAACAAGATATCCCCACTTCATTGAGGAGGCCAATACTGTCTGGAAGGGAATTAGCTTATGTAGAAAATACGTCTAATATATCGAAAAGGATAAACCTACTGTACAGAAGAATTTTCCCATACAGTAGAAGTAAAACTCCATTACTATTTATAAAGTGCAACTATAATGTCTTAAAAACGATCAGATTGAATAGTACCTAACACAATTCGAATCAAAGTCTTTCCTCTAGAGCTAAAATCGTTAAGAAATTATTACCTCATACCTTAAACTCAATAGAAAATACTCCATTCCCATGTATGGTTTCAAAAAATTGAATTTCACAAACGCTGAAATCCTAAATCATCTAATACACTTGACATAAATGGCTCCTTTTAGCTAAATGTTTGCTCCTAAAACTCCTCTCAACTTTTCTGGAAACTAATTTAACATTTTATCTCTTAACTATGAAGTTTTGCAAACTAATGCACAGCTTGACTACTTGAAATGAAATAGCACAGATTCACAGATTGATTGCTAATAAAGAATGGGGATAAGATCTTATTGAACTTACCGATCAAGCAATCTGTGTATAACTAAGCTGATTCAGTTAAAACCCCACCAAACTGGGCAAAAAAATCCACCAAACTGGACAAAAAATAGCTCGATGAAAAGTTTAAAACCTCAGTTAAACAATCCTGTGACTAAACACACCGATTTTTTGAAAAAATTCATAGTTAAGCAAGTTGTGCATTAGATTGCTTGACCGGTAAGTTCAATAAGATCTTATCCCCATTCTTTATTAGCAATCAATCTGTGAATCTGTGCTATTTCATTTCAAGTAGTCAAGCTGTGCATTAGTTTGCAAAACTTCATAGTTTGCTATTTCTTCTGTGCAATTTTTTAGAAAGCTTTTCCTTTAAAAAAAGTTGTTTTAACTGAAGAAAAAAAAAATCAGATTCTGTGCAAAAGAATCCTCTCAAATGGTGAATGCCCATATAGTCAGAGCTTAAAAACCACAAAGGCCATAACGCAATCTGGGTAGGATATTCCCAAGAAGCATTCAGAAGATCTGTTTTGTTTTTGTATTCATGCATTATATGATCTAATTTTTGTATCCTAAATTTTCCAAGATCAAAGTAAACCTATGTGGGTAATAATCATGTATAACAGATATCTTTAAATCTAAATCTAAACGCTAATATAATCACAAGGATCATTCTCATGATTTTTGGAAGGAGATTCAAAATAGCTTCCATGATCTATCCATATTCTTTGGACTCTAATAACTAGTCATTAAGATGTGGAGCAAACCAAATCTTGTCAATTCATCTAGACCCTAAATCTATTCATTATAATAATCAGTATTGTTTGGAAACATAAAATCCACAGGGTATGTAATCATTATATCTACAGTTAAAAAATGCAGAGGGTATATAATTAATGGTATCATTCTCTTAAGGTTTAGATCGAGATCCTGAGCAATCGATACACAATCTTTCAGAAGAATGAAAAGTTTATTTCTCCTAGGGTTCATATAGCTCCAAGGTCCACTCCTCCAAAATCAGTCACTCCAGCCAAGTGATGGGTCTCCAAATATTAAATACAAAACCGTATATGGTGAAGCTTTTGTAGACATGTCAAATTGGTGCTCCTTCAATGCTTCTTTAGGAGATCGGGTTCCTACTTTTCCAAGGGGGTAGTAGGAAATGAGATAGGCTGCCCAGAAACAAACAAGAAATGAAAGACAGTTTTAGGTGGGGTAGGACTATTGCATCCAAAGTAGTACATGCAAGATCTAGGTTTCATGTCTTACCTAGTTGTGACTAAAATGTAAAAAGTAATCATCTTACTAGGAAAGTCCCCCATAGCTCACATATTTGTAAAGATCAACCTCACGAATGACCTCAAGTTCAATTTTCTGGCCATGAACTTTCTTTTTCAAATAGTAAGCCACCAACTCTTCATCCCTAGGATGAAACCTAAATCCTGGATATCTAATGTCTCAAACGATAATAATAACTGGCCAGCATAAATAATTTTAGTATATCATGTTGTAAAATAATAATATTTTATAATTTATTGGGTAATGGACCCAATTCGCTTTCGCTTTTGTAAAATTTAACACACAAGAAATGAAATTGAAGGGATCATCTGTATATCTATTATCAACCATTCACAGAGGAGCACTAACAACCTGGTGCAAGGGCACCTATACCTGGAAAAGACAGAGAGGTGGACCTTGAAGGTTCAACAAGTGACTTTGAAGATTTTTAAAATTTTATGCAAAATATGATGAAATAAGTTGCATGTCATGAGTTTCCATGTAATGTCATGATGACAATAAAATATAGGTAGTAGAATAGGATGGATTTCATGTTTTATGTATGAATAAGGTCTCAATTACAATTTGAACTGTATTGAAAAGGCTTAATAGGTCAGTTAAGGGGCATTTATAAAGTCAAGTTGTAATAGGATAGTGATTAAAGGGCAAATTGGCAAAATTGTCATCTTAGAATCTAATTAAAGGGTGGTTATGGTAGTTGAATGCCCCAAGAGGTAGTTTTAAGGTGGTAAAAAGATATATTTCTGTAATATCTCGAAGGAGAGGTTGTTGAACAAGTTTGGGAAGGGGTTTCAAGGAAGAAGTTGCTGTTTTTTGAGTTTTTCATATAGAAATTGTTGATACCGTACACTGTACGGCTTGTACATGTTTTTCCACACTCCAAGCCTATAATGGTTGGATAGATAATTTAATAACCTTTCTTTTGGCATTTGAATGGTGTGATTTCATTAAGAATTGAGTGAGATATCCCCATTTTACTACCGGGTGGTCTCAAACACCATGTTTTCCCTGTTTTCCTGAACTTTGCAGGATTGGTACGGATCCGTACAGTATCTTTTGGCTCTAAAAATCATTTTGAATGTGTATACATATGAGTTAACTTTCAAATTCATTTGAGTTGAGGATTTGAACATTCATATTGAGGGAGAAATCATTATTTTTCTGAAACTGCTCTATTTTGGTGCAAATTGGTGGTTTGAGAGTATTAAAATGAGTTTTTAGGGCATTCCACCTACTGTAGCTATTGTGACTTGGTGGAATGACCCCATTTGATGTATTATAGGCTTTAAAATTCTATGGAGGACTGAAGGAGTGTGTATGTGGGTTTGGGTGTTGCCTTAGGTTGAGTTTGAGTGATTTTCCTTATGAAAGTGAGTAACTAAAGGGTGGTTTATGAGTTTTGTGGAGAGAATGAACTATGTAATGAATTTTTAAGCTTGTGTAGGTAAAATTAAGAGTGTTTGAGTTGGTGGAAAGGATTGAGAGGTCTGGAAAACAAGACTTTGAATAAACCCTACTCTTTAGGCTTGTGGAATGAGGGTTTTGTAGAGCAGTAGATGAATGAAGGGATATGCTTTTGAAAGTTGATGAAATAGGCTATTGGATACCTGTCTTTGAGGTCTGAACAGTCATCCTTGTCTGGTTGTAAGATTGAGGGGTACTTACTTTGAGAAAGTGACCTATTTAGGCCTAGTGGGACTTGGTGGGGGTTTGTGGTTGTTTTGGGAAAATGAAGGTGAAACCCTCTTGAGGGTGAGTTGATGTCCATGAGATTGGAGTTGGGTTCTTGGTTGAGAGTTGAAGTCTCTATTTTGAGAGTGATCTTCACCTAGCCTCTGCATCACAACC
The DNA here is from genome assembly GCA_007115665.2 of Sequoiadendron giganteum. Classification (NCBI taxonomy): domain Eukaryota; kingdom Viridiplantae; phylum Streptophyta; class Pinopsida; order Cupressales; family Cupressaceae; genus Sequoiadendron; species Sequoiadendron giganteum. The sequence goes on along the minus strand of VCHN02000014.1, from coordinate 74,791,340 downwards.
TGAGGCGAGTACTCTTTAAGTTTTCAACAAATCGGTGTGTTTAATCATAGGATTGTTTAACTGAGGTCTTAAACTTTTCATCGAGCTATTTTTTGTCCACTTTGGTGGATTTTTTTGCCCAGTTTGGTGGGGTTTTAACTGAATCAGCTTAGTTATACACAGATTGCTTGATCGGTAAGTTCAATAAGATCTTATCCCCATTCTATATTAGCAATCAATCTGTGAATCTGTGCTATTTCATTTGAAGTAGTCAAGCTGTGCTATTTTATGGAAAGCAACTTATCTAAAAATTCTCAGTTCCCTACAATGATTAGCAATTGAACACATACATCACAGGGTGTGTCTAAAGCAGGTAATTTCTAGAAATGCATTATCATTATACCTTATAATTTTCAATATATTGAAATTCAAGTTCAAGACTTGAAGAGCAGCGCAAGTTTTTGCTACTAATTCGAAATCAGAAACACAAATTTCTCTCTCTATTTGAAGAGCAAGAAAAATTTTGTACCTTGGCAGAAAGTAACACAAGAGCTAAGAGTCCAACCCCATTTTAATATTAACCCCATCTCATCATTGCTCAGATTCTCCATCTCGCCTGCAAATGAACAAAGTGCAAAAATTATTCTTAAAAACCCCAAATTTATATGCTTAATTCCCATAGTAGAGCTTTACGGTGATGACCATGTTAAAGAACCAAGTTCCATCTTAATCTGTATTACAAAAACATGGAGTTTCGAGATAAAGCAAAAGCGTGAAAGGAAAAATGGCAAAATCTGTAAAAGAATCCAAAAGCAAATAAAATTCTGGCATCTTAAAAGTGAAACCTGGTGGAAACCAAACCATTGAACCGCTGATTTCATGTTAGGAACCAAAGGACACATATTCACAGTCGATGCTACATGAAATGAATGAAATGCAATGAAATCAAATGCGAATATGAAACGTCGAGCCTAGATACTATGCAAATCAGGTACCATACACTTAGTTTTTGTTGCATCCTCCATCTGTAGGCTCGATTCCCCACAACAAAAAGTACATATCACATGCCACTATCTTATAGATATATAGATAGATGACACCAATATCTCGGATATTTTATACATTTGGCAGATTTTAGTTTCACATGAACACACGATTCTCAGTGATCTTACTGAGGAACACCCACAACTTTTGAGTCTTTGTCAGCTTGATTGGTATCTCCATCTCCGCCACCACATAACACAATTCACCAAATTTTCTAGAATGATGTCAAATGCCACACCTTACCACCCTATATTACCCATAAAATGTGTGCCTTTAATGCTTCATATCACATCACTCAAGAGAATTGTCTTGCCCAACGCCCTCAGAAAACCAACTCACTACTTTTCCATAGCTTGAGTAGACATCTCATAAATATACTCACTCGCCACCATGCTCCCATACCGTGCCAGCTAGCAACTATGCTGCAAACACTCGTCACCTAGACAACACCAAATTCGAGACCACCCACCTAACAGTCGTGGGGACTTGTACTTAGGTTTTCCTAGTATGATAATTAATTCTTTTACTAGGGGGACTTTAAAATAAACTGACTTTAACTTAGATAAGTTTTTTATAATATGATATGCTTATTTAGTTGACAGATTTGATTTCCAATATTTTAATGTTAGAAATTATATTGTTGTATCTATATTCTTATTCTGTATTTTTTCTTTACATCTAGGGTATTTATAGGTACCTTGTGGCCAAACTTTGTAACATATTTAAATTTTGAAATTATAAAATAATAATATGAAAAAGTATGGAATAACATATATAATGATAATAATAATAACTATTATTTTACTACATTGTCAACCACATAATTATAATTTAATGTTTCTAAAATAGAATATGCAAAAGTATACTACACATATTAAGTATATATTATATAATACTTTTTGTTTAACAACATATATTACAATATATAAATATAATACATATAATTTACTACCAAAATAAAACCTAATCTACTATGATGAAATAGCCTTTCGAAGACTTGGTTTGCGAAACGAATTTTATGCCAAGCTATGTTGTAATTCACATCTCAAATTGACAATATATATTATATATAAAACAAACCTTAAATATATATTATATTATATAAATATAGGACATGAAATTTATTTTATAATGGACAAATTCAAATAAAAAAAATTAATCATTTGTTCATTTGTTTGCTTATTAAGGATTATTTAAAACTACTTTGTCAACCATAAGGAAAGCAATAAACTATACAATGCAATTGCACAATAAGTTCTACTGCAATGATCTTTAAGAGATTATATCAATTGCATACAAATTTGGAAAATGAATTAGCCAATGCTAAGAACTGAATACGAAACTTGGTCTAATTCAAATTTTTCAAAATAGGGTCCCATGTTGGTGTCTTCCTTCATGCGCCATCTAAGATATGGATCCACTGACGCTTACAAATTCTACACAACAACTTCTCCTTCCTTGCATGCATTTAATTTCAACTGGGTTCCTCTGATCTTCACATGATCATCTATGACAGACCCTTCATTGGTGTACGAAACTAATGCTTAACTAGTTAATGACCCATTGTGGTTAACATCTTGGGGAATAACCGCTTGTTTGAAGAATATTCTGCAAAAGAATTTGGCTATAGAATGATGAATATTGCATAATTCATATGACAAAATGAGTTATTTTGCAAAGCAATATCAAATCAAACCAGGAGGACATCACTTTGCAGAAGATGTTTCCCCTGATTGCTCACTGCCATAGATACCTCCTTCATATCATTGGAAACTCTGAAAAAAAGGATCAATTTTCTTAGGGTTATGTATTCCCCTATTGCCACCCTCAATTGCATCGACTTTGCTCGTCTGATTGCTACCTCAATACGAGCGCGTACATTAACAATTCTAATGTATTTCTATCGTAAATTAGGGAGCAAATGTCAGTCTTGCAACACCTCATCTTTCTTGTACATGCGTCGAGTGAAGTACACTTTGTCTCAAGCCACATGCAAACAACCATGGTTGAATCCTTACTTCTCACAGCCAGGTGTAATGATTGTGATATAATCTTTTATGCTGCTAATACAAATAACGTACCTTATTACAATGTTTATATTAATCATCAAGTATAACTACCACCACAAATGCAAAAGTGTCTCTACATTTTCCCTTCCTGCCTAATAATAAGGTGCATTATGGACACATGTAAATCTAGGATTTGGGGGGCTATGTTAGGTGCTATACCCGTAGGTGAAATGCAATTAATATGAATGGGGATGACATTAAGATTGTATGATGAGATCTTTGTATTCTTGTCTAAGATGTAGGGATTATTTCATACTCCAAATATCGTGCGTGCGGAAATACTTTTAAAACATTATTAATTTATAATCATATATAAATATTTTTTAATTATCAAAATACATTAAAGTCCATCATAGTTTTATTTAAAATCAGAGTTTCTTCCTTATAAAAAAAATTGTGCTCAACAAATGAAACCATGCTTAAATTGAATTACTAAAGCACAGTATGAAATGATACAATTGTAATTTTGTCAACCCACTAACAATATTATCAACTTATAATTTCCAACTATAATATAAAATTGTGAAGTACATATTTATCATAGTATTAATATGAGGTATATTAGAAATAACATGAATACATATATATAGTATTGATAATATTATTTCAAAATAAATAACATATACAATGTAATTATTATTAGACCAATATGTCACTAACTAGGCAAGATGCACATTATACAAAAAAAAATTAAATTTTCCTTAATGAGTTGTCATTTTGAAGGCTTGTTTTTCCATTATTGAAAAGTTCAAATACTATACTTGTACAAGTTTTCAATACATGATTTGTTCCTAAATCTATATGTCTCTTTTCAAAGATTCACAGTCAATTTAGCAAATTATTTTTTTAATTTTGTTCATACCTAACTAGGATGTATTTTCTACTAAAAAAACCTTGTCAGTTATTATTTATGCTGAATTGGATATTTTCTATTCAAATAGTACATTACTTATTATGGCACAATATATCTTTTATAGGAGATCAAAGTCATAATTCCACTGATTCAGAATCACCTGGATCCAATACAAACTACTTACAAACGGTTTCTCCATACGGAAATTCTCAAAAATTGCATACTAGTCTACTTTAGCAACCAATGGCTACTCCTATATTGTATCTATTCCCATCTATTGTCGTGTTTATTGAAATGTGCCTACTAATATTGTTGCTCATCCTAGTCAATGATACCCCTCAATTTCTTATACTACTATTATGCAATGTAGTAGTCTTCTTCTACTTCTTTGTATAGATTATTGTTAGATCCTTTCCATCCAGAACAAAAGTAATCAGCCTCCAACTCTAAACTCAAGAAATTATTGACACAAAAAAGTTAAGCTTACTTTGTGCTAATGAGACTGTTGAATAGAAGTAGATGATAATATTGAATCAGAAGCAATTCAAGTATCGCAAAAAGCAAAACAAATATAAAGGTGTGAGGAGACGCCCATGGGGTCATTTTGTTGCAGAAATTAGGGAGCCTGGGTCTAAGAAACGTCGATGGATTGGAACATTTGATACAATTGAAGAGGCTGCAAAATCCTATGAAACAACTGCTAGGTGCATGGAAGGAACTAAGAAAACTACAAATTCTAGCTATACCATTTCAAACCCATGGAATTTCTCTAAAGATGCTTTCTTGTCATCTTACAAAGTCGACTGTACAACCAATGAAAATCAACTTTTTGCTACAATTGAAGAGGGTGCAAAAGCCTATGAAACAACTGCTAGGTGCATGGAAGGAACTAAGAAAACTACAAATTCTAGCTATACCATTTCAAACCCATGGAATTTCTCTGAAGATGCTTTCTTGTCATCTTACAAAGTGGACTGTACAACCAATGAAAATCAACTTTTTGTTGAGGCTTCCAAACCAATGCAGTATCCACCATCAGATTATATGTGTAGTAATTCAACACATATGATATAGAGTTTTGAAGCCAAAGGAGCAAGAACAGATGATGTTTACTCAAATACAGGTTTATTGGATGAAGTAATATGTAAATACAAAACTACAAATTCTAGCTCTACCATTTCAAACCCATGGAATTTCTCTGAAGATGCTTTCTTGTCATCTTACAAAGCGGAATGTACAACCAACGAAAATGAACTTTTTGTTGAGACTTCCAAACCAATGCAGTATCCACCATCAGATTATATGTGTAGTAATTCAACACATATGATACAGAGTTTTGAAGCCAAAGGGGCAGGAACAGATGATGTTTACTCAAATACAGGTTTATTGGATGAAGTAATATGTAAATACTTTTCAAATCCACATTACACTACTACTATTGAAGACAACCAGGAGAATGATGGTACATCTCAAGTGCCTATTGTGAAAGTTGACAATTTCATAGACACAAATTATGAGTGTCTTTACATGAACCATAAGAAGGGTATGATTCTTAACACCAAATTTTCATACCATATCCCTACTCATAGCAATTCTATAGAATAATAGTACAAAATAATATATTATGTCAATGATTATTGAGATTTTCTATTATTGTTATTGAAATTAATTCTTACTAATTAAGTTCCTTTGTTACAATTTCTATAGATGATGCAAAAACTGTTAACAGTTTTGTCAAGCAATCTCCACTGTGCTTTGAATCTGGTAGCATTTCAAACCAGATGAACAAAGTTGAATTCAAACCAAGTAGTGGCCATTTCCTTCAGTATCCCCACGTGGATACTAAGAACATGAACAAGAACATTGACAATGGCTATTGTTGTGTGACCAAGGAACCTGTTAATTCCATTGCCATAGAGCAACTGAGCCACTGTAATGTTTGTTCAGAAACTGCAATGGAACTACAAAAAATACATAGTAGATTGCAACATATGGAGGAAATCATAAGCTCATTGATCGGATTTGATGCCACAACTATGCAAAAATCTGCAAGAATGCTCTCCTTTTCTTAGAGTTTTGATCTATGCAAACATGGAAAAATGCATAGAATTTTGAAAACTTTGGAAATATGTATAATTCCCCTAAGATCACTTTCTATTTCAAATTACAATTCAAAAACCAAGATTTAGTTTACCAAAATGATTTGCTGCAAATAGTTTTCTAATTGGCTGTTTGCAATTTTCTATTTTATTATGCTTAAAGTTGGTTGTATATGCATGTTTACAAATATTAAGCTTGCAAATCGATGGAAAATTTTGTTGCTCATTTTTTAGTTTCCAAATGCAATGTTTTCCTGCCTACAAATTAAAAATCAGATCATTTTAGTCACAATTTTGTACCCTTGTAAAAAGTTGACTTGCTTGATACTTTTTACTGAAATTTATGAACTTATGTTTAATTCTTCTCCAACTTATTTTTATGCACATAGTTCGCAGTACTAGAAATTAACAACATAAGAATATTAATTTACACTAATTATAAATTCAAATATATTGTAATGATTTGGGAATTATTTGTTGCAGAAGGCAAGGAGCTAAATAACTAACAAAACTACATATTATACCATAAGAAGTGAAACAAGTAAAAAGATCAAAGCTATTACTAGACATGGAAAAACAAGTTACAGATGTAGACAATTATCATTTCAAAAGTAAAACTCAACCTTGCAATATTGATAGTGCATTACAACATGAAGGACTATACAGAGTGAAAACATTTAAATATAGTGTAGGAGATTATTTATTTGACTCTCTAGAACTGCTTATGAACTATCATTACACATCGACTGAACTATGAAATGGGACTATTGATTATTTCTTGAGTTGCCTTGCACAAGATGATAATGAAGCAACAAAGTCATACAACTACGAATTGGATCCACACAATCTAGCCCAATTGCATGCAATACATGATCGTACAACATATCTTCGTAGAATGCGATTATCTGCAAAACAAAGTTCAACTAACAAAGAAATTGGACTATGGGGAGATGTATTCTGTATTCAATGGCTCTCCAAATGGCTAGATATACAGATATCTCTCTGGTCAATGACAACAGGGAAAAAGTATTTGTAGTTCAACAAATCATCCCTCAAAGAATCATACTCCATTTTGTTCCATGATGCAAATGCTTGCAATGGACACTTTGAGCCACTTCTAAGTACTCAAACACAGCCTCTTAACTACCAAACATCAACAAAATTTCATCAACTCAAACAATTCATTATAAATAATAATGGCAATCAAAGTACCAAACATGTTACACCAAAGAAAAAATCAAAACAACTATCACACATGCAAAAAATACAAATGATAGATGTAGATAATTATCAATTGAAAGGCCAAACTCAATTTTCAAACATTGATATTACACTTAAAAATGAAGGACTATTTAGAATGAACATTTTTAAGTACAATGTTGGTGATTGCTTGTTTGACACATTAGAACTCTTACTCAACTTTCAGTACACATCAATCCAATTATGAAATGGAACCATCGACTACTTCTTAACTTGCCTTAAAAAAGGTGACAAAGACGCAATTATATCATACCATCGTGACTTGAATCCTCAAGCACTACAAGATTTACACAACATACATGATCCTGAAACATATCTAAGTAGAATGCGATTATCAGCAAAACCAACTACCACCGACAAACAAATTGGATTATGGGGAGATATATTTTGTATCGTCTGGCTATCCAAATGGCTAAAGATACAAATATGCATTTGGTCAACAACAACAGGTAAAAAGTACTTGCACTTCAATGAATCAATGAATGTAGACTCATACTCCATTCTCTTCTACGATGCAACCCCTCGTAGTGGACATTTTGAGCCACTCTTACCGTATCAAACACAAAATCTAAACTACCAACAACAACAAAATCCCCACCAATCAAACAATTCATAGCAAACAATAGTAAAAATCAAATATTAAAACCTAGAAAAAGGAAAAAGTTGGAAAACTTCAACAACAATTCACTCCACAAAATTAAGGAGCAAATACGCAACAACCACTTAGTGATATCCAGAGCACCAAAAGAAAAGAACTCACTCTCACCAATAGCAATATTTGAAAAAACAATAGAAGATGCACCAAAAAATACATGTGGATCCTATCATATGTTGTATTTCAAAAAAGACATTAGGACTTTCAAAGACAAAGACAAACAAACCTATTACAAATTAACACAATCAAATGATTGAATATTGACAAATTCTATTTGTCGAATATGCCTTGCATCATTGAAACAATCCATACTTCCTAAATATGCAACACCACATAATATTCGAACAAACAAACCACTAAAATATGTACAAACTCTATCACAATTAGAAGAACAACTTGTCTCCCTTAGAATTGCATTTGCTCAAATTTGGGAACTAGGATACAAATGATCTCAAATAGGACTAACTGGTTCCATTATCAATGTTCCAGTTAACATGAACATTATACAAAGAGCACTACCACAATCTATTGATGAAACATCAACAATTGTTGTTTCTCTTAAGAGATGATTGGAATATAAAAATGCATTCCAAAAAGGCATGGTATGCCCAGTTATTATCATGCATGCCTTGACCCAATTAAGCAAAACAATGCTCTACAAAATGGAAAAAGTTGAAATAAAAAAAGATTGGGAAGAAGAATTTCGAATCAATAATCAAAATGAAAATAGCAATGAACAAAGTACAACAGAAAGTGATTTAGAAAGTTACACAGAACATCAACATCCCTCTGATTCTTTAATCCATGGATTCACTGAATCTAGATCTATCCATAAAATCCAAGACAAAATTATAGAACTAGCACCCGCACAAGAGATTATCCAATTGGAAACTTTAAAGATAAGTATTCTGAAGAGATGAATTTTCCTACACTCTTTTTTGGCAATCCACATGATGATGACATTGTCAAAAAATTCACATACCAAAAAATTGCACAATGGGAGCTACTACATTCAAATAGACAATTTGCCTATCACATAACAAACTTATTCTTCAAGACCATTAAAATACTTATACAACAAGTAATGTCTACAATGTGGATAAGAATTCGTAAAGGCCAACTAAAAGGAAGAAAGCTACTTGCTAAAGATGTCAAAGACAAACCTAACCTAGAGAGGATACTCAAATCAAATATTGGCTAGATTCATTTCAAAAGGATAAGAACATCTCCTGATTATTTACAACAACTTAAAAAGAATGTTTTTGCGATGATACGACAACTAGGACCACCTACATTTTTTATTACGTTTTCTAGTGCCGAACAAAATTGGGATCCTCTATCTAATACACTTGAACAATTACATAGTTCACAACAATCAAGCTTACAACAAGAAGAAACTTATAGCCAAAATAAAAATCATATATTCAATCTCATCAAAAAAGATCCAATTACTTGTGCACGTTACTATAGACATAGAATAAATGCAATCAAAACATTAATATTTAGCGATGATTCTTTCTTTGGAAAGGTCGTAGACTATTTCTCTGTAACGGAATTCCAAAATCGTGGAAATGAACATGAACACTTTCTTTTATGGATAAAAAATGCACCTATATATGGAAAAGATAGCAATGCAAATATTGTAAACTTTGTCGACAAGTACATAACATGTAGCACAGACCATCTACAACCTCATTTAGCTATATTACACAAGCACCATCATACAAAGCAGTGTAGGAAAACAAAAAAATCCACATGCAAATACAACTTCCCATTGCCACCAATGGACAAAACTATAATTCTTGAACCACTAGTAGACAAGAATGAAGATATAATTTCAACTGCAAACAATATATTTTCCAACATGGAAAAAGGAACATACGAAACATCCTTCTCTTTTCAAATGTTCCTAGATCAAATGAATATCAATGAGGACAAGTATATCATGGCCATAAGATCAACACTCCATAGGCCTACACTATTATTACAAAGAAAACCATCACAAATATGGAACAATAGTTTTGCAAAGAACATTCCACAACTATGGAAAGCAAATACAGATGCACAATTTGTTCTTAATGCATATGCAGTAGCAATGTACTGTAGCTCTTACATGACAAAGGTTGAAAAATCAATGAAACATGCATTTAAAAGAATATGTAAAGACCACCAACATAACAATATTGATGCCATAAAAATGATAACCAAACTTGGAAATGCTTTACTTAATTTGCAACAAATGTCTTCACAACAAGCTGCTCACATTACCTTATCCCTTCCACTCAATTATAGCTCAAGGAAATGTGTTTTCATTGATACAAGACCTGATAATGATCGCACTTTTGTTCTCAAACCAAAAAAACATATAGTTAATGAACCAAATGAGTCAGAAAATGTTATTTGTAAATATTTATTAGACTTCTATGTCAAACGCCCTCCTAATGTTTTGGGCATATGCCTTGCAGAATTTGTTGCACAATACAACAAGAATGGCAATAGAATCGAACCAAAGAGAAAACCAAATGTTATATGATTTATCAACTTCAATCAACATGTTGACCTAGAAAATTATTGTAGAGAGCAATTACTACTCTATGTCCCCTTTACGATACATGAAAATACATTGAAACATAATCTCAAATCATGGCAAAACGCTTACATACATCATGAAAAAACAATTCAGCTTAACCATACAAAGTTCAATTACAATGTTCACTCTGCATGGGCTGACATCAACAAAGCTATACATGAGCTAAATTCTAAAGATGAAAGCAATACCAATGAGACTTTCACCACAAAAGCAAATAAAAACCAAGATCAATATGACATAAAAGTAGATTTTCAAACTACAAATTGCATCAACTTAAGTAGTATAACTTTCAATACAATTGAAATTGTTCGACATCCACAAATTATGGAAAACAATGAGTACTACAAATTACGGCAAATGTTAAACAAAGAGCAACAAGCAATTGTAAAGGACATTGGATTAAAAAAAATGAAAGATATAAAAACTCCATTGCACTTATTCTTGACAGGTGGAGCTGGTACAGGCAAGACTTTCACTGCGAAAGCCATATACCAGGCCCTTGTCCGCATCTATAGTAACTGTATTGACAATGACCCAGAAAAGCCTAAGGGACTAGTAACCGCCTATACAGGAAAAAGCAGCATACAACATAGGTGGAGTAACATTACACTCTGCATTCCACATACCTTTCAATAAATTAGAGTTTATTCCATTGATTACTGAAACATTGGATACAATGTTAAAGCACTTTCAACAACTACGTGTCTTGCTCATTGATGAAATTTCATTAGTAGGTTCAACATTTCTATGCTATATTGACAAGCGATTACGAGATATCATGCAAATGCCTACTGCATACTTTGCAAACCTTGATACAATTTTTTGTGGAGATCTCTACCAAGCGCAACCCGTACTTGACTCTATTGTATTCGAAAATAAACCAACATTGTCCAAACTAATGCCTTACAATTTTTGGAATGACAATATAAAATGTTACTGTTTGGCTTGTACAATGCGACAAAGGGATGAGACATTCATTGCAATTCTCAATAGAATTTGTGTCGGTTCACATACCATTGATGACTTACACTATCTTAACATCCACTGCTTACGTCTACCACCAATGGACCCAACATTCTCTTTTCTCTTCTATAGAAGAAAGGATGTTCACGAACACATTAACAAAATGTTATCAACCATTCCTGGAGATGTAATTGTTTTACATGCAATAGATGAATATGACAATAACTACAATGGAATAAGATCATTCACTCACACAGCTACTCTACCAGCTCAAATATGCATGAAACCAAATATACTTGTAGAAATATATGCTGGAAACTACAATAC
>VCHN02000014.1:74398062-74779401 GCA_007115665.2 Sequoiadendron giganteum | reverse complement strand
TAGTCAATGGATCAAATGGAATATTCAAAGCATATACCAAACACAATGATTTAGATATAGTCTGGATCAAATTTAACGATTCAAAAATTGGGCAACAACAAATTAAAAAACTTGCACAGTCTTATTCTGAAAACATTAATAAAGAATGGGTACCTATACTTCGCATTTCTAGGCCCATTCACACATCACTCGCCAAAAAAAAATGTACAATTAGAAAAAAATTTCCAATTCAACTAGCATGTGCAAGAACTGTACATCGATCACAAGGACTGACAATGGATGCTATAGCATTTGATCCATCTGGGATTAGACAACATGGAATAACCTACACGAAACTTTCACGAACCAAATCAATTGAGACATTGTTGTTGCTCAAGCCACTAACTGTAAAAGATTTCAAAGTGAAGAAAAAGATAGTCCACAAAATGCAACGCCTTCAATCAAATGCACAATGGAGATTTGAAAATGAAATCAAACTTCCAAATAACATCCCACAAATTCAGATGTGCACATTGAACACTCGTAGCTTATGTGCACATACAAATGACATTCTTAATGAGCATGACATAATGGCATCTGATATCTTATGTTTGCAAGAAACACACATGAATCCATCTGAAACTAAGACTATATTTCAAGATTTCAATTCCTTTGGTTTATACAACGTACATGGTATACTAACTTAACTAAAAAAAAATTAATTATAGCTAAAACAACACAACATAGAACAATAAACATTGAAGCCTTTACAATAACAATAACTCAAACTAATACCAATGTGCACGTGTCTAACATCTATGCAAGACCCAACACTCCGATTTTAGAAATTTTAACAACTATCGATAAAATACTTACACATATAAACACACACAACATATTTTATATTATAGGAGATTTGAATATTGACATGAATATAGAAACGAACAAAAAAAATTTACTCTCTAATCATATGCATAAGAATAACATACAATTCATAGTAAACCAAGCAAACACTATAAACAAACCACTAATTGACCATGTCTGGTGTAATTCAACCACACATGCATCTTCTATCTACAAGTTAGAAGCATATTGCACCGATCACCTTGCAACATTTATAAATTTCAATCCTATTCAACAAAATTAGTGGAGTTCTAAATCTCACTAACCATTTAAAAATATTTGTCATGTTGTACACAATCACTACATTGCTATTCATATTCAAAAATCTACTAATGCATTTCTACAAAATATACAATTGCTCTAACAAATTTTCATAACTAATATCCTATCAAAAATTACTACAATTTCATTGTATACAATTTAACAATATAGTATTTTACTACAGGAAAAGAATGGAAAGCAGCAAGAGGATAGGCAAGAAAGAAGCAACAAAACAGCCAGAAACACCAAAAAGGTATTTAGTAAACCAAACTTGAATTTCCACTATAGTAATTCATTTTTCCACTGCTAAAGAATTTCTACTATTTTCTCTACAGATCAAAAATTGCAACTCCCCATACCATATCCATTGAGGATCTCAATGCCAGAAAAGCTAGAAACGCTTTTGAAGGTGACATAATTGTTGTCTACAAATCCAACCTCGACAAAGCCAACCAAACACGTGAAGTGCTTCGTGCAGACCTAACAGATGCTAAAGCTAAAATGACTATTACTTTAAATGTTACTGGCCATCTTGTCCAAGAACATGAAGATAAAATCATTCCAGGCTCAGCAATATGTGTATCAAACTTTCAAATTGCACACAGAACAAACTATGATCGTGGTGATTGTGACTGCATTATCATTTTGCAAGAAACAAGCATAGTTGAGGTCATACCCTGCCTATGTGAAGAATATAAGTTCATACCAGAAATGACAATTGAGCAATTACTTACAACTACAAATAACTATCCCATTGGAACAATTGTTGCAATTGTTATCTCCACAAAAATATTGGCATCACAATTTCTGCTTGACATCAAAGATGGTGATTCTGACATGGACAAAGCACAAGTACAAAATTTTTTATAAGCCTTCTCCTAAACAACTTTATATCCATTGTTTTCTTCTTCCTACAATTACAATCCACTAACTATATCTAATTCACTCACTCTTAACAAACAGTTACAACTACATGAGAGTTTCACACAACAGTTCTTAGAAATAGAAAATTAGGTGCGCAAACAAGTTCTCGCCAATGTTATTCAAAAATATTGTAAGGAAAATAGAGCCATCCAACACATTCAAAACCGTCAAAGCTACATATATTTGCAAACTCAACAACAAAAGAATAGAGGAAAGGCTACAAAGATTCGTCCAGTCAACAATTCAGGTAATCTTTTCAAAATTGTTACCTCCAAAAAAAAATTACTAAATTTCCTTCTCTACATAACAATTTACTATTTTCATATATGTCTCAGATCAATGGAATTTTAAAAGTGGCCAACCCCTTGTCCAATCCCTTCCATGCATTTTGTGCCAAGTGCAACTACAAGTTTGAAAATTATGGAACACTAGAAGACCACATTGCCTTTTGTGCAAGATGTAATGATGACATCACCTATATATTCGCCCCTTATTTAAAAACCATTCTCATACCTGAAAACAAACAAACCATACACTGCTTTGCCGATAAATCCATTGTCTAGATGTTACTACCTGATTTACACAACACCACGTACAATGACTACATTGAAGATAAATCAGCCATCATCTTCATGTTACGGGATTTCTCAGCAAAAGGGCGCTTCATGTTGAACCATAACAACGTGATCATCAATGCCATGCATCATCAACAATAATCAACAAATCATGAAAGGTTAGTAAAATAAATTCCTAAAATCTTTAACTATATGGATATTTCAAGTCATTCAAGATTCTTATATAACACAATTACTCTTTTCTAATATCTATAAAACCTATTTGAAGGCAAGAAATGGGCTTCAAAAGGGGAGATTAATGCACTTCTATTTGTCTACAGACCACCAACAAACTATCGTGCCATATTTGTTTTGGATATTACATGTCATTTGCAAAAAGAACACTTATTTGTAAAAACTTTCCACTTATATGTTCCCTATGACTAAATGCAAACTCTAGAAGTTATATATGTTTACATTTCTAACCACAATGCTTTCTATTTTTATTTTATTTTATTCAAACAATGCAAATAACACAACAACGCTTTCTACTTAATGAGATTCTACTAAATATTTCTATTATGTCACATGGGAAAATTAAATTCCAAAGTTTATTAAGTCTATATTACATGTTTATTATTTTTGCTAACAGACTCTCCCCAACAACCATATACAATTTACCAACCGGCAGGAACCTGACGCAACTGCATCTCTTGTTATATTAAGGTAAAAGTAAAATATTTATGGATATTTAAGTTAGCATAAGAGATGGGTTATTTCAACCTAAAAAAGACAAACAGCCGAAAGCTAAATTACACGTCAGACTAGCATTAAAAGCATACATCTTAATAGTATTTCTCCTTTTTAGAGAGATATTATGTTATCTGAATAGGCTGATAAAACCATTTCAACAAAATCTAGAACAGCCAAGTCAAAACAAAGTCCTCCTGGTAAAAGTTTATAAAAATGTTTATCCTCGATATTTGAAAAAATAAAAATAAATAAATACTGACAGAAGGTAAGGAAGAGAAGTTTTATTTCCGTTTTTTTGGGGGGCGGGAGAGGGGGTAAGATTCGGCATAATTACCTGTGTGTCTGTAGAACACCGCAGAGTGCAGTGGTGTTTGGCCGTCGTTTCTCTTCATATTGCTGTTGGAATCCATGAGAGGCAACAATCTCTCGACGATGTCTGTATGACCTCCCTGAGAAGCCATAAACACAGCCGTTTCACCCTCGCCATTTGATACGCTGGCCAAGTTATCATCACGGTCATACTTGAGTAGTATCTCCACGACCTTATAATTTCCCCCCTTTGCGGCTTCGTGAAGAGCAGTGTTTCCTTTACGATTTTGAAGCCTCAAAAAGTTACCGGCCTCTCGGTCTCCTTCCATTAGTCCAACTAACTTTTCCACCAATTTGTGATGGCCATAAAAGGCTGCAAGGTGAAATGCACTGTTTCCATCTGAATTTCTCGCCCTAAGAAATTCACGCCTTGCATCTAAATCTTTGTTCACCTCTTCAAGCAGCTTTTCAATAAATTGCAGATTACCTGCGGGAAGCTGCTATATGCAGTACACTATTCCCTAGCCCCGTAAACTCCTGGAAAATATTAACTCTACCCTCAATGACGTTGTTAAGTGCATCCGCATTCCCCTCTTCAGCGGCTATGGGGTCGTTAAGTGCATCCACATTCTTTGGTTCAGCGGCTATGATCTTGTTAAGTTCATACACATTGCCCTCTTCAGCGGCTATGTATAGCCGACAGTCCATTCCTGGGAAGAGATGGGCAGACTCATCTATGGAGTTGCTGATTTCTGGGAAGAAATAGGCGTCCTCTCTGGAGCTGGCCGGATGGATAGATTCAGACATAGCGCTCAAGAATTCGGATCGGAAATGAGAGGGCCAATGTTATTTAACATATTGAATGCACCCACTTAGACTATGTATAGACAGTTTTGCTATCCATGGTCTATCGCCGTACAACATTTAAGAACTAAGAATAATTAAAAACCGATTTGTCTAAATAAATTTGGAAATAAAATTAGAAATACTGTGAACATAAAAAGAGTTCACTTAAAGTTCATTAGTTTGCTTTATCGATAATGTTTTGTTTTCGATCTAAAAAAAAATGAGATTTAAGAAAAAAATTATTTAAAGTTTTTATTGAAATTTTTGTTTTGTTTTATTATAAGGATATATATTTTTTAATAATAGAAAATTAAGATTTCTTTGTGGAATTTGAAGTTGTGGATTAAAATTTTGATGTAATATGATTTGAAGGTTGGTTTGTTTTATTATAAGGGAATACTTTTCAATAATAGAAAATTAAGATGTTTGTGAAATTTGAGACTATGTATTAAAATTTTGATGTCATATGTTTGAAAGTTTGTTTGATTTATTATGAGGGTATATTTTTTAATAATAGGAAATTGAGTCTTTAATGGAATTTGAGGTAGTGCATTAAAGTTTTGATGTTATATGATTTGAAGGTAACTTTGTCTTATAATGAGGATATTATTTTGATGTAATATGATTTGAAGGTTCGCTTGTTTTATTATAAGGGTATACTTTTCAATAATAAAAAATTAAGACTTTTGTGGAATTTGAGGCTATACATTAAAATTTTGATGTAATATGGTCTGAAAGTTTGTTTGTCTTATTATGAGGGTATGTTTTTTAATAATAGAAAATTGAGACTTTTATGAAATTTGAGTTTGTGCATTAAATATTTGATGTTATTTGATTTTAAGGTAATTTTGTCTTATAATGAGGGTATATTTATAATAATAGAAAATTGAGACTTTTGTGGAATTTGGGGCTATGTATTAAAATTTTGATGTGATATGATTTGAAGGTTGGTTTTCCTTATGAAGATATATTATTAATAATAGGAAATTTTAGATTTTTTTTTTGTTGAATTTGAGGCTCTACATTAAAATTTTGATGTAATAGGATTTGAAGGCTGACTTATCTTATTATGAGGGCATATATTTTTTCTAATTGAAAATTTGAGACTTTTTGTTTGTAGAAATTGAGATTCCACATTAAATTTTTGATGTAATATAATTTAAAAGTTGGTTGGTGCAATTTCTAGAGTATACTTTTTAATAATAAAATTTTGAGACTATGGATATATATGTTGGCTATCTATGTACTATTTTTATACAACATTAAAAAGTTAAAAGTAATTAAAAACTATTTTTATTTTTTTATTTTTTTGTTTATCTATACATATTATCAATTATTTAGCAGAATTAAGAGGTAAATTTAGAACTCCTTTTCTACAATTTATATATATATTTTTTATGTGTATGATTAGTCCATATACAATTTAAAAAAAATTAATGTCAAAATTATGAGAAATATATTTTATTTTAAGAATTATGAAATTTTATATTTATCCTTTTTTTAAAGAGGGGGTAAACATTTATTGAACTTAAAAGAAAGAATAAAAATAAAAAGGTCATAAGGACACCAAGAAACAACCAATAATCAAAAGATGTTCCCAAAGGATCCTCACAGAAGAACCAACTACATATTTTTGTCCTCCATAATTAACTTTTTCAAAGCCAAAGAATATTTCGATGACAAAAGTCCCCAGTCACCAACATTTCACCTTGCTAAATGTTTTGAAGCCCACTTAATTATATTTAAAATTAATAAATAAGTAAAAATTTGATTTTTAAAAATCTTATATATTTTAATTTATAATGTGATTACCATATTGTACATTCTTAAAAAAAAATATTAATATTTATTTTTCTACTCTTAAAAAAATATGTGGGAAATTCAATGTAACAAAGAAAATAGAAAAATATTTAAACATCAACAAAGAAAAGATAAAGAGTATATAAGCATGAATGAAGAAAATAAACAAGAGCACCAAAGAGAAAATCTTAGAATCATATGTTAGGCACATAATTTTTGAATATTAATTTTAATAAATATTTATTATTAAATAAGTATTAAAATAAAAGAAGTAAGAGTAGTTAAAAATAAATTGTCTAAATATTTTTTAAAATAAAATTATAACAATTATGAAGATTACAAAGGGGGTCGATTTAAAAAACTATTAGATTTCTTAAAGTTTAGTAGAGTCCTTTAGGGATTGACATGGATGATGGTAAGCAGTGTGGCAAGAATATTTTGGGGATTACATGATTATATATATATAGAATATGTGATTACATCATAAATAGTTAAATTTGATGCTATAAAAAATAATGATCTTGGCATGTTATTTTTTCTCCTAAACTTAAACCATGTCACCTACACTTTGGCTCCTCACATGGACATTTATTGAAAGTATCAAAAACAAGAATAATAAGTATAAATCAAAAATATTTGTGAAGGGTCTTGGGATGTGATGCTTCTATGAACCTTTTGGGGTATATGGAAACATTTAGCATATGTCTATTTTCCTAAATAATTTATTTTAATTTGTCTCTCCCCAATTCCATGAAAGATGTCATGTAGATGAACCCAAAATCCCTAAGGTGGTGCCTAGCCAACAAAGGTCCCTCTACTCCATGTAATAGATGTTAAAGACTAGGTGTGACATTTACCTTCCAAATTTTAATTCTTGTAAATTGTAATTTAATTATGTAGATCATAAATAATGTATTATCTTCAAACATATTAAACTGGGGAAAAGTAGGCATTTGTGTGTGAGTGGAGATATTATATATATTTATTGTTGGTCTCTAAGATACTTGGAATAATATTTGTGTAAAAAGATATTAATAGGGATAGATTAGAAAGGTCAAAATTAGGATTTATGAATCATCTTCCTAATTTAGTTGAAATAAAAAATATTAAATTCCCTCATAGAGTTCCTAAGACTAGGATCTTGGTCAATTTGATCTTACAATAGAATTTATGACATATATTGTAAACAGCGGAACTCTTTAAATCAAACATCGATAAAAATTTAAATAATTTCATTTATATTCAAAATACAGTCGACAATTCATTCATTTAGACATCATATAAATTCAATCAATTCCAAAACAATGACTTAAAGTCGATAACATATATTCAATATACATTTCCAGTTTAAATGCATACATGTGTCATAATACACTTCAATGATAATCATACATAAGAAGTTGTAATATAAGTTACAATTCGAGACTTAGGCATTCAACCGCCTTAAGCTCTTCAATATATAATTACAGAATACAATATAACATAAATGAAGATGACATCCTTTGATCTTCAATCCAATAGCAAATCTTCAAAATGAAGACGAGAACAAGGATTAGGCACTTTTTCCGCCCAACCTCAAAGCTTACGCTTCCTCAGAATTCTTAAATCATTCAAAGAATACCCGAACCTGCACGAATTGCTTAGCAAAAAGCAGTCGACAAGCAAGATGGAATCTAGTGTGTGCCTAGTATAACTAGTAAAACCACAAGAATTTTCATTTTTCTAATTCATTTAAGAAACAAGCAAGTTCGATACTAGGATATGGTAGAGAGTTCATTAATTCCATCTATTTCAATGGTCCTTATGTTACTTGGCCAAGTAAAATGTCATGCACGACAAATAAAGAAGTTTTGAAAAAGCAAAACTACACTCTCTAATAACCCATATTCGACACCCGTCTCGAAAGGTAACTTTCCAAAAACATGACATGCACTTTCATTTATCAAGCATGCATGGTTCCAATCTATTAAATACAATCTTTCAAAAAGAATCAAACAAAAATCTTGTTTCAAGAAAAATAGTTCATATGTTGTTCTTTTCATCGTTTTAATCCATAAATAACATTAATTTAATATTTAAATCTAGTAAATTAAATAATTGAAAATAAAGAAGGTTTATCTCTAGTATGTAAATTAAATACATATAGTAAAATAGTCATAAAAGAGCACACGTTCTTTCGTTCTTTTTTACTCATCTATTTTGTTTCCTTTGTGAACTAATCCTAATTTGTTTTGCTTCAAGTGAATCGTTTCTTTACATTTAATTGTTTTATTTTCTGTTTTCCATACTTGTAGAAAATAAATAAATAAATACTTTTTCATGAACAAAATTTAAATAAATCGTTTCAGTTTCAGTTTTGAATTTTTTGAGTTTTATTTGCTAAATTCATTGATTTTAACTTCTATTTCGAAATTACGTTTAAAAATTTAAAATGCATTTAATCAAAATATTTTATGTTTTGAATTCTTTCAAATCAAATTTAAATAACATTTTTTGTTTTAAATAAAAGTTCGTTCAATTCTAAATCTGAGTATCTCCTAAATTATAAATCAGTTGTTTCTCATTGTTTTCTAATCCAAATTTTCCTACAATTTTCTATTGTTAATTTCAATGGTTTCTAGAAAAATCATAGTTTGAATGTTGAAAATTTCTATAGAATTTGAAGTAAATAGCAATGCTTTTTAATAGTTTTTTTTTTAAATCAAAACAAGAAACTAACTATTTCATTGAATTCACTATGTTCATGTTTTTGTTTTATAATTTCTAAATAAAATCCTACCTGGTAATTCTGGAAATGGATTGTGAATTTCCTCTAATCTTTTTGTAATTCCTATCCTCTGTTCTTGATTGTTGTTCTGTTGTGTATGAAAATTCTTCTCCTAGACTATTGTTTCTACTTCTTTCTTCATGTTGCCTTTACCTCCCTGTCTCTTGTGTTTTATTTCCTTTCTTCCTTTGGGCGCACTGTATATTTCCCAACACTGTGCCCTCTACACTTTCTTCTCCCCACACCTTCTCCTCTCCTTCCCTTCCCTGCCTTACACTTATCTTCCCTATTCCCTTAAGCCACACATTTACCAGTCCTATGTTCTCTTGCATGAAAATTGGGCAGACTTGGTGGCTGTGTATGGTGAGTGGAGGATGAGGTTCTTCACACCTTGCACATGCCTTCGTTGTCTAGCCACGCCTATCTTATTACTGTTCAAGTGTGTGGAGAGTGGCGAGTGGAGGTTGAATTCACAAGGAAATGGAGACTTCTCCTGGCCATGTGGAAGAGATTAGGCAAGAATTCACCTCTTCTTGCTACTACATGGAAAATGGGGCAGTCCTCTCCAACATTCCAAATTAATCAAACAAGAAAATGAATTCAAACTCCTCTAGTGCATGGAAGGAAAGAGCAGGTTGCTAAATTTAAAAAAGAAACTTACTCCCTCTACCTCCCAAACAATAAATTTGTAGTTAAATTCAATAATCTCTATCTTTTTTTTTCTGTTCCAACCAAAAATGAATTTTTGGCTCTCCTTTCAATTTTGAAATTCTTCCCTGATTGATTCTTCTTTTCTCATGCATTGATGGAGTTATTCACAAGGAAAGATCCATAATTTTAGTGTGATCTCTAGTTCTAATTTTCAAGACTCCAAGTTCTAAATTTTGATTGTTTCCATTTGATTGAAGATATTTTTCTTCAATTTGTTTAACTGAAGTTTTAAATTCAATTTCAATTTTGCACGTGCTTTTTTTTCCGATTTGTTTTCAATAACTCAATTTAAGATCTTTGTTTAATTTCTTCATCTAAATCTTTTATCTTTCATAATTTTCAAATTAGAATTAAAAACTATTAATTTTATAACACTTTATTTATTACATTTTAATAGATTTCGTAATAAAAATCTATTCCATTAATTTCATAATAAAAGCATCATTATTTTTAAATAATAATAAAATATCTAAACAAGGAATCCAATTCATTTAACTTAAATCAATTTCCTCAAAATTAACCAAATCATTATTTTAAATCAACATATTCTTTTCACAAATTTGGAGAAATCAATTAAACTTAATTTAAAATTTGCAAACACAATAATCACAAAATGCATTAAAGTATTGACTAAGTGAGTGTGTGATATTCCATCATCCTCATAAACATCTAATGGCTAAAATGACTCTACCTGATCGTTGTTCTCGCCTTCATTCATGTCCACCTGTTCATGCGTTCACTTGTACTCAGGTTTTCATCAGCAATGACAAACCCCAAATTTAAATATAAATGCATTTCAAACCATTGCAATTGCATTTCAATTTCAATTTCAATTTCATTTCAATTTAAATTTCAATTTACTTCCATTTAAATAATAATTTAACTTCTATTTAAATAGCAATATCATGATTAATAATTGCATTTAAATAATCAATAAAACCTATACTTGACATATATAATGGGGTGATCCCACAAAGCTGGTTTACAATTTTTGAGAGGAACTGATTTTTGCTGAAATCACATATTTTTAGAAAATATAATGATTTAAGCCTTTAAAAGTTCCATTTTAAGGATTCCAATTGAAGAGATTTTGATCAAACCACCTTAGATCAAACCCCCTTGGATAGAACCTCGCTAGTTTTAAACCATACCTATAAATGAGTCTCCTTTACACTTATCAAAATGCTGATAAAAAATCACTTTTGATTTACCTTTTGGGGATCAAATGAATTCATTTAAAATTTATTTGAAATTATTATGGTAGTCCTCAAAATGAGCTATCCCATGAATATAATTTTAATATATTTTGGTTTTATTATGTATGTGTTTTTTTAGTTTTATTAAACATAGGTTTTTCACCGAAAATCAAGCTCTTTATTTTGCACATGTGGAAAAATAGAAAATTATCAAAATAATTTTTTTTTAAATATGTCCATGCTGGGTATTGATGTCCTTGATTCATTAAAAACATAAAAATTGAATTTTGTTACATATAGAAAAAGTTATGTTGTATATAGTCTGCCTATGTCTGAATTGGAATTAGTTTGACTTTGAAACTCTATTAAGGAAAAAATATTCAATAAAAAACTATGAGACCAAATTAAAGTGCTAGATATCATAGTTATAAATCTAAATTCTAAAAAATTAGAATTTTATCCTTCATAAAAAAAAAAAAGTGTTGTATATGGTGAGCGTCACTTTTTAAAAATGTTGTTTTTTGAAGAAAAAAAATAGTTTTCGTGGGAGATGGAAAAAGAAGTACAATCTTAATCCAAAAATTTTGAAAAAAATATTTTTAGAATCTATAGAAATTTTTTGATGGAACTCTAGTTTAAATCATCTTCAAATTCGTCATGGTTTAGCTGCTATAGGTGCCCGAATGTGAAGATTTAGTTAAAAATAATGATTTCAGTGTCCAGTTTGGCCAAAAATTGGAAACCACTATTGTGGGATCACCCAATGTGTAAGAGGAGTGTAGCATGTGTAAGAACATGGGAGGATTGGATTGTTGCCATGGCACATGGTTTTGGATGTCACTGAATAATTTTTTATTTCTAATTTTCCAATATATTAAAGGCATGTGATAGTGGATTGTAAGTTTCTTTGTAATTAAATTTATGATGTTAGGTTACTATTAATTGGATAGGTGAATTGTATTATTATACAACATTATCGAGAGTGATACAAGCTCATGTCTCTTTGTGGTAGATTTTTTTCCAAGGGTTTCTCCATGTATTTCTAGTCTCTATATGGTTTACATTTTATAAGTTTATGTTAAAATATATTTCCATTATTTTTATTAATCTAATTTTAATGGTTTAATTACATCAAAATTAGATGATATATATGGCTACAATATTTTTTTTCATTTACCCTCATTTACCCTAATATTTCAACATTTACTATTAAAGAATCAAATAGATTATAGAAGGTAATTCCTTTCTTTTATTGTGGTTGGATATTTTTGGGTATAATAGGAGTATTATTTTAGTGGTTTTAACTATCTATGTGTGGTTAGAGAAGACATGCAAAACACATCATGATCTAAGATTGAAACGTTTGATGGATTTGGATTCAATATTAGGAAACTAGAATTAAAGGATCTCTTATGGGAGAGATTAATTGAGAGGTATCACAATAGAATCCAAGCTTGTAGATTTTTTAGAGGAAGATTAAACAAAGAAAGTTGAAAAAATATGAGCAACCATAAAGTTGTGTCTTTGGGATTTAGTTCTTTTGGATATCTTAGATTATGTTACAAATTTTAACTTATAGAAGAGAATTGATGTCAATCTACCAAATGAGGAGTTTGATGCAAGATTTATTTTTAAATAGTATTGTAGTCTTTTAAAATTAAGGGTACTTTGAAGGAAAATATTTGAATTATTTTAATCTTAAATTTTGAGACAGACAGGGATTATTAATGTTAAGCTAGAAGAGGAGGATAAGTGTATTTTGTTCGTTTTCTCTTTTCCTACACTTTAATAAAATCTAATTGGTGTTTTCAGTGGATACACTATGAATTCCAAAATGGATGTCTTTCTTCCCACCCTTTTTTAGTGATGAAATGAGGTGGAAATATATGGATGAGGGTTCTAAGGATGAATTACATGTATGAGGTAGACCCAAGGAAAATAATGGTAGGGAAAGCAGGGATAAGGATGTTAGTGTATATATTACATTATATTGCATACACATTGGCTTTAAAAAAAATATTAGAATTTAGGAGATCATGGAGATGAGAAACAAGAACAATGAAAAAAGTTTAATATTGCATTTAGATGACCCAATGTATTAGGTAAACCGAGCGTACAAATATAAAAGGAGAAAGGCACTCATTCTCCTTCAAATGAGGATAAGACTCTTCTCTCATGGAGTGGTGGCACATTTCCTACCATAAAAGTAGCATGAGGTATCAAAAGTGAGTAAACACCTCTAAACTCCTAACTAACATTTACACCTCACATGTGCAAGTGTCATGGACGCCTAAGTAGGCTTAAAGCCTATGTGTATACAATATAATGCAGTATATACACTAACACCCCCACTTAAGCATAGCTTAGGTGGGCATGAAAGAAATGGGTCCCAACTAGAGGCCATGTTATGTACCCATGTATAATGCATTCTCTCAAAAGTGGAGTAACTAAGAAAAACCTACTAGGAAATTTAAAAACCCTCTCCAAAAAGAGAATTAGAAGGATTTAAGACCTTCTAAAAATATATCCCTTATTGACTGGAACATGATTATGAAGAACTCTTGAAGCATGTCAAAGTTGTAAACTTTGTTGATGATGAACTTGTGTTTGTTGGAATCAATGAATATCCAAGAAATATGGATCGATATGAGAGATATAAAACACTACGTGAGTAAACATATGAACAATACTCAAACAATATACACAAATTCAATCAAACTTTGTGAAGTTGAAAATACAAATAGTACTATGATTAGGTCTACTTGAATCTTAGAAAGTAATCCACTAAAATAATCCCCCATACAAGAGTAAAGGTAGAAGGTTCATGAAGCCTCCCAAAAAGAAGATTCCTCCTCTACTTCATTGAATGAAGTATTAGCATAACACATCATAGTCCCCCCTTAATGCTAAGAGAATACAAGTAGAACAATTGAAATTGGGAATGTATAAAGAATACAAAGATGTACAAAAATTGAGGAAGGGTGTATTCCAAGACACACTCACATGAGGTGAGAATCTCAAGGATCCATTGTTGTGATGGTACAACCCCCATTAGACTTTATAATTTTTTGTATCTACAAAATCTCCCAAATTCCCTCCATATGGAACACATTCAATTTTGTGGCACTTTATGTGAGTACATTTACAAGCTTATTTGCTAATGAGTTCTACAAGTTTATTTTCATGAGGTGTATTAAGATGACATAGATTAAGTTATATCTTGCAAAAATCAATAAAATCTAAAAACATAAAAATGAAACCCCCTTCTATTTGCAAGTTATTGCAAAACGAAAGAGAAAAATCCATTTTTCCAAATTCATTGGAAAAAAGAAACTTGACTCCTCTTTTACAAATTTTTAACTATGGAAAAAAATGTCCCCTCCCCCTTTAAACACTTTCCCTTTGTCAAATTCATTGCAAAATAAAAAATTGACATCGCTTTTATAATTTTTTAACTAAGACAAACAAAATTCACCTCTGCCTTTCCAATTATGACAAAATACCGCCCACTTATTTACAAGCATTAAAATGAACCAAATAGTTAACCTGAACTAATAATGGTTTTGAATAAACAATAACGATTACAATTAATACTGATATTTTTAAAAAATTAAAAAAATTATAATAATATTGGCCAACCAATTGATAAAAAAATCACCTACAATATGTGCTTGGCAAAGTGTGAGCCAACACTTGTAGATAGAGAGAGCAACCGAATGTGGCATGTGTAGCTAAAATATGGGGAAAGGGATCCCCAAAGTTTTATGTGTGTATAAAAATTAAGAATCTCAATAGGTATATTTCCTTAGGGATTTCATTAAGAAAGAGATCACAAGGTGTAAAGATTGACTTTTAACCTCAGTGGTGAGTCAGTCAAACCTAGATCCCAGCCCTTAGGATAGTAGTGATGATTTGAAACTAAAATGAAATTATTTAAAGAAAGAAAACTAATTGAACAATAAGACTTAATGCATAAAAAGTAGATTCTAGAATGTACAAAAACACAATGATAGTTTGCAAATAGATATGAGAAGGGTTTGATGGCATGTACCTACCACCAAAAGTTGTTTTTGAGACCTGCAAAGGGACTGGTTCGCCTCTTGGTGAATGGGTTTTGGTTAGGGCTTCCAAAATAAATTTTGATAGTCCTCTAATGTTGGATCTTTGCTTTTGTTTGACATAGGTCCTACTATAAGAAAGTTGGAAGTAAAATTTCCAACCTAGTTTCCATGATTTGACAACCTATAATCTACACATTCAAAAAGAGAAGAAAATGTTTTATTTGTATAGGGGTTTGCCTTGGTCAAACCCTAGTTGGGTAATTAAACCTTGATAGAAAGATAATGACAAAAATAAAAGGAAATGATGAATGAACAATGATTTCTACAACTAACCACCCTTCAATGGCTTCCATTAGATGACTGAAGTAAAACACCTCTCTCCAAGGAATTGGATCTTTCTTTGGTTGATTGATTTGGATACTTGAAATGCTTGAATGTTTTAGGATCGAAAATGCATATTAGCCTTCACAAGATGACATGAACACACATAAACTTGGACATGATGTTAGCATCTTGATTGCTCCAACAAATGACTAATAAATATGCTCTTGAATTCTCTTGAAAATAATGTTTTCTCTTGTTAAAATTGTCCTTTTATCCTTAATGAGTCTTAGATTTCAAAATGATAAAAACACTATATATTTATAGGTGTTTATCTAGTTTCCTTAAAAACTAACAAACATAACCTTATAACAAGGAATTTACATGGGATTTTGACCATAAAGTAAAAAGTAACTATTCCATAGAAATAAGACATAAAAATTTCTTCAATAAATGTGTACTATCGTAAAATTTCACCCTTTGCAATTTCACATACATTTTTGTATCCACCTTAGTGCCCATTCCCTTATTATTTATGTAGGCTCATTTTATCCCTTGCATCATCCTTTCCTCCTCTCAGGATGCTCAAGCCTCCTTTTCAGTAGCTACCTTTGCACATCAGCTTTGTATCAAACCTTGTACTTTTCTCGTTCTTGTTGCTTTGTCCTGTGATTTCTGGCCACTAGTATGTCGTGCAAATGTCCACACACCACTCTAGCATCCTATGACATTTTAACATCAAAACGGTTGTTTCTAAGTGCCTTGCCACTTGTCAGCTACTTTTATCAGTGGTAATAGCTCGAGACGCCTTGTAATAGCACGAGAAGATTCTTTTCCCTCCTATTCTCACTCTTAAATATATATCTTTCACTCTATTGTTGCTTCTGGATCTCTCCTTTCCTCTCTTGTACATTCTCGTCTTTCACTCTTGCTTGCACAACTCTCTTGCTTATTACAACAATCTCACATTCTCACATCTTTTTCAACAATCTTGGCAAGTCTCTTGGATTTTGTAGCCCTATCTTTCATTATTTCTCTCTCTTTCGCCTCCTCAAGCTTTGCAGGTGATATCTGGGTGAGTGCAGGATCATGGGGGTCCAAAAAGTGGTTGATGACTTTTTTATCCAAATTTGATGAAACAAAAAGGGTTTATAGGAAAAATTATCATCTTTCCAAAAGTATAAGATATGCCTTGTTCGGAATTAAATAGATAATTATTATTGAATTTCTACATACATTATGACTAAAGTTTTGATTGATAGGTCGATTGAAAAACATTTATAAATTTTAATGGTTAAACATTTTTTGAATCCAAAAGATGCATCACACACTATGCTTCACAAACTATAGTTTAAAAAAAGAATCAAAATTTTTTGACCAAGTTAGGCTAGTGAGACAAATGGTTTTTTAATATTTTTAAAAATTTCCACAAGAAAACTCATAACTAAATATTTACTTGCAAATAAATTACAAAAAAACATGTGTCACAGCCAAGAATGTGTCCTCTACTTAAATTGAAATATTAAGAATAAAATATTTATTTTTTCTCCCCATTAGGGTGGCCGAACAAACACCTTCTTTTTATTTTTTCTTGAAAATTTAGTACTAATGCATTGAAATTTCAAATTTTTACCAAATAGATTTACTTTTTTCTCGAAAAAGTACTAATAGCTTAGAAACTACATTCAATTTCTTACAAATTCTAGTTTTACATTTTTTCTAAATTATGTTAATAGCCTATTCAAATGTTTGTCAAGATGTGTAACTCTATTTTTCTGATTGTTCATTGCCACTTAGGGGCCTAGTTTGGACCCCCATGATCCCACAATGACCCATCTATCTACTTATCTTGTGTCTTTGAGCATATTAAGATTTCTCACATCCCTTGTCTATTTATTTTACTATCTTGTCTATCTATCTAGCTAGCTAGCTATTGTGGATGTGGAAACACCAAAATAGGGACTTGACTAAGGCAAGTCTCCATATAGCCCAAAAAATTTCCTCGGTCTTATGTGTGTAGGTATTGAGGACATTCATGTGCTGGAGACTTCATTACTTGGGTTGTTGCAAGAATTTTATTTCTTCTCCTTAGCTTTATCATTTATGTTCTACTTAGTTTGTTTTATTCTCTATCAGCTTTTCTATTCTTTGTCACTTTCTTGTGTTCTAAGAGTTCTTAGTAGTCAGGGTAGAAGTAGTCATCTTTTGTGTTTTCTATGAGATTCTCAATTTTTATTTCAAGTATGAGATGACAATTCACCTTTGGGATGCTAGCATGCCCAACTAATGTTTGTATGCTATGCTACTGTCCTTTGGCTAAAAACTCATCAATCTATCCTAAAATCATTTGTGACATATTCATTCTGATTATATAACTCTCATCACTTGAGTATTATTCCTTATTAGATAATCTAAGGTAGCTTAGGGTAGTTCGTTCCATGGGACTCTCTATGTAACCAAGAGACTCATGAGCAATGAACCCCCCTTCTCTATAAAATGAAAGTTACATTTACATAACTATTAACATGAGCAAAGAATAATAATTTCATCACTTTTTAAACTAGAAAACATAAATTTATTTTATTTTCATCATTTCCCACAAGAACGATTTCAAACATATATATCATAAAAAAATAAGGAACAAGGTCACAGATCCATATCTGGATAGTTTCTTTCGTTCTATCTCCTAAGAATCAAATAGTCATTTTCAAGAGAGAGAGCATCACCCAAGTGCTTTACCTCCAACCACGAACCAGTGTTCCCTCACACACCTTCCTAATTGGAAGTGGCCCTACCCTTCAATGAAGGAAATGGTTAAGAACCCCATAGTAATAGGCATCTAAGCTTTGGTGTTGTGCTCTACTTAACCAATACCATTAATCAACTATGGACACCTTCCAACTATGAATGACAACTCTAATTATGTTTAGTATTTGGAACACGGTGAACCAACAAGTGCATGCAAAGACTAATTTGCACCCAATTTTTCCAAAGTTATTTGTAATAAATAAAATTTCTACTTACTTGGAGCAAATCCATTTGTTCACCCATCTTACTTGACTTGGAGACTTTATCTAGCCTAAGGTTTGACAAACTGTAGAGAAAATGGCTCTACTATCATAAGGTTTATATTCGGCACACACACCCACTAAAGTGGTCAAATAGCTAGGAAGTCATAACTTCATGGATAATGTGATTCTTGCAACATTTGCAGTCTAGGCTAGTTCCTTTAAATCAAGACCTTTCAAACCCATAGGGTTTACCATTAACCTATTCTTAGGCTATTTAAACAAATAGAGATGACTCTTATGCTATCATCTTGACCTACCTATGGTCATTCAAAAATAATTGACATCATGTCACACATACATAAAAACATGTAGTTTGATCCAACTAGAGGACTACTTCCTCTCACTTAAGGATTAAGACTTCCATATACTAGTCAGAAGGTTGGGTTCATAAATTAACACAAAAGATAATGAGGATTTTTGATATGCAAAAATATCAAGTTAGTGGTCGCATCTTTCACATGTGCTCAAAACACCATAAGCTCATTTTCAAGTAGTATAACACACTATGGCTTCTTAGTTAGCACTCTTGGAGATATACACATTATAGATACCTTCAATCCAATCTTTAAACCAAATTACTAATTGCCAGATCATATACTTTTACAATGGATTTATAATACATAAATTGTATCATACTATACATATTTTGAGATTCAACATCAACAAGTTATTAATATTTTATCTCCTACAACCCAACTAAATATATTCATTGTGAAAAAAAATCATTTGTTTCTCTTTCTTTTCACATTCAAACAATCTTTTCTCAAACTTGGAAACAAGAATAATATCAGTTTAGAAATGTATAAAACATGCCTATAGTTTCTACTTTCGAATTGCGACCAATCAATACTTAAGAACTCTAACTTACAAAACTCTAATCTTCACTTCATGCTCAACTTTCCTCTTTCTTTGAAATGATTTTAGACCTCTAATATGTTGCTAAGAACTAATCTAGACTAATTTTTAGACTTTTATAAACTTGAGAACAATATGACATAGTCTCTATGCTTTTTCTATTTTGGTAACCAACCCCAATACAATGCAAAACTCTTGTTTTTATAGACAAAAGACTTAACCACCTTGCTTTCCACTATTGTCAATTTATGACATTTCACTAATGCAGAATTAAACTACCTTAATGCTAATAACTAACTTATATTAATTGACCATGATGCAAAAACCATTTTAAAACATTTAAAATCAGATTGAAAAGTCTTTATGATTATTTTTCCGACATTGAGATGGCTACAAATTAAGTAAAAGTTAATCTTCCAAATCTTGCTCAAGACCCACGTTAGAATTATGCTCTTCATTGACTCAAATAGAGTCTATTTAAATAGAAAACACTTGCCACAATGTGGCTCGAAATAATCAAATGTTGGTCGATTAAACTGTCCCTAATCTAGGCATTGGAAACTTCCTCATTAATTGCTTTTAGTTTGTTACAAAGAGCATTCAATTTGTTGCTTGTGTCACCCTTATAGAAGGTTGAAATTGACTAATCAAAGCCGAGTTAAAATCCTTCAAAACAGAAATCTACTTGCCACTATTTGGATTGAACATTACCACTAAAGTTTGCTAAAATTCTGCCTTGTAATAAGCACGTGAGGCTTCTACGAATTTTACTTGCACATGTTTTCTATATTTTAGAAAATTTAAAAATGTTCAAAATTGCAGCTATTTTTGCATAGTCTTGCGCCCCATGCATAGACTATTTCAATGTCTATTTCAAGCAATATTTGCAACCCACGTGATGGACTAATTCAAATCTTATTTAAGCTTCATTAACAGCCAACTCATGGCTATTCACCTTGCCATTAATTTGCATTTTTATTAGCTAATTTCAGCTATAATGTGGCCTCATAAATGACCTATTATTTTGGCTTTTTATGCCTCTTCACTTTGTTAAAATTATTAATTCCTATTGCCTCTTTGCAATATTTAAATAATTGAAGTACTATTTCATTATATATATTCTTGTATCTACACAAATATTTACATATATATTTATACGAAATGAGTATATTCGTATCGACTATCGATTACTATTTATTTGTGTATATATATATTCTCATTTAATTTTACGTATAAATATATACGTGTGTACATATTTATACACACCGCATATATATATTATATTCATATTTAAACGATTAAACCATATAATCATAATGCATTCTCACATACCAAGATATGTACACTATCATTTCCATATATGAATATCATCATGACAATATCAATACTAAATCGACTTTGATAATATATATATATAACCCTTTCAATTTCACACTTATTTGGGCCCGTCTTGCTTTACTTATGCTTCTTTATGGCTTAATTAGGTCCTATTTTGCATCCACAAGCATAATAAACTATATATTTTTATGGCAAATCCTGAAAAACCTCAAAAGATAAATTATCATTTAATGTTTCTATTTGTGTGTCCATGATTTGTGGATTGGGACTAAAACACCACCTAGGGCGTCTTTGTCCTCCATGGGTCTTCGGACCCTGATTTTGAAACCTCTCAATTAGGTCCCTTTTTAAAGTATGTGCCTTGAGATTTGAGCCTTGGGACTAAGGCAACACCTAGGGTGTCTTAGTCCTCCTAGGCTTATTTTTGGGGTCCAATTTGAAATTCGGGCAAGATTTAGCCTCCTTTATTTAATAATTTCATATGTCAGCTTGGTGTGGTGTAATTTCATGATATTAAGTATAGATAAGTATAAATACAAGGTTCCCTCACTCATTTTCATCTAAGCAAGTTGTGAGAGCATCTACTCTAGCAAAACTAAGTCCACAAGTGCATTCAAGAGCAATTCATCAAGTATTTGAAGCCATCATCAAGATTCAAACATCATGTCAAGGATCTAATGCACCAATTCATGTTGAGCCAAGATTGTGGATGTAGCATTGAAGATCTGTTTACAACCATTGTTCACATCAAATTCAAGGATCCAAGATCTACATTCTTCATGGCCACTACTTGATAGATTCCAGATTTGCTTCACAAAATATTGTCCAAGGTGATATCATTTACATTTTTCATATTTCATACTTCATTTCATTGATATCATCATTTGGTTTAATTACCTACAAGGGGTTTGACCAAGGCAAACCCCCATTCACTAACAATCAACAATTTTTTCTCATCTTGTCTATTTGTGTTTGCAGATCCAGGTTGAAGACTTGAAGATCACTTGAAGTGCAAAGTTGTCAAAGTTGCAAAGTTGTTATCTTCACAGAAACTCACCTACATGGGTGTCTTAGTCCTCCCAAGAATATCTTTCAAAGATTTTTTCAGATCCTGTTCTGACATTCAAAACTTTTTTGTTTGCCCCAAAAAAAAATGAGACTAATATGTCATCTTGGGTGTCTTATTCCCCCAAGGCATATTTTAGCAGCTTCTTTACATTTCCATAATCCTCATTGCATCTCCAAACTTCCTAGGTACACATACCCTAACTTGGTGCATATTTTCATTATTTGCATCTCTCATTTAGTTCATTTTAGGTTATTTTGCATATCACATTGTGTTTTCCAACAATTGTCTTTTCCAAGCATTTGCTTGGTGGTGAACCCCTTAAAGATGAAAATGACTGCTTCCTAGGTCCTCCTAATTGTGAATTGACTCACCTTGAGAGGTTGATAGTCAATCCAATTAGGGTTCTTAGGACATAATTGAATGACCTAGATAGAATAGGAAGACAATTCACACCCCATTTTATTTACTTTATCCTTGAGGACAAACTTTTGGCTAAATATTTTCCTCGATCCTTGAAAGACATTGCCTTGGACTAGTTTTATGCATTACCGAATACCTCAAGTTTTTCATTCAATGAACTTATTGAGGCCTTTATTAACCATTTTGAAGTGCACATAGTTCCTGAAATGACATTGGTTGATTTGATGAGATGCAAGTAAAATGAGGGTGAAAAAGTCACTAACTTTATTTCACGCTACCAATCACTTTATACCCAAATTAGTGTGAAGATTCTCGATTCCCACCTTCAAAAGATATTCATAGGAAATTTACAAAATAAGATAAGGGATAAGCTTACCATGATGAAATTTCCCTCCTTCATGCACCTATGCACTACCCTTCGAGATTATCAAAATGCTATAAGTGCTAGTGAACAAAAAGCTACCCCTACTCATCCTAAAAATTGTAAAACTTCAAACCAAAACACTTATCAGCCTTTCAAAAGACAACCTAAGAGTTTCCTTCAACTAAATTCCTCCTCTCAACCTACTCATCTCGTTGATACCCAAGTAGGCGCTATAAAGAAGAGTAATCCTTATATATTTGGGGATCTGTAAAGACAATTTACTCCCTTACCCGACACTCTTCACAACATCATGACCCAACTCTTAAACAAAAACATGCTTACTTTACCTCTCGTTAGACCCCTAGACCCTAGCAAGCCACTACCTCCGAACTTTAGACACAATGCCTATTGTGATTATCACCAACAAAAAGGCCATGATACAAAACATTGCAAGTGTCTTAAACATCTTGTGCAAGACCTCATTGATTCCAATCATATCCTAATTGGAGGTGTGAATGAAAAAGGTAATAAGTTTGTGGCTCCTCCAAACCAAAACTTGCAAATATTTACCAATCCCATGCCAACCATAATATTTCATTTGTTAAGGCTAGTCAAACTAAGCCCGATGTAATGAATGTTGACACAGATGATAAAAATATGAGAAATCAAGAACAAAATCCTATGGATGATAATGAACAGAGTCCTATGGATAGTAATGAACAAAGTCCTATTGATACAATGATATGAGTGATTGACATTGATCCTCGTAAACAACAAACCATTGACATTACTTTCTCTTCAAAAGAAACAATTAAGCATGCACTTGATGGTCCTCTTTACATAGTTGGTAGAATCAATAAAAAGACCACTCCTATGATTTTAATTGATCCTGTCTATAGAGAGAATGTGATGACAGAAGAACTCTTATATTTACATGAACTCACTCAAGATAGATATGATAAACCAAAAGCATGGATTAAAATGCATGATGGTTTTGCTCATGCTACGATGGGTTTGATCACACTCCATTTACAAGGAGGACTATAGAAATAAAATGTATCATTCTCTATTATATCCAATTCAGACCAATTTTGTGTGAAGCTAGGATACGAATGGCTTCGCGCCATGAATGTTGTCCCACCTGTTGTCTATAAGTGCTTAAATTTCCCAGTCGGTAATGAAATATTCACCGTAAACCATAGTGACTTTAAACCCTCGTCTTCCCATGGAAATTTCTCCTTAGATTATTTTGGGCTTGAACCCATGGAACCTCTAAGATAGCATGAAGACTTCCTTTTCCTATGCTACCAAAATTTCAAAGAAAAATGCATAACCAAGCTATCCCTTGAAAACTTTCCTCCACCCATGATCGAACCTCCACCCATGCTTGAACCTCCACCACCTAAAGAAATAAATTTTAAGCCTAAATCCTTCCTAGAAAACCAAGACCCATCCATGAATACACCCTTACCTGTTTCCTACAAGAGACCTAGAGAAAACCAAACAAGTCCTAATCTACCGCCTAAGAAAATTTATAAATCCAAAGAGAAAATGGTCAAACAACCTTCCATGGTTTCTTCTATTCTTCCCTCACAAGAAGAAAATGAACCTATGTTTGATCCACCCACTCCATCACAAACACAATTTGAAAATCACAATAAAAGGAACCGGGATGCTAGAGAGCATAGGTGTAGGCATCGTGCTATTGCTCGAAAGATGAATAGCGAGAACAACATTGAAATTAAAAATCCAAAATTGACAGAAGCAATAAATGATGAGCCTCCTCTCTAACTAGAGACTACAAATTCAACACAATAGGGATCCGAATCTTCTATGGATATTATCATTCATCCTCCTATTGTGGTTAACTTGGATGACGATGAGGAAACAACTCAAATCTATGATGGTGTATAATGAGTTGAATTTGTTATTTTCCTCATCCATGAGCTTAAATGATAACAACCATGATGATCCTCTTAAACCAAGCGATTCACCATGTGTTGAACCTAGTGATTCTTCTAGTACAACACTTGATGTGATCCCTCTCGCTAGTGATTTACATTCCACATATACTAAACAATACTGGGATGCATATGACCTGCTGGATGGTTGATTTGTATGTTCCTTACTAGTTTTTTTCTTTTTTCTTCTGCTTGCATGTGTGTATTGTGATCTCCCGTGATGTTTTGTTTGATGTCTCGCTCTCTTTGTGCATTCCTCTATTTGTACCTTCATTCTTATCTATCTCGTAAGCTTTTTCTTCTTCATTTATTCCTTTTACTTTTGTCTTGTGTTTCCCTTTTGGGGATGATGCAAAGGCATCGAGACACCCTATGTCTCTTCCATGTTGACCCAAAATCTTTTTCTTATTTCTTTCGCTTTTGTCTTGTGTTTTCCTTTTGTGGATGATGCAAGCCATTGAGACACCCTATGTCTCTTCCATGTTGACCCAAAAGGATTTTCTTTTCTTTTTTGCTATCTTTATGTCATTCTTCCAGTTCCGTGTGTATTTGGGGAATGATGACAGTTATGAGCTCTCTAATATCTTTGCAACAAAGATAGATATTGACCCCGAATCCATAGATCTCTTATGTGTTTCTAGGGGGAAACCCTCTCTTCCTTTTTCATATTTTGGCTACTTTAAGGTAATTTCTCATACTATGGTGTTAGAAATTTCTTTAAAGTGGGGTCATACATTGGCATTATTTTTGCATTTGTTTTTCTATGTTCCTTGATTTGATTTTCTTACTTCATACAATGTGTTTTCCTCTTTGTGGTGACATTGGGAGTAATGTCCTTCAAGAGTGTGACCTATCTTAGCATATTATATTCCCCTTAGTGGTGGTGTGACGCACTACATCCCCTAAGTGGTGAATCTTTTATCCTTTGACTGGTCCTCTCTTCGAGACGTTAGGAACAATGTCCCCTAAGAGTAAGACCTCATATGAACTAAGAAAAATCCCTTCGAGCATCCCTCTTTCTTGTTACATTTTCCTTTTTTCCTTATTAAAGTCATGGAGGTATGGCTTTGATATGGACTTCCTAGGGCTCACCTAGTGAACAAATAACTTCACTAGCCTGTGTGAGCATGCATTTTCCTCTTGTCCTTATTAAAGTCATGGAGGTATGGCTTTGATATGGACTTCTTGGGGGCTCACCTGGTGAAAAATTAGCTTCACTAGCCCATGTGAGCATGCATTTTCCTTTTGTACTTATTAAATTCATGGAGGTATGGCTTTGATATGACCCCCTAGGGATCACCTAATAAACAACTAGCCTCACTAGCTCATGTGAACATGCATTTTTGTACCTTATTAAAGTCATGGAGGTATGGCTTTGATATGGGCCCCCCTAGGGCTCACCTAGTAAAGAACTAACTTCACTAGCCCGTGTGAGCATGCATTTTCTTACCTTATTAAAGTCATGGAGGTATGACTTTGATATGATCCCTCTTGGGGCTCACCTAGTGGACAACTAGCTCCCACTAGCCCTCGTGAGCATGTGTTTTTGTCCATAGTGGACAGCGCATTCCACTTGTAAACCACTTCAAGCCTAGACTTGGTCCACCATCTTGGATGACCAATCGAAGCTTGATTTGTTGCAGTTCTTTCCATTTTGCCATTTTTTTCTTATCTTTGATGGTGTATGTTTGCGATCTGATTTTGGCTTCGTATATCATCTGCAAGTGTGTTCCTTGGTGCTTATGTTGGTTTTCCATAAGATCTTGATCCTAGGGGCTTAACAACCCTCTTGATGGTTGTCATCATATCTTACTAACATTTATACATTTGAACCCCTCTTGATTGTTTGGTTGGCTACTTTAGTGCGAGTTTGAAGCAAGTTCATCCTCTCACTAAAGTGGGGGCTTAATGTAGTGCAGTAAAATACATACCCATTCATTTTCACACTTTTTTGGGCCCATCTTGATTTATTTATGCTTCTTTATGGCTTAATTAGGTCCTATTTTGCATCCAAAATCCTAATTAACTATATATTTTTATAGGAAATCTCAACAAACCTCAAAAGATAAATGATCATTTAATGTTTTGTCTATATGTCCCTAATTTGTGGATTTGGACTAAAACACCACCTAGGGCATCTTTTTCCTCCATGGGTCTTGGGACCTTGATTTTGAAACCTCTCAATTAGGTCCCTTTTTGGAATCTATGCCCTGAGATTTGAGCCTTGGGACTAAAACACCACCTAGGGAGTCTTAGTCCTTATAGGCTTATTTTCAGAGTTTGATTTCAAATTCAGGCAAGATTTAGCCTCCTTAATTTAATGATTTCATATGTCAGCTTTTGTGGTGTAATTTCAAGATATTAAGCATAGACAAGTATAAATGCAAGGTTCCCTCACGTATTTTAATCTAAGCAAGTTGTGAGAGCATCTATTTTAGAAAAATTGAGTCCACAAGTGCATTCAGGAGCAATTCATCAAGTATTTGGAGTCATCATCAAGATTCAAGCATCATGTCAAGGGTCTAGTGTATCCATTCATGTTGTTGAGCCAAGAATGTGGATGTAACATTGAAGATCTATTTACAACCATTGTTCACATCAAATCCAAGGATCCAAGATGCACATTCTTCAGCCACTACATGGTAAATTGCAGATTTGATTCACAAGACATTATCCAAGGTGATATCATTTACATATTTCATGCTTCATTTCATTGTTTTTCTTATTACCTACAAGGGGTTTGACCAAGGCAAACTCCCATTCACTAACAATCAACAAGTTTTTCCCATCTTTTCTATTTGTGTTTGTAGATATAGGTTGAAGAGTTAAAGATCACTTAGAGTGCAAAGTTTTCAAATTTACAAAGTTGCATTGCAAAGTTGTCATCTTCATGGAAACACACCTATAGGTCAGATCCGCCTATTTTTGAACCTGAGATCCAAAAAAAATCAAGTGTAGAGCCTAGAGCTAAGGACCCCATTCAGAGTTCTCATAAATTTAGAGCAGGAATAATACACCATCTTGGGTGTCTTAGTCCTACCAAACATATCTTTCAGAGATTCTTTCAGATTCGGTTCTGACATCCAAAGATTTTGTGTTTGCCTAAAAAAATAGCAGTGGGACTAATATGCCATCCTGAGCATCTTAGTCCTCCAAGGCATATTTTGGTAGCTTCTTTACATTTCCAGAATCCTCATTGCATCTCCAAACATCCCAGGTACACATACCCTAACTTCATGTTGCATATTTTCATTATTTGCATCTCCCATTTAGCTCATTTTAGGTTATTTTGTATATTACATTGTATTTTCCAATAATTGTCTTTTCCAAGAATTTTCTTGGTGGTAAACCCCTTAAAGCTGAAAAGAACCCCGTCATAGGTCCTCCTAATTGTTAATTGACTCACCTTGAGGGGTTGATAGTCAATCCAATTAGGGTTCTTAGGACATAATTGAATGACCTAGATAGAACAGGAAGGTAATTCACACCCTTTCCATTTTATTATGGATGTTTAATACAATAATAGAAAACATAAACAACCTTATAGCCTTCTATAAGGAAACTAACTTGACTTGAGTTAGGTTTATGTAACAAAAAGACATAACTTAAGAACAACTTGTACTCAATTATGACAACATCCAAACCTGACCTATGAAAAATTCAATGAACTCATATGGCTTTACTATTTAGCTCTTATCAATACCCTTCTCTTGGGTGATACTCCCCTCATCCACTGGAGGCATGAAATCCATTCTTGAATATCCACTTGGACAACAAATCATGTAGTTAGCCATATCATTATATTGCATCCATTTAATTGCATATTCATCAATATTTCTATCAATACATAAAACCGTTATTTTTTGTATAATTCATCATAAAATTCAACTTTGCAAGCTTCATAGCCATATGAATTCACATTCCATTTAAGTTAAGGGTATGTGCAGGATCATGTTGGGCCAAAAAGTGGCGATATGTAAGTGATATAATGGCCCCAGTGGCTGACGAGTTCTTTTTACCCCAAATTGATGAGACGAAAAGGGTTTTTAAAGGAGATTCTCATCTTTTCACCAATATAAATTATGCTTTACTTTGAATTTAGTAAATTATTATTATTAATTTTCTATTTGAATTACGACTAAAGTTCTAATTGATAGGCTGATTGAAAAAAATCTATAGCTTTCAAATGGTATGACATTTTTTGAATCTGAAACATGCGTCACATTTTATGCTTCACATACTATAGGATTAAAAAAAAATTGAATTTCAGGAAGTTTTGACCAAGTTAAGGTGGTTAGACATACAATTTTTTATATGTTTTAAAATTTGTAATAAAAAATTCATAATTAATTATTTAATTGGAAAAAAATTACAAAAAAATATTAATCACATGAGGACATAAGTCCTCTACTTGTATCTAAAATCTTATAAAAAAAATTATCATTTTATTGTCATTAGGGTGGTTAGACAGACACCTACTTCTTATTTTTTCCCTGAAATTTAAGTAATACTACATTGAAATTATAAATTTTCACCAAATAGATTTTTTTCTCTTTTAAATAAAGCTAGTAGTTTAGAAACTTCAGTCAATTTTCTACAAATTCTATTGTTACATATTTTTGAAATAATATAGATAACTTATTCAAATTTTTACATCAAGTTGCCTAACTCTGATTTTCTGAATTTTTTCGCCACTTAAGGGCATATTTTTTCCATGATGATCTTGCGCATACCCTTAAAGTGAAAAATAAATGGTAATTCATGGATGGGTGTAACATATCCCCCTTAAGAATCATCATCCCCGATGATCTAAAGTATCATTACATATAAAAAACTAATTAAATTTGTTTCAAAATCTATTTTCAAATTCAAACAAAAGATGTGGAACTTTTTTCTTAGTCTCTTGATAATCTTGCTACATGCTACAATTTTCAGCTGCAGAAAATTACATCACAACACCTCTCTATTACATAAGAAAAGCCTAAACTTTTTAAGCACCTTGAGAAACTTCATCACTCTAATCAATTATGTGATTATTTCCTAGAAAATATTTATTAAGATATGAAACATGAAATACATTATACATCCTAGCAAGAACATGTGGTAGATAAATCATGTATCCAACCGGGATAGCTTCCTCAAGAACTTCGAAAGGACCTACATAGCATGGGGCTAACTTAGATTACTTCCAAAACTTGATTGCACTCTTTTGAGGTTCAATTTTCAACAAAAAAATTTCTCCTACTCAGAAATTTCTAAGTATGCATTTGACATCAACATAACTATTTTTTCTATTATTAGTGTAGACATGGAAAATATACATACACCTGATCCTGATCTTACTAACATCATTTCTTCCTAAATCACTCCCTTTACTAATTAATTTAATTAAATAATCTTTATTTGATTAAATTCGTCATATTTCTTCTCTTAATTAAATAAATCAATTTTATTTGATTAAGTCATCCTCTCCTATTAATTAAATTAATCAATCTGACTTAATTAACCCTATATCTATCTCTTAATTAAATAATTCACTTTATTTAATTAACTCTCTAAAGTCATCTCCTTAAAATTAAATAAATTAATCTTTATTTGATTTAATCTAACATCATCCTCTTTAATTAAATAAATCAATCCTTATTTAATTAAATCTAAAATCATTATTCCTCACAACATTGATTTATTTAAATCCTAAAATCTAAGTCAAAATCATCAAATCATCTAATCTCCTATTAAATTGATCAAATCATGATTAATTTAATCCCAATCACCTAAATTCTCTAGATTTTGCCTATTGCACAATAAATCAATTTATTTGATTTATTAAGTCACCAATTTCCATTCAAAAGGGCATCCTTTGTAGAGTATTCTTCCAATTCAAAAATCCATCCAAAAGGGGACGGGTACCTCCAACAAGGCATTTAATGCTTCTTACATGTCCTTAGCCTTGAGCCAAGTGGCATTAACTCCATTACTCTCTCCCTCGAAATTGCCAACTTTCAAATTCAAAATTTGAATCTAATATCATTTATTGGCTCATTTATCAAAATGTGCACAACCTTCCTTCATTCACATCTTGACGAGTGGCACTTGGCCATTGGATGTTGAATGATCCTACATTGCTCAAATCTTTCTCTTTCTTCCAATTTGAAATCTATAAATGAGAGACTCTTTCTCTCATTCATCATCCACAATTTGAATGCAAAGTTATTATCTTCACATTAGAGAAATTTCATATCATTTCTTGAGCATTTTCCATCACCACAACTAGGTTATTGCAGGTTTTCTCAAGGATTTCATCATTTTTCTTCACCATCAAGTCGATCAAATCATCAAAGCTTACAAAGGAGTTAGGAAAGGGCCAATTTCTACATATAATTGGCACTAATTCCTCCATGGGATCAAGTGTTTGCATTTTCTAAATTAGGATTTAACTTAGTTGTTTGTATTGTTCTTCATTCATTTCCTACTTTGAATATTTGTAGATAGATTTCATGGGGAATTCTTATTCTAACTTGCATATGAATCTAATTATTTGTTTGTTTTCTATGTTTGTGTAGGTCTAGGATTGGGGTTCACATTTTGGTGCTAGAAGGAGGACAAAATCGAAGATTTCAACACATCTTTTTCAAAAATTCTATGGTTTTTTGTTAACTTTTGTGTCTATAGGAAACTGCATCGCTATCAGTCTAGCGGCGCCATACATCGATGCTAGCTTTCCAGCAGTGCTATATTGAACCGCTCTAAACTCCAAACTCCACCATTGGAGTCTTCCTACCCGAAATTTCAAATTTTGAAACTCCATCGCGGGTTTCTAAACTCCAAACCTACGTCGTTGGGTCAAATAGCACTGCACTCATGCTCTTTGTCTCACTACAAAGTGCCACTGTCATAAATTAGTGGTGTTATATTGCACCGCTGGATTTTCTAAACTCCATCACACCCACTGACAACGTCATTGGGTTAGGGTAAAAATTTCAAATTTATTTAATTTTGACATGCATCTTTTAAAGTTTAACTTTTTGAACTCTTGACTTATTTGTTGTCTTTGTGTTTGCTGGTTTTAATCACTTTTTGTAGGTTAGGGCAAGGAGGAAACAAAGTTGAATGTTGCATTATGGTGTCATCACAATATATTAAGTGTTTTTCAACACTTTAGTGTTTATTCAACACTTTTAGGTAGATCATAATCTCTCTTAAAAAGGAATTGTTTACCCTCATGCTCTTAGGAAACACTAAATTTCATTTGGGACTTAAAAAGAACATTACAAATCTTCAAAACAAATTTTGCAAACAAAGGGTTAAAATGAACTTTAGGACAAACTCACTAGATTTGGTTTGAGGATTAAAAATTGAACAAGGAAAA
This sequence comes from Sequoiadendron giganteum, assembly GCA_007115665.2. NCBI lineage: Eukaryota > Viridiplantae > Streptophyta > Pinopsida > Cupressales > Cupressaceae > Sequoiadendron > Sequoiadendron giganteum. Next base: position 74,747,569 of record VCHN02000014.1, on the reverse strand, counting down.
TCTCACATTTCCTTTGGTGCTTAGAAAGAACTCATTATTGCTTTGAAGGATTTAAAATGAACATGTTTTTTTTGTCTTGTAATATTTTTTGCAAATTAATTTCAATTAAAAAGGAATATGCGCTTCTCTCACGCTTCACGATGATCTTGAGAATCAAAAGTATTTTTGGTGACATTAAGTTGCATAAAAGATTACCTCCACATTTCAATTTGGGTACTTAAAACTGAACCAATCTTGTGAGTGTGAGTGTGGCATATTGCAAGTGTTCTCCCTTTGTTTTTCAACGAAGGTCGATTGAACTATGGGATATGCTTGCTCACTTTTATTTATCTTAGCAGGCCTTCCTTGTGGGAAAAATTAATCACCCAAGGGAATGACCCAACCAAGAACATGCTAAATCCAAGCGACTTCCACCCAGGATATAAGTGTGGCTATTGGAACAAAGGCCAATATCATGAGGATTATTCTGATGAGAAGGGCAGCAATGGTCTCTCACCGCATGGATAGTCCCCCACGAATGGAATGCCCACATTAAAACCCTTGATCAGAAAAGGTCATGTCCTTTGAAGCCACCCCACATATACATGTGGTTTTCTTTAGAGATGAAAAGTATTCCATGGGAGTTTCATGGGTACTGATGCTTGGCTGACTCAAGAAGCGAGTGCACTGTAAGGGGGAGCATGTGTGGTCAAGAATCTAATCATTCGTATTGAATATGCGCAGCTGGATTTATCCAAGTGGGAACCCAACAAATATTGTCTTTTCATCCTAGGATCGTGCATGATCTTGAAATCAAAATACTTTGCTTGCTCGAAAATATTTGAAAACAACCATTCACAAGATCTTCAAAATTTGAAACCCTTTAGGAGAAGCAAATACCCTTGAACAAATTCACATGCTATTGCTTGTCCTTGGGATTCATATCCTTGGAGGCTTCTAATCATTTGGATTTCATCTCAATTTTCTTAATAAAGTCAACAATAGGTAACCTTTGCCTTGATTTCCTTGATTTCCACATAATGCATTTTGTGGGATGAAATAAAATTAGGACATTGGACATTCAGTTTGAAAAACTAAGTAAGAAGTGATTGTGGGAAAAAGAAAGTCATTAATCAAGATTAACCCTAATTGAACCTCACACATATGCTTTCAATCTTTGGTCTTATGGTTTTCCATGCGAACAGTGATCTTCTGGTTTGAAATACTCTTAGGGAAAAACATGTTCTTCAATATCTTGGTCTAGTAAACAAGTCCTCTTAGGTTCATCTAGGATCAAGTCAAACACTTCACCCATCTCAAACATCAATCAAATCCCATCTCACCAACAAACTCTTGGGGACTTTGAAAACATCATTCATGCTAGACTTCTAGGAAAAATCATAATCATCTTGTTTGACTTAACACACTTATTCAAATTATCCTCTTGTGTACAAGTTTACTCTAGGATAACATAATTTCCTAGAATTTACAAGTTCATTATCCAAAATCACCTTGTTTGACTTAACACACTTAGTCAAATTATCCTCTTATGTACAAGTTCACTCTAGGACAACACAACCTCCTAGAGTTTACAAGCTCATTATCCAAATCAATCAATCAAAATCAAATCAAAACAAGTTCTAAAGTCTGGCATTGATCCAAAGTTCCTAAAATTTTAAACACCCTTATCATTCACCCCTTTCATCCTTCATCTCATCATTGGTCCTAAACCCGTCAGAGGTCAACAAGGTAAAAACACAAGAGGAACATGGAATATAAACTTGATTCATCCATCATGAGTAATCCAATTCAACCAAACTATCCAAGCCTTACGATGCCAATTTATTTGCAAAACATGCATTTGTACAAACCATACATGGGATCATTATCTCCTACAAACCTCAATGGTATAAAAAATGTGAGTTTTCCCAATCTAAATTTTGGAACATCTTTTCCTATGGCAGATTTAAATAAAATTCAACACTTACAAATCTATCAACCAAACAATCAAGGCATGAACCTTCCCCCTTTACCAACCATCAATCAATTGAATCCAAGCAACACTCCAATCATAAATTAAAACATCATACCAAATCCTCTTGTCTTTCCATTGATATCGCAACAACAGGTGGCAACCGTTCAAGCAACCCCAACAATCAACACACCATCTACCACCCCCCAAATATCTCAAAACGTGGCCTCCCAAGGACTAAGCATATCAATCACACACTCCACCACACAAATCCCAATCATCAGTACAATGGATCCTCTCATCACAACAATCAACACTATTACTAATATGCCACCACCACCACCAAAACACAACATGACAAAATCATTCAGTACCGTGTTACAAGAGCTCAACAAGCTTCATATCAAAGAACACTTCAACAAAATAAACAAGCTACCTAGGCTGCATAAACAACCCAACAAGCATAGGCACAGGCTCAAGCTCAAGCCCAACACTAAGCTCAGCAAGCACAAGCTCAATACCAAGCACAATTACAACAGGTATTTCAAAAAGGCCTACAATAGTATCAAGCGCAACAAGAAGCAACCCAATTACTAGTCCAACAACAAGCTTTGTTGGCACAACAGAAAAAAGACCAACAACAAGCATTATTGGCATAGAAAATGTAGGCATATCAGCAAGCCCTACTCATGCAACAGATCTTGCAACAAACTCCCACCACAATTGTTGAAAATGATGATCAAGATCCTTTGACCAATGATCATGTTGAAAATGTCTCTACATCACCTAATGAGTTAGAGGACATATCTCAAGAATTTATTCCAAAACATGATCAAAATCTTTCACCAAGGTCTAGCAATGATCCTTTCTAAAACATATGGACATCCTTTGACCTCATAAAATTTGAGCAAATTCCTATACCTAATGAAGATATCCAATAACCCTTTATAAGAAATCCATTCTTTGAAATTAACCTATGTCAAGAACTTGATCCAAAGCATATCGAAAGTAATTCTGAAATCATTCGAGATCAATAATTTGTATCTCCAAGCTACTACAATGATACAATGGACACTCTCCTATCTATATGAGATGATTACATCCACATAGCACATACTCCTCCATCTACCCATGAGATGCTTCCCATGGATGGACACGTAGATGATCTTCATTTAGAACAGGATTCCTTTATTCTTGACATTATTACACACAAAGAGCAAGTTATTGATTCCTACAGTCAAACTCAGTTGTCAACATCAGGATCAGATATATGCCAAATTCAAACTAAGGACATCATGTATGAATATATCCAGTATTATCCACTCAAGGGAATAGATCAGACAGAAAAGGATATTCCAGTGTTAGCAAAGCAACAAATTGAAATAACGTCATCTGGAGTGGTCATTTATCAGAGAATGCATTCTCAACAAGACATCTCAAAATAGGGAGAATCAAAGAACAAAGATGCTACTATCATCATACTGGGGGCAACTTTGTCTCAAGCAAGCATCAACATAGGGGGTACGAAGCATCTTTATGATGAAACCAATGCCAATACCACAACCAACCACATCATGAATCTTCATCCACCCATCACCCCATCCATGAATTGGGACCAACATCAAAACAAATATTTGAATCAAAGCACGAATTACATTATCAAATAAAAAGAAGAAGCAAAGCATGAAGGAAAAATAAAATACAAGTGGATGCCAAAAAATACAAAGAAATATTATCCCTATCAAACTCCATCAATCAAAGAAACTATGGGGCAAAATGAAAAAGGGAAAATTATCCATCAAAGATGTCCACAAAGGAAAAATCAGGATTCTCAAGCAATGTACAAAGTATATCAAGTTTTTGGTCCTAATTCCATGTGCACTTTTGTATCCATCCATCATTCCTCATTTTCCCAAGTTTGGAGAGTCAAAGGTTCCAAACTATCAACCAATCCATCTTTTATTCCTAAACACACTCCACCATCCACACCTCCATTCATGATATCCAATTCTCACATTGACCATGTGTTGGCAATGACCCTTCATCACAAGGATTCAGAAGGAAATTTATCACGATCTGCGCACAAAGAAAAAGTTAACTCTGGTATCAACAAAGCAAACCAAGAATCTCAAAAGTTGCATTCAAGTGCACGTATCTTCTCAAAGCAACTTCTTCAAGAAGGATATCGATGGCACACTATGACCGAAGAAACTATATCAAGACCACTAGGTGGTTCAACATGAGCTTAAAATCTTTCACATTAAAATACAAAAAAATAAAAAAATAAAAAATAAAAAATACAAAAATCCAAAAAAAATCAAAAAAAGGATTGAAAACAGTAAAGAGAAAAAACATCCTCTAGTGAAAGCTGCTTTTGCGGCGGTTTGGGAAAGTACCATGATGAAAACCTAGCAAACAGGCATCATGTGTAGAATCAGGCATCAATGTGGACTAGTTCAATTATAGGCATCTTATCACATCCATAATAAATCCAGCATTCCATCCATCTTATCCATAAGAAATCCATTCATCCACAAACCATTTATCCAATCCATTTTCATATATCTGCATCTATCTTCCAAATTATCTTGATTTTGACTAAGTTTGGTGCACACTCTACACTTTCTTATGGTAAATATCTTGACATGGGTCATTTTCATTGATCCTATCCTACCCAACGTTTTCTGAGCAATGAAGCATTATCCAAATGGGCATCCCCTATTTGAACATCTTATCTTATTGCAAGATAATCCTTGGCATACTTTGCATGCTTACCATATCTATCCATCCATACATCTATCCAAGCACCCATCCATGGCATTCCATACATTGCTAGACATTGGGGGCAGATATTTACATCTTGCTTCATGAATAAATCTTTGATCTATATCCTCCAACTTATGTGGTGATGTGAACATTGGAAAACATGAAATCAAATTGATCAAAGCATTTGTGAGCCAAAATCTAAATCACTAGCCCGTGGCATATTTTGACAAGATGATGTTCCTTATCAAGCTCAATCTTTCATTGAACATCAATCCAAACAATCAATATCAGTCGCATCTAACTTTCACTTCAGCTTCACATCAAATCATTCAAACAACTTTTTTTTCCAAACCAAGCTTCAAAATTCTTGATCAATCAAAATCCAATCAATCTACCATCCATCTTGAAATCCTCGTGTGTCTTAACACTTTCCTTGCATTGTTGTGTATCCTCAACGATACTATCATCATTAATCCATCAATCTGATCAATCAACCTAGCTTGATTTTCAACAAAATCCCAAAATAGAACACTGATATCATATCATATCATATCCATATCCAAATCGCCAAAATCATATCAAAATCCAAAACATCCAAATCTAAAAATCATCAAAAATAGGGTCATCTTACCAAACTACGTTGTCTCTGAGCTTAAATGTAGGCAAGTTTGATCTATGATCATCCCCCGAGACATTTTAGGTCAGTCCTTTAGGTGTCCATCACAATCTGGCAATTTGTTTTCCCATCTATCTCATCATTGAGTGAAGTCTGTTGTCACTCAAACTACATGGTCTTTGTGTGTATAACGTAGCAAAGGCTAATCTATGGATCAACTCTCGAGACCCCTAGAATAGGTCTTTAAGTTAGTCTCTTGGTCATAAATCTTGAAAATACCAAAAACATCCAAATATTTGAAAAACCCCAAAATGGTGCTTCTGTCTCATCTCTCTTTCACCTGCGATAATTACCGTTCATAATAAATCAATCATCATCTTCATCCTTTGGTGAGTCAATCAGAAGCAAGTCTAGCAGGTTCAAAAGTGAACACCTAATCATCAAAATCTCAAGTCTAGGTCAATAAGTCAGCAAGTTGATCAACTCGGAATATCAATAGCTTATCATCCAAACAAAATCTCATCATCACCTAATCACATGTCCTAGGAATGTGACCTTCCTATGATGGACATCAACATCAGGCAACATCATAGTTTATCCATGGCTAGCGGTACGAAGAACATTAGCTTGTTTGTTTACTTTTCTTTGTCTTTTCTGACTTATCTTATCTTGCGCTCATTCCAAGGACCTCTCGATGATGTCTAAACAAAACAAGTTTAGAGAGAAAGGAATGGGGAAATGGTCATTATATTTTTTATTTGTTGTGCTTATTGGATATTCTTCTAAAATAACTTGGCGAATACTTGTTTTGTTAGGTACATTCTAGCAAGGTTTATGTATGTCAAGTGTGAACATGAATACTCCTATTTGATTTTCAAGTCAAATTCCATCACACTAGGTAAAATACCATCCTCGTTCTTTATACCTTGATACATCGTACCTACATGTGTTATCAAACATAAAGTAATTGGCACTTTGAAAATCCCGACTCTTGGTAAGAAAATCACCATCATCATCATTAATAATGTAGGCTTGTTGGATCTTCCTTCTTCTATCTTTACTAACATTTCTATATAAAATTGGTGTGTTGTATCAAAATATACACGAGGCTACCCATGGCCAATGACTGTCTATACATCATCAAGATTGTCTACGTTAAATATCTAATCTTTCTAAAGAATTATCTTTTGTCCTTTGATCAATAGAACCACTCCTCTCGTATTTATCGTGATCTCAATCATAAAATCAAACATTTCTACTTGATCTATCGAGGGGGAAATATACTAGCATAATCCTTCTCGTTGGGGCAGCAATGGGGCATTTGAAAAAATAGAAAACATTTTAACTTTGATCACAATAGTTTATTCTTTGAACCAATGCAACAAGTGCATTGCTTCAAAGAGGGGCAAAATGTAGACATGGAAAATATACATACACCTAATCCCGATCCTACTAACATCGTTTCTTCCTAAATCACTCCATTTACTAATTAATTTAATTAAATAATCTTTATTTGAGTAAATTCATCATATTTATTCTCTTAATTAAATAAATCAATTTTATCTTATTAAGTCATCCTTTCCTGTTAATTAAATTAATCAATCTGATTTAATTAACCCTATGTCTATCTCTTAATTAAATAATTCACTTTATTTAATTAACTATCTAAAGTCATCTCCTTAAAATTATATAAATTAATCTTTATTCAATTTAATCTAACATCATCCTCTTTAATTAAATAAATCAATCCTTATTTAATTAAATCTAAAATCATTATTCCTCACAACATTGATTTATTTAAATCCTAAAATCTAAGTCAAAATTGTCAAATCATCTAATCTCCTATTAAATTGATCAAATCCTGATTAATTTAATTCTAATCACCTAAATTCTCTAGATTTTGCCACTTGCACAATAAATCAATTTATTTGATTTATTAAGTCACCAATTTCCATTCAAAAGGGCATCTTTTGTGGAATATTCCTCCAATTCAAAAATACCTCCAGAAGGGGATGGGTACTTCCAACAAGGCATTTAATGCCTCTTACATGTCCTTAGCCTTGAGCCAACTGACATTAACTCCATTCCTCTCTCCCTCCAACTTGCCATCTTTCAAATTCAAAATTTGAATCTAATATCATATATTGGCTCATTCATCAAAATGTGCACAACCTTCCTCCATTCACATCTTGGCAAGTGGCACTTGGCCATTGGATGTTGAATGATCCCACATTGCTCAAATCTTGCTCTTTCTTCCAATTTAAAATCTATAAATGAGAGAATCTTCCTCTCATTCATCATCCATAATTTGAATGCAAAGTTATTATCTTCACATTAGATCAATTTCATATCATTTCTTGAGAAATTTCCATCACCATAGCTAGGTTATTGTAGGTTTTCTCAAGGATTTCATCATTTTCCTTCACCATCAAGTGGATCAAATCATCAAATCTTACAAAGGAGTTGGGAAAGGACCAATTTCTACACATAATTGGCACCAATTCCCCCATGGGGATCAAGTGTTTGAATTGTTTAAATTAGGATTTAACTTAGTTGTTTGTATTTCTCTTCATTCATTTCCTACTTTGAATATTTGTTTGTGGATTTCATGTGGAATTCTTATTCTAACTTGCATATGAATCTAATTATGTGTTTGTTTTCTATGTTTGTGCAGGTCTAGGATTGGGGTTCACAATTAGCTTTCACTATCCTTTTCTTGATTAAGCTGACTTGTTCCTCCATTTTTGAAAGCATTTTTAGTCTAAGGATAACCCTATCTTTTATCTTATCCTAGCTTATAAGAGATTGGCACTTTCTACTGTACCATTCTTCAAATGGAGTCATCTTAATTGTGGAATGATAGGAATTATTATATACAAATTCCACAAGCAGAAGATAATCATCCCACTTGTATTGTTGATCCATGCAATAGATACTCTCAATAGATCCTCTAACACCTATTTCACTCTCTTTGTTTAACTATATATCTCTAGATAATACACTAAACTTATGTTCAACTAAGTTCCTAGTGAGCTAAACAAGGTTTTCCAAAACCTTGAAGTCATATGTGCATCCCTAGATCTGAAATAATCTTCTCAAAAACACAATGCATTCTAAAAATTTCTTGCATGAATTTTTGGGCTATGATAGGTGCTCCATCAATAAGATTTCCTGGTATGAAATGGGCTTCCTTGTCGATTTTATCTACCACTAACGAAATTGCATTATGCATATTCATAGATATAGGTAGACCATGCACAAAATATGTACTAATGACTTGTCATTTCCATTTTATAATCTCATGATGGTATAATAGTCATGTTGGGTGTGGATCTTCTACTTTCACCCTCTAGAATTCTAGGCACTCTACTACATACCTTGCAACATACCTCTTAGGATTAACATCATGCAATAAATTTTTCACTCTGAGATGTCCCAAATAGGGTGTGAAATGAACTTCTTTCCATACCATGTTCCTTAGTTTTCCTACATTTTGAATTTTCTTTCTTCCCTTATATCTCACTAGTCCATCTGACTCAAAAATAAATCTATAATACCTTGGATCTTAGGGATTGTCCATTAGACCTTGTTTGACTTTCTCATAATATTCATCTCCTTTGGACATTTGTAATACTTGACTCTTAAAGTAATTTTGCATAAAAATCATTGAGGAGATATGTCTCCTTCGACTTAGGGCCTTTGCAACCCAATTCTCTTTGACATTGATGTAACTTATCTTAAAGTCATAATACAATATTAGCTCCAGCCACCTCATTTGACAAGCATTTAAATGAGGTTCGGTAAACAAATACTTAAAAAATGTTGATGGTCTAACCTTAGTTCAAAAGGTTTCCCCAACAGATAATGTCACCACATATGTAATGCATGAACTATGGATGCAAGCTAAAGACCATGGGATGCATAATTTTACTCATACATTTTTAGCTTCCTAGAATCATAAGAAATGACCCAACAATATCGCATAAGAACTCCACCTATCCCTTCTCCTGAGGCATCATTGATGGCTACAAACTACCCTTTTGGGTCAGGCACTTTCAAAATTGGTTTTGTAGTCAAATTCTCCTTCAATAGGTCAAATTCCTTCTAACATTTTTTCGACTGTTCAAACCTTTGGCCTTTTCTTTTCCGAGAAGTGATGGGATAAGAAATTCTCTAGGAATTGGCTACAAATTTCATGTACTATATATCCAATCCCATGAAACTACAAACTTCATGCACATTTTTAGTGTTGGCCATTTTATGATAACTTTAATTATTGCAGGGTCCATTGCAATTCCTTTCTTTGAGATTATATGACCTAGATATTGCACTTCTTTCTGAAAAAACATGCACTTAGTCAACTTCCCATACAACACGTGTTCTCTCTTAGATTCTACAAAACAAGATACAAATGTTTATAGTTCTCTTCCTCATTCTTAGAATATATCAATATGTCATTGAGGAAGACCAGAACAAACTTATCTAGACAATCTCTTAATACACTATTCATTAAGTTCATAAATATTGCAGGCACATTCAACAACCCAAATGGTAGAACTATAAACTTGTAGTGACCATATATCGTTTTGAAAGTTGTTTTGTGCATGTACTCATCCTTGAGTCTCAATTGATGACACCTTGGCCACAAGTAAATTTTTAAGAAGACTATTACTCCATGCATTTGATGAAAAAGACCATCTATACATGGCTCTGGGTACTTTTTTTTAAATGTTTCCTTATTGAGCATTTTGTAATCTATGCATAATCATAATGTATCATATTTCTTCTTGACGAAGATCATCAGTGCTTTGCAAGGTGATACACTAGATCTTATCAAACCCTTATCCAACAACTCTTCCAACTGAACTTGTAGCTCCACCAATTATGTTTTCATCATTCGGTAAGGGACCTTGGATATTGGCTCTGATCCTGATATGATACCAATTGAAAAATAAAAATCCCTTTTTAGTGGTAATCCAGGTAATTCATCTGGAAACACATCCTAAATATTCTAGAGAAAGGGACAGTTCTCCAAATCTAGTCTCTTTATCCATGGGATTTCCACCTTCTCCTAGAAATTTGTAAGACATAAAAGAATAGGTCATATTGATTAATAAACTCATTATCACCCTAAGGTTCTTCTATTTCATCCATCCTAACTGTAAAAAGTTGGCAACCTCTTTGCTTGGCTCTTTTCAATCGCATAGTGGATATCTGCCTTATTTTAACTTCTTTAGATGTTCCTTGTAGGAAAAATTTATTTCCTAGGTTATCTAGGCATTTTACTATTTTGGTGAAACATTCCACCTTGGCTCTATTCCTCCATAACCAATTAATTCCTAAGATGATGTTGTAGGACCCTAAAGGAGTTATATAAAGGTTGACTTCTATTGAAAAACTTGGAAATCAACCTTGGCCTCAAACAAGCACTAATCTATCACAGCTCTTGATTGATTGGGATATTTTACAGACCAAGAGTTTTCCATATATCCAACCCTTCTAGATATTTTATTTAACAATTGAGGGGAAACAATTTTTTTCATTACACGAATATCAATTAAAACAATAATGGGTAATCCAAATAATTTAATTAGGGTCTCAATAGGCATGATCTAGTATTTTTTTGATGGTTGTCCAAAGCTTCATGAATCCTTTGTTGGAAAGAAGCTTGTTGGGATGGAAAAGGGCTCCCTTGTGGTTGTAGACGTTGAAATTTATTTGGGAAATTGCTAGCATAATAGCCTCTGCCACATGAATAACATCCTCTTAGATGACCTTTCCTTTTTACAGACTTGCCAAAATTATCCTCGTTTCTTTTCTTGTTATTACCGTTATTCTTTCTCCTATCCCTTTCGAACTCATTTTGATTCCCATGAGAATCCCTATCACCCTTCTTGTAGTCCTACCTATCATTTATTCTCTTGAATGGATACAAGGGCTAAGACCAATTCAACTTTTTCTTGTTCTTCTACCTATGCATGGCCATGAACTTTCACATTTTCTCTTGTTTGATGGTTTTTGGGTAAACTTGGTCCATAGTGATGGGACCATGCACATCCACTTCTTCACTGATTTGAGAATTCAATCCAATTATAAAATTTCTAATCCTAAACTTTCCACTCTTTTGATATTGTTAGATATACTTCAAAAGGCAAGTGAATTTCACCCAATACTCATTTACATAGGACTCTCCTTGCCTAAGATTTTGGAAATCCATTAGCTTTTGGTCAAAGTACAATTGGGGTAACTACCTTTATCTGAAAATAGTGACAAACTAATCCCATGTTAGTCTTAAGGAACTTAGACCCAACTCTATCTTCTTATTCATCCACCATGTGGATGCTTCACTGACTAGATGGTATACTCCCTAAACTACTTTGGTTACCTCTGAGTAATTCCTTATTTCAAAATAGTTTTCCATCTTAGTAAGCTATGCCTCAACAACATCCCTACTTAGTATTCCATCAAATAATGTGGGAAAAACCTTCTTCATGTCTCTTGAATATTTTTTAACCAACTGGTCCCTCTTTTCTCCATCATACCTAAACTTAGAGAGGGTTTCCCTATGTTGACTTTCATCATTGAGGTTATTATTATTTTCATTCTTGCTTTCCATAGAGGGATCCTTTTTAGGTCTTCCTCTTACTCCTTCAATGGTGTGAATACTTTCCCTTGTTTCATGTAACAAGTACATGATGATTTGGTATAGCTTACCCTTCGAAGTTCTAGATGATTGACTATCTTCTTGGCTTTTATCTTGGTTATTTATAGGTCTTACCATCTTGATGTCCTACTTAGACCTATAGGTTCCATTTTTTTTAAAAATCGTTAGTTTTCCATCTATTGCGTCAATTAATACACAATCCAATGATTTTCACACATTCCCTTGTTCATAAATTAAATAAAAGAGATTTGACACAAAATTTTCAAAATTCCTTTATTATATAGAAAATATGGATTTACATATAATCCTTATTTATAATAGGGCTTAGTATTATGTAGCTAATTATTGAGGTCAAGAGGGGTGTATCCCTCGGACCCATGTTTAGAGATAATTACTTAAATTTTAGGTGGGGGACACACTCACAAGTGCTCTACCGACCCTTTGGGATTTTCTAGAAGAGTGTTATACTACACTTGCTTGGAATATATCTAGTTACGGAGGATTTATCTTACTCGAATGGTAGGGAATAATCAGCTATAACCTTGGCTACTTCTTTCAATTCCTTCCTTTCATGACTAATTTGTTTCATGGAATTGCTAAGAGTTTCCTCGTCCCTAAGCCATATGTCCCCATCATGGTTTTTTCCTTCTATAGTTTTAATTAGATCTTAATAATACTTCTTCACTCTAAGATATTTCTCGTTACTAGCTACTAATTTCTTGGAAATCATTTTCATCCTCTCCATTCTCGCATATGGATATCCAAACATTAGTCATTTTAATGTTGGCATTTTTAGTTATGTAGTGAGCTCATAGACCCAAACTGTGGAACCTGGTAGCTCTGATACCACATGTAACAACCACAACCTTATAACAAGGAATTTACATAGAATTTTAACCATAAAGAAAAAAGTTATATTTATTCCATAGAAATAAGACATAAAAATTTCTTCAATAAATGAAAGTCACATTTGAATAACTAATAACATGAGCAAAGAATAATAATTTCATATCACTTTTTCAAACTCAAAAGTATAAATTGTTTTTCTTTTCATCATTTTCCACAAGAACAATTTAAAATATATATATCATAAACAAATAAGCAACAAAGTCAGAGATCCATATTTGGATATGCGGTGTAGAAAATTGTATTCCTTTCTAAGAGAAAGTACAATTTCACACTTAGTTTGAACCTATTTAAGTAATTGTTCAACAAAAAACTGTGAAATCCTTTGCGGTTTTATATTTACCTTTGTGTCTATGCCTTGATTTACTAATGCTCACTGCCCTCAGAGTGCTCCACGTGGCTTCCTCGTGAATATTTTCACTTTTCTTTCGCTTCGCTTTTCGGCAATCTTCATCTGCATGCCACGTGGCTCTCTCTGGCTACTTTCTGAGTTGAGCCTGCCTTGTTCTTTCTTTTGCTTGGAGTGCTCCATGTGGCTCCCTCTCACGGCTATTTGTTCAACATATTTTTGACTTTCTGTCGGGCTCCGTCTGGGCGACACTTGGCAACTGTTGTTGCACCAGTTATCTTGGGAATGTTGCTGCCCCTTTTTGTACTCGCCTGCTGTTGTGTTTTTTTCTTTGGCATTGCATGTTCTCTCCTACTTTTGCATGGTTTTTCGTTCTATGTCATGGCCTCACTGGCATGTTTCTAGCTGTTTGATGTTCACTGTGATGGCTCGAGATGATCAGGGCCATTGGTCTCTGCTCATGGGTTGGTTTTTCTCTTGGTGCGTTTCAGGCGATGGACTGGCCAATAAATACAACCATGTTTCTTTTATTTTGGTTGTTGATTAATTTTCACAAAAAACTTCCAAGCACTGGGAAGAAAGCCTTTTGTAATAGTTTCATTTAATTCAAAGACTTCAGACTGTGCCAAATAAATTCGGCCTTCATGTTTTCAAGCATTTGTTAGAACTGTTCGTTTGTGTTGTTATCTTCTTTTTGTATGAATGCATGTTCTTCAGTTTCTATAAACTTTCATAGCTCAATGAATACAAATCATGTTTCTTCGACTCCTCTGTGTCAGAGAAAGTTATGCTTGATTATATTATGCAAATTAGAGGGTATTTTTATGTGATAAATTCTTGTGAGAAAAATAACTTAATTAACAGCATTTTAGTGGTTCGGCCCTTTGCATTTTGCACTGTGCTTTGTTGAAATTCGTCTATGATCGCAGCGCATCACCTGTAGTTTAGATTTTATAGTCTCGCTATCTTCCTAACCTTTTTCTCCCCACTGAACGAAGAGTTGGCTTCAATAAAATCCCGGAGGTCACTTAGCTAGCGCACAATGTCCCCCAATAGCTAAGTTTCCCATAAGACTGCTGCTACATGCAAAATTCTTCATCAACAGTTCTTTTTTTGGCATGCTCGATTGGACCGTGAACTAGCACGTTTGCTTGATTTTTATAAGTGTGTATGAGCCATCGGCCTATAACTAGGTCGCAGACTGCAAGAGTCCTTAGCCAGCTCATATTACCTTTAGTTTCTGTGCACCTAAGAGGTCGTCGAGGTAGCCCTTCACCTCCTCCATCTCCTCCTTCTCCACTATCGCCTAATCCACCTACACCTATGGCTACTAGAAATTATGTAGCCTAGGACTTCGACAGTCCACTAGGAGCACTTGTGCCACCTGCAGTATGGGCCCCCATACCTGCTTCCGCTCTAAAAGCTATACCTAAATATTTCGGGCATGAATCAAAGACACCAACAAAGCATCTGCAAGATGTAGCAGACATATGTCTGGTACATGGCATATCGAATGAAAATGTAGCCCTCAGATTGTTGGCCGCCTCCTTCCGAGGAAAGGCGCTAAACTGGTATAGGACTTTACAAGCTAGTACTATTGCTACTTGGGACCAGCTCGGAACCCCATTTTATGAGTGTTTCTCCAATGCTAGCGATAGATCATCACTTTACCATCAACTAGCGAACATAAAGTGAGCTCCTCATGAAGCTCTGCCCGATTTCAATGCAAGGTTTCATTTGACTTGGCAGAGGGTGCCTGTTGGCAATCGACCACCATCGGATTTGGCTTTCATGTTCTACTTAAAGTTGATTAATTCTGACATCTCCATGATGTTACAAGCTCTTGGGAGAGACACTCTACCCAATGCATATGCCTTGGATGTCACTACAGAGAATAACCTAATTTCTACTGGAAAGTTGGCACCAAAACCCATAATGCCATTGTTTCCTGAGTGCAACACTGTAGAGGTCAAATTTCCTTTCACCAATCCACCGACAGCTTCTCCCCAATCTATGTACGTCTATCCCGAAAGTGTCCCGAGCATGACCCCGATGACAGCTCCTGTGGTAGCTCCTATGCCTAATCCCATGGCTATCAAGATGAACAAGATGAGAGAACAAATGTGGGCCATGACTAATGAGTTGATCACTTTAAAGCGGTAGTAATACAGCTATCAAAATCCGGTATACTAGAGTTACCAAGGTGGAAAAGCTCCATACCAATCAAATCAGTTGCAGGATAGGTCACGTGGGAATACCTCAGCTCAACCAAGTAACCAAATAGTTCCAGTAACCCTGCCGATGCAGACCGTTCATCCAAGTTTGAATAAGGAGCTGGTGGCTAGGAAAATAACTTAGTTGAAGATGCCAATTCATGGTGCTTTCCTTGCAATGATGCACACATGCCAAGAAATTGTCCACGAAAAAATTTGCAACAACAAGTCACGGATCAACATAGTCAGGGCGGCGCATCCATTTTTGACAATCCACCATACGCCTCTCAGCAGATGGACAATGTTGTCCTTGCTACTCAAATTCAAGGGATGTCCATTCAGCAAGAATCAGACATTGTCCCAGACCAAGCTCTCTTTTCTTGGATGGAAGGAGAAGAGTCAGCATTTCTAAATGATATCATTATGGATAAATTGCCCCGAGTGCAATCGGACTACAATATGCATTCAAAGCGTAGATTCACGGGAGATTTCACAGTCTTTCCTACCAATGCATCATTGCCACTGGTGCCTAACCCAATAGCAGGCTCATCGCCTATCTCACCACAGTCTAAGACAGAAATTCCTAGCTCCCCGAGTCCACTTCCACCGAAGGTGAAGGCTCCATCAATCACTCCTGCTGTTGTTAAACTGCCGGACACACCGGCCGCAAAACCAATGATGATTGCAAAACCTAAAGAGCAAGCAATCGTGACTCACTAGTTGAAAGCACAATTCAACGTGGTGGAACAACTGAAGAAGTCATCTACCAATGCTTCTATGTGGGATGTCTTGGCTATTCCGAAGCAGAAGGTACTATTGCAAAAAGCTTTGTCTAGAGAGGAGGATGCGAAGGTTCCTACTCAATTTAATGAGAAAGTATCCAGGCCCGACCTGGATAAAGTGCTAACAATTCAACCAAAGGAGAAGCTCGAATCTAGAAAGGAAAGTAAGCCTAAACCTAAGTCTTTCTTTCTCACAATGATTATTGATGACAAGCTGTTACATAATTGTATGATCGACTCTGATGCTAGCACCACTATCATGCCAAAGCAAGTAGTTGATACTTTGGGTTTAAAATATGAGCCTCTCAATAAAGGAGTCATGCAGTTAGATGGAAATAAGGTGGATATCGTTGGGGTAATCAAGGGATTTACTATGAATTTGCTTGCCTACCCTAGTATCACTGTAAATCAGGATACCCTACTCATTGATATCCCTCCTCTATTCGGGATTTGTTTATCTTGGGAATTCACAGCAAATTTTGAAGGATATCTAGCACTGGACTGGTCGCACCTGATTCTGAGAACCAAACATGGAGCCAAGATGAAACTATTGTCAAAGACTTTGCATTCTAAACATGTTGCTGATGAGGCCCTACTCAATTTTGAAGCAGCACGCACTTCAATCTCTCAGGAAGAAAGGTTCAATGTGGAATTTCTTGAAGAAGGGGAGGCTACTAGCTCCCGGACAGAAGACGAAGAAAACTTGTTGAAAGAATTTATTGATACAGACCCTTTCAGGAATTACCATGCGACCGGCCTCAAAACCTATGTTATACATGAAGAGGGGAAAATCATGCCCAAAGTTACTAAAGAACCTGAAGGTGAAGAATCTTCGTAAATATGGACTTTATACTTTGATGGAGCCAGATGTAGAGTAGGAGCTGGAGCGGGGATTTGTGTGATATCCCCGTCTGATGAAAAGACTTTGAGGTCTTACCACTTCCAGTTTGCATGTTTGAACAATGAAGTTGAATATGAAGGTCTCATCCATGGTTTAAGCCTTGCAAAACAAATGGGTGCAAAGCAGATAAGTGTCTTAGGAGATTCAGAGCTGGTAGTCAACCAAATCCGTAGAACTTTGGCTGCAAAGAATATTCGTATGCGATCCTATCGACATAGGGTCTGGGATCTGATTGACAACTTTGAGGCATTCAAAATTCAGGCTATTCTAAGGGAAATGAGTTTCGAAGCCGATAGGATGGCAACTATCGAGGCTCAGTTCGAGCCGGCCTTTAAATTATTGAGAAATAAGCATGTGGTAAAGGTAATTGTAAGACCCGCTGCCCCAAAAAACAATCAAGATTGGAAAGTGTTTCATAGTGATGCTCATATTGCATCATTCCTCTAGTCATTTGGAGAATTTTCCGATCAGCTGCAACCGAAGATCGTCGAAGCTTACGGAGATCAAATCATCCAGCTGAAATCCAACAAGCTCCCGAGGGGCCTAGTCACTTTGGAAAGCCTATTCGATTCTGATGATGCAACGAGAGACAAAAGGAAGCTCGTGGCTGACAAAGGTGATTACACTGATTTGCATATCGAGGAAGATAGGAAGCTCAAAGTTGGGAAAGAAGTGTCACAAAAAAATAAAGATAGATTAAGACACTTCTGCGAAGAATACCCAAGCGTAGTTTCCTGGTCATATAATGATCTTAAAGGATACGATCCTGGAATCATCGAGCATACAATTGAGTTGTCAAAAGAGGTGAAACTAGTTCGTCAAAGGCAAAGACTCGTGAACCCAAAGATAGAGTCTCTCATGTCACAGGAGCTAAATAAGTTGATCGCATCCCGAATAGTGTTCCCGATCAAACACAGTACTTGGGTGTCAAACCTGGTGCCATTCTAGAAGAAAAATGGGGATATATGCCTATGCGTAGACTTTCGAGATTTAAATAAAGCATCCTTAAAGGATCATTACCCCCTACCTTCAATGGAGGTAATTCTACAGACTGTAGCTGGCTCCGAAATGTTTTCAATGCTAGATGGTTTTTCAGGCTACAACTAGATTCGGGTAAAGGAATAGGATCAACACAAGATAGCATTCACCACTAAGTGGGGGACTGATGCATATGTTAAGATTCCTTTTGGGCTCTCAAATGCCGGAGCCACTTTTTAGAGAGCCATGGACATCGCTTTTAAAGATTTGATCCATAAGATTATACTCATCTTTTTTTTTTTTACAGTATTCTCAAAATGCGCTCATGATCATTTTGATCATTTGGAGCTTATTTTCTAGAAGTGCCAAGAATTTGGGATCTCTTTAAATCCGAAGAAATGTGTGTTCAGATTTCCCCAGGGGAAGCTATTGGGATATGTTGTCTCTAACGAGGGCATTGCTATTGATCTGGAAAGAGTTGATGCGATCAGAGAAATCCCGTTACCTGTCAACAAAAATGGTGTGCAGTCTTTCCTGGGTAAGGTCAACTTTATTAGTCAATTCATTGCAGATCTTGCAGGTGTTGTTCATCCTATTACCTTAATGCTCAAGAAGGATCAGATTTTCAAATGGATGGCGGAAGCCAGAAAATCTTTTGAGCTTATAAAAGGAGCTATATCTTCCGCTCCTGTGTTGGTTAACCCTAACTTGTCAAAAGATTTTATTATGTATATTTTTGGGGGTGGCAATAGTATTGCCACGGTGCTTATGCAAAAGAATGATGAAGAGAAAATGGAGGCCCCTATTTCTTTCTACTCATGAACTTTGAAAGTATAACTTTGTAGAAAAGCAGGCCTTTGCAATTGTTAAAGGACTTAAAAAGTTCCGACATCTGATATCATACAATAAAGTGATTGTTTGTGTACCGCATCCTAGTGTGCGGGAGTATATCATGGAGGGAAAAATCACAGACAAAAGAGCTAATTGGATCACCAAGATCCTAGAATATGATATTGAAGTCAGATCGGTCAAGACTGTTAAAGGAAAAGGACTATGTGAATATCTCACGGAAAGCAGTGAAATAGTGACAGAACTTGAGGCCCCGGAACCTGTGTTTTTGAATCGAGAAGATTCTTAGGGTGTCTGGCTTGATGATATAATGAATTTCATGTAGACAAGAAGGTATCCGATCAATCTACCTTCTTTCAAGAAGCGTTTCTATCGTTTGCAAAATAGTAATTATGTTTTTCTAGAGGGTGTCCTGTCTAAAATAAATTTTAACGGCATCCTGCTAAGATGTGTGAATGATGAACAAGCCAAGAAGATATTAGATCAATACCATAATAGCCCAACCGGAGGACATTTTTCTGCAAGAACCATGGTAATTAAGATTATATGTGTTGGTTATTTTTGGCCAACACTGTTTAATGATGCATGTTCATTAATTAAGTCTTGCAAGGAATGTCAGTTCTATGTCAGAAAGAGACAAAATGTTGCTATTCCTTTAAGGCCTATAGTGGTAGAAGAACCTTTTTCTCAATGGGGTTTAGATTGTATTGAGATGATTAACCCTATCTCTTCAGTTGGACATAGATGGATATTAACAGCAATCGATTACTTTACCAGGTGGGTAGAGGTAGTGCCATTAAAAAATGCAACAAAAATGGAGATTGTTAATTTCCTTGAAGAGCTGGTGGCCAGATTTGGCCCGCCTAAAACAATCATCTATGATAATGCTAAGGCTTTTCTCGGCTCAAAGATGAGCCAGTTCGCACTAAAGTATGGAGTATTCTTGAAGACCTCCTCTAACTATTACCCTAGGGGAACAGCCTCACAGAGTCTACTAACAAAAACCTTGTAAGGTTAATAAAGAAAATAGGCTCGAAACACCAGAAAGAGTGGCATAGGAGCCTCCGGATAGCATTGTGGGCAGACCGAACCACGCCTAAGCAGATATTGAAGACATCTCCTTATGAGATGGTGTACGGGAAGGAGGCATTGCTGTCTATTGCCATGAAAATTCCCGCCCTGTAGTTGCTTAAATCCTTGGAAATTGAACAGAACAGAGCAATGGAGGTGAGGTTTTCTAAGTTACTTGAGGTGCAAGAGAAAAGAGAACACACCCTAGAAGCAATGAATAGCCACCAGCAGGTGGTAAAGAAATGGTTCGACAAAAAGGCTTCACATCAAGGGTTACAATGCGGAGATTTGGTTCTTAAATTTAATGAGCACAGAGCAAAGCCCAGACAACACAGAAAATTTGACAATCTCTGGGAAGGGTTATTCAAAATTGTCCAGTGTAAATAGTTCAACTCTTTCAAGTTGGAAGATATGGAGGATAACACCCTGAGTATTCCAGTCAATGGAATACATCTTAAGAGATTTCATTAATTCTTCCTGCGTGATGTTTTTGTGCATTGTATATATGTAATTATTCTTTCCTGCTTTAAGTTTTGGATCTTCTTAGTGCAAGAAATGATATGAAATAACAACAATGGTGCTAAATAGAAAATATTGTAAATGGGCTAAGATTTCTGAAAAGATATATATTATATCCATAGAGCCGAAGATTTACATTATATTTGGGGGGCCAGAGGCCTAGTATCAATATTTACATATGACCACTATAGAGGGGAGCTTGTAAGAGGAAAAAAAAAATTGGGACCATTTGCGTTCTCAAGTCATTAGTGGGAAACACCAGCAATCATGGCAGGAGGTGGCGCGAGATCGGTAAACACCATTCTTTCAAAATCTTCGTACCACTGAAGATTTTGGAAATGTTTGATGTAGTGCACACACAAAAGGAAGTAGCAGCCAGTGCAGACCTTGGCGCAGTGCTCCTCATAAGTCTCCAACTCGAACTCGAAAAGGAAGGGCCTGGTTGGAATAATTCCTCCGTGCAGCTACTGCAGACAAATGTTGTGGACTAACGGAATCCCATGATCAAATTGAGTCGCGCGCACAATCTGCTCCAAGCCTCCGAGGTAGCGCCGAGGGAAGACTCACTTTGTCAACTTTAATATTTTGCATTTGGAAACACTAATGTCCAGTAGTGAGGCGACAAAGTGGGAACAAATGCTAGTATTCACATGATACTGCTCCTCATACTCCATGCAGTCTTTCCCCAAGACCCACTTTATTGCCTTCACATACAACAGGTTCTTCACACCTGTCATGTGCTTTAAGCGCCTGCATCTAATTTTGCCTAGAAAGGAAGCTTGAGTCTTCTTGCAGACAAGCCTCACTGGCGTTTCCATGTTGTTTGCTTCAAGCTAGACGACGAAATTGCTAAAGAAAGAAGAGCTTACAAAGCTAGGAAGGCTAGAAGATTTTGTAATTTGCAATGCTGTAGAAGGGTCTTATTTATAGACTGGCTAGGCTTCACTAGCCAAGGAAAGCCATAATTACGACTGAGCCAAAGTGTGTCGCATTTCCTCAGATTTCAGTGTTAAAGCATACGAGGTGATGGGAATGTGCAAGTATAGCTGCAACTTGTTTTGATGAGTTGCCACATTCATAGAAATAGGCCAGGTGTCAGCACAAAGGGCTACCGTCACATCCTAATCAAGGCAAAAATGTTTTGAAAGGCTATTGGGCGATGCGCCCAGGTATGATCAATGGAATCAGTAAATGCATAAAGCCTGCAAAAATATTTTTGCAAGGTTGCCTTGGTTCGTCTTTCAAGAGAAGTCAAGCTCTGTCACACGCGAGAGGTTATCTCTTAAATGCTGGAGCAATTTGGCTAGTTGGCAATCCTTTTGCACGTATGAAAAGCAAGTGACGCATAATGGCAACTTGGTATGAATGGCTGGCACATACCCTTTTCGGCCACTTTTCTCAAAAATCAAAAAGGCAAGTTATGGCATGCAGAGAACATATTTATTACAAAAGGTTACCAAGGATTAAACAACTAAGGCATTCGTAAGAAGAAAGAAATTTTTAGAAAATTTAAGCCATTTGCGAAGGTTTGCAAAAAATTTCTTGTGAAAATGGCTGAAAATACAGAGAACCCATCACAGACCCTAGCCCCAGCAACTATAATCGAGCGAATGAAGATAGCACCCCACGTACAGCTCTACGACCAGGATTCTTATGCCACTCTAAGCATATCCACAAGGCCTTGCTGGCCTTTCACTCATCTGGTGGACCAAAAGTTATTGAATACAATCCCTCACAGAGATCAGGCAGTAGTTTTGGAGCATTAAGATAACGTCTTTGATCCTGAGTTATCTCACAATCCTAAGAGCCTTAGGGAGGCTGCATGCGAAAAAATGAAGCATATAGCAGATGAATTTAGCAAGTGTTTATGGTTCTATGGGCTTGCATAGTACATGGTTCCTTTGGTGCACCCTTGCTCAAAAATTGTGGCAGCATGCGCGACACATTTTGACCCGGACAATGGGGTAATCAGCGGTAGGGATTTCAGGGTAGTCGTTAGCCCTGAAGCTATTCAGGATATGTTGTCCGTCCCGCTTCCCTTGACCCGTGAGGTTGAGATTTTTGAAGTGGAAAGAATGCAGCAAAAGTGGGGAGAACTCACAATGGAGCCATAGTTTTATCGCTTCGAGATCAATCAGCCAACGAGTAGTTCAGCGCCACCCAAATTCCCTTTCAATCTAAAGGCTCTGAAAGGTGGGTCTTCCTCTATCACTTCTATGCTGGCACTGGTGTGTGGTCTAGACTTGGACAAGCATGTTCTTGAGTTTCAAATGTGTCTCAGCTTTATGTTGAAGAGGAATCGTGAGGCTCCGCTCCTAGATTTCGCAAGAGTTGTCAATGATGGAATTTGGTAGCAGTTGTAGGAATTTGGGGTCGGCTCTAAGTTCAGGTATTCGTCTTTCCTAGCTTACTTGATCTTGCACCAGAACTCGGATTACTTTTCGGCGCCCATGTCCCTATCTGTTTTTGATGAGGGTGGCCTAAGGAAACTAGTTTCAACATGGACCCCTGTCATGTCAAAAACCTTTGATTATTATGCATTTTTGGATTCATTCATAACCCCAACTCTAAGGGCTTTGGATAGAGTTGGCATCAACATGACCAAACGCATATTTCCCCGCAAGAAGTCCTAGTTGGGGAAGCTAGTTCCGCCCTATGACTGGTTTTTTGACGTGGATTTCACCATACTCTGCATACCAGGTTTCATCCGGGAGCCCTTCCAACTTCCCCATTTTCTTTTTGACAGAGTGTTGGCTCTGGAGGCAATGAAGCAGTTATGTATCATTGACGATGATTATTGTGGGGGAAAACACTTAACCTCCTACTTGCTACTGGCAATCATGTTTGGATCTATGTCATTGATTAAGAAGAGGACTGTAACGATTGATACCTTGGTCAGGCTGCTTTGCAAGTTGGGTCACCTCAGGTTGGTACTGATAGAAGATCCCTGGCTTTACAACCTTGGCAATAATTTATCAAGGTTTGGCATCAAAATCCAACATTCGCCTTGACCATTTTGGGACCTTCGAAGGAATGTCGAGGAGGCAAATTTAAGTAGATATGTAAGCCTTGAGTATTTTCCTACAGTGGATGGTCGACCGCCATGGCTGAATTTTTATCACATTATGGAGAAAGCCAACCCAATGCAGAATATCAACCCCTCCCTGGTAACCCAACTAAGTAAGCTCGGTTGGGCACCTGAGAAGATTCAAGCCTTCTGGGTATACAGGCAGGAGATTCAGAGAACTAGCAAGCTTCATGACGAGGTAGCCCTTGATGAAAGATTTGATGATATCTGGGAGAACGAACATCTAGACGTTGAACGTTCTCTGAACCTCTTAACATTTGTGCAACGCTATAGAAAAGAAGAGGCTCCCACAGAATTTGAGGAGGAGGTAACTCAAAATCCCCCTACCATTGTCGAAAGTCCAATGCACGAGAAGGATACTGGTAAGCAACTTGCATATGAGGAAGAGCCGCATGCACAAATATAGGATCCAGTAGGATCTTCTAAATCAACATGAAAGCGGGCAAGGACTACCAGTGGGAAGAGGTGGGACATTCTTGACCTTGATGATCCTCCGGAAGAAAAGTGACAACGAACTAGAGAAATCGGTGGGAAAGAAGAGAAGTTGATGGAAGAAGTGGTCGAAATGTCTGCTGCTCTACATGAGCCTCAGGTAACTTTTCCTCCCTCTTCTATCTCTTCTATGTCTCTGGTTTTCCATCTGTGCCAGTTCTCTCTGCCACTGGATTTCCCACGCAGTCTAGTCTTACCCCTCCTGGTTTCCCACCTTTATCATCTGCTTTCCATCCCCTGCCTGAAAAGCAATTTGGCGTAAGTACTAGGCTTGTGGGCCAACAATTTTTATCTTTGAGGCCCAGCCCTATGGTTGGTGCATCTCCATTTTTCCCTTACACCTCGTTTCCATCTCCTCTGAGTGG
The DNA here is from genome assembly GCA_007115665.2 of Sequoiadendron giganteum. Taxonomy (NCBI): domain Eukaryota; kingdom Viridiplantae; phylum Streptophyta; class Pinopsida; order Cupressales; family Cupressaceae; genus Sequoiadendron; species Sequoiadendron giganteum. Next base: position 74,723,059 of record VCHN02000014.1, on the reverse strand, counting down.
CCAATTCATTCTGCCATTCTCCCTAGTTATTATAACACAGCCTAGCAAGACTTTTGATGCGTCAAGTACGCTGTCTTTCCCGTTGGCCATTCCTCAAGAGTATCCTTTTGCTGGTGGCCTGGGTATCTTGGCCCAGGAATATTTCTCAAAAGTTGATGCAAATAAGAGTGCACGCGCCAACCAGATCAACAAAAGAAGACAGAAAGACGCAACCAGGCAGGTGGAGCCCCACTTGCAAACTGTATTCAATGAAAATCAGAATTCTTTGATGTTTGCAAAAATCACTCCCAATGTGATTAAACAAGTAGGCGAAATTTTGTCGAGTGATTATTCTATGAATGTTGTCGGGTTAGACTTGCAACATGCCCGCCCACGAGATAAAGTTGAGCTGATGAAGGAGACCCAAAAAATAGTGACCACTGATTTTCTCAAGCTCAGCCGGCAGATGAAGAAGAAGAAGGATGACCAGATAGCAGAGCTCAAAGGCAAAGTCGACATCTGGGTAAACAAGTTTAAAGCCCAGGAGAATGAAATAAGTCGCCTGGAGAAGGAAAGGAGTGCCTTCAAAATTAAGATCAAGGAGTTGCAGGATTTGAGCGTAGAGATCGTTTCGACTCTCCAGCAGGAGGTTGAGCTGAGCCGAGCAAGTGAAGAAAAACTTCACGCTGAGTCTAACTTGCTAATTGAGGGAATGAAGGAGCTCTGGCAGAGCTCCACTACTGAAATTACTGAAATGAGTGCCAATCTAGAATTGGAAATTCAAAAGACTAAGTAGGCCGAATTGGCCCTAGCAGAAAAGGAAAAGGAAGTTTTCACTCTGAGGGAGCAGATGTCTTCATTAGACAGAAGCTTGTCAGAACTAAAGGCAATTTGGAGTAGCAGAGAGGAAGAATTGGTTGCCTTAAGGACCCAACCCCTTGCGCACCGGATGAGCTCGTTGGAAATTTCCAAGGAATTGTATGCATCATACTAGGACAAGGTGAAGGCATTGTGCCTTACTCTTCAACCCACCTTGAAATTTAAGGTGCAAGAGGCTAGCCTTTGCAGAACAGTGACTGAATCAATACAGGAGGTTCATGAGTTAACTTCTGACAAGGTTTCGGAGGCTAGCATTTTATTGGGTAAGTTGTATACTGCTTTAGATGAGGCATTGAGTCGCGTGGGGATCAATGACCGAACAATGATGGCTATGGGCACAAGTAGCCTCATCTCCATGCACAAGGCCATTCAACAGGTGGCAGAATGCAGGTCTCGGTTGAACCAAGTTACCAGCCACATGTGGGCAAAGTTTTCCCGGTTGACTCAGAGGGGCCTCCCTTCACCCTTCATTGCGGATCAGGCGGTAGTGGGTGTGGAGCATATTGTTGCAATGATCGAAGAGAAGAAGTAGGACCTTTTTGCCTTCCAATATTTTGATCAACCTCCGATCGCCAAGGAAATTGAGGGGATTGTGCATCAGTTGGCACAGCTCTTCTTCCAATTGGATTCGAAACAAAGGTTTCAGGAGGATTTCCCTTCAAAGCAATTATCGATCTTAGGCTAGCTCATGAACATCTGTGAGCTCTCTCCACACCGTCGAATGAAGTATGGTCCAGTTTGTAGGCCGCCCTCTCGAGGTTGTGAGCATGTTTGATGCTAAACCAAAGTTTCTGGGGTTCTCCATTCCATGAGCGAAATGCCCCTATGAGTCACCAAACTATTCAACAAAAAACTGCCAAAGCCTTTATGGTTTTATATTTACCTTTACAGCTACGCCTTGATTTACTAATGCTCACTGCCCTCGCAGTGCTCCACGTTGCTTCCTTGCGAAGCTTTTCACTTTTCTTTTGCTTCGCTTTTTGGCAGCCTCCGTCTGCATGCCACGTGGCTCTCTCTGGTTGCTTTCCAAGTTGGGCCCACCTTGTTCTTTCTTTTGCTCAAAGTGCTCCACATGGCTCCCTCTCGCGGCTTTCTGTTGAGCATCTTTTCGACTTTCTATCGAGCTCCGTCTAGGTGACATGTGGCGACTATTGCTGCCCCTTTTTGTACCTGCCTACTGCCGCATTTTTTGCTTTGGCGTCGCATGTTCTCTCCTGCTACTGCATGGTTTTTCGTTCAATGTTGTGGCTTAGCTAACATGTTTCTAGCAGTTTGATGTTCATTGTGACGACTCGAGATGATCTGGGTTGTCGGTCTCTACTCGTGGGTTGGTTTTTCTCTTGGTGCATTTCAGGCAATGGACTGGCCAATAAATACGGCCATGTTTCTTTTATTTTTGTTGTTGATTAAGTTTTACAAAAAACTCCCAAGCACTGGGAAGAAAGCCTTTTGTAATAGTTTCATTTAATTTGAAGACTTCGGACTGTGCCAAATAAATTCAGCCTTTCTATTTTCAAGCATTTTTTAAAACTACTGGTCTGTGTTGTTATCTTCTTTTCACGCTCTGTTGAAATTCATCTATGATCTCGGCGCATCGCTTGTAGTGTAATTTTTACAGTCTTTCTATCTTCCTAACCTTTTTCTCCCCACTGAACGAAGAGCCAGCTTCGATAAAATCTCGGAGGTCACTTAGCTAGCATACAATATCCCCCAATAGCTAAGTTTCCCATAAGACTGTTGTTACATTCAAAATTCTACGTCAATAGTAACCTTTCATTTATGCATTTTTAAACCTCATTAATGGGCCCCTAATACCCTTTATTATGCATCCCAAGGCCTATTTTATATATGTCCCAACACTATAACCTGCATTGAATAAATGTTATCAATAAACTTAATGCCTTGAGATAAATTAGATCCTGAGATTTTAGGCTAGGACCCATTCCCCCATGGGTGAATGGGTCCCCTTTAAGTTCACAATTTTAAATTTACAAATATTTTTGGGGGCAGTTTAAGGTCCTAAATTAAAATTCTTAGTGTTGGCTTTCACAATCTAATAAATAATAAATTAGAAAGTAATCTTATAAAGCTAATTATTTCAATCATTTTTCACTAGACAAGTAAGAGATTCACATGAGATTACAAGGATTTACATTCAAGAGCAAGGATAATTCAATCAAGCATTCAAAGTTGAAGTCTTGGAGCAACATCCTATTTCTTTTTGTAGGTCTTCAAGCTCACCTTTCTAGGAAGATCAAGCATTGTCAAGGATTGATGATAGATGCCTATGAAGGATCATGGTGGATTCTAGGTTTTGGGAGATGCACCAAGCCATTCAACCAAGCCTAATGACTTGTTTCCTAAGTGATTCCATCTTCTATTATCATTCCACTTTCTACTTAAAGGAAGGTATATTCAAATTTGTGATCTATTAGGGTTATTTGATATCTCCCAAAGTAGGTTTGTGTCACTATTCAATGTTTCATTGAGGAATCCTATTCTAACACATTTGAGTAGGGTTTATTTTCATTTAACCTCTTGTAATCTTAGACACACTTAAGATTAGGGCTTTCATACACTTTCATGTTTCAAATCTCTTTTTTTCATCAAGGTTTAATTACCAAACTAGGGGTTTGACTGAGGCAAACCCCCATCCACCACCACAAAAAAAAATTGTTTTGTAGATTTGTTATAGATTCAAATTTGAGATTGAAGGTTCAGAGTTACAAAAAAGAAGTCTAGGTTTCATAGGTTTCAGAATTAGATATCATATTCAAATTTTTTCTAGAATATGACACCTGGACCCATTTTCCCATGGGTGAATGAGTCCCTAACAAGCTTGTAGAAATAAAATTTTATAACAAGTGCACAATGTTACCCATTTTCTAGATTTTCCAAAAAATTTGTTGTTTCTCTCAGTTTTATGCTTAATCTTCAAAATCCAAGTGTTAGATTGCATTTGTGAGTTGATTTTCTATTTTTATTTTTTCTCCCCAAAGTGATGTTTGGCCTTGACCCTTGTCCTTCAAGCATAAGGAAATATAAAGTTTCTCACATTAGGTTGATTCACCTAAGGGTTGATAATCAATTCATCACGAGGATCTCCTTTGCTAATGAATGTAGGAAGATGGGGTCTATTTTGACCCTTTGGACTTACCTTTCTATTTTGAGAAACCCTATTTTTCTTCATTTCAAGATACTTTCTTTCTTTTTGTCTCTCAAGACTCAACAAGTTATTTACAAGAGAGAGAATCACCCACGTGGTTTACCTCCAACCATAGACCAGTGGTTCCCCACACACCTTCCTAAATGGAAGTAGCCCTACCCTTCAACGAAGGAAATGGTTAAGAACCCATATTAATAGGTATCTGAGCTCTGGTGTTGTACTCTACTTAACCAATGTACCGTCAATAAAATATGGAGACCTTCCAACTATGAATGCCAACTATGATTGTGTAAAGTATCGAGAACACAATGAACCAACAAGTGCATGCAGAGACTAATTCACCCAATTTGGCCAAAGTTATTTGTAATAAATATTATTGCTACTTGGAGTGAAATCATTTGTTCACCTACCCTACTCAACTTGAAAAATTTATCTGACCTAAAGCTTGACATAATGTAGACCAATTGGCTCTAGCATCATAATATTTATACTCAATACACATACCCAATAAAGTGGCCAAATAGCTAGGAAGTTATAACTTCACGGACAATGTAATTCTCCTATGTTGTATGATTCCTACAATATCTAGGGTCTAGGGTACTAGATCTAAATCAACCATGTTCAAACCCATAGGTTTAACCATTCACCTATTCTTAAGTTATTTAAACATATATAGATGACTCTTATGCCATCATCTTCACCTACCTATGGTCAGTAAAATATTATTGACATCATGTCACACATACATAGAAACAACATAGTTTGAGACAACGAGAAGATTACTTCCTCTTACTCAAGAATTCAGACTTTCATATAGGTATGTGCAGGATCATCATGGAAAAAACATGCCCTCAAGTGGCAATGAAAATTCAAAAAATCAGAGTTAAGCAACTTGACGTAAGAATTTGAATAAGTTATCTATATTATTTCAAAAATATGTAAGAATAGAATCTGTAGAAAATTGAATGTAGTTTCTAAACTACTAGGATTATTTTTTTTACATATATATTTGGTGAAAATTATAAATTTCAATGCAGTAGTACTTAAATTTGAGGGGAAAAATAAGAAGTGGGTGTATTTCTGACCACCCTAACCATTATAAAATGATAATATCTTTTTATAATATTTTTGATATAAGTAGAGGACTCATGTCCCGATGTGATGCATATTTGTTTGTAATTTTTTTCCAAGTAAATAATTAATTATGATTTTTTTATTACAACTTTTAAAAAATATAAAAACTTGTATGTCTGACCACCTTAACTTGGTCAAAACTTCATGAAATTCAAATTTTTTTAAAATTCTATAGTATGTGAAGCATAGAATGTGACACATGTTTTGGATTCAAAAAAAGTGATACTATTTGAAAGCTATAGATTTTTTTAAATTAGCCTATCAATGAGGACTTTAGTCGTAATTCAAATAGAAAATCAATAATAATTATTTATTAAATTCAAACTAAAGTATAATTTATACTGGTGGAAATATGAGAATCTCCTTTAAAAACCCTTTTCGTTTCATGAATTTTGAGTAAAAAAAAAGTCGTCAGCCACATGGGCCATCATATCACTTACATATCACCACTTTTTGGCCCATCATGATCCTGCACATACCCATATACCAGTTGTAAGTTTGGGTTTATAAAACAATAAAAAATATAATGGGTTTCTCCAATAAGCAATAATATCAAGTTAGTGAGCATCTGTCACACGTGCTCAAAACCCTATAAGCTCATATTCAACTAGTATAATGCACTATAGCTTCTAATTTACAACTCTTGAAGATATACACATTATAGATACTTTAAGTCTAATATTTAAACCATATTACTGATTTCCAACTCATAAGCTTTTAGTATGTATTTATAATACATAAATAGTATCATATTGTACATATTTTCATATTCAACATAAACAAGTTATTAAAATTTCATCTCTTATAACCACCTAAATATATTCATTCACAAAACATTCCTTTGTTTCTCTTTCTTTTCACATTCCAACAATATTTCCTCGAACATGGAAACAAGAATAAAATCATTTTAAAAATGTATAAAAAATTCCTCTAGTTTATACTTTTGAATTGCTACCAATTGCTCCTTGAGAACTTTGGCTTCCAAAACTCTAATACTCACTTCTTTCTCATCTTTCTTCTTGCTTTTAAATTATTTTAAGACCTTTAATATGCTGCTAAAAACTAATCTCTATGCCATTTCTATTCTTGTACACAACCCCAATATAGTGCAAAGCTCTTGTTTTTATAGAAAAAAGACTCAACCACCTTGCTTTCCATTATTGTTAATTTATGGCACCTCGCTAATGCAGAATTAAACTACCATGATGCTAATAACTAGCTTCTATTAATTAAACATGATGAAAAAATGGTTTTCAAACATTTAAAATCAAATTGAATAGTCTTTATGATTTTTTGCCTAGTTTGAGATGGCTATAAATTAAGTAAAAATTAGCCTTCCAAAGCCTACTCAAAACCCATGTTAGAATTATGTTTTTCATTGAATCAAATAGTGTCTATTGAAATACCAAACGCTTGCCACAATGTGGTTGGAAATTATCAAAAGTTGGTCGATTAAACTGCCCCTTATCTAGTCGTTGGAAACTTCCTCAATAACTACTTTTAGTTTGTTGCAAAGAGGATTCAATTTGCTATTATATATAAGTAAATTTCTACATACTTATATATTTATATGAAATGAGTGTATATGTACATCGACTATAATCAATTACTATTGAGTCATGTATATACATGCTCATTTACTTTTATGTATAAATGTATACGTGTGTACATATATATATATATATATATATATATATATAATTTGTATTTAAACAATTAAAAAACATAATCATGCAAAGATATATACACTATCACTTCCATATATGAATATCATTATGGAAATATCAATACTAAATCCACTTTGACAATAATGATATATAGTATATATATATTCAATATGTTAATAAAAAACATCAATAACTATATAGCCTTCTATAAGGAAGCTAACTTGGCTTGACTTAGGTTTACGTAACAAAAAGACATAACTTAAGAACAACTTACTCAATTATGAAAACATCCGAACTAGACCTATGCACAATTCAATGAACTTAGATGGCTTTACTATTCAGCTCTTATCCATACACTTCTCTCAGGTGATACTCCCCCTCATCCATTGGAGGTGTGAAATCTATTCTTGAATATCCACTTGGAAAACAAAACACGTAGTTAGCCATATCATTATATTGCACCCATTTCATTGCATATTCATCAATATTTCTATTCAATACATAAAACAATTTATTTTCATATAATTGATCATAATATTTTACTTGTCAAGCTTTCTAGTCACATAAATTCACATTGCATTTGAGATTTTTAGTGAAAATTAAATAGTAATTTACAGATGGGGTGTAACATATATTAGATTCCAAAAGTTGACACTTAGATTTAGAATTTGAATCATTAAAATTCCACCAAAAAAAAAAATTAAATGGGTCTTGGCACTTAAAGTGGGCCCATTTTCCCATGGATCCTAGCCTATAAGTCTAGGACACATATATTCTATGGTGATTTAATTATTGATTACATTCATCTAATGTTGGTTCTCCTTTCGAAAAGAAGGAAAAATAAGGCTTTGGAATGCCTAATTTGGAAAATTAGAATCTTATTTAAGTCCAATAAATTAAGGGACCTAAACATAGTGCGAAATTGTAAAGGTATACAATTTCCTACAATAGAGTAGTATTAGGTTATTGGAAGTCACTCGATGACTATGTAAAAGGCAAAGAGGTCATACAAGAGTTTGCAAAGAAATTGAATTTTATTGTGGATTGTAGGAAAGCCATTGGAAAATCCTAACAGGAGTGTCTATGACCTATGTGGGTAGTTATGTGATTGTTTCTATGAGGACTTGAAACATGAGGAGTCAAAAATCTTCCAAAGAAGGTGCTTGATATATATAAAGGACGCTACTCCCATAATAGATATTGAATGTCCATATAGATCAAAGATTAAATAGCCACACACAAAGTGAAATACCATGCAAATAGGGATAAAATTCCAAAGAGACAAAATCACACCACAAATTCAAACATTGGGTCAATTGAATGCCTCCAGTCTAACATTTTTCTCTACGCATTGCTCCCTTCTCCTTCATATTTGGTTGTGGCACCTAAGGGTAGTAGATAGACGTGATATAGTCATAGATAGATGTTCCTCTAAGCTAATGTGTGAGGCTATGAATATAGGCCATTTTTTTCTTTTAATAGAGGCCAATCACAACTATCAATACTAGCTATCAATCATGCCTTGTAGCACATCAATCTCACTCAATCCGTGCAACCTTTTCAAATTAAGGCTCACCTTGTAAATGAGGATGTTGTGCAAGGATTTCGTGCCCTTTTTAAATCTCAATACACCTTCCAAACTGATATCATTTCAAGCTTCCACTACTAGATTGAATAAAATCGTAACCTCCAATGAGATATCAACCTACAAAAGATGAATCGGGGCCTACAAATTGAAACACGTAGACTACCCCTAAATCAAATCTCCTTGCGCAAAGCTACCAAAAAATGTAAAATTTCATAGTTATGAGGGATTGTAGAGATATCACAAATATTGGAGTACACAGAGATTTCAAAATGCTAGCTACAATGGTGTCACGATGAGACTACTATGAGATGTGCAAGTCGACTCCAAACAATGCCTAAGAATGCTCTTACAAATGCCTAACCATGTTCCCACACTTGAATCTAGTAAAATAGAATGAAATTTTCTCATTGTATAGATTGTATTACATCCCCCTAAGCTCTGATACCATATATGAATCAGGAGATTATGGAGATAAAAATAAGCACAAGTAAACAATATCAAATATTGTATTTAGTTGACCTAATTTATAATGAGTATAAATACTTGCATATATAGGCAAGGAGATGAAGGTAGTCATGTGAAACACAATGACAGACTAACCCTTCAAAGATTGAACACTTGTTAACTCACATGAGATGTTTTCTAGTGAGTGCAAAATAACTATGCAAGAGGTGTAGAGGCGTCTCACAAAGTGAGAACACTTGTCTCAACCACATGAGGTGATACAAACCTCTAGAATTCCTCTAAGTGAGCTTAAGTTTAGTGTGAATAGAAATCTACTAAGTAGGCTAATAGCTAACTAGTTTTACAACACCTCTTTTAACACTAACAAAGGAGAGGTACAAATAAAAAGGATAGTCTAAATCCCTCAGTAAGAATATAGTTAAATGACGAGGAATGTAAGAACCCAAAATATTATTCCAAAGTTTCTTCTAATTAAAAATACTCCATCAATAAAACTAATACTTTATTCATTTCATCTAATATTGTGAATGATGACTTATGGTTGGTTGATTCAGGTGCCTCATTTTATATGACTCCTCATAAGGAATTGTTTTATTCATATATGATGGAGATGATTTTTTCCATAGTGACAATAGTTTGCATTATATTATTGATAAAGGGAAGGTAAAAATTATTTTTAATGATGGGAGAGTTAGAACTCTCATAGACATGTTGTACATTAATGGATTAGAGAAATTTAATTTAATTTTTTAAAATAATGATTTTTGATTGCATGGAACATTTGATAGTAGCATAAATATATATTGGTTAGAGGAAATATTGTGATAACTAAGGAACCCCAATGTGGAAATTTATTTAAGTTTGATGCATCTATTTATTGTAATATATAACTACAATCTTATATTTATGTATATTGTCGAACCACAAGATGGGTCACATTGGTAAAAATTGGATTAATACGCTTGTTGATAAAAAAAAATCTAATTATTCTATTGATTTTAATTTTTGTCAGGATTGCGTATTTGGTAAACAAAGTAGGGTAAGTCAAATTCTATTAGAATTAGAGAAAAATGATTAATGTATGCAGTTCAAGTAGTTGTGCATTTGATCCTATAAATATTGGTTCAATTGAAAAATCTCATTAATATGCTTCCCTTATTGATGATTATTGACACTATCTTGGATTTATTTTTAGTGCATAAATTTAAACATTTAAGCAAGTTTAAGGATTTAGTTTTTTGTGGAAAATTAGATGGATCAAGAAATAAAAGTATTAAGGATAGATAATCAAGGCGGATCTTCCTCTAGATAAATTGATTAATTTTGTAGACATGAAAATACTTTGATGTGGAAAATAACTCTACATACTACACAAAAAAATGGTACCATAGAGAGGATAAACATGGCATAATGAATAAAGTTAGAAACATGTTAAGTAGCGCTCTATTAGATTAGTATTTCAAGCCGAGGTTGTAAGTAGTACTTATTATTTGATTAATAGATTTCCATGTTCTACTTTGATTGATGAAATACCGTTCAAAGAGTGTATGGGTAAAAAGCTCTTAGTTTTGCATATTGGAATATTTTCCCATATGAGGTTTTTATCCATATGGCTAAATATAAATATTCTAAGTTGGATTTTAAAGCTACAAATGTATTTAATTTCCTATATTTAGTTGAAGATGCTCCCCCTCTCTCTCTCTTGTTTTCTATTTATATACTTATTATCTAATTATATTTATTTTATAAATAAAATATATAATATATTTAATATAATGTAAATTATTAATTATATTTTAATAAATTATTATATTAGATCTTATTATGTAACTGTAATGTCATAAAATTGCACCCCTTGCAATTCCACATACACTCTTGCATTTACTTTAGTGTCCACTCCCCTAGCATTTGTGTAGGATCATTTCAGCCCTTACATCAACCTTCTTCCCTCTCAAGATGCCCAGGACACCTTTTTAGTAGCTACCTTCACGCATCAGCTTTGCATGATAAAACCTTGTACTTTTCCCATTCTCATCATTTTGTAGCTTGATGTGTTTGGACAATAGTGTGCCGCATGAACATTTGTGTGCAGCACTAGCATCCCGCGATGTTTCAATGTTCAAACTACCATTTCCAAGCATGTTTACCACTTGTCAACCCCTTTTGTCGATGGTAATGGCCCGGGATACCTTGTAATGGCTCAAGAAGCTTCCTTTCCTTCTTCTCCTCTCCTTAAATGTGATCTTTTCAATTCATTTTGTAGATTCTCCTTCTTGTCTCCTCTCTCAAACATTCTCCATTCTTGCTCATGCTTGTACAACTCTCTTATTTGTTACAACAGCCTCAAGAACTCTCACATTTTTATAACACTCTAAATTTCTCTCTTGGCTATCACAGTTTTGCCTCTCTCTTTGGCTTCCTTAAGCCTTGCAGCTAACATATCCCTTATCTTATACTTGCAATCATCTTGAGATTTCTCACATTCCCTACCACTTCCATCTTTAATTTGTGATACGGTTTCTCCTCTTTGAGTGGGGATTTCTTTTATCACCTCATATTTGCTCACTTTGTTCACTCTATCTGTTTGGCTATCCATGGAGGTGGGAACACCAAAACGGGGATTTAACTGAGGCAAACCCATATACATCCCCAACATTTTCTCTCAATCTTACACATGAAGGTATTGAATATATTCATGTGCTAGAGGATTCATTACCTAGCTTGTTGTGAGAATTTTTTTATCTTTTATTCTCTTACTTTATCATTTATACTTCACTTCATTTTAATTTTGTTACGTTTTGTTACCTTCTCGCATTATGTAAGTTCTCAGTAATTATATTGCTAGAAGTTGCATTGCTGTTTTCTATGATATTCTCACTTTCTAGTCCGTACGAGATGCCAGAGTGCCTCTATGACTCTAGTGTGTCATGTTGTTCTCCTTATTCTGTGTTGTCATCTTTCGGCTGAGAGCTTGACAGTTTGTCTGAAAAAACTTTGTGATTTGATTTTTCTAATTCTGAAACTCTTGTGTTGTCTATTAAGGTAGTTTAGGAAATTTTTCCCCTTGGGATCTCTTGAGAATAAAAATACTCATGAGTAGCAAATCGCTCTTCTCTAAAACAAATTTATGTAAAAAACTATAAATCACAGAGATGGGTTAACCAAGCACAAAGCTCAGAAATTTGCACAAAATCAACTAGTTAATTAGATGAAAGAAATGTACACAAATAGGAAAGTGTTTGAGCACCCAATCTCCATGAAATGAGGATAGGACTCCTCATTCATGGAGTGGTGGAAATTTTTCTCACACCATTGTAGCATGAGGTGTCAAAAAGTTCGCCAACACCTCAATAGATCTCCTAACTAATTTGACACATTGCATGTCCAAGTGTCATGTACATAATAAACACCTAAGTAGGCTTAAAAGCCTATGTGTAAAACAATAATTATAGTAACACCCCTCCCCTTAACTATAGCTTAGTTGGGCACAAAAGTAATGGGTCCTGGCTACTAGCCTGGTAAGGTACCCATGTATAATAAAAATTCTCGTAAATATGGAGAAAGATAGAAAACCCAATGGGAAAACACTATCCTCCAAAAATAGAGAAATAAAAGACACTTTTGTATCACCAAAAAGTGTAGCCTTGACACTTTTCACTCATTTGGACCCTTTCCACTAGATTTTTGACCTCTTTTTACCCTCTTTCCAAGCTTTGTGCCAAAGTTTTGTAAGGTGTTGTAAGAAATTTTCACACTTTCCTAGGTTTATCATCACTAAATCAACCCTTTCTTATGGCATAATGACCCCTTAATGCACTTATAACCCTTATTTTAGTGTGTTTTATGAGACAATCTTGACAAATAACATTAACCACATGATAATCCCCAACAAATAATCAAATTTTCCCAAGTCGACTAGGTCGCCCCCTTGGGTGACCTAGTCCCATGTGGCTTAAAAATTCAAATTTAACTTAATTTCTTTCCGAATTTTGTCTGTCAAACCCTAAGGTCAGCCTATTTGGTGTTATTTCAGGGAAATTAGGGCACAGCTTGTATAAATAAGGGTTTTTCTTCTCATTTTGACCCCTAACAACCCTAATTCTTCCATTCATTCACTCTCCTTTCTCCTACTCATCACTCTTCTCCAGCAAGCTAGGGTTTGCATCCTAGGTCATGAAGGCATCCTTTGTTGAAGCATTTAAGGGTTGGATTGTTGCAGCAACTCAAGGTCTATCTCCATGGAAAGGTACTAAGTCTATTGCTTCACATTTCATGGTTTCTTATTTCATTTCTTCATTTGATTTGATTATCTAAAAGAGGTTTGACCAAGGCAAACCCCCAATCCCTAACAATCAACATTTATTTATCTTTTTGTGTGATCTGCAGGTTTTGTTTGTAGGTTTACCAAATAATAAGATTGGAAGTGTTGTCATCAAAGTTTCAAATCTCTTCAAGGTTGAAGAAACCCTAGTTGAAGCTTGGAAGACATTTATAGACTAGATTATTCACTTTCGGGACTGGATACCTAGAGGAGAAGAAAGTGTAGACCGGGGGCTTCCATTTCCACTCTATGATTTCCAAAAATTCAAAAGTGGACTAAGCCACCAAAAATAGTGACATAGTCCCTCTAAACCTGCCTATCAGATATTTTGATAGATCTAGATACCCTTTTGGCAGAAACAGGCTCCGATAAAGTTTTCTAGATCTAGGACTAGGTCACCCAAAATGGTGTAAGTGTCCCAATAGGCTAGAATTTCAACATCAGCAACATTTACAGCCCCCAATCCATTTTGCAACTCATTTCTAGGTGAATGCTTTATGTTTCACTTCTCTGCTCTGTTTTGTTTACATTCCTCTTCATTTTGCTAGGTGTTTTTGTAGATCACAATGTATTTTCCATTATAGTTGCATTCTCTAGGTTTTACATTAGTAGTTAGTTTCTATTTTCCATTTCCAGCACTTAGACACACTCTATCACACACAACAAAACCCCCATATATCCACTATATTTGAATGAACTCACCCAAAAACACTAATCCTCTAGTGTGAAAGAGAGCCATTCCACAAACCAAGAGCTCCTAGGTGAAAAAACATAGGAGCTTATTTGGGGAATCCTCTTTCCCTATTGTGTATGTTTTTGTTGGTTCATTTTGGTGAACCTGACATTCCTACCCCCTTCTTGTCTAATTTGGAGTCCATCATTGTCCTAGGTTTGTATTGCATTTCATTTTGCATTACTGAAATTACATCCTAGGGTTTCAAAATTTTCATTAATGAAAATGCATATAGGTTGCATTTTTGCATCTCAAATCATTGCACATCATTGAAAAAACCACATTTTCATGTTATTTATGCATTCTACACTACAGAAACCACCTACATCCATCAAAAAATTCTATAAAATCTTTAAAAAATCCCTAGGAGGACTAAGTCGCCACTTTGGGCGACCTAGTCCCTATAGGCCCCTAAAATTGCCCTTTACAGAGCTGAAAACCCTATTTTTATGCTTCTATTTTGTGCCAGTAACTATCTGTGTCAATTGGTTGTGTTTTTGTAGTATGCATTTCATTAAAACTAGCCTAAATTAGCTCATTTCATTCATTGTACATTTTCACTTTATTTTCAGATCATTGTGTAGTGTAATCAACAAATTACCTTCTTTGAAATTTTAAAATTGTATTTCATCCTATGTATTAACATTGCATGCATAACTTCTATTACATTTCATTTATTCGAAATAGAATTCATGGTACTTACGGATAGTATTAGAATTTTTCAATTTTCATTTTCAACATTAGTTCCTAGTTCATTTAGATCACATTCATTACAAAATGAAAACAACACTCTCACAACATCACAAGTACCCACTCACACCCTTCTTAAGCCCTTTAATAGCGATGACTTGGACATGTTAGATGAAGCTCTTGATGACTTCATCTCTCCTCACTTATCCACTAAAGCTTTGCCACAAGAGGATGCAAGCATTGACAATCATGATGATCATAATTGTTCTTCTTCGGATATCTCTCTCATTGGTGACGAAGGTATCTTATGAAAAGGAGACACACTCATTGAAGATCATGATGGTCTTGCTTGTCTTCCTCCTCCTCCTCCTTGCAACAACCTTATAACACACAAAGCTAAAATCATGGTTACTACCTTACCTAGCCTTCATTCATCTCCCAACACCTCCCCTATTTGTGATAATGCTTTAATCACTAAGGCTATGTTGGTATCAAGCAATCCAATGATTGAGATTTATAGCATTATTTCTCTCCTTCCTAATATTCTTCACATTTGGAAGGGCATATTTAAAAAAAAAAGTCCAATCATTGGTGACCATCTAATTCCTAGTTATCCTTCTCTTAATGCCTATCCTATGAGCGATGAAGCTACTTTACCAAATTATCTAATCATGACATGTGATGAACCTATTGTTTGTCACTTTCCAACAAGCTCTCCTCCAAGGATAGATCCTATGGCACAAGAGAATGACACCTTAGAGAGAGAATGCAACCATCAAAAATCACTACAATCCACTTTCCCCCTCTCCTAATATCTCTCCTATTCGTGAAGAAGATATTAAGGTGTTACAAGATCCAATTGATGATAATCACGAGAATCTTATGACATAAGACACTTCAACCATCGATCATTCCCTTACTTGCGATGAAGTCAGTAGTTTATAACCAAACAATGAATGTCCTAAACATCTTTTTTGTAGTTCTCCAAAACACTCTCCTCTTAGGGAAGCCATCATGATACAAGAAAACAATAAGATGGTTGCATTCCTTTCAAGCAATAGTAATGTGTCCTCCTTGGGTAATAGTAAACAGATAATACCCAATTTCCCTTTCTTAGAGATACATCAACCCAAGCCTACTAAGGTTATGCATATGCAAGTGTCAATTAGATCCCCATTTACTATTGGACCTCCTAAGCATCCTCTAATCCTTCACCCATCCAAGAATAATGTTTCACCTCAACCAAGTTACAATGACATTCCTCACATGTATGAAAAAGTCTATACCATCAAGGCTAACTTTTCTGACACTTTATTTACTTATCTACACAAATATCATTAGTTGTTGCTCCTTGTTATGTAATAGTTGTAGGATCATAGCATACTCACTATTACATGTTTCACATCCCTTGTGAGGAGCAACATACCATCCTCCATTCTCAGCTCACATTTGTCCTACACTAAGTGGGGGCAATGAGTTTAGTAGCCTTGTCCTCATATGTCACTTGTCGCGTTGTCTATTTCGACTAGTTGTTAACCTTTTATAAACTTATAAGAGCAAGCTTGGGATGTGGATGACATGTCTTATGTTGACTCGCATGTGACATACTCTCCCTCTTCATGATGTAGCTTACTTTGGAAACATATGATGGCAAAGGGCTTTCCAAGTTAGCTCTCATGTCCTCTTTCCCTTATCCTTGGCTACTTTGAAGCAATTTCTCATAGTGATGGTGAAGCAATTCCTTTAAAGTGGGGGCATACCTAGATGACATCTTAATTACAAAATTTCATGGCATGATTTTTCTTTCCTTGTGATGTGTCCTCTTCTTGGTGGTGTCATTGGGTTTGATGCCTTCCAAGAGTGTATGATCAACTAAAGTGGCCTAATTCAAACAAGGCATCCCATGGATAATGATTTGACATCCTGACTTGTCCTCTCTTGGAGACATTAGTCAAAATGCTCCCTAAGAAGAAGACCTCGCATGAACAAAGAAAAATCCCCTTTCATCAAAATCTTCACATAATATTCAACAACATTTTACAAAAGCATTGTGGTGCCTTATCAAAGTTATCAAGTGAGGTAACTTTGGTATGGTTAGTATAATGGGAAGATGACACACTGGAACGAATTTCTCATTATGTGGTGGGAAGCCAAGACACTGGCATGACTTTCTCATTATGCAGTGGGAATCCAACATAATGGCATGAATTTCTCACTAAACCACTTCTTTGGGACAACTCACCCTACGAATGACCTGATGTTCTGTGGCCCTAGAGTGAGCACATATTTTCCACCTTGTTCCTCTTTATTTTAGTCCTTGTCATTGCATGATCATGTATCTCATCTTGTTGCATATCATTCACCCTTGAATGTGTCCTTTTGCACTGATGTCGACTTGACTTGGGATCTCGAACCCTAGGGGATTAATCGCCTTCTTCATTCTTCGCCATTCTTCACCATCTCTATTAGGCTACTTTAGTGTGAGTTTGAAGAAATTTCATCCTCTCACTAAAGTGGGGGCTAAATGTGTCACTAAAAAGTGTAGCCTTGACACTTTTCACTCATTTGGACCCTTTCCACTAGATTTTTGACCTCTTTTTACCCTCTTTCCAATCCATGTGCCAAATTGTTGTAAGGTGTTGTATGAAATTTTCACACTTTCCTAGGCTTATCTACACTAAACCAACCCTTTCTTAAGGAATAATGACCCCTTAATGCACTTATAAGCCTTACTTTAGTGTGTTTTATGAGACAATCCTGACAAACACCATTAACCACATGATAATCCCCAACAAGCAAACAAATTTTCCCAGGTGGACTAGGTCGCCATCTCTGGTGACCTAGTCACATGTGGCTTAAAAATTCAAATATTTTAACTTAATTTGTTTCGGTATTTTGTCTCTCAAACCCTAAATTCAACCTTTGTGGTGTTATTTCAAGGAAATTAGGGCACAACTTGTATAAATAAGGGTTTTTCTTCTCATTTTGACCCCTAACAACCCTAATTCTTCCATTCATTCACTCTCCTTTCTCCTAATCATCACTCTTCTCAAGCAAGCTGGGGTTTGCATCCTAGGTCATCAAGGCATCCTTTGTTGAAGCATTCAAGGGTTGTATTGTTGTAGCAACTCAAGGTCTATATCCATGGCAAGGTACTAAGTCTATTGATTCACAATTCATGCTTTCTTATTTCATTTCTTCAATTGATTTGATCATCTAAAAGGGGTTTCACCAAGGTAAACCCCCAATCCCTAACAATCAATATTTATTTCTCTCTTTGTGTGATTTGCAGGTTTTGTTTGTAGGTTTTCCAAAGAATAAGATTGGAAGTGTTGTCATCAAAGTGTCAAAAGATATTCAAGGTTGAAGAAAACCTAGTTGAAGCTTGGAAGACATTTACAGACCAAATTCTCCACTTTCAGGACTAGATACCTAGAGGAGCAGAAAGTGCAAACCAAGGGCTTCCATTTCCACTCTCTAATTTCCAGAAATTCAAAACTAGACTAGGTTGCCCAGAATGGCATAAGTGTCCCAATAGGGAAAAATTTCAACATCAATAGACTTTCCAGCCCCCAATCCAGTCTACAACTCATTTTCAGGTGCATGCTTTTTGTTTCACTTCTTTTCTCTATTTTGTGTACATTCCTCTTCATTTTTCTAGGTGTTTTTGTATATCACAATGTATTTTCCAACATAGTTGCATTCTCTAGGTTTTACATTAGTAGTTAATTTCTATTTTCCATTTCAAGCACTTAGACACAGTCTATCACACACAGCACAACCCCCATCCATCCCCTGTCTTTAAATGAACTCACCCAAAAATACCAATCCTCTAGTGTGAAAGAGAGCCATTCCACAAACCAAGAGATCCTAGGTGAAAAACCCTAGGAGCCTATTTGGGGAATCCTTTTTCCCTATTGTGTATGTTTTTGGTGGTTCAACTTTATAAAAACAAGAGAAGAGTAGGCATTTATTCTCTTTTTCCTTTTTGGTGTCTGAAGATGATGAAGATTCAAAATTTACAATCTTACTTTCCTCAATGATTTGAGTGAGATTATTTATCATTTTCCTCATATAGTCAAGTGTTGTATGTCCCAATCTCTTACAAAAGGAACATTTGACATAGTTTTTAGTATTTCCCTCTTTTTTAGATTTTGTTGCTCCTTGTATTTCTTTATCCTTTCTTTTGAGAGAAAGAAATTTGGAGTGGATTTTTAATCACAACTCTTTGACACCCCCCTTTTTAATATTTTTGATTTACCCCTTTTTTTGGAACTTTATTTTAGTGCATATATTTGCATACAAAAATGAAGGTGAAAAAATACACTTTATATCTTAGTGTGAAATCACCATCTTTAAATAGAGTTTGAAAAAATAAGCAGTTTACAAAAAAAAAATCTCAATTTCGAACTACAATTTACAAGTTAGAAGACTTTTAATCTTTCACCCTATTACAAATTTACACAAATAAGGAATTGGATTTAAAAATTTTGGAAAATCAAATATTTTGAAAAGATAGAGAGGAAAATAAAAAATGATTAAGCCCTCATAGGGTGGAAAGAACCAAGGGCTAAAACCCCATATGATCAAGGGCTAGCCTCTTAAAAGTTGAATCCTGACCATGAATTTCTCGCGCCCCCTTACTAGTTTGAAACACCTGCGAGCAGGAGATCACCAACCCGCAGATCTCATGTGACCTATGAGCCCTCAAAATAAATTCCTCCTATTACCAATAACTACAAAATGACACTCAGAAACAATGCCTCCAATCGCTGGCAACAGGAAAATCATGGTTTCACGAAGCCACAGAGGGTTTTGATGATGGCATAAAGAGATTTGGGTGCAACCTCTTCATGACAAAATTGTGCCTCTTCAACACAAAAGTGCACCTCAAATGCATAAAATAATCCCCAAAAAGAGGTTGTGGGTTTTCCCCTGGCTTTATTGCCCACCACACGGGTGTCGGCTTCGGTTGAGATCTGCACAATTAAAATCGTGCCCTCTTGAGCTGCTATTCACACCCTCTAACAAACAAGTCATTCCTAAAACACAAGAATAATGCCTCTAATAGTGATATTTGACCTCTTCTTGATGGGAGTCAATCTGGGAAACAATAATTTTGAACGCCCACATAGATATTTTAAATGCCAAAACAAATTTTTATGGACCCAAAATCTTCATGCCTCTACCCAATTTCTATTCAAACTGATTCACTTCAGCTCGCTTCTATCTTTGATGGCTCTGATACCATGTAAAAACCTATAAATCACAGAGATAGATTAACTAAGTACAAAGCTCATGAATTTGCACAAAACCTACTGGTTAATTAGATGAAAGAAATGTACATAAATAGGAAAGTGTTTGAGCACCCAATCTTCATGAAATGAGGATAGGATTCTTCATTCATGGAGTGGTGGTGAGTTTTCCCACACCATTGTAGCATGAGGTGTTGAAAGTTAGTAGACACCTCAATAGATCTCCTAACTAATTTGAAACATTGTGTGTGCAAGCATCATGTACATAATAAACACTTAAGTGTGCTTAAAAGCCTATGTGTAAACAAATAATTACACTAACAATATATATATATTACAATTACATTTATAATGTATTATATTCTATAAAATCTATGTTATTAAATATAATATGGGGCAAAAGTACAAACATGTGACACACTTGATAAAAAATTAGTCAACACAAACTCAAAATTTCAACTTTGACCGACAAAAGTGGTCTTTATGTTTTGAATTTTAAAATTATGTAAACTAATGAAATGTAGAACTCTTGATGAAACTTATTCTTGTTATTTTAAAAAAAATAAAAAATTATATGTTTTTACTAAATTTAAGAGAAAATTTTAGGAAAAAGTAGTGTTGAGTTGACGTGAAGAAAAAATAGAAAACAACTTCATTTTCTCCTTTTTTTTTTTTCCAAATAGATAACTTCATTATCTAGTGCATGGAAAAACATGATGTATATTTTCCTCGTAATAAATTGTTAAAGTCAAACGTGTACAAGAATTTGATGTCAATTATTGTATATTTTTTATTATTTTGAAAAAACAAATTATAACTTTTTGGAGATAATTCTCTCCTCAAACACACCATACATTTTTCAAAAAAATTAATATATTTTAGTAATTTTTTAATTTCTAATCAACCTCATTTTTCATTTTAACAACCTATTTGCATTATTTAGAATAAAAACCATATTAAAACTAATCCAAATATCAAACAAAATATAAATTTGAATTCTTGACTACAAGCTCTACAAAATGATATTTTGTGTTTTTTGAAAAAAAATATTTTGATTGAAGGAATATCATGTTCAAGAGGAAAGTTTCAGAATTTTTAAAAACAATCATGAGTTTGCTACCAACAAAAGTGTCATATACACAATTTTGGTCAAAAAAGGGTTTCGATCGAAACCCTTTCACCCGAAAACATACATGTAAATTAAGTGAAATTTTAAATCGACCAGGGAAAAAAATTGTTCTGTTATTTTAGGCAAAAGGGTTTCGCCTGAAACCTTATCTGCCACATATAAGCCACGTAGTTTTAGATGAAACTATTTAGAGTAAAATTATTTTGCTCGAAACCATTTAGTTGGCCAAAAGTGTGACATAGGTTTGTGCTTTTACACTATGATAGTGTTTAAATTAATCTAAAAAGGAAAGACCTAGGAAAAGAGAGAGGGAGAAAAGAAAGGAATGGGGAGAGAGGGGGTTAAGGTCAAGTGGAGAGAGAAAGGGGGGAAATAGGGTAATATAAAATAATATGGAGAGAGGGGCTTTGCCAATATTTAAAGATAGCATATGTCCATGGTGAGTTATGATCAAGTCAACACGTCATTTTCATAAGTACTTGGTAATTCACCTTTAAGACCTCTTGAACAATACAAAGAAAGAGAGGTAATATAAATAGAGAGAGAGAGAGAGAAAGAGAAGGAAAATAGAGATGTAGAGCCACTTCCTAAACTATTGTTAAATACATTTTAAATCGACTTAGGTATTTCCCCATAGCATTTTTTTCCAATATAATGAAAGAAATTTGGTTTTATTACTTCTCGAACAGAGATGATGTGGCCCAAGAAAAAATTGTATAATGTAGGGAGAAGATGAGCCTAATTATCTAGATCCCTATTAATCCATGAGAGACTAGAAATATGTGGGGTCCAAGAAAACAAGTTCAACCAATTGTAACCAAGGATATCTAAGAGGAACTATGTGTTAAGCATGTAGATCACTAGAACCAACAATGATAAAAATGTTTTTTTTTCTTTTGTTTGGCTTCTACTCTAAGAGTGCCTTAACAAGCACTATATCCAACACTATTTTGGCCCACAATGAGACTATTGGGCAAGGCAGCTAGTCAATTGTCTCTATTCTTTTTGTAGATGTATCCTAATTTAATTTTTTGTTTGCTATTATTTCCTAAAATCAATCACCAAACTTAAAATAAACTTAGCGGCATCATCTTCCAACATGAGCCCAATGATAACATGGAGAGTTATGAGCATATTTTCCAATGTTACAACATGGGAAAATTTGTTCAATTGATGAAGTTGCACTTATTCAAGAATAAAAGCTTGCTATACTTTTATGTTTTATCAACAACCTTAGTTGATGCTAAAATCAAATTCTTATCTATTCTTTTTTATTATAAACATTTTTAATATGCTAAGACTTTACTATTTTTTATTAAAAATTTCAAAACTATGCATTTTTATGTGGTCACTCAGAATTGCTTAGCCAATTTGATACCTCTTTACCAACTTCGATAACCACGATAATTAAAAACTAAAAGACCCAAACCTACAATAGTTAAGACATAAGTTCGAAGTGCAGCCGAGTGTTGGAATAATGTACTTACACGTTTCGTAAATAAAAGTTCATAAAAAATGTTTATCTCTGAGATGCTAAAAGTTTATACATTTTTTTATCGTCTATATTTTAAAAATAAATAAATAAATAAATATTGACAAAAATACAAATATATGTATTTTTTTATTAAAAATGATAGAAATAAGATGAGGAAGAACACTTTTATTTCCTTATTGGTTTTTGTATATTCAACATAAATACTTGGGTGTCCATAGATGAAGTGGTGTTTGGTCATTGTGTCTCTTCATATTGTTTTTATGAGCCATGAAAGGAAACAATCTCTCAATGACGTTTGTTATGAGTCATTTCGCCCTTTCAATTTGATACGCTTGTCAAATGATGATGACGACCTTGCTCAAGTAGTACATCCACGACCTTATGATTTATCCCCTTTACCGCTTTGTGAAGAGCACCATTTCCTCCACCATTTTGAAACCTCAAAAAGCTACATCTTTGTTCACCTATTGAAGCAGGTTTTCAATAAATCAATGATTATCGTGAGAAAATGCTCTCTGCAGTACAATTTTCCCTAGAGAGGTAAACTCTTGGAGAATATTGAGTTTTTCACGCTTAGTGAGGTCATTAAATGCATCCACATTCCCATCTTTAGTGGAAGACTCATCCATTCCTGCGAAGAGATCGACAAACTCATCCGTAGTGCTCAAGATATAAGATCTAAAATGGTAGCCTATATATACAACATTTATTCAGCATAGTGTAAGAATGAACGATTTAACCCCAAAACTCAAGGAATCTACTTGTCATTGAAATGGATTATAACGGTTGCTTCTGGAAATGAACATTGGAAAATCTTTGTTCAGCACCGAATTATTCAAGCTATCTTGAAAAATAAATGGCAAGGAGTACACTTGTTGGAAAAAAATTTACTTCCTCCTTACTTTCATATTAAAGCCTCTTTTCCTTTGCAATCTATTTGAAAAGCATGGCAAAAAATTTACAAATTTCTTAACTGGAGGTGGGATTCCTTGCAATATGGCTTTAGCTTTGTTAATTCATCTATCTGGTGGAACAAGCTTGTCTAGTATCACGGTCACCCACTTGTTGTTGCCTTTCCTAAGCAATCTTACTACCTTTTTAAAAAGGGTATTCAATAGTTTCGAGACATTTGGGAGTTTAAGTCCTTGGATTGGAAGGGTTGGCTGAATATTACTAGTGATTTCAAGTTGAATAACAAATCTCAAGGGTTTTTTATTTTTTTTATGGCTTTAGTTCCCATGGAGTTGCTCATGAAGTTTTGTACACCTTTACAATGCAGCTTCTTCAAGGATTGGCAATGGCTTGATAGATACTACTTTTTGTTTCCCCTTGAAGAAAATTTATCTGCAATTACTCCCAAAAATGACTCTCAATCCTAGGCTTAATATGAAATGGAACTGCAGATTCAAGGAAAGAAAGTGGAAAAACTTAAGTTCTCAAATTTGGTCAGCTAAAGTTGAGGTCAATGCCCAAATTTTGTCATGGAAAATTTTACATCATAAACTGCTTATAGGAGACAAATTGAAAAAAATGAATTTCCAACGAGCCAAATGCCCATTTTGTCAACATTATGAGAGCTTGAAGCATATATTTGGGATTGTGTGCATGCTAAACGAAAGTGGAAAGCTGTTTTTACTAATTTTCCTGCCATTTTTTTATCATGTGTTGTATTGGAAGGAAGCCATATTGGGTACTACTCTTCATAGTAACTTAGTTTCTGATTCCATAAGACAAGTCATTTTACTTAATATTTGGAAAACCAGATGTTCGTCAATGTTTTCTAATCATGTTGTTCATCAGGAAGTTGTAATTCTAAAGTTTTACTCTGACATCATTTTTCAATTTATTTATTTGTGTTATCAGCTGAAGAGTGGCAACATGAAGGACATTAAGTAGAGGAATCATTTGGAGGTGATTAAGCTTCAATTTTTGTAGTTGCATGAAGGAGATATTTGTTGTTCCAGATAGCTTCAAAGACTTTTAAAATTTGAAATTTAAGGGTCCATTTTTTTTAGGATGTTGTCATGTATCTTACTAGCTATTGTCTTGAGGATTTTGGCCAAATTGTATCATGTAATCTATTTCGAACAACTTTGCCTTGAGGTTGTTTTATGTATTTCTTCAAATTTTTGGGGAGTTCTTTGTTCAGTTGCTATTCTTTTTTCTCATTGTATTATTTTCAACTTTGTTTAATATAAAAAAATGGGGTTGCAAACCCTTAATTTCCACATACCACTCATAGATGGTTCAACAACACAACAGAACTAAAGATGGGTTCCATGCATGCCAAAAGCCAAGCCAAAGTACGTAACCCAGTATTGATGTAAGAAAATATAATTTCATTACCCTATCGATATTGGTACCATCTTGCCTTAACTTGTCGCATCACCTTAAATATGCATAGTAGATAGCATAAAGTACATGCCCCTTTTCCTTATAATTAATATGTACAGTTTTCATGTGGGCGTCAACTAATTTTTTGGTATCCAAAAGTAGTTGGGTAATGTCAGTTAACATTAATATCAATCAACATATTAAAGTATTTTAGCACATGAATAAGTCAGTATTGTATAGAGTTCATTATTATTTTTTTCCCTTGGGTAATGCATTGTAATAAAATTAAAATATTGATTGAATTCATGTTATTTTCAGAGTTCATAATTGATAAATTTGATATGGTTTGAATTAAATTGTTTGGGATCATCAATTTTATTTTCCATTTAATAATATTTGAAATAAAAATGTGTGTCTTATTAAATACATATAGTTTTTTATTTGTGAACAATATTAAATAAATAAATAATAAAATTTCATTCATTGAATAATATATAGTAATTATTATTTTAACATTATGGAGCGAGAAGGCATAGGCATAGATCAAAGGCGAATAGATGTAGAGAAAGGTGGTGTGGAATGGAAAGATGGTTGGTTATCGAGGCATGGGGTTGTATCCATGGTGATCAGAGGTCAAGGGCATTGGGTTAGAGATGATGAAGCAGAGTTCTCCCTAGAGGACATCAAGAATCAGGAAAAGTGTGAAAAATGGAAGAAACCTGATCACGGGAATGATGCGGGCAAAAATCATCGTGTCCTTGATGGAAGAAACTGGCAAAGGCAACAAGGTTTTATCTCACAGGGCTGGTCTCGACAGATCAGATCTAGAAATAAAAGATGGAAATGAGGAGGCTGGATTAGAGGTGTATGAAACCCTAATGGGGGATGAAACCATAGGGTTAAGAGGCATTGGTGGAGGAACTTTGACAATAGCCCTAGATTCGATGGAAACCCCATGAATTAGGGCCCTAATTGTGGTGAAGCTGTAAAAAATAAGGCTAAATCAAGGAACAATCAAAGGAAAGCAATAATGGTAGGCTCTAAGAAACTACAGAAGGAAAGAGAGTGGCTCAATCAGCTAGAGTTAATTGCTAAATGGTTAGGACAAGATATCAAATAGGACTTTTTGGTGCACTAGTGGCAAAGAAAGTGGGGAGTAGAGTTACAGTTAAAAAGATTGGGAAAAAGGTACTTTGTGGTGATCTGCCTGTTAGAAGAAATTAGGGTGTAAATCAAATCTGGTGTTTGGCTCCTTGATGGTTATGGATTTTGAATTAGGAGATGGATTGTCGGCTTCAATCCATTTATGCATAAAATGGAAGTGTTTCAAGTGTGATAGAGATTGCCTCATCTTCCTTTAGAATTATGGAATCTAGAAATCTTGGAAGACATTGACAATAGTTTGGGGACATATGTATGTGCAGAGGAAAGGAAGAACCTAGATGGAATAAGTTCTTTGATAAGAATTTGTGTGGAAAACACACCAGGATAGGGGTAGTGGAATTAAATTGAGCTAGTGATGAAATGGGGGATCTAGAGGCAGATGGTCTTCCTAGATCTTGTTCCCAATTCAAAGCTCATAAACTCTTTGGGGCGAAGGGAAAATTGGACCCCCGCCTCTAATGTGGTTGGCAGTAGCTTGATGGCTCCTCCGCATCTACATCTCTCCTCAAATTCGCCACAAATGGAGGCCACTAGAAATATGGAAATGGATGCTAGGGAGGGTTTGGCGACCCCTCTAGTTAAGGGAGTGGAAGAAGTGGAAGAAGTGGAAATGATCCCTGGCTTTCTAGAGTAGGAATTGAAAGAGAAAGTGGCATAAGCCATCAATCTGTTAGGAAAAAATTGTAGATAGGAGGACCTCAATTCATTGATTGAGGTTGGGAAAGAGTTGGTTGAGCTACCCATGGAATCTAAGAGTGGCTCTTGTAGGGTAGATGATGAAGATGATTTTGAGGACTAGAAAAACTATCTAGGATTGGAGGATGATGATCTTCCTCTTGAAGATAGAGTTGGGTTGTGTTTGGGAAAGAAACATAAGCTAATGACGATGTCCCATGTGGAGTTAGGGAAACTAGGCATTAGTCAAAAGGAAATTCAAAAATTTTCTCCAAACTATGGGGAAAGTAAAAGGAGGGGTAGAACCTCGAACCAGAAGAAACTCAAATGGAACAGGGAAGCAAGTAGCTTGAAGAAGATCATCGAGATGTTGAAAGTAGGGAATAGCAATGCTCTTCTTGGACAACTAGGAGGATCCTAACTTGGAATGTTAGGGGCCTTAAAGCCCCTAATAAATGATGCCTCATCAAGCATCAGCTAAGTGGCTTTCAAATAGATGTAGGATTTCTTCAGGAAACAAAATTAGATGAGGAAGAGCGAAAAATGTTAGAAAGTAAATTGAAATCTTAGCGCTGTGTTGGAGTCAATGCAGAAGGGGCCTCTGGGGGCTTATTGATTCTTTGGAATCCACATTCGATGCTAGTGGAGGAAGTCATCAATAGCAAACATTAGATTGCTTGTTGGGTAAGAAGCCTTATTTCAAATTTATGGTTCTTATTCATTAATGTTTATGGGCCTAGCTCATGCATCTAGAAAAGATTAGTTTGGAAAGATTTAGACTT
The DNA here is from genome assembly GCA_007115665.2 of Sequoiadendron giganteum. Classification (NCBI taxonomy): domain Eukaryota; kingdom Viridiplantae; phylum Streptophyta; class Pinopsida; order Cupressales; family Cupressaceae; genus Sequoiadendron; species Sequoiadendron giganteum. The sequence continues at coordinate 74,695,603 of VCHN02000014.1, read as the reverse complement.
AGTTTTGAATCAGACAGTGCAAGATTTCTATGTTTTGGGGGGGTGGGATTTCAATGCTATTCTAAGATCAGAAGATAAAAGAGGGGGTGTGGGTAGAGCACTTCAATCTCAGATTGATTTTAAAGATTTTGCAGATCGTAGTATGTTACTTGAAATACAAATTGGGAATGGTAGCTACACTTGGAAAAATAGAAGGAAAGGCTTCAATAGCATGGTAGAAAAACTTGAAAGATTCCTCTTTAATGTGGATTTAAGTAGGTTTCCCTTCAGATTGGAATGCAAAATCCTCTTGAGGGTTGGGTCAGATCATTTTTTAATGCAACTGGAAATTTTTGGAGAAAGAAGCCTAGTGAGATGTCCCTTCAAGTTTGAATCTATGCGGTTAAAAGATCAGACTCTTAGGAGGCTGGTCAAATAATGGCAGGTTGACAATAACCCCAGGTGCTCTAAAATGTTCAATTTCATGATGAAGCTAAAATTTATCAAGCAATTCTTAAAGCAGTGGAATAAAGCTTGCTTTAAGAACATCTTCAAAGAGAGAAGATAGGTTGAAGAAGCCCTAGAAGTGGTTGAGAGGAAGGTGATTGAAGAAGGGATGGATTGGACCAATTATGAGGGAGATAAATCATTTCTAGGAAGGTTGAATGAAGTCCTTGCAAAAGAAGAGATTTTTTGGAGACAAAAATCCAGAGAGGTATGGCTAAAGGCAGGAGATAGGAACAAAAAAAATTTCCACAACTCAATAAAGGCAAGGAGAGAAGTTAACAATATCTTTGCCATTAAGGGGTCCAATGGGAGATTGGTGGAAGACCTTGCTAAAATAAGGAAAATGGTGGTGGACTTTTTCCATGCGCTCCTAAATGAATATGAAGGTTCCAATCTTAGGGATCAAAATGAGTTGTTGAGAAACATTCCCAGGGTGTTGATTGAGCCTCAGAACAAATAGTTATTCGAAAAATTCACTATAGAAGAAATAAGTGTGGCCTTGTTTCAACTACACCCAGAGAAGGCTCTGGAACCTGATGGGTTTCCTGCAATTTTCTTTCAGAAATTTTGGGATATTGTGGGGCAATATGTTTTGGAGGTTATTGAAGATTCAAGAGAGTCGTGTCGTGCGCTGAAAGAAATAAATACTACCTTCATTTCAATAATTCCAAAGAAAGAGGAGCCAAAAACAATGGAGGAATTTCAACCAATCTCCTTATGCAACACACTATATAATATTTTGGCCAAAGTAGTTGGAAATCGGTTAAAAAAATTCTTTCTTTCATCATTTCGGAGGAGCAGACGGGCTTTGTCCCAGGCAGGTCGATATTTGACAATGTAATCATAGCTCAAGAAGTGATTGATTCTGTACATAAATTAAAGAAGCCTGCAATGTTGTTGAAGCCTAATATCATAAAGACATATGATAAGGTTAATTGGCACTTCCTATTTAAGATCATAGAAGCCTTTGGTTTTTAGAAGGAATGGTTGGACTGGATTTTTGGGTGGATTGAAAGTCCTAGATAGTTTGTTTTGGTGCACAGCTCCCCTGAAGGTATTTTCATCTCCTCTGGGGATCTGAGACAAGGTTATTCCCTCTCCCCCTATTTATTTATAATCATGGTTGAGGCCTTCAAAAGATAAATTGAATGTGCAAAGAGGAGTGGATATGTGAGTGGTCTGAAGGTCACAAGCAACCAAATTTTAGTCACGCATCAACAATTTTCTGATGACATGTTTTTGTTTAGGACTACTTCAAAAAGGGAGGACAATAGGCTAAAAGGCATTCTAGACAAGTACTCTTTGGTGTCTGGGAAAGAAATCAACATTGCAAAATCTGAAGTTTTCTTCTTGAACACATCCACTGCAAGAGAAATACAGATAATGAGGATCCTAGGGCTCAAACAGGGAATTATGCCCTATAAATATCTCGAGTTTTCCTTAGATAAGGGAGTAAATAAAGGATACTTCTGGGGGGATCTAATGGAAAAGGTGAAAGATAGAATGGCCTCGTGGTTCAGAGCAGATGGATATCCTAGGTTGGGCATCTGACGATGCTGAAATATGTCATTTCAGCCATCCCAACATACATAATGTTCTACCTTCCTTTATTTGATGGGGCGTGCAAATATCTCAACAAAAATATGAAAGAATTATTTTGGCAAGGCAATTTGAAACATCACAAGTTCCCTCTGATAAAATGGAAGAAGGTGTGTGACAAAAAATCAGCAGACGGGGCCGAAATGAAGATTTTCCTACTTCAAAATAAAGCTCTGGGGGCTAAATTTGTATGGGCCTTGCGCACAAAATAGAACCTAAAATGGGTGAAATTGCTCAGGGAAAAATATCTTGATTGTGGAGAGTGCACTATGCTAATTGTTAGTCATCTTCCAAAGGGGACTCGAATCTGGAACTTTATTCAAAGCTCTCGGGACTTAATCCTTTATTATCTTACCTGAGAATTCAGGGATGGTCAGACTGCCATGTTTTGGGAAGATTATTGGGATGGTAATGGGAAAATAGCTAATTTCAAGGATCTGGCTCAGGTGAGGTTAGCCACCAAGTAGGCATGGGTTGATAGGGTAAGAAACTATGGGGTGTACAATAAATGCAAGAGTGTCAGGATGTTGGGCTTTCAAAGGGAAGTGGTGGAGCTGTATGAGAAGATTTTGTAGGACCAAAAAATATGCTTGAGGTAGGGAAGTGATAAAATCATATGGAACATTTCTCAAAATGAGGAATATAAGGTGAAGGATGGCTACAACGCCTTGGTGAGTGAAGGAGCTTTTGTCTCCAACCTGCCAATCAGCCTTTGTTGGAATAAACTTTTCCTCCCTAAGGTTGGCATTTTCACCTGGGCTATGGCTCAGGGAAGAGTCTTGACCATAGATAGGTTCACCAAGCTTGGATTTCAGGGGGCGTCTAGATGCCCCTTGTGCAAAATGGAGTAATCAAGGGACCACTTATTCTTGAATTGTAATTACACTTAGTGATGTTGGAATTGGCTTTGCACCAAACATTTTTAGTCTGCTTTTCTGGCTATCTTTCTTCAGCTGCTCAAATATTGGCCTACCCATTATAAACAAGCAATTTTTGGTGGCCTTTGGATTGTTATCCCCTCTATCATCATTTGGGAGATATGGAAGGAGTGAAACCATCACATTTTCCAGGATAAGGAGCTATTAGAAATGAGCCTGCAAAGTAAAATGGAGGCTAGCATTGTGGAAGTGGTCAATTCCAGACTTGCAGAGCTTAACCCAAGGAAAGTGAACTTCATAGTTTGGGATGCAATGGAAAGAAGGAGCTAGAATGATTTGAATATTCCTACATATGTGGGCAATGGAGGTGAGGTTACAGTTGTTGATAGAAGAGTTGGCCGCCACCTGAAGGGGGTTGGGCCAAACTAAGCTTCAACAATGCTTGCAAGGGAAATCCTAGGGTCTCCGGTGCTGGTTGTATAGTAAGGAACAATGAGTACCACATTTTGGGAAGATTTGTGTCACCTCTCCTTGAAAGAACTAACAATTTTGTTGAGTTTTAAGCATTAATCCTAGGATTGGGGTTATGCTTTGAACTTGGATTAAGAAAACTTGTAATAGAAGGCAACTCTTCCTTAGTGATAGACACCTTAAGAAAGAGGAGTGTTCAAAATTGGAAGTTGGGGGAAAAATTGGAGATTGCCTTGAATTGTGTGGACCAACTAGATCAAGTAATGTTCAATAATATTCCTAGAGAAGGAAACACATAAGTAGATCAATTATCTAATCTAGGGGTAGACAAGGTAACGATGAAAGAATTAAACATCTAACATTAGAAGTTGATAGTGTAAGTGTGGAAATGTGAATAAGATTAAAACACTTCTTAATACGACATTATATCAATGATTAAATAAAATGAATCAATTCAACAAAGTAATCAATTGAAATCATCCTATTGCTCTCTATCTCCAAAGATTTATTAAATCCTACTTTTCTCTCAGATTGTGTAAGCATATAAGACTGTTAAAATGACTATCTGAAGAATGAGATAATGATAATATAATGCTAAATGATAAATCAATTTAAACTAGCATGATATGGATGTGAAACAGATAAATGCAGCTCCAAGAAGCAGCCATTGTTGTGAAGCTTGATTGTTGAATATTGGATGCTTGATGCTTGGATTCTTGCAAAGTAAGGGTGCAAAACCTTGATTATCTGGATCCTTTTTTGGTTCAATGAGGCTTGTATATATAGATTTCCTGGCTGTAGAAATGCAAAGGGAAAGCTTTGAGAGGCTTGGATTCAATCTGGAGGATTGAATGGTGAGAGATGGAGGAGATTGAGAGAAAGATGGAGATTGTCTCTACCCATAAAAACACCAGGCAAGAGAAGAGGAAAAATTGGTGGAAGAGGATTGAGAGATCAAATTCCAAATTTGTCTCCAATTTGTCTCCAAAACTTCCCGTGAAGTTTCAAAGCATTAATTGTGACAAATTTAGACATAGATTAGATATAGGAAATCTAATTCATTTTTGAGAGAATGTGGATTGGAATATTCCTTTATGCTTAATTCAAATATTTTAATTTATTTTAAATTAGGAAAGGGAGATAAATAATTTAATAAAACAAACTATAGGATAGTCATTTATTAAATTAAACAGAGGAATATGGTAATTAATAAATAAAGTGTTTTGTCTTTATTTAATTAATTCGAGAATGATGTGATAGATTGAAAAGGGATTTGATAATTAAATTGAACAAAGTATTTAATTTTGTTTATTTAATTAAGATGAATTTGAATGTGAACTATATTAAATAAATATTTCTATTTATTTAAACAGTAGAGGAAATATGAATAATTAATCAAATAATGTGTATTTAATTAATCGGATGCTCCAGACAAATTTTAGGTGTATACATTTTGCCCCTCTTCGAAGTGATGTGTTTACACATTGATTCGAAGAATATTTTTGCTGCTACTGCCAAGATCGATGATTTCAAAAAAATAATTCCGTATGCCCCAGACATGCCCCAGACATGATTTTCAGATGATGGATGATAATATGCCCCCTTAGGAGATAAATTAATAATCTGATGATTTTTATAATTTTTTTTGAAAATTTATGATTTTCTGATGATTTTATGATGTTTCGATGATGAAATAATTTATCTCCCGACAAATGATGAAGAAATAGAGCCCTTAGATGAGTTTCAATTAATTTCATGGATAAAATTAATCAAAATGTAATAAAAATCCTCTAAAAATACCTTTCAAAATTTATAAATAGTGCTAAAAGGTCATTTTCAATTCATTATTTGCTTTTTGAGTTCAAAAATCATAGTGATTAAGACTTTGCTACCAGCTGGAGCGAGATGCCTATCCCCTACCACACTCACCGATTTGAGCACATTCAATGCCACAGACGGTCACCTACGTATGGACCTCCGATATGTACCCCTCGACCTCCTCGTGATTTGTGATTTTTTGTTTTTTATGCATTTTAGGTCCTAGGCGTGTCGAAGTATCTTTTAGCGCTTTTGGTAGGTTTTGTAGCGCTTTGAGTTTTAGCGCTTGCGTTAAAAACTCTAGCGCTTTGGTTTGGTAAAGTAGCGAATTAGCACTTAGGAGTCAAGAATTAGCGCTATGAAGCCGTATTTTAGCGCTTTGAGATTTTCAGCGCTTTGAGTCGGTAGATTAGCACTTTTAAGGTCTGTTCTAGCGCTTCTGGTAAAGTGGCGCTTAGACGGCCTGTTTTAGTACTTTGATGCGGTAAAGTAGCACTTTGAGTTTTTTAGTACTTTGGAAGCCTGTTTTAGCACTTTTAGGTGATAAAGTAGCGCTTTTGGGATTTAGCGCTTTGGATGACTATTTTAGCGCTTCCATTGTTAGAATTGAAAATTTTGACTTAGTGAACTTTGATTATGTCAATTCCGATCATGTCCATTCTTCTGATTGGTATGATTGACAATCCATTAGCTTGATGATGGATTTAATGATTTAAATAAGATGAACTCTCATGATAGGCAAGAAGAAAACCCCATTTATTGATGATCCTCATGATAGGCGAGGAAATGATTCAAATATCTGATAAATCTCATGATAGGTGAGATCTAGATAATGTTTTGATGAACCTCATGATAGGTGAGGTTTGATGTTTGCCTATGAATTTTGATCAAAAATTCATACCAAATTGTGATAGATTTGATAGTAGAATGACTTTTGATTTCCTGACATAGTACACTGATAGTAGAATTTACTTTTGATTGCTTGACATAGTTCACAAATTGTAGATTTAAATTTTGAATTTTTCACATAGTTCACTAATAGTAGATTTGACTTTTGGATGATAGGAGCGGTTAGGTACTCTCCAGATTTGAGAGAGATTTCCACGTATGATAGAGTTGATTCCTCATCTGACACCAGATGAGCTTTAGGTGATAGGCCAATGTGGCCTGACTAGCCTGCTTGATATGCCCCAGATTAAAATTAATCGGGGTCTATTGACTGCATTGGCTAAGAGGTGGCATAGCGACCACAACACTTTTCATTTACCCACTGGAGAGATCACAGTCACACCTGAGGATGTGTGGCATATCTTACGCATTCCGTTCATGGGGGAGATCGTCACCTATGATTCCCATGGGACGAGTAGCAGGGATGCTCTTCGCAGAGTGTTTCAGGATGATGATATTGAGGGTCTGAGTGTTCCATGGCAGAGGATTGCAGATTCATATGTGACATTACCAGTAGTGTTAGCTGGATTCATTGGAGGATTCCTTTGCCCTGATCGTAGGTCAAAGGGATTCCTTATTGGTTGGGGCAGGACATTAGAGAGCATGTTGGTACATAGTACCAGATATGCGTGGGGGATGTGCATGTTAGCGCATCTTTACCATGATCTACATTCAGTTGTGTACTTGGGTGCATGTAGTATATCCGCAGGGACTACCCTGTTACAGGTGTTTTCTTGGGAGCATTTTGCCATTGCCCGACCATTTCCTTTGGTAGACAGACTAGCTGGCAAGCCATATGTTTTTAGATATAGAGGTCGATTGAAACAGACCCGGATGGGCAAATTAGAGCATTGGAGGCGAGTTTTTGATGATACAGAGATAGTGATATGGCGCCCATACCTTGACTGCAAGGAGTGGGAGGAGGATGGTGCAGTGTTGAGGTTTTTGTGTGATTCCATGTACCTCATTGGCTGAACTCCTTTTGTACTTGAGATATTCTTGCTCTGTCGGGTTTATAGACAGTATGGCATTGTTCAGTGCATGCCATAGGGGGTAGCCCACTATGCCAGGCGACGCATGGACATTCTAGATTGGGGTCCCACATTGTCCTATGATGTCCTTGTAGAGGGTTACAGAGCTTTACAACCATCTCCTTGGGACATGCAGAGAGATGTTGTAGAGGCAGTCGTGACAGAGGAGTATGCGACATTTTTAGCATTGGTTCCCCATCCGCGCATCACGATTCCTATTTTCTTGGCACCTTTACCTTTAGAGGAGGATGTGGAAGAGGATATTGCCGAGGGAGAGGGTGACATCCCAGCAAATGAGAGCTCAGAGAGTGACTGTGAAGATAGCAGCAACAGTGGGGACAGTGATGATGGTAGCGGAGGAGACAGAGGTACAGGGCCAGCTATCAGTAGTGCACCTTCTTCCAGCAGGCCTCGCAAGAGGCGAGCAGTGACCATGCCACTTGTAGATTTCCAGAGACAGATTTTAGGTTTACAAGCACAAGTTTAGACACTGCAGGGGCAGTTGGTACAGGCTCAGGGCATGCTTGTGCAGACGTAGACACAAATGTAGGCACAGGCACAGACTCACACATAGGCCTTAGCACAGGTACAGGGGCAGTTAGCTACCATGCAGATACAGGTTGATACCTTGATAGCTGAGAGAGACAGTGCTTGGAAGATTGCCAAGAGGGTATAAGAGAGAGCTGAGACCTTACAGAGAGTTGTTGATGGTAGCTCAGTGTCAGATTATATGAGAGAGGTTCTGCGGGCTGCCCAAGAGGCTGAGTTTTATAGAGGTCGGTATCATGATGCAGTGCCTACCGAGCACCGAGTCAGTTATGCCCCATCGAGATCAGGGTGGACTCACACACGGATAGTCAATGAGGGGGTGACCCAACCTCCACGTAGAGATTCCATAGATCCAGGTCCATCTGGGGGTGGTGGTGGTACAGGTTTTGTTGGGCCTGCTCACTCTAGCAGTAGCAGGTCATAGATGCCATTGTGATCCTCTATGCTATATTTTATGATGTAGCTCATTGTATGATGTATTTTTATGTCCAACTTCATTGTATACTTGACACTTGATGATATATTTATGAGATGCATTTGATATGATATGATGATGAGTTCATGATTTCTATGTGATGAATGCTTTTATATGCTTTATGTGATGAGTTTATTCTAAATGTGATGATGTAATGATGTTTTATTTTAATGCAATGATGTAATGATGTATGTATGGATGGATAAATGATATGTGAATATGATGTTGGATAAATGGTAATGTAATGAATGTGTTATGGTAAGAATGAATCTAATGTACTGATGGTAGAATTTATGATGCATGATGAAATATATGAATGATGAATTGATGATGCAATGATGATTCTATATGTTTTTGATGATTTTGTGTCAACTATATTCAGTCGCTTTTATAGATTAGATAATCATTGATTGTAATCCTTTATGCAAAAAATACTCTGCAGATAATGAATGATGATGAATGCAATCTAATTTAATCATGCAATGATATGCAAAATAGATGTCATTTTACAGTCTTTTTGTGCTTGGTATCATCATAGAGCTTTATTGAATGTTGAAAGTGAATACAAGCATCGATGGTTGTGTTAATCCAATGACGACCTGAGTATTATTTTCATTATTTTTGATATTGCAATCGAACACAAGAATCAAGGTATAATTGAACCAAGATGACCTTTGTATTCATTGCGTAAACAGACAGTGATTAATCATTTGAATGTGTGAATTCTAAATGTCATCGGTGATACATTTGCATAGCACATCCCCTGACAATTCATACATGTAAATGATTAACATACAGACAACAGATAATAAAACATCATTCTTTTTCCTTGTATCTCTAGTGTAATACATCATTGAGTAACTCCAAAGAAATGATAATCAAAACATAATTTATCCATTTTCACTTAGTGTGTTTCAATCATTTTTCAAATTTAAGATCATCCATCCTGACTTTTTTGACATGTTTTTGGATTTTCTAAGACTTTTGACGAAAGACCTAACCTACTAACTAATCCTAGGGGTCTCGGGGGCTGATCAAAGATTAGCCTTGCCTACGTTACACATGCAGAGACCACGTAGTTCGACTGACATAGACCTATGTTTTTGAAAGTTGCTTTTTCAGACTTACCTTTTTGACATTTTTTTGGATTTTCGATATGATATGGATGTGTGATGCTTTCTTGATGATGATTGACATTGCACTTTGATCTTTTTTTTTGTTTTTTTTTGCCATACTATCGTGTTCCTAGACTAGTGAAATTGATATGTCTTAATTGCCCCTAATGATATCCAGATGTTGCCCCCCATCTATGGAGTGATATGTTGACCATGTGACATGATTTTGATAATGGATGCAATGATGGCAAGATGACTGACATGATATGGAATGGTACTGACTTGCCAAATGAATGATCTTGATATGTTCATAATAGATGGGAAAGCTGATCTTAGAATCACATATGACACCTATTTCCAGGTTTTGACCATATGCTTTGATTACACCCTTTGTGTTTTTGTATTTTTCTCATTTTTCTCTTTTTCTTTCTTTTTGTATTTTCTATTTTTTTTTTTTTTTGTATTTATGCATTTGTTAAGATGCCTGTTTGCCAGGTTTTCACCGAGGAAACAATTTTTCAGATTTTGCCCCGTGCACTAGGAATTTTAAGCATAGAATTTTCTGAGATGAATATTGTTGATAGGTTCATCAAACAGATCCCCTTCTAACGTTGATAGCTGATATGCTCTTGATCCATACACTGATGTGATGACAAATAGACCAAGCCAGTTAGGCTCAAATTTTCCTTTCTTCTCCCTGTCCTGCTGATTCCTAGGGTTTTCCTCGAGTACCAAGTCACCTACCTGAAAGACCCTTGGTTTTACCCTGTGATTGTAACTCCTTGACATCCTTTGTTGATAAGTTGTTAGATGATTTACAGCTTGTTGATGACGCTCATCTAGCAATTCTAGTTCCTATAATCTAGATACCCTATAATCTTCATCTGAAATGATACCTTTGAGTGATACACGAAGGGATGGAATTTCAACTTCAATGGGTAATATGGCTTCTGATCCATATACCAAAGAAAATGGTGTAGCTCTCGTAGGTGTTCTGATGCTTGTTTTATAGGCCCGTAGTGTAGGATTGAGTTGAACATGCCAATCACGTCGAACATCATTAACCATCTTTTTGAGAATTTTGAGTATTGTTTTGTTTGAGGCCTCTGCTTGGCCATTCCCTTGAGGATAGTACGGTGTTGAAAAATGATGTTGGATGTGGAACTTTTCACATAACTCTTGAACATCTTGATTTTTGAAAGGTCATCCATTGTCTGTGATTATAGATTGAGGGATTCCATATCGACAGATGATGTAGTTCAAGATAAATGAGGAGATCTATTTCCCAGTGATGGTAGTAAGAGGTACTGCCTCTATCCACTTCGTGAAGTATTCTGTAGCCGTGATAATGAACTTGTGTCCATTAGATGAAGATGGATGTATTTTTCCTACCAGATCTAGGCCCCATTGACAGAAAGGCCATGTTGATGTAAAAGGATGCAATTCTTGCACCGGTGCATGAATCAGATTGTTGTGAACCTAACATTTTTGGCATTTCTTAACAAAATGATATGATTCTTTTTCCATGCAAGGCCAATAATATCCCAACCGGAGGAGTTTCTTGGCTAGGGTTATTCCACTCGAGTGAGTACCACAAATACCCTCGTGAACTTCTCGTAGGGCCGTTTTCGATTCATTGTGTTCTAGACATCGGAGTAGTGTACCATCAAGACCTCGATGATAAAGGAAATATGTGATTAAAGTGTGTCGGGCGGATTGACAGATAAAGTTACATTTTTGATTCCTGGAAGGTCAGGAGGTAGGATATCATCTTTCAGATAAGTATAGGTTTGTTCGTATATGGAGGTTTTAGTGGTTTCTAGATGACATATGGTAGCGAATTCTGATTGATAATGGGAAGGACATGATACTTGTTCTACCATAAACTCATAACAAATACACTTCTCAGGCAATTGTAGTAATGAAGCGATCGTAGCCATAGCATCTGCAGCTTTGTTCTTCGCCCTTGGAATCTTATCAAACTTGATACTAGCAAAGGATTGTTTCAGATTATCTATTTGCTACTTATAAGGCATCAATTTGTCATCCTTGGTTTGATATTCATCATTGACTTGATATATAACTAGTTGAGAGTCCCCATAGACCTATAAATCTGTGATTTTCCATTGAATTGCAATCTTGACTCCAATAATCAATGCTTCATATTCTGCCACATTATTGGTACATTGAAACATGAGTCTGTATGATTTCAGAATTGTGTGTCCTTGGGGAGAAATGAACAAGATCCCTACTCCTGATCCTCATTGTGTATACGATCCATCAAAGTATAGTATCCATTGTTGGGGCATTGCTGTCATGATGTCAACATCTGGTAGAGGAGCTTCAGCTAGTTGTTCAAAAATTGCTTGTCCCTTGATTGCTTTTCTCTCGACATATTGAATTTAAAATTCACTGAGGAGCATAACCCATTTTGCTAGTCTACCTGTTAAGGCAGCTTTACTTAGTAGATACTTAAAAGGATCAATCTTTGCAATTAACCTGATTGTATGAGCTATCATGTAGTGTCTCAACTTTTGAGTAGCAAACACCACTACCAAGCAAGACTTTTCTATGAATGTATAGTTTATTTCATAGCCATTTAAAGTTCTACTAATGTAGTAGATAGCATGCTCTTTTCCTGTATTATCCTCTTGTGCTAATAGTGCCCCCAATGAGATATCACTCATGGCAATGTACAAAATTAGAGGTTGGCCCTGTGTTGGTGGTATGAGAACAGGTGGTGACATTAGATATTGTTTGATCTGATTGAAAGTTGCTTCACACTTCTCATCCCATCTGAAAACTATGTGTTTATGCAATAGATGATTGAAAGGATGAATTTTATCTGCCAGCTGGGAGATGAATCTCCTAATTGATTGAAGCCGTCCTTGTAGTGATCTGAGCTGACTGATGTTTCTAGGAGGTGGCATCTCCATAATTGCTTTGACTTTCGCTAGATCCACCTCAATGCCCTTTGCTAACACAATGTATCCTAGTAGCTTTGCTGATGTAACCCAGAACACACACTTTTTAGGGTTTAATCTGGCATTAAATTTCTCCAACTGTGTGAATATTTTATCAAGAATATGTAGATGTTCTTCCCTTGTAGTAGATTTCACCAAGATGTCATCCACATAATCCTCCATGAAAGTGTGCATCATATCATGGAAGATCGTAGTCATTTCCCTTTGATAAGTTGCTCCTGCGTTCTTTAAACCAAATGGCATGACGTTCCAACAGAAAGTTCCCCATGGACATGTCAAAGCCGTTTTCTATTGATATTCTGGAGCTATTTTAATCTGATTGTATCCAGAGAAGCCATCCATGATTGATAGCATGGCATGCCCTGCTGTCAAATCCACAATGATGTCTATGTTTGGTAGTGGAAAATCATCCTTCAGACATGCTTTATTGAGATACCTAAAATCTGTGTAGATTCTGATGCTGTTGTCTGGCCTTGAAATAGGTACTATGTTCGATATCCACTCAGCATAATCTATAGACCTTATGAATTGAGCATCCAATAATTTCTTTAATTTTGATTTGACCATTAATGCAATGTGGGGGTGCATTTTCCTTAATTTTTGCTTAACAGGCTTGATTCCTATTGGCAAAGATAAATGGTGCATAAGAAGATTTGGATCTAAGCTTGGCATATCAGAGTATGACCAAGCAAAGTTGATGCTTCTTGATTTAAAGAATTTGGTAAATTCTGGTCTTTCTTGATCAGCCATTGATTTTGCTAGATGTAGAACTTTTGCCCTCTCTTATGTGCCAATGTCCATTGATTGTGTAGGTTCGACCAGAACTGATGATCGCTCATGATAGTGTTCTGGGGGAGTGTCAAATCTTCCATCCTTTAGTGCCTCAGAAAGGCTTTCACCATTGGATGCGTTCTTTATTTTTACTTTTTCCAGATCTAATGCTGCCATAGAATGGTTTTCACCATTAGATCTATTTTGCTTGTTTTCATTTTTGCAACTATAAGATTTGAAACCCTTCTGTTGAGTCGTATTGTTATGAGTATTATGGATAGCATTTGTATTAGGTTCGGTATGACAAAGGAAATGCACGATAGCATCATCATTTTCAAATTTTGGTACAGTTAATGGTTCGGTAGGTTCCTAATCAATAAGTTCTGGATGGATTAATGGCATGGTATCATCAGATTGATTTAGGTCAATGGATGCAAGGGTGAGGATAGCAATATCATCATAATTGTCATTTGGGATATCGAGATCCATGATGGTACCCTCTTCGAAATCATCTAGTTCACTCAAATTATGTTCGTCCTCACTAGAGTCATCAATATTTAGTGATTCCTCGACAAATGGTCTAGACCCAGAGCCTTGGCCCTCCGCACTTGTAGGTCCAAATTTTTGAATCACATCGACTAGAATATCAATGTCAAGTAGATCACAAGGTAATGCCCACTCATATTCATTGGAGTCTATTTCAGAACCCTCTCTAAAGTGAAGCATATTTTCCATAGCTGTATTTTTTTGCTCTTGCTTCTCTTCTTTAGAGTATCCTAGTCCTAGTTTTTCTTTTGTGTGGAGAGTGAGAGGTGTGATAGGTTCTGATATTCCCTCCTTTCTTAACCCCAATGGTCCTTGTCCTTCATAACCCATCTTTTCAAGAATAGCCTTTCCTTTTCCATACTTTTTTTTGTTGATGCTAATATTTTTGACATCGATCTCTGATGTTGATGTTTCTTCATCCTTATATAGCCAATCTAGGATTGCTTTGTTGTCCATTTCTTCTGCTATGCTTTCAGATTTTACAAATGTTTCTTGAAGAACTGTGGTAAGTACAAATGTTGGAGGTTTGATTAGTGATGGTTGACCATATTTCCTAGGAGATGGCATTAACTGTGATAAGTTAAGCGATTGCTCCATTGAGTATTGTCCCATTCCTTTATCTATCAACTAAACTTGCTTTTGAAATTGTGTGATAGAGAAGTTTGTGTATCTGGTTTATTTGTTTCATCATGACTTATTTCCTTTTCTTTACCTTTCTTTTGTACCCACTTGGTAGTGATGCTTGGACTTTATTCATTCTTGGATGATGATGAACTTGAAGCTTCCCTGTTGTGAGGAATAAAGGTGTCTTGAGATATTCTTAATGTGTCACAATGTTGTGGGTGATTATTATTAGTAGCTATAGTCACCTCTTGTCCGTTTACTGGAAACTTCAGGCATTGATGGTATGTAGAAGGTATGGCCTGCATTTCATGAATCCAGGGTCGTCCTAAGAGTATGTTGAATGTCAATTCTCTGTCTAATACTTGACATGCTATATGCTTCATCATAGGTCCCACTTGAATGGGTAATACAATCAAACCTTTGGATGATCTTTCCTCCTCATCATAGGCTTTGATGGTCATTTTTCGTTGAGCATCAATAGCGTCTTCGGAATATCCTAGTGCACAGACTAATTTGAGGGTGCAAATGTTCAAACCAGCTCCCCCATCTATTAGAACTCTCTTAATAGGATGATTATGGATACAGACTTCGATATGCAATGTTGTGTTATACAAATGGTTTAATAGACATCATCCTATTCTGAGAATGACAGACAATACGGGGTAGTCAGATGTCCCACAATAGTTTGGAATTAGCAAACATCCAAATTATTTGGTACGATTGTGGCAACTAATGCTTGCTCGAGAACTTCTTTATGTGATGGTGACAACTTAAGGAGTTCCAATATTGAGATTTGGGCGGGGATGTTTTGTAATTGTTCAACAATATTATAATGAGATTGAGGCGTAGCCGCACATTGAGATCCCACTCCTTTTAATACTACCCTGGCTTGCCCCCTAGTCATGGCGTTTGCTGGTTGACGTTCTTGATTCTCTCGGGGGGTGTTTTGCATTTGATTGATAATATCATAACTTGATGGAGGTGGAACCGCATGTGTAGATCCCATTCCCCTTAATGTTACTTTTGATTGCCCCCAAGTCATGGCATTTGCTAGTTGATGTTCTTGGTTTTCTCTGATTTTTAAGACATTTATTTGATTATCAGAGTTTTGCATGCTTGGGAATAAATCCAAAGAGGTAACGTTGTTGGTTTCATTTTCATCAATGTTATCACTAGCTGCATGATCATGTGTGACTTTAGATAGACACAGGATTGTTGTGTTATAGACATGATTGGCATTATTCCCTTTGCCATTTGATGATGATGCACCTTTGTCATAATTTGGCAAAGGATCTTTGAAGGCTGAATGATCGTTGTTATTTTGAGGTCCTTCCACATATACTTTGTTGTTGTCCACCAAATCTTGTACTGCATGTTTCAATTCCATACAGTCATTTGTTTTATGATCCTTTTTATTATGATAGTTGCAATAATCAGCGTCATTCTACCATGATGGTTTGACATTTGGATCCTAGAATCTAGCTTCCCGTGCAGTGATAAGGCCTCTGGCAACTAGTTCCTTCATTGCGGATTCCATTGATTGACCTAAAGGTGTGAACCTTCGTCGATTTCATGGTTTTTGATATGGTAGTATTTTTGCACGTTCGTTGTTCTGCATGGTATTTGGCTTGACTTTTTGGTCATTGTTTTGATTGTTTGAAGAAGATGCAGTCAAGTTGAAAATAGTTTTGACATTTTGTGAATCACTTGTTGTTTCATTTGTGTTGCGATTCGTTTGCCAAATTTTTGGTTTATCATTCTTTGAGTGTTGATTTGAGTAGTTATTTGATTTGTCATTGTAATGTTTGATAACTCCCCATTTCACTAATGCTTCCTCAATCTTAAGACCATTTTCTATGACTTTTTTGAAAGTGGGTGGACATTGTAATTCTATCCTATAGCTCATTTCTTCTGTCAAGTTCTCAATGAATAATTCCATCTTTTCTTCCTCTGGAATAGATTGAGGATACCTAGCAAACAGTCGTCGCCATCTTTGGAGAAAAGACAAGAATGTTTCTCTTTTGTTTTGCTTTATGTTGTAGAGATCCTTGATAGTAACATCATTTTGGATGTTGAATGAATATTGAGAGATAAACTTGTTAACAAGTTCCTCAAATGTTTTAATACCAAGTTGCAATTTTGAGAACCATTCCATACATGCACCTCCCAAACTTCTTGGGAATAACCTCATCAAATAAGTCTCTTCTTGAGCAAATTCAAGACTCATCATTTTAAATTCTCATATGTGATCTATTGGATCTGTTCGTCCATTGTACTTATCGTACTTTGGGAATTCACAGCGTCTTGGAAAAGGTAGCAAACCAACTGTTGTGTCAAATGGATAAGGACAAATGTCCTGTATCGCATACCTTTTGGTTGTACCTTTTGTCATGTCGTGTATTTGTTGTTGTAATAATTGCATTTGTGAGGTTAAAGCAACAACTGAATCGATTGTTTGCGTTGGTAATGGTATTTCTGTTTCATTTGTTTCAGTTGCATTTTTCAAATGGTTTATATCAAAATCTTTTGGAAGTTTCGCCCCAGATTTGGCCAACATTAAAAGATATTTTTCCATGTCTTGTTCCAAAACTTTTTCCATAAACATGTGAAACTTTGGATCTTGTTGGGCCGCTTGGATTTCCTCTTGAGTTATTTCATTTTTGTCATTGCGGTTTAGATTGTTCCAAGGATTTTCCTCTGCCATGTTTTTAGATGATTCAAGCTCTTCTTCTAAGAGTCTCTATTTGTGGGACCTAGTGAAGATTGGCATATAAATTTTTGCCTTTTCTTCTGAAATGTTGATCTTATGTGCGAGATAGTGTCAATTTGAACCTTTTTAAACAAAGTCGAATAAGATGACTGATCTTATTGATTGAGACAATACTTAAAAATTTAATTACTATACATTGTTTCGTGATGAAGGATGTATTATCCTGATAATGAAACTTCAGTGTAGTAATTGATTGCGTAATTGATTTTGACACTTGTAATTTGCAAGATCTGGTTTCAGTCGATAAGTTTAAAAATTTGTATTAACCTTTCCTGATTTTGGTCCTTTGACAGTGATTCTGATGAATAGAAACTTGTGTTCTAGTGAAGACTATGGAAAAAAGATAGATAGACTAACCGGTAAAAATTTTGAACTCTTTGTTTTAGAAGCACTAAAATAGAGTACAGAAGCACTATTTCACAGAAGCGCTAGAACAGAGTCCCGAAGCGCTGAAACAAAGACCAGAAGCGCTAATTTACTAGAAGCGCTGAAACAGTTCATAAAAGCGCCGCATAAATTGATGGAAGCGCTACTTGACAGATTCGCCGAAACAATGCATAGAAGTGTTGTAAAATGTGATGAAAGCGCTACTTGACAGAAGTGCCAAAACAGTGCACAGAAGCACTGTAAAAAGTGATGGAAGCGCTACTTTACCAGAAGCGCTAAAACAGAGACTGTAAGCGCTAAAACAGTGCCCGAAAGTGCTATTTTACTAGAAGCACTAAAACAATGACCAGAAGCACTGAAACAGGTTTTCCAAAGCTTTTAAAAACAAGACTTTAAAGACTCTACTGTAAAAGTTGATCTGACCTTGTGGCATACTGTATTAAGGACTGTGGAAGAAAAGCACGATGAATGTGCTGACTGTGATTGTGAAATTGAGTGAGAGCTCTTCTTTGGAAGAAGGCTCATGAAAAGAGTGGTTCTGCTGCAAAATCTAATGTGTGACCCCTAGCAAAATCATGATAATGGTGGATGAATGTTCTATGTTGTAACAATAGCTTCCGATTTTGGTATAGAAAACGTTGTCTCCTCAATTTATAACCGTCCGGTTTCCTAGGTTTTGAGACTTTGATCTTTCTTTTAAGAAACTTGGTGGACTTCCACTTTCTAAGCATAGAGTTTTTCTGACTTGACTTGACTTTGTTTGTTTTCAAGATGATCCTTAAATCTGATTTAATGATTCTTTGTGAAAACACAGCAAGCAATTTTGAATATTTGATTTTAACAGAAAAGATCGTGTATGTTCAAAAACCACGAATGATTTTTATTGATTTTGACAAGTTGTTTTAACAATTTGTACACATATCAAGCAAACTCACACTTAAGGACAAGTAGGTCATCATCATATTCATAACCCACATCTTGAATTACGTTGACTCACACAGCAGTGTCACACCCTAGAGGGCACCCATGTTTTTGTCATTGCAGGTGCATACTCAAAGTGACGGACGTAGATACCGAATCCCTTGAGCAAACAATCCTTGGTATTATATGGTGAGTTTCTTGGGGGCAGATTCTTCCCTCCCCTTGCACCGTGAATATGACAATGTATGGATACTGACTCGGCGAGCAACTACTCTATGGTTCTTAGATAGGGTTCCGTTCGGTGTGGCAAATAGATAAACTCCCTCAGGAGACCTCCCAATCTTTAGAACAAAGATTTTGGGGATGGTTATCTTGCCTACTACCGTCAATTTGGACTTTCATCAACAAATTGAATTTTTATTATAGTGGGTTGGATAACCTAGCTTTGGTTGTTCCCACTTAGGTCATTCCGGTAGGGTGAGTACTTTTTCCCACTACGGCAGGCCTGCTAAAGGATTTAATAAAGCGTAAATGACATAAAAGAAAAGTGAATCTGGCACTTTGGTCATCCAGTTAAGGAGAGAGCATGAGCCTAATCACTACAAGCACAGCATATAGATTTGTCTTGTTTTAAGCCCAAAAAGAAACATTCTTTAATTTAAGTGAAGGTGTTGCTTCACTGAAATCATGATGTTCTTTTTAACTTCTATTGTAAAAATGTTGTGACTATCCTAGGATTGATAGATTTGCTTTAAGAAAAACAAGAAAGTGACTATCCTAGATTGATCAATTTTTTTAAAAAAACTTTGAAGTGACTACCCTAGATTGATCAATTTTATCCCAACTATGAAAAATAAATACAATCTGGCTACGGAAGCGTCGGATCTAGACTGTTTTTACAGAAGCGCTGGAATATGGCACCGAAGTGCTAGAACAGTTACCTGAGGCGCTAAAACCTGAAAGCACAGAAGTTTGTCTTGGAAGCGCTGAAATAGTGTACTGAAGCGCCGAAGTTTGTCATAGAAGCGCTAAAACACTCGATGCGCTAGAACAGTAACCGGAAGCGCCGAAACCCTGAAAGCACTGGAACAAGGACCAAAAGTGCCGAAACTTTTAACGGAAGCGCTAAAAGAAAACACGCTATAAAACCTACGTAACACTTTCCAGAAAATTTTGAAATTTTGATAAAATGGGGTTAATGCCCCATGGTGGGTGCCAAATTGTAAGTGTGGAAACGTGAATAAGATTAAAACACTTCTTAATATGACATTATATTAATGATTAAATAAAATGAATCAATTCAACAAAGTAATCAATTGAAATCGTCCTATTGCTCTCTATCTCCAAAGATTTATTAAATCCTACTTTTCTCTCAGATTGTGTAAGCATATAAGACTGTTAAAATGACTATCCAAAGAACAAAATAATGATAATATAATGCTAAATGATAAATCAATTTAAACTAGCATGATATGGATGTGAAACAGATAAATGTAGCTCCAAGAAGCAGCCATTGTTGTGAAGCTTGATTGTTGAATATTGGATGCTTGATGCCTGGATTCCTACAGAGTAAGGGTGCAAAAGCTTGATTATCTGGATCCTTTTTTGGTTCAATGAGGCTTGTAAATATAGATTTCCTGGCTGTAGAAATGCACGGGGAAAGCTTTGAGAGGCTTGGATTCAATCTGGAGGATTGAATGGTGAGAGATGGAGGAGATTAAGAGAAAGATGGAGATTGTCTCTACCCATGAAAACACCAGGCAAGAAAAGAGGAAAAATTGGTGGAAGAGGATTGAGAGATCAAATTCCAAATTTGTCTCCAATTTGTGTCCAAAACTTCACATGAAGCTTCAAAGCATTAATTGTGACAAATTTAGACATAGATTAGACATAGGAAATCTAATTCATTTTTGAGAGAATGTAGATTGGAATATTCCTTTATGCTTAATTCAAATATTTTGATTTATTTTAAATTAGGAAAGGGAGATAAATAATTTAATAAAACAAACTATAGGATAGTCGTTTATTAAATTAAACAGAGGAATATGGTAATTAAAAAATAAAGTGTTTTGTCTTTTTTTAATTAATTCGAGAATGATGTTAGATTGAAATAGGGATTTGATAATTAAATTGAACAAAGTATTTAATTTTGTTTATTTAATTAAGATGAATTTGAATGTGAACTATATTAAATAAATATTTCTATTTATTTAAACAGTAGAGGAAATATGAATAATTAATCAAATAATATGTATTTAATTAATCAAATGCTCCAGACCAATTTTAGGTGTATACAGATAGTGGTTGGTTGGGTGTGCATCTCTCCACAATGAGGATGTGAAGAGACTGCGACTATCGATGCTACGCCTTAGGTGGTAAGTCAACATTAATTTTGATTGGTCATTTTGGATAACCAACTCGATTGGGATGAGTTGGCCACTGTCAGTGATTTTGAAGGACATCTTAACATATAGTAGGCCACTTGGATAGGTGATTAGAAGTGGATGGGTCAATAAGGGATGCGGTCTCTTCATGATATGATCATTAGGGTGCTAGGTGTCGTCATGATTTCATCATTATGCGGTACCTGTGGCAGCTTGGGAAGATTTGATAAATTCCCAAATTAGTTGAAATGACTGCTCATTATGCTTATACATGTACTCATTCACTCAAATGACAATGACATTAGCATTTTCAATTGATCATGTGGTTATCATGTAGGTAGTGTATAGAGTAATAAAGGAGATAATCATGAGGTGTGTTTTCATTCTCGACTTAAGGTGGCTAGGGTAATGTCTTTTTCTTCTTTATATAAGCTTATTCTCTCACTTGGCTTTTTGTGCGACTGGGAGACAATAGCTGAGAAAAATATTTTCATGGTGGAAATATAGGTGGAGTCAAAGCCATTTTTCTATTTTGGGGTAGACATCGATTTAGCCCTCAAGTGAAAAAGCCATCAAAATTCCTTTCAAGAGGTTGCAAACTAGTACTTAAAGCACATTTTGTTCAACATTGACCCGCTAACAGTTGTGGTAGTGAAAATGGTGCTTGGCAAGGGGCATTTGGAGCACAAGGAGTATTTTAGAGTGAACTCATAAGTAGTGTTCCGGTTTCTGGCTTTCATTCTGGATAATCGGCTCCCTAAGGTTGAAGCTAAAATTCTGATGGGAAAATTATTCAAGAAGGAGTTGCTAGGTGGTTTGGAGGCAACTTTGAAAGTATCCATCTCTAGTAAAGGTGCTCTGTGTCCTACAACCTAGAATTGGTAAAGAAACCGGTGGAGGTAATCAGGATTTTCCCCTTCCTCCTTGATTTAAAGGGCATGGCGCTTGTGCATCACAAGATGATTGTTGTGGTCATGATGATTGATTTGAAAGTATCCATCTTTGGAAAAGGTGCTTTGTGTTCATGTGACCTGGAACTGGTAAAGAAATCGGGGGAGATAATCAAAGTTTTTCCCTTCCTCCTCGATTTAAAGAGGTGACCCTTGTGCATCACAAGATGATTGTTGCAGTCATGATTATTGCCTCTATTTATGTTTTATCAGGTGGGATGTTTCCAAAGACCATTTTCAAGCCCCATTTATTCATGGAGCGAGATATTATCTTTGTTGCCTTTGTGTTGAAGAAGAGTGGTTTGAAAGAGTTTTTGCTGCTGGAGCTATCCATGGATGCTTTGGTTTCTCTAGATTCTTCTTTCTTGTTGTAGGATGGGTGGTATTCTAAGTTTCTCTCTATGTCCCAATGAGTCGAATCCCCTCAAATGTTTAAGATTATGGCTTAGTGGTTTATTTTTGAGGCCTATTGTTTGTAGGTGTTGATCTCTTACCACGTTTTACCAAAGGGTGTTATGAATGCTTGTTCTGCTACTACACCGGTCCTCTTCTTGTATCCCATGGAGGTGGATTCATCTCCTATGGAGGTGGATTCATCTCCTATGGAGGTGGATTTGGGAGGGGTTTATCTGTGGATTCCTTAGTTGCTAATCATTTTGAGGTGGACGCTTCTCCTATGGAGGTGGAGGTTGAGGGTGCTAGAATTTTTGGGTTGTATTGGACTTGCTACTCATGTGATTCTCTCCAATAGAGGGGAGCACCCTCCTTTTGAGGTGGATTTAGAGTTTCCTTCCTAGTTCAATCGGTAGCTTTGTCTCCAATGGTCTGTTGTGTTCTCTAACTCCACTATTAGATGGGGTTGTTGGAATTGATAGAATTTTTTCCTAGGGTTTTGATGGTGTCCTACACCATTAAGCAGGTTGTCTTTCTTGGCTTAGTGGTGTCTTCCATGAGCGGTAGGTTTGCTGATTACTAGCAGATGCAAGAAGATTATTTGTGTATCTTAGGGTTTCTGGGCCTGGTTAAAACCAAGTTGTAAGAGGGTTCCAGGCCCTTACTTTTTTGTATGATGCAACCTAAGTAGTAATGATTATCTTGTAGAGGTTGTTGTTGGGTTGTTGTTGGGTTGTGGTTTATCTTTTTTGCAACTTTCTTTTCTTTTTTAGGTTGATGGTTCCCTTCAAAACCATTATGTACCGGATTTTGGGTCCCATCAAATCCTATTTAGCCACTAATAAAATAAATAAATAATAAAATTAGAAAACTATAGTAACATAGGATCTATGTAAACAAACACTTTGAGGAGAAACCTCTAGTAGAGAAAGAGGATACATATATATTATTATTCAAAAATATCAATATGATGTTAACACACTTCCTCTCTACAATGTGATAACATTCTTGTAGCACCTATGTTCCTATAAACATGGTATCAAAATACTATCTCATACATCAGAATATATAGGTAAAGAGAGACGCCAAAACCATGAATTATTTCAAAAAAAAAAATGAATATAAAAAATATGGTATAAGGGTATGTGCAGGATCATCATGGAAAAAATAGTCCCTTAAGTGGCAATAAAATTTAGAAAATTAGATTTAGGCAACTTGACGTAAAAATTTGAATAAGTTATCTATATTATTTCAAAAATATGTAAGAATAGAATCTATAGCAAATTGAATGTAGTTTCTAAACTACTAGGTTTTTTTTTTTTTAAATCTATTTGGTGAAAATATGAAATTTCAATGCAATAGTACTTAAATTTCAGGGAAAAAATAAGAAGTAGGTGTCTGTCTAACCACCCTAACCAAAATAAAATGATAATATTTATTTATAATATTTTAGATATAAGTAGGGGACTCATGTCCTGATGTGATGCATATTTTTTTGTAATTTTTTTCCAAGTAATAATTAATTATGAATTTTTTATTACAACTTTTAAAAAATATAAAAACTCGTATGTCTCACCACCTTAACTTGGTCAAAACTTCATGAAATTCATTTTTTTTGTTTTAATCCTATAGTATGCGAAGCATAGAATGTGACACATGTTTTGAACTCAAAAAATGTGATACCGTTTGAAAGATATAAATTTTTTTCAATCAGGGCTTTAGCCATAATTCAAATAGAAAATGAATAATAATTATTTATTAAATTTAAAGTAAAGCATAATTTATATTGGTGGAAAGCTGAGAATCTCCTTTTTAAACCCTTTTTGTTTCATCAATTTTGCATAAAAAATAATTCATCAGCCACATGGGCCATCACATCACTTAGATATCGCCACTTTTTAGCCCATCATGATCCTTCACATACCCATAATGCAAAAACTCCATGCTCATCTTGGAGAGAATATTTCAAGAATAGTAAATAAAATCCATGACTTCACATTGACATTGCATAGGCTCATTAAATGAATTCTCAAATAGAAAACATGCCTTGCAAAGAAATCTCACTCATATCTCCTCAATGAGTCACATCCTTAAGTATAACACTCTATTTTGGAGTACACTAATTCAAGTGGGTCTCATTTTCTATGACAAAATTCTCCACTCCTTCCTCTAGTGCTAAGAATTGATAATATACCTTAAATAAGTCCAAAGTAAAATATAACTACCACTATAGTGCTTCACCTCCCTGATGAATGAATATCAAAACTAATTCCAAGATTCTAAGAGAATTTAAATTATAAATTATTTCTGAGATTACACCCTAGGCATCCAAACAAACCTTCCAAGAGTGTTGAAGATGCATTAAATGTACATAATATTTACAAGTGTAGTGTAGGAAATTATATACCTTTACAATATCACACTCTGACTTGGAAAATTATTTTACAAAATATACACAACACAAAATTATGAAAAAATATCCATGCACTAGATATTGGTGTGAAAATTTTGTATTTTAAAAATTAGAATTATATTCTTTCTATAAAAAAAATATGTGGTATGAAGTAAACATCACTTTTTAAAAATGTTGTTTAGTAGAAAAAATAGGTTATTAAAAAATACATAAAAATATTCATGATTTATTTTTATTTTTATTTTAAATATATAATTAGAATCTAGACACAAAATATCACAAATCACTAGTTTGCTTCATCTTCAACTTCTTAATGGTTTAGCTGCTATAGGTGTAAGAAAGTGAAGATTTGGTGAAAATGTTGATTTCAATGTCAAGTTTGGCCAAAAAGTGTAACCCCTTATTGTGGGATCACCCTCCTCTAATGAAAGCCATTGAAGGGTGGTGATTTGTAGCATACATTGCTCATTCATCATTTACTTCTCCTTTTCATTATATTTCTATCAACATTTAATTACCAAATTGGGGTTTGACAATGGTGAACCCCCATACAAACAAAAGCAAATTCCTCTTTGTGTATGTGCAAATTATATGTTGATAAAGAATTGAAGAGATCTTAAAAGAGAAATTTTGCATTGTTGCACAAATTTTCATCATTATTGTCAAGCCATGAAAACTAAGTTGCATAATTTATTTTTGACTTTCTAATAGTGGGACATGCCTCAAATAGAAGCTAAGATCCAACATTAGAGGAATTCCAAAAGTTATTTTGGAGCCCTAGACTAAGACCCATTCATCGAAGGGTGAATGAGTCCCTTTGCACTCCTCAAACAAGTTTTTGGTGACAGGTACATGTGTTCAAATCCTTCTCAGATCCGCCTGTAAATTGTCATTTTCATTTATGTACATTCAAGAATCTCCATTTTAGGCTATTCATTTAGTTTGAATGTTCCAAATAATTGTAGTTTGGTTTCAAATTGTCCTATTGTCCTAAGGAATGAGATCTAGGTTTGATTGGATTACCATTGAGGTTGAAAGTCAATATTTACACCTTGTGATCTCTTTTCTAATGAAATCCATAGGGAAAGGCGCCTATTAAGGTCCTTAAGGTTTTATAAACAACAAAATCATAAAACCCCTTGGGTATCCAATTTTCTCACCATTTCATTCTATTGAACTTAACATTCTTACATCATACTTTTCTAATTTAGAGATCCTTGAAACCCTAGATCTAGGTTTTCCATTATCTTGTTTTGTATTTCATTTAGGGTTACATGTATTTCATATTTACATCATTTAATATAAAAATCCAAAAACATTGTATACATTTTCCATAATAACTTGCATTAAGGTGTGTTTTAGTCTTTTAGATCACAATTACAATCAAAATTGTATTCAAGAATTGTCATTTTTTTCATACATTGTCATACAAATTGCATTTACATTTAATCAAAAATTAAGGTAAACCTATGACTCAAGATTTTTTTCGTGGTTAAGAATAGTGGGCTTAAGTATCAAATCAAAAACTCATTAAAAATTTTCAAGACCCTATGCAAAGACTCATTCACCCTTGGGTGAACCTGTCCTTATAGAGGTGATTTTGCAAATTTTTGTACATTTATTTTTCTTTGTCTACTTCATTTTCATGTACTTGCAAATCTCTATTTTAGTTTCAAAAATTGTCTATTTGTGTAGTTGTTTACATTTAGTTCAATTAGTGAAAGAAAGTACATTGTTTAAGATCAAAATTAACATTCAAAAGTAATTACTTTTAGGTTTTTGCATCTTAATACCAGTCAATTATTATATTTTAGATCTAAATATTGCAATATATTCTTTAATACATGCATTATGTTTTCTATTTCTAGGTGTTTATCATCTTTATTCAGTGTTTTTTGTCCATTTTGGGTACACTTTTGGAATGGTGAAACTTGTTTGAGTATCACAACCTAGTTTCCTACTACCAATACTAGACAGTGAAACATTGTTTGAGACTCATGGCATCCCATATAGTACATCCACCATGAATCTTGAGTTTTCCAACTATTTCACTCATAATGTTGACACTATTCAACCAATTTTGGACCACATCCCTAATGTCACATATCCTATGACCACCTTACCATCAACCACTTACACTAATGTTGAAACCTTGGTTGTTAATGTACCTCAAGGAAGGTTGAAACAAATGGATAATGCCTTGAAAAAACTTAAATATTTTGTGAGTACATAGTATATTGTTGGCATTGTTGTTCCTCTCATAGATAACATGAGGATAATTCTTGATAATGATCAAGGATTAGAGATTATGTGTATCCTAGCTCACATTATTGATAACCATATTCCTACAATGGATCGTTGTACTCAAGCTTTGGGATACACACAAATTCAAGGAGAAAATAAAATTGCTCCCCTACACCCATACCCTTTATTTCTACATATACCCATCCAGTTGTTACTACAACAATGCAACCAACCAGAAATATCACTCCAACTTTGGGTATTTCCATTGGGAATCCTTTTAGTTTTGTGAGTTCAAACATCATATTTCAAAACCCCCACCTCTCATAAAATTTTAATTTAGTTGTACAACCAACACATATACACCCCCACCATATTCACCTCCATCTCAAAACACAACCAATGATTCTGTCATAAACCAACTTTTGCAAAATGTCACATTCCTTCAACAACAAATAGCAACATTGAACCAAAACCAAAACAAATAACCTTGACAATATGTCAAAAGAAACCCATGGTCAATGGAGATATTAAGAGCATAAACACTACAAGGCATAGAGATACCTAGATTTGAGAAATACATTGGTAGAGGAGATCATAGCAACCATGTATTAACATAGACAACCTTATGTAGTGACTTCATTTTTGAAGATAAGCTATAGGGTAAGCTTTTTCTTAGGTCCTTAATAGATGCAATCTTGGAATGGTTTTGTTCCTTATCGAATAACTCAATCCACTAATTTAATGATCTTTTTGACGCCTTTCTCAACCATTTCAAAGTGCACATTGGTCCTGTTATGTCTTGCATAACCACCCCATCTTTTGCCTTGGTCAAAATGGGTCCCCTTTTATGGTTTTGTCCTTGGTTGGTTTTCAAACAAAGTTTGGAGTCTTTCTTTTCCAATACTTTGTTTTTCTTTGGTTTATTCTATCGGAACCGGAACCAAAACTGAATCGGGTTTTGAAACTTCTTTCAAGGCGCATTCTGATCCCCATCCCGACAGTCTTTCTTTTGACCTTTTTGTTTTGTCTTTGTAAGAGCCAGAGTCGGGGTGGAAGTTAAGTCGGTATTTATTCAAAATTTCAAAATCAAATCTCATTCCGCCTCTGCCTCCGCTTTTTAATTTTTCGTTTTAACTAGGTTTTGTATGTTAAGTTTTATTATTTTGGTCCTTTTGTTTTGTTTTATTCTTTGTTGGCGGAACCAAACCCAGAACGGGATCCAAGTTGGAAATTTAAACAAGTTTCTGAATCAGTTTTCATTCTGATTCCGCTCCCACCATTTCTTGGTCACTGACTTTTTACTGGAGTCACACGGCAGTAATGGGCCAGTTCTTCTGCAGTTCTGACTCTACTCTACTACATTTATTGCATTAATGATAGCTGCCATGCATGCGTGAAACTCTCAGTTTTACCTTAAATAGGGATTAACGCATAGTTATTATCACTATTCTTAAGAGATTGAAGAGCGAACTAGAGTTGCAGTAAAGATTTTGTGCGAGTGAATCGATTGATAGAGAGACAGTTGATGCAGATTGCTTCAGGAGGTTAGCCTATTTATTTGTGTTCGAGGTAGGGTTTTCTATTCTTGTTCTTCTTTTTACTTTCGTGTTTTCCATTTTTGTTCGTGTTAGATTGTTTTGCTTTAGGCGGGTTCGTGATTCTCAGTAAGTTTGCATATTTTGTTTGTCATTCTTTGTTTGTTTAGAATTATTGTTTCCATTTAAACTTTTTTGGATGTTTCTCGTCGGTTGTTTTCAACACGGTCATTTTCACGTTTTAGTCATGACCGAATCATGCTTTAGTTTTTAAATGCATAGATTAAATTAGGGTTCCATAGTGAGTAGGGTTTTATTAAACCTGGTTTTTACATAGGAAATCTTGTTGTGCATTCAATCTAGTTAAATAAATAGGGTTAAATTTGTGCCCTAGTATTTATATCGAGGTTTTGTTTTAGGATTTACGCTTTCTGTGTTCGTGTTTTAATTTAAATATGATGCCCTAGAAAGTATAGTCACCTCTCGGTCATATGGGGATGGTCTTATTAGGTTACATTTAAAGCCCCTTTTTCTTTTGATATGACCTAGTCGTTAAATCATGAAGTCATGCACCAAATTGTTTAAAATGCTTATGACATCATGGTTGTTTTAGGTGGAGGTAGGATCAGAATCAATCTAAACTTTGAACCATGTTTTCCAATAGGTATCGATTCCATTTTCATCCCGTCTCTAACTTCGCTTATAGTGAGAAGCCTTCTTTCAAAATTATGATGACCTAGGCGGAAGCAGAAGCGAAACTGAAATTGAATATGAAAATAGAAAATTTTAAAGAAACCAAATCCATTTCCATTCCGATTTTGGTTCCAATCACCATGATAGTTTCGACTCCGGTTCTGGTTGCCATTCCAGTTCCGACTCCGAGCGCGGTAGTGTTTTAAAGAAGACTATTTATAATGTTTTATGTTTGGTTCCGCCTCTGATATATATATGAAGGGTAAGGTTTTAAAGCATATTTTATGATGCTTATTGAAGGATATAATTAGAGGTTATGTTGCAGGAAAGCTAAAGGATTTCAGGAGTATCAGGAGAAGCCTCCAAAAGGAATCGGCCTACAGAAACATCAAAGGAAGCAACTAAGCCCAAGAAGATAAAGTCGGAGCATCTACCTTATACTCTGAGGTATAATCATAGGGGTCTTGTTGCCACAACAAGCAAAGTAGAATCAGATTGGTCTGATATAACCGACACCAATCTGGGCTCATACAATTTTGAGGAGCTGTATTCGGAAACATTCACAGAGGATATAACAGGGAGAACACAAAGACTAGTTGATTCTGGTTTGGCCCATATCACCTTATTTCCTCTATCTATCGAGTGCCTGGAGTTGATTATGACAGTAGCCAGTGCTTACAATCCAGCCACTGGAAAGTGTATGGATTCACAGGACAATTTTATTATTGATCTCACTCCTCAAATGTTTCAAACTATGTTTAGTGTCCCGGATCCAAAGAACCTGGTACAGTTAAAGGAGGCTAAAGCTTTAGAGAAATATAGCAAATACAAGGCATCCAACAAGGCTCACTTGAATAAGAAATGGTTGAGAACAGAGAAGAATTCTCTGACTAAACTCCATGATCAACCAAAGAGGACAAAATTCTATAAAGAAGTATCAGACCTGATCATGATGTTGTCTAGAGTATTTGGGAAGAGGGATGCATTTCACTTCTAAGAGTGGATGTTTCCTTTCATTCAGACCATCTTGAATGGAAAATAATAGTTTGATTGGCCAATGGTTGTCTCTGATGCTATTCATGACCAATTAACAAGGATAAGGGAAACCAAATGCTTCTTTATGACTTCTTATGTTGTTTATGCAGCAGCTAGAGGAGGTATATTTCCAGGTTTAAAGAGAGTGGGAATTTGGGAGAGAGAGATGGACAAAGGAAAGTGTGGGACCATTATGATCAGTTATCACTACAAGTATCTGAAACACAATACAGAAGGGTTAATGATGCATTTCTATATATGATTATTAACCAACTTAACGGAGATGTAGGGTATAGACTGAGCCAAGAAGCTATGGAATTTATCAAGGAATGGGGATGTTGGTACATTCAATACCCCAGGTTCACATACTTCAGGCTGGTTGGATTTGAAGATCATCCACACTTTCTCTCAAGATGTTGTAACGATAGGATAGTTCTAATGGAATTTGTATATCAAGCTCTGGGGGCTAATGCCCAGTTTGGATTGAAGCACAAAATAGGAGGTCATAAGTTCCCCATGTAATTGGGTGAATACAACATTCAACATCTTGTGGGGGCCAAGGTAGTGTGAAGTGATTTGATACAAATGAAACTAGGCTTGCATACAACTCAAAAGTACTTTAACCAAAAGAAGAAAATGAATGCCTTGCTGCCTTCCATTTTTGATAAACATTTCAATTTGTTGGAAGATTTCTAGAGTGGCCGGCAGGACGAGTATGACCTTAGGAGGAAGAATTATGAGAGGTTACCCGTCTCACACATGGTAGAGCTTGGGATCAAGGATGATATCTATGACACATTAGTAGAAGATAGAGTGGTATTAGATCCATCATATGAAGAATTAAATATTGGTACCAAGAGCTTGGATCCGGTGGACTAGGATGGTGAGGAGACCATTGACATAAAGAAAATAAGGAGGCCAGTTTTGGATAGAAGTATTCACTGGGTGGTCCTAAGAACCAAAACTCCTCAAGAACCAGCTCCTAAGAAGGGGAAGGGATACAAAAGAATCAAAAGGAAATTTCCTTCCAAGGAGCCCTTGGAATTATTTCCTCCAGACATTGAGGAGATTGAGCTTGAAGCAATGGCTCAAGATGAACCAAAGGTACAAGAGAAGGAGGCCCAAACAAAACCTGTGGCTTCAACATCTGCATTAGGTGAGTCCTCTACTCAAGTCCCACTTGCAAAGAAGCGGAGTGAAGAAGTGCAAAAACAGACTCTTCATGATATTGTTGAAACCATGAAGGGAAAAGGAGTAGAGGTAGAGATCCATGATGTTGGGATGGACTCTGATGAGACTCTGTCAGAGAAGGTGCACAAGAAAATATGCCTCTAGAGGAGGATACTGAACAGGTGTTGACAGAGGAGGATCAATGGGCACTATTTGAGGAGGCAAAGAAGGCCTCAGATGATCAAGGACACGTTGCAGCAATAGAGAGGAAAAAGGAAAAAGTTGATGCCTTACTCCAGCAACAACAGGTAGAGGCCAAATGAAGAGTTGATGAGATGGAAAAACAACAAGAACAAAAGGAGCAGGAGTTCAGGATTAAAGAGGAAAATGATAAGCTAGAGTTAATACAGAAAATTCATGATCTTGAGGAAGAAAATGCAAGACATCGAAGAGAGAGAGAGGTTCTTGTGGCTAAGTTGAAGCTTGCTAAAGAGGCTCATAACGAGAAAGAGGAAGCAGAATGAGTGCAAAAAGACAAAGATGTTGAAGAACTAATCAAGAAGCAACAAAAGGAAAAGGGAGATGCATAAAAACTTAAGGCATTGGAGGAAGAATGAAATCGGGAGTTGGAGAAAAAGAGATTAGAAGAAGAAAAGTTGAAAAGGGAAGAAGAAGAAAAAATGATACAAGAACAAAGGATAGAGAGGAAGCTGAAAATATTGCTAAGACAAATGAGGAGCAAGAGCAGCAAGAGAAACAAGGAGTTGATTCTCTACCTCAAGTAAATGTGCAACCATCCTCTACTACTACTATTGCTTCTTCCTCAACTATAATGACCACTACTCTAGGTGCTCCCACTTGGTTAAAATTGGATCTTCAGAAGAGATTAGTTACACCTTCACAGCCTCTCAATTGGGACGACATGATGAAGGAAATTGAGAAGGAAAGGCCCAAGAAGAAGGCCAAGATCCTACATTCCACCAGACTCACCGACAAAGGAGAAATTGTTTTTGAATGTGCCATACCAATGATAGACAAGGATGTAGGAGACATGCAATTGACGAATTATCATTTGGCACTGTTAATTTGGGGAGACCTACCAGAGATCAACAAATGAATTTAATTGATGTGGTAGCATCGTCAAACAAGTCAAGAATGTTGAAGGATAAACAAAGGAAAGATGAGCTTAAGGCTCAGTTAGATCAGTTGCATGTTTTCTTGAAAAGTGTTTCTACTCTGAGGTCACAACAGGTTACCACTATTGAGACCCCAATTTTGTTGAGTAAGAAAGAAGTAGATGATTTGGTATGGGTGAGGGGCAAGGAGGATATGTTGGATAGGTGGGTTGATAAATTCAATCAAGAAATAAGTGAAGTACTGGAAGACAGTTTTGGGGTTTACAAGATGACTCAGGAGCTAATAGAGGAAATGAATCGATATATTAAAACATTGGAAAAACAAGAGGAGTACAAAGGATACAGTTAGAAATTGAAAGAAGTTAATAAATTGTCAAAGTCCACTCTTCTGGAATAGTCAATACTTGAAGAAGATAATAAAGATTTCTTGGAAAAGACTTCTTGCATACTCTGGTTTAAATCAAATTTTCTATACAAGCATAAAAATGAAGTTCAAGATTCTGTTAAGGATCTGAATGAACAGTTTGAGGAGTTGGAAACCATTATTGTTGTTATAGTAAATGTTGATATACCAGTAAAGGAAGGCCTACCTTTAAGCCAAATAAAGGAAAAATGGGATGATAGGTTTAAAGAGGTCATGCAAAAAGGATATGATGGTGAAGATCTGTTGCTAGATCGATTAATGGATATTAAAGAAGAGGTAAGGGTAGCTAAGAGGGAGTTGACCAGGCTAAACGACATGAGAGGGTTTGCTGCTGCAGAGCTAGAAAGGATCAAATTTGAAGATAGTTGGGTTGATGGGCCAGATTTGGAGGTGTTTCAACAAGTCTTCTCCAGTTATGATGAGTAAATTGTAGAGCAGGCTTCGCATGCATAATTAGTAACCTCATGAATGCATGGTTTTCTGTTTTCTTCTTTGCATGCATAACTAGTAGTTTATGGGTGCATGGCTTTCTTTTCTCCTCTCCATTATTTTCTTCCAGTTTAACTGAGTTTCCAAGATAACTATAATCCCTTAAAGGGTGGATCGACCTAAAATAGAGAGGACTTCATATTTTTATATATCTATAAATACCCTTGGGGTATCATATTGTAAGGGTCGGCTAATAGAGAATAGAATTGGCCACCTGATAGTAGGAGATAGATCTTTTCATATTTGTTACAAAGATACATTGTTACTTCGTCTTACAGTTAAATATAATTATAGGTTTTACGCAATATGGTGTTAGAATTAAGTTTTACTTGATAAGGTTGATGAATTATAATCTATCTGTATGCCAGTGATTGTGCTGAAGTATAAGAGTTTCTTATGTGATGAAAGTCATTAGAAGAAACCAGATTTAAGGATTATCTCATTAGATTATCGGTGAATTGAATTTATTGAAGTTTGTTGATCAATGATCTTGGCGATGAATGAAAGTGTGTTCTTTTGGAATTTTTGAAATATTTGTGATGTGTGACTATGACGCTAACTTAAGCACCTTAGATGTATGCAATAGTATGGATTATTTTGTAAATTGTATCATGCTATGGTTTTCTTGATCGGTTGGAAAAATATTCATTGTTGAAGATATATGTCTGGATGCTAGATAAGTTTTTATTCATGTTTGCTGATTTATGCTCTGATCCGTCTTTTTCTTTTGTTTAAAACCCCCTTTCTTTATTAAGAACAGTTTGATGAATAATTCATTGCTTGTATTCCTTGTTACCAGCATAGGCCCCTTGAATATTACAGTTGCATGGACCAATTGAGTGACACCAGATAGTTGAGAACCAACTACTAGGACCTTGAGAGTTAGGCTACTATATGTTGTCCTTCTTTTTCAGGAGAAATAGAGTAGAAATATTTTGTTTAAACATTGTTTGTCATTTTCACCATCAACAGATCTGACGCTAGAGGGAGGGCCTGAAGGAACAAGGTGGCTCGCATTGTGTCTTTCTCACCAGAGAAATATGGGAGGGTTCTCAGATCCTCTACTGATCTTGAAGCATTACAAGAACTTGAAACCCTAGTTAGACCTAGACCCCATGCTCATAGAATATTGATACCTACATTACCACCACCGCTTACTCCACCTAGATTTCCTCCAAATCTAGCCACACCACCACTAGTTCAACCTACATCACTGCCACCAATTAGGCTCGTGTCACCACCAATTCAACCTACATCACCACCACCTGCTCAAGCAATTCTACCCATGGCTTATTTTGTGAATAACCCCTCTCTGCTAGGGACTATTCTGAGAGGAATCCATGATTTACCAAAGAACCCATAAAAGTTTTGTCCCAAGTACATGCATGGTGAATTAAGAAGTGTTGAGGAGCATATACAAGCATTCAAAGATGCTTGTACACGTGCTCAATTTTCTCATTAGGACATGGTATGTAGATTGTTTCCTTATTGTTTAGGGGATATGGCATATAACTGGTATTTAAATCTGCCTCGAGGATCTATTCTAGGTTGGACAGATTTAGAAAATGCATTCATTAATCAATTTTGGGTTTATGTGGACCTTTCCATCTTGTATCACCAGTTTGCCACCATAAGAAAGGAACATCATGAGCCACTACCTCTATTTAATACTAGATTCCAAAGGATGTATTGTAGGCTACTAGATCATTACTTAGTGGCTGAAAATATGGCCATTCAGGCATATTTAAGAGTCGTTGATCCTTTAATTGGCCTATTTCTGCAAACGACTTATGTTGCCAATGAAATAAACTCTTTGTCTAAATTTTATCATCTGGCCATCAAATTGCAACAACAGATAAGTCTACAATCAGGAGGTTTAGGAACAACTCTTCCTCCCATGAATTATCAGATGCCTAACCTACCATTGTACAACATTGTCCCAGGGATGTCTTATTCTCAATACGGACCTATGTCTGAGTTACAAGCCCCACCCACTAGGCCCTTTTTCGGAAGTGGTGTGCAAGATTCTACCCAACAACCTCAAAATCAACAACAAAAAGCGGGAGGATCAACCCATGTTCATTCCCCAGCCATAGTGTAGAATGTGCAAAATGAACAAACTGTTCAATTAACTAGTGAGCTAGAAACTCTCAAGAAGACTCTATCTCTATTGTCTAATGATATGGCATAGCTTAGGAAAAACCCTGCCCAGAACCAAAACTAGAATTATCAGAACTAGGGAGGTTACAACAACCAACGAAATTACTCCAATCAAAATGGGAATCAGAACACCAATCAGAACTTCTAGAATTAGAATTCCTCTAACCAAAATTATCAAAATCAGAACAAAGAATATAACCAAAGGTTCAACAACAACAATAGGCAGTGAAATACTAGACCTAACATATGGCTAATGTGGTTGACCTTAATTTTATGACTAATTGGTGCAGGTTACATGACATTGCAGTACATTCTGAGGTTAATTGCCTAGAAATGGAGAAAATTGTAAAGATTGCACAAGTTGACACCCATCCTCCAAAAGGAAACTCCAATCAGGATAATGGGCCAATAAGTACTGCTATGACTTATGAGACTATTGAAGAGAAATGCCAATTTCCTATGCAAGGATATAATGAATTAGAGGAGGATGTGTATGATGCCCAATCTTTTAAGTCTAAAGGTGGTCATTTTCTGAGAAATCAGAATAAGGGCCCATTTACTACATCTGCACCTCTGAACAATATGATTCCACCTAACCAAAATGCAGATAATAATCCACCACCACCAAAGGAACCTTCTGATTCTCAGAATAGAGGTAATCTGCCTCCTTTACCTAAGTATCAAATGAGGAATGATTTAGAATTTGATTTTATTGCAGAATTGCAGAGACATAAGACATCCTTGTCATTCTTTGACATTATGAATTGGTGCCCAACTCAACATGAGGTGGTATTGAGAGACTTGGAAGAGGCAGATCGCTTAAAGGGAAAAGGTAAAGTGACTCCAGCAAAGGAGACAAATGCAGCCATTTATAAAGGTAAGACCAGTACCCACCTTTTCTTTTAAGTTTAAGGATCTTTGGAAAGAATTTGCACAATTGTTTATTGGACTCTAGAGCATTGGGCAATGTCATGCCCTTTTCAATATGCAAGAAGATAGGATTAAGTCCCATCCCGACCAATAAGAAAGTGATCCAGTTAGACAAAACAAAGGTCAATGTTGTAGGAGAACTAAAAAACATGCATGTGCAGGTTGGATCAGATCCAAGGATCCAGACCTACATAGATATCCAAGTAGCTGACATCCCAGAGACATATGGTATGATCCTAAGTTGGGAGCTAATGAGGAGTATAGGGGGATATTTTCCCTTGGATTTCTCTCACATGTGGCTACCCTGGAAGGGGGTTGCAACACAGATTAGGATTGAAAGTGAACCAAGACTCAAGCATATGATTACAGAATATGATGCTTCCAATGAGGTAGCATATTTTGAGACTGAGATAGGATTTTACAAACAAGAGGATGTCCTTACTTTCTGTGTACTCAATCTCAGGGATACATTGCCCCTAGAACATAGTGACCCTATGATCTACATCAACCAACAAGATAGGCTAGTTTTAGGAGAAGAAACTGATTTGAGTAGTTTGTTACTTCCTAATTGGTGTAGGATTCATTATTGCAATCATTCAGAGTTAACATGTCAATCATGCCTAGATATCTTAAGTCATGTAGATCAGCCTCAACAACTATGTCAAAAGGAATCCCAAACCCCCGTCAATGAGTTTTCTTTTCAGGTCAAAGATGCTACCATTCTTACCAAGACTAGCCTTTTTCAAAAGGAAGGTTCTTCACCAATAGAGCAGGCTCAGATCCCAAGCTCTAAAAATCAAGAAGAGGCTGAGGTGTCTCAATTTCTATTTGATACACCTACCTTAGATATTTTCCCAATGCCCAAGGCATTACTGAAAGATGAGTTGGATTGTAATTTAACCCAAGAAGTTGTTTAGGAATTGATTTCTGAGCAAGTTGAAAACATAGAAAAATCTTCAAATGAGCTTTGTCCCAAGTTAATTTTTGATGACCAACAAGAGTCTGAGCCGCCACACATCCCAAGTAAGTCATCCCCTGTTGTCCCTAAGAAGAAAGAAATCCTAGCCAAAGACCAATTGTGGACTCTCAAATTTGATGGTTCCAAGTCTAAAGTAGGAAGTGGAGCAGGGATTGAACTAACCAACCTGAAAGGGAAAACTTACTTTGCATCTTATAGATTGCAATTTGGCTGCACAAAAAATGTCGCTAAGTATGAAGCACTTGCTCGAGGCCTTATGTTTTCCCATAAGAAGAAGGTAACTACTCTCACAGTTATGGGGGATTCTGAGGTGATTGTGAAACAAGTACGTAGCCAATATACATGTCATAACAAAAGACCAGCAGCATACAGAAATAAAGTTTGGAATTTAATTGAAGACATTGATGCTTTTGGGATTAGTCTAATCCCTAGAGAAGCTAATCAAATTGTAGATGCACTTGTTGTTGCTACTAGTAGATTGGAACCCATGCAAGATTCTAATCTGAAGAGGTTTTATGTTGAACTAATTTCAGTCCCAGCTGTTCTTGATAATGTTCAACACTTTCAAGTATTTGATGACGATCAACATATATTAGCCTTTTTGGAAATTTCTGATGTTTTTCAAGGGTAGATAATAGATGAATCTGAAAGTGATCAGGGAAATTGGGATCCTTAGAAAGAGAGTCGAGAAGGGATATTGGATTTGAAAAGCAATAGCATTCTGAAAGGGATGGTTGCTTTGGAAAGAATATTTGACTCAGACCAACGGGCTCGTCAAAGGGTGCCTACAGAGAGTGATGGAGGGAAGTATGAATCTGTTAATTTGACTCACTTAGGCCCTGAAAGGAATGTTCTTATAGGAAAGACTTGTCCTCAGAAAATCAAGGACAAGATAATTAAAGTGTTGGAGCAAAACATTGAAGCTATTGCTTGGAGTTATGATGACCTGAAAACCTTCGACACTTCAGTGATCACACATACCATACCTCTCAATCCAGAAGCCAAACCCTTTCGCCAGAAGCAATGCTCAATCAATGTTTTAATTGAGCCCCTAATTCAGAAAGAGGTGCAAAAGCTCCTATCTACAAGGATAATCTTTCTGGTTAGACATTCTACCTGGGTGGAGAATCTAGTTCTTTTACGCAAAAAGAATGGTGAGATCAGATTATGTGTTGATTTCAGGAATCGAAACAAAGCCGCTGAGAAAGACAATTATCCATTGCCCTTTCTGGATGAAGTATTATAAAGGGTTAATGGTTCCCAAATGATGTCATTCTTGAATGGTTATTCTGGATACAATCAGGTTCTTGTTAGTCATGAGGATAGGATGAAGACTACTTTCACCACCAAATGGGGCACATTTTCTTACAAGAGGATTCCTTTCGGTCTTATCAATGCTGGAGCTACCTTTCAAAGGGCAATGGATGTAGCTTTTAAAGATCTAATAGGAAAATGTATAATCATTTATGTAGATGATTTAACCATCTTCTCTAGGAATAGAGAAGACCATGCTGCTAATCTGGAAAAGGTTCTAAAGAAAGGTATAAGTTATGGTGTCTCTCTTAATCCAAAAAAGTGTGTGTTTGGAGTATCTGAAAGGAAACTCTTGGGAAACATCATAGAAGAAGAAGGGATTTCCATAGACCCTGATTGACTGGGGGCCATCTTGAAATTGACAAGGCCAGGCAGCAAGAAAGAAATGAGATCCTTCTTTGGGAGGATCAATTTTGTTAGAAAATTTATAACTGGGTTTGTAGAGATTGTCAAACCTCTCAATGAAATGATGAAGAAAGAGGAAAAGATCAAGTGGAGTGAAGAGGCTAAAATTGATTTCTCAAAGATCAAACAGTCTATATCTGAGGCCCCTGTTTTGACAATCCCAAATTATTTAAAACCTTTTTATATCTATTCTTTTGCATCTGACCATTCATGTGTAGCAGTGTTAACACAACGAAGAGGAGAGGGAGAAGAAAGACCTATTGCCTTCATGAGCTCTCCATTTAAGAATGTAGAAGTAAGATACTCATCATTGGAAAAACAAGCCTTTGTGTTAGTACGAGCAGTAAAGAAGTTCAA
This sequence comes from Sequoiadendron giganteum, assembly GCA_007115665.2. NCBI lineage: Eukaryota > Viridiplantae > Streptophyta > Pinopsida > Cupressales > Cupressaceae > Sequoiadendron > Sequoiadendron giganteum. The sequence goes on along the minus strand of VCHN02000014.1, from coordinate 74,656,219 downwards.
ACATTACATACTTCAAAGTCAAGTGATGGCCATAGTTCCAGATCCAGCTATGAAGTCTCTTCTGATGCAAAGTGAATTAGGAGAATGAAGAGGGAAGTGGATGGAAATCCTACAAGAATTTGACTTAGAGATTCATCCAACGAAGCTTCTTCGAGGGCAAGGTTTATCAAAAGCAATGGTTGAGGTAGAAAAAAACATCACTTGTCAACAGTACACCATCCAGTTATTTACTAAGGATCCCTGGTACACAGATTTGATTTTCTTCCTCCTTAATAATAGATATCCAAAAGGAATGAATGCTACTTAGAGGAGGGCATTAAGGATGAAGAGTGCTCACTATATGCTAAAAGGGGGATCCATCTATAGAAAGAATTTTCAAGGGATCTACTTGTGCTGTCTAGATCAACAAGAGGCCAAGCATGCCATTTCTGAGTTTCATGGAAGACATGGAATAGGGAATGGATCTGTTGATGCTTTGGCCCATCAGATTCTTAGATCAGGCTATTATTGGCCTTACGTATTTTGGGATGCACATCAACATGTCAGAACCTATCATGTATGCCAAACTTCAGCACCCAGGGAAAGAAATCCTGCAATGCCTTTGCATCTAGTATATGAGGTAAGGTCGTTTGCTCAATGGGCCTTGGATTTTGTAGGTGTTATTAATCCCAATTCTTCTACAGGACATAAATTCATCTTGACTACAACTGACTATTGTACCCACTAGACTGAGGCCCAGCCTTGCAAGAATAGCACCACAAAGGTGGTCATCAAGTTTTTGACTGAGAACATCAGAACCAGGTTCAAAGTTCCATTTACTCTGGTATGTGATAATGGCCCTACTTTTTCTTCTGTTGAATTCATTCAATGGGCATATGAGCATAAAATTATTTTGAAATATTCATCTAATTACTACCCTTAGGGAAATGGAGTGGCTGAGTCCACTAATAAAAACTTGTTGGAAGTGATAAGAAAACTACTAGAAAACAATCCTAGAGACTGGCACACCTAGTTGAGATTTTCCTTATGGGAAGATCGAACTAGAATCAAAGCAGCTCTAGGAAACTCACCTTTTAAGTTAGTCTATGGCCAAGACCCTGTCTTCCTGATCTATTTATAGATACTTGTTCTTAAGTTCATGCTGGAATTTTATACTAAGGACGATAGGATTGAGGTTAGCTTACTTAATTTTCTTAACATGGAAGAAAAAATAGATGCTGCTTTGCAGCAATTCTCTAAACATCAGGTTTTCGTTAAACGTTGGTTTGACGAAAGAGCCAAAATAAAAGATTTTAGGATATTAGATCTTGTGTTATTATGGGATAAGGCCAGAGAAAAGAAAGGAGATCACCAGAATTTTGATAGACTTTGGTTAGGTCTGTATCAAGTAGCTAAGATACTAGGCGAGAATGCTTTTCATTTAAGTACCTTAATAGGAGAGCATGTTCCATTACCAGTTAATGGTCAGTTTCTCAAGCACTATTTTGGTGCATAGAAGGTATGATGTTTTAAAGAAAATGTATTGTATTGTATCATATGTAAATTAAGTTTCTGTTTTGGTTTTATTTTTTTGGTTTTGTTTGTTTGTTCTCTTTGTTTGTTTTTGTTTGTTTTGTTTTGTCTTGTTTCATTGGGGATCTTCATTTTTGTTCATCTCAAGACAAGGGGTTGTTATTCAAGGTATGTTATTGGTAGTAGGAGAGAAATTGATTTACGCATTTTCATCATCATCATTGAAAAGGATTTCATTCTGAAACTTATGTTTCATGATCATTCTAGTTTGGGTATGAAAATTTATTAAGAATAGAAGGTACATTGTGAATATCTCATGAATTATGATAAAAAAATATGTCACCAAATTAGAAATTTTTTTTCCTAAGTAAATTCCTATCTGTTTAGGATGGTTCTACTTTTGATTCAAGTGAAAAACCTGATTCCAAGAATATCATGAAATCCATTGTAGTTCTCAACCCACATCTCAGATCTATTGTGTCTGAGTATTGAGGAAGGTGCATAAAATATTTCCACATCTAAAGCTTGAGTAAAAAAAAATGATAATGAAAAGAAAGAAATTTCAGAGGCAAACTCAATATCAAATGGGTAATCAAGTATCTATATCGGGGCTATGGATGCCTGGCTGGAAGTAGAGCAATGCTTTGAGAGAACTCGAGGTATCTCCATCGGGGCTATGGATGCCTGTCTTGCTGCGGAGCAATACCCAGGATTTTATTGCATGATAGTTGAAGGACTCAACCTATGTAGCTTGAATCTTAGTTATAGTTGTTCAGGAACAGATAAAGTATCTATAAAGAATGATGCACAATATATGCACACACTTAGATTCAAAAATAACTCATGAGCACATATATATGAGATTCCAGCTCAACCTTATTCTAGGTATATCTGATTTTATTCAACTTAGCATGCTTCATAAACCAAGTAGTTTTAGGGTGACTGTAAATTTATTTGGGTATCCTGAAAATGGGTAAACCATTTTCCCAGTCGAGTCGCCATTTGTTATGCCTTGCATAACCACCCCATATTTTTCCTTGGTGAAAATGGGTCCCCTTTTATGTTTTTTTCCTTGGTTGGTTTTCAAACAAAGTTTGGAGTCTTTCTTTTCCAATACATTGTTTTTCTTTGGTTTATTCGGTCATAACCGGAACCGGAACCGAATCGGGTTTTGAAACTTCTTTCAAGGTGCATTTTCATACCCATCCCGATAGTCTTTCTTTTGACCTTTTCTTTTTTGTCTTTGTCGGAGCCGGAGCCGGGGTGGAAGTTAAGTCGGTATTTATTCAAAATTTCAAAATCAAATCTCATCCTGCCTCTGCCTCTGCTTTTTCATTTTTCGTTTTAACTAGGTTTTGTATGTTAAGTTTTCTTATTTCGGTCCTTTTGTTTTGTTTTTATGTTTGGTTTTGTTTTATTCTTTGTTGGTAGAACCAGACTCGGAACAGGATCCAAGTTGGAAATTTAAACAAGTTTCTGAATCAGTTTTCATTCTGATTCCGCTCCCGTCATTTCTTGGTGGTTGAATTTTTACTCGAGTCACATGCTAGTAATGGGCCAGCTCTTCTAGAGTTCTGACTCCGCTCTACTGCATTTATTGCATTAATGACAGCTTCCATGCATGTGTGAAACTCTCAGTTTTACCTTAACTAGGGATTAACGCATAGTTATTATCACTATTCTTAAGAGATTGAAGAGTGAACCAAAGCTGCAGTAAATCTTTTGTGCAAGTGAATCGATTGATAGAGAGACAGTTGCACACAGATTGCTTCAGGAGGTTAGCCTATTTATTTGCATTCGAGGTAGGTTTTTCTATTCTTGTTCTTCTTTTTACTTTCATGTTTTCCATTTCTGTTCGTGTTAGATTGTTTTTCTCTGGGCGGTTCCTTATTCTTAGTAAGTTTGCATATTTTGTTTGTCATTCTTTGTTTGTTTAGAATTATTGTTTTCATTTAAACTTTTTTGGTTGTTTCTCATCTATTGTTTTCAAAATGATCATTTTCACGTTTTAGTTGTGACCAAATCATGCTTTAGTTTTTAAATGCGTAGATTAAATTAGAATTCCACAGTGAGTAGGGTTTTATTAAATTTTTTTTTTACTTAGGAAATCTTGTTGCGCATTCAATCTGGTTAAATAAATAAGGTTAAATTTGTGCCCTAGTTTTTATATCGAGGTTTTGTTTTAGGGTTTACGCTTTCTGTGTTCGTGTTTTAATTTAAATATGATGCCTTAGAAAGTATAGTCACCTCTCGGTCATATGGGGATGGTCTTATTAGGTTACATTTAGAGCCCCTTTTTCTTTTGATATGACCTAGTCGTTAAATCATGAAGTCATGCACCAAACTGTTTAAAATGCTTATGACGTCATGGTTGTTTTAGGCGGAGGCAGGATCGGAATCAATCTAGACTTTGAACCATGTTTTCAAATAGGTATCAATTCCATTTTCATCCCGTCTCTGAATCCGCTTATAGTGCGAAGCCTTCTTTCAAAATCATGATAACCTAGGCGGAAGTAGAAGCAGAATTGAAACAGAATATGAAAATAGAAAATTTGAAAGAAACCAAATCCGTTTCCATTCCGATTCTAGTTCCAATCACCATGATAGTTCCAACTCCGGTTTTGGTTGCCATTCCAGTTTCGACTCCGAGCGCGGTAGTGTTTTAAAGAAGACTATTTAGAATGTTTTATGTTTGGTTCCACCTCATATATATATATGAAGGGTAAGGTTTTAAAGCATATTTTATGTTGTTTATTGAAGGATCTAATTAGAGGTTATGTTGCAGGAAAGCTAAAGGATTTCAGGAGTATCAAGAGAAGCCTCCCAAAGGAATCGGCATGTAGAAACATCAATGGAAGCAACTAAGCCCAAGAAGATAAAGTCAGAGCATCTACCTCATACTTTGAGGTATAATCATAGGGGTCATGTTGTCACAACAAGCAAAGAAGAATTAGATTGGTCTGATATAACCGACACCAATCTGGGCTCATACAATTTTGAGGAGCTGTATTCAGAAACATTCACAGAGGATATAATAAGGATAACACAAAGACTACTTGATTCTGGTTTAGCCCATATCACCTTATTTCCTCTATTTATCCAGTGCCCAGAGTTGATTATGACAGCAGCCAGTGCTTACAATCTAGCCACTAGATAGTGTATGGATTCACAGGACAATGTTATTATTGATCTCACTCCTCAAATGTTTCAAAATATGTTTAGTGTCTCGGATCCAAAGAACCTGGTACAGTTAAAGGAGGCTGAAGCTTTAGAGAAATATAGCAAATACAGGGCATCCAGCAAGGCTCACTTGAATAAGAAATTATTGAGAATAGAGAATAAGTCTCTGACTAAACTCCATGATCAACCAAAGAGGACAAAATTTTACAAAGAAGTATCAGACCTGATCATGATGTTGTCTAGAGTATTTGGGAAGAGGGATGCATTTCACTTCTAGGAGTGGATGTTTCCTTTCATTCAGACCATCTTGAATGGAAAACAATAGTTTGATTGGCCAATGGTTGTCTCTGATGGTATTCATGACCAATTAACAAGGATAAGGGAAACCAAATGCTTCTTTATGACTTCTTATGTTGTTTATGCAATAGCTAGAGGAGGCATATTTCCAGGTTTAAAGAGAGTGGGAATATTTGGTGAGAGAGATGGACAAAGGAAAGTGTGGGACCATTATGATCAGTTATCTCTACAAGTATCTGAAACACAATACAAAAGGGGTAATGGATCATTTCTATATGTGATCATTAACCAACTTAACGGAGATGCAGGGTATAAACTAAGCCACAAAGCTATAGCATTTATCAGGGAGTGGGGATGTTGGTACATTCAATACCCCAGGTTCACATTCTTCAACCTGGCTGGATTTGAAGGTCATCCACACTTACTCCCAAGATTTTGTAACAATAGGATAGTTAGATAATGGAATTTATATATCAATCTCTAGGGGTTAATGCTCGGTTTGGATTGAAGCACAAAACGGGATGTCATAAGTTCCCCATGCAATTGGGTGAATAAAACTGTCAACATCTTGTGGGGGCTAAGGTAGTGTGAAGTGAGTTGATACATCTGAAACTAGGCTTGTATATAGCTCAAGAGTACTTTGACCCAAAGAAGAAAATGAATGCCTTGTTGCCTTCTATTTTTTATAAACATTTCAATTTGTTGGAAGATTTCTGGAGTGATCGACAAGATGAGTATGACCTCAGGAAGAAGAATTATGAAAGGTTACCCGTCTCACTCATGGTAGAGCTTGGGATCAAAGATGATATCCTTGACACATTAGTAGATGATGGAGTGGTATTAGATCCATCATATGAAGCATTAAATATTGGTACCAAGAGCCTGGATCTAGTGGACTGGGATGGTGAGGAGACCATTGACATTAAGAAAATAGGGAGGCCAGTTTTGGATAGAAGAATTCACTGGGTGGTCCTAAGAACCAAAACTCCTCAAGAACCAGCTCCTAAGAAGGGGAAGGTATACAAAAGAATCGAAAGGAAATTGCCTTCCAAGAAGCCCTTGGAATTATTTCCTCCAGACATTGAGGAGATTGAGCTTGAAGCAATGACTCAAGATGAACCAAAGGTATAGGAGAAGGAGGCCCAAATAGAACCTGTGGCTTCAACATCTGCATTAGGTGAGTCCTCTACTCAAGTCCCACTTGCAAAGAAGCAAAGTGAAGAAGTGCAAAAAGGGACTCTTCATGATATTTTTGAAACCATGAAGGGAAAAGGAGTAGAGGTAGAGATCCATGATGTTGGGACTAACTCCGATGAGACTCCATTAGATAAGGGTGCACAATAAAATATGCCTCTAGAGGAGGATACTAAACAGGTGTTGACAAAGGAGGATCAATGGGCACTATTTGAGGAGGCAAAGAAGGCCTCGGATGATCAAGCACATGTTGCAGCAATAGAGAAGCAAAAGGCACAAGCTAATGCCTTACTCCAAAAACAACAGGTAGAAGCCAAATGAAGAGTTGATGAGATGGAAAAACAACAAGAACAAAAGGAGCAGGAGCTCAAGATTAAAGAGGAAAATGATAAGATGGAGTTAATACAGAAAATTCATGATCTTGAGGAAGAAAAGGCAAGACATCGAAGAGAGAGAGAGGTTCTTGTGGCTAATTTGAAGCTTGCTGAAGAGGCTCATAAAGAGAAAGAGGAAGCAAAATGAGTTAAAAAAGAGAAGGATATCGAAGAACTAATCAAGAAGCAACAAAAGGAAAAGGAAGATGCAGAAAAACTTAAGGCATTGGATGAAAAAAGAAATTGGGAGCTGGAGAAAAAGAGATTAGAAGAAGAAAAGTTGAAAAGGGAAGAAGATAAAAGGATACAAGAACAAAAGGATAGAAAGGAAGCTGAAAAGCTTGCTAAGACAAATGAGGAGTAAGAGCAGCAAGAGAAACAAGGGGTTGATTCTCTACCTCAAGTAAATGTGCAACCATCCTCTACTATTACTATTGCTTCTTCCTCAACTATAATGACCACTACTCCAAGTGCTCCAACTTGGTTAAAATTGGATATTCATAAGAGATCAGTTACACCTTCACAGCTTCTCAATTGATACGACATGATGAAGGAAATTGAGAAGGAAAGGCTCAATAAGAAGGCCAAGATCCTACATTCCACCAGACTCACCGAAAAACGAGAAATTGTTAATGAATGTACCATACCAATGATGGACAAGGATGTAGGAGACATGCAATTGATGGATTATCAGTTGGGCACTGTTAATTTGGGGAGACCTACTAGAGATCAACAAATGAATTTAATTGATTTTGTAGCATTGTCAACCAAGTCAAGAATGTTGAAGGATAAACAAAGGAAAGATGAGCTTAAGGCTCAGTTAGATCAGTTGCATGTTTTCTTGAAAAGTGTTTCTGCTCCGAGGTCACAACAGGTTACCGCTATTGAGATCCCAATTTTTTTGAGTAAGAAATAAGTAGATGAATTGTTACAAGTGACGGGCGAGGTAGAGATGTTGGATAGGTGGGTTGATAAATTCAATCAAGAAATAAGTGAAGTACTGGAAGATAGTTTTGGGGTTTACAAGATGACTAAGGAGCTGATAGAGGAAAGGAATTGATATCTTAAAACATTGGAAAAATAGGAGGAGGAGTACAAAGGGTACAGTCATAAATTGAAAGAAGTTAATAAATTGTCAAAGTCCACTCTTCTGGAACAGTCAATACTTGAAGAAGATAATAAAGATTTCTTGGAAAAGACTTCTTGCATACTCCGGTTTAAATCAAATTTTCTATACAAGCATAAAAATGAAGTTCAAGATTCTGTTAAGGATCTGAATGAATAGTTTGAGGAGTTGGAAGCCATTATTGCTGTTATAGTAAACATTGATATACCAGTAAAGGAAGGCCTACCTTTAAGCCAAATAAAGGAAAAATGGGATGATAGGTTTAAAGAGGCCATGCAAGAAGGAGATGATGGTGAAGATCTTCTGCTAGATCGATTAATGGATATTAAAGAAGAAATACGAGTAGCTAAGAGGGAGTTGACCAAGCTAAAGGACATGAGAGGGTTTGTTGCTACGGAGCTAGAAAGGATCAAATTTGAAGATAGCTGGGTTGATGGGTCAGATTTTGAGGTACTTCAACAAGTCTTCTCCAGTTATGACAAGTACATTATAGAGAAAGCTTCACATGCATGCATGGTTTTCTGTTTTCTTCTTTGCATGCACAACTGGCAATTTATGGGCGCATGGCTTTCTTTTCTCCTCTCCATTCTTTTCATCCTGTTTAACTGAGTTTCCAAGATAACTGTAATCCCTAAAAGGGTGGATCGATCTAAAATAGAGAGGACTTCAGATTTTTGTATATCTATAAATACCCTTGGGGTATCATATTGTAAGGGTTGGCTAATAGAGAATAGAATTGGCCACCTGATAGAATTTTTTATCGTTGTTAGAGAGATACATTGTTACTTCATTTTACAGTTAAATATAATTACATGTTTTACGCAAAATGGTGTTAGAATTAAGTTTTACTTGATAAGGTTGATGAATTATAATCTATCTGTAAGCCAGTGATTGTGTTGAAGCATAAGAGTTTCTTAGGTGATGAAAGTCATTAGAAGAAACCAGATTTAAGGATTATTTCATCAGATTATCTGTGAATTGAATTTATTAAAGTTTGTTGATCTATGATCTTGGCGATGAATGAAAGTGTGTTCTTTCAAAAATTTTGAAATATTTGTGATGTGTGACTGTGATGTTAAATTAAGCACCTTAGATGTATGCAATAGTATGGATTATTCTATAAATTGTATCATGCTATGGTTTTCTTGATCGGTTGGAAAAACATTCATTGTTGAAAATATATGTTCAGATGCTAGATAAGTTTTTATTCATGTTTGTTGATTTATGCTCTGATCCGTCTTTTTCTTTTGTTTAAAACCCCCTTTCTTTATTAAGAACAATTTGATGAATAATTCATTGCTTGTATTCCTTGTTACCAACATAGGCCCCTTGAATATTACAGTTGCATGGACCAATTGAGTGACACGAGACAGTTGAGAACCAACTACTAGGACCTTGAGAGTTAGGCTACTATATGTTGTCTTTCTTTTTCAGGAGAAATAGAGTAGAAATATTATGTTTAAATGTTCTTTGTTTCATTTTCACCATCAACAGGTCCTAAGATGGACCTACCTAATTTGAAGTAATTTAAATAAAATTTAAACGAGAAGGTCACTAACTTTATAACACGTTATCAACTACTTTACTCATAAATCAACATTAAACTTCCTAGTATTGATGTTCAAAGAATTTTCACTGATAACTTACAAAAAAAGACCAATGATAAGTTTGGGAAGATGAAATTTACCTCCTTTACACACTTATGTACAAGTCTCCATGATGATCAAAACTGACTTAATCAATGTTTAGAAAAACTACTTCAAGCCGTCCTAAAAAACCTAAAACCATGCCTCATAACAATTTTCAACCATTCATGAAACAAAACAAGGGATTTATACAAATAAATCAACCTCAAAAAAATCCTCAAGTGGTTGCTATAAAACAATTCCATACTAATTTTGGGATAAGAATAGGAAATTCACCTTGTTACTCGATACCCTCCTTTTGATTATGTTGCAACTCTTGAGAAAGAAATTAATTACCTTTCCTCTCATTAGACCTCTTGATACCACTAAGCCTTTACCTCAGAACTATAACTCAAATGACTTTTGTCACTATCATTGACAAGTTGCATATGATACAAAATGATGCATGTGTCTTAAACATATAGCAAGACCTCATTGATTCCAATTACATTTGGTTGGGTGGTGTTAATGATCAAGGAAATAAATTTATTTTCCCACCCAACCAAAATTTGTAAATATTTACCAATCCAATGCCAAATTATTCCATCTCATTTGATAAATATAGTGATAAAATGAATAATGTGATGAATTTTGACAATATAGAATATATAGGGTATGTGCAAGATCATGATTGGCCAAAAAGTGGTGATATGTAAGTGATATGATGGCCCATGTGGCTGACGACTTTTTTTTTACCCAAAATTCATGAAACAAAAAGGGTTTTTAAAGGAGATTCTCATCTTTCCACCAATATAAATTATTCTTTACTTTGAATTTAATAAATAAGTATTATTCATTTTCTATTTGAATTATGACTAAAGTCCTTATTGATAGGCTAATTGAAAAACATCTATAGCTTTCAAACAATATCACATTTTTTGAATACAAAACATGCATCACATTCTATACTTCGCATACTATAGGATTAAAAAAAAAAATTCATGAAATTTTGACCAAGTTAAGGTGGTCAGACATATGCTTTTTTATATTTTTTCAAAGTTGTAATAAAAAAATCATAATTAATTATTTACATGGAAAAAAATTACAAAAAAATATGCATCACATCGAGATATGAGTCCTCTACTTATATCTAAAACTTTATAAAAAATATTATCATTTTATTGTGGTTAGGGTGGTTAGATAGACACCTACTTCTTATTTTTTGCCTGAAATTTAAGTACTACTACATTGAAATTTAAAATTTTCACCAAATAGATATATTTTTTTCAAATAAACCTAGTAGTTTAGAAACTATATTCAATTTTCTATAGAGTCTATTCTTACATATTTTTGAAATAATATAGATAACTTATTCAAATTTTTACGTCAAGTTGCCTAACTCTGATTTTCTAAATTTTCATTGCCACTTAAGGGCTTATTTTTTCCATGATGATCCTGCACATACCCTATAACTAATTATTATAAAATTGATAATGGATATGATCTAGATGTCATGATTGGATTCATTGACATTCAACCCCATAAGGGCCAAACCAAACAATCTCTTGACATTGCTTTCTCAAATAGTGATATAATTAAACATGCACTTGATGGTCCTCTTTACATAGTCAGAAGAATCAATAACAAGCCTAAAAATGGGATATTAATTTATATTGTGTGTGTAGAGAATTTGATCACTGAGGAATTATTTTTTGTGTATGAACTTTAACAAGATTTCTATGAACAATCAAAAGCATGGATCAAAACACATGATGGTTTTGCTTTCCCTATGATAGGTTCGATAACTCTTCCATTAAAATTTGGATGGAAACAATTGAATGTATTATTCTCCATTGTCTTGATGTCGAATCAATTTTTTGTGAAGTTAGACTATTCATGGCTATGCTCCACAAATGTTGTCCCATCAATAATTCACAAATGCTTGAAATTTATATGTGACAACCAAATTTTTATAGTGCATCAGAATGGATTTAATCCTTTGTCTTCCTATGGGAACTTTCCATTGGATTTGTTTTGTCCTGAACCTATGGAAACTATTGCACCTCGTGAGGATTTATTCTTTAAATTATATCAGATGTTCAAATCAAAGCATATAGCAGAGTTATACCTTGTCATTATCCCACCTAAAAGTAAAAGATCCATAGTTGTTCCTTCCACCAATTTTTGTGGATGAACCTATGATTGAACCAAAAGATCTCACAAATAATCAAACTAAGTATGATTCTATTCCGCCACCTATGTCCTACAAGAGACCAAGAGATAACCATACAATCCCATTTGTGTCTCCTAAAAACAAACAAGTTTACAAACCTAAAGAGAAAGTTGTTTCCCATCCCATGGTGGTCCCTTCCATTCCTCTCCTAAGGGAAGAATAGAGACCAATGGTTTATAAACAAACTCCTACACCATCACAACTTGAAAACCATGTAAGAAGAAACCAAAATACTAAAGAGCATAGGCATGAACATCATGCTATTACTCATCAATTAGAAGAAAAGAATAAACCAATAATCAAAGATCAACAACCAAATCAAACAAAGCATGATGATTCTCCACCTTTGCCACAACATGAAACTTCTAAACAAAAAAAAAAACAAGAACATAGAATGGAAATCATCATTAGATCTCCTATTATTATTAACCTATATGATGATGATGATGATGAGGATATTGCTAAATTTGACGAAGCAATGCATAATGATTTTTTTTTTGTTTTCCACTTCTATGAATTTAGATGAGGGAAACTGTGATGATCCTACTAATGCAATCAACCCACCATGTGTTGAACCTGGTGATGCTCCTAGTAAAACACTTGACATTTTCCCTTTTTCTAGTTATCTTCCTTTCGTATATGATAAGCAAGATTGAGATGTGAATGACCTACTTTAGGTTCGCTCGCATGTGACATAATCTCTTTCTTTTCTTTTCATGTTCTTTGTGATTGCATGTATTTAATGTGATCCCCCATATCATTCTACTTGATGTGTCTTTGTTTTTGTGAGGTTTATTTGGATCGCCCTTGTTACTTTGTTGGTGCAAGGATACAAAGGAAGTGAATTTGTCATGATATTCTTCTGTTTGTATCTCCATTCTTCTATATATGTCATAAAATTTTGTTTTCTTTTGTCTAGTGTTTTCCTTTTCGGGATAATGCAAGGAATTGAGACATCTAAGTCTCTTCCATGTTGACCCAAAATATCTTCTTCTTTTTTCTCTCTATGTGTCATTCTTCTATTGTGTTCATTGTTCTATGCGTATTTGGGGAATGATCACATTTTCACGCTCTATTAAATCACTACAATAAACACAAACACTGACCCTAAATCCATAGATCCCTTTTGTGTTATCTTTTGAGATTTCATGTGGGGGAAAACCTTCTTCATGAAGTGCCTTTATTTGGAAACATATAATTGTAATAGGGCTTTCCAAGTAAGCTCTCATTTCCCTTTTATCAATTGAAATTTATCATTTCTCCTTTAAAGTAATTTCTCACAACATGGTGTTTATAAATTCCTTTAAAGTCAAGGTATACATTGACATTATTTCATTGTGGCATTTGTATCTCCTAAGGTGAGCTTCATTTTTCAGTTTGAAATTTTTCTTCACTTTTGTTCATAGGAGTTGAACTTAGTGTAGTGTTCACATAGCACATTGATCATTTTGTGGCACCTTATCAAATTTATCAGGGAACTTATAACTTTTGGTATGGTTGACTTATGGGTACACATTTTGTGATGGCTTTGCTCATCTACCACCTTTTTATGGGTACACACCTAGTAGACCTAGTGTGTATTTCTCATTTTGTCTTTGGGGATCACCTAGTGTATATCGAACCACACTAGCCCTTGTGAGCATATTTTTATGGATGTGGCATAAAACAACTTGGTAGTCCATTCGTTTTCCTTTTTTTTCTTTTTTCATTGGCTTTGACATTGTATGCTTATGAATCTTGTCTTGCTACACATATCTTACATGCATGTGTGTCCTTTGTTCTTATGTTGTTTTTCCATGATATTTTTTATCTTGGGGGCTAGATCAACCTCCTTGATCTTTGTTATCCTATCTCATTAACATTTGTGAACTTGGACCCTTGTTGGCACATATTTGTATACTTTAGTGTGAGTTTGAGCATAAGTTCATACTCTCACTAAAGTGGGAGATAAATGTAGTGTAGGAAATTGTATACCTTTACAATTTAAAACTATGTTGGGTCCCTTAATTTATTGGACTTAATTAAGCTTCTAATTTATCAAATTATGCATTTCAAAGCCCTATTTTTATCATTTTCTAAAAGGAGAACCAACATTAAATAAATGTAATAAATAATTAAATCTCCATGGAATATGTGTTTCCTAGATTTATAGGAAATGACCCATTCACCCATGGGTGAATGGGTCCCCTTTAAGTGGCAAGACTCATTTTAAAATATGTTTTTGGCAGCATTTTAATAATTCAAAATTCAATTTGCAATTGTTGTCTTTTGGAATATATTTTTTGCAAAATTAGATAAAAACCTAAAAATAAATAGTCTTTTATCATTTGAAATCTAACAACACCATGCATGATCTAACATTATCAAGACTTTATGAGAGAAATCCTATGAGAAAATATTATTTTCAAGAGCATTCAAGAGCAGATTTATTAGTCATTTTTTGTGGCAAACAAGATCCTAACATCATGTTCAAGTCTTTGTGTGTTCATGTCATCTTGTGAAGGCTAATATGTATTGTTGATCCTAAAACATCCAAACATTTCAAGTATCCAAATCCATCAAGAAAATAAAGATCAAGTTCCTTGGAGTGATGTGTTTGACATCAATCCTCTAATGGAAGCCATTGAAGGGTGGTGAGTTGTCGCAAGCATTTTTCATTCATCAAATATTTCCTTCTCCTTTTCATTATATTTCTATCAAGATTTAATTATCAAACTAGGGTTTGACCAAGGCAAACCACCATACAAACAATATAATTTTTTCTCTTTGTGTATGTGTAGATTATTGGTTGATGAAGAATTGAAGAGATCTAAAAAGAGAAATTTATATTGTTGTATAAGTTGTCATCATTGTTTTAAGCCATAGAAAATAAGTTACAAAATTTATTTATGAATTTGTGATAGTGGGACTTGTGTCAAATAGAAGCTAAGATCCAACATCAGAGGGATATTAAAAGTTATTTTGAAGCCCTAGACCGAGACTCATTTTCCCAAGGGTGAATGAGTCCCTTTGCACTCCTCAAAGAAAGTTTCTGGTGATAGGTACATTTGTTTAAATTGTTCTCAGATCTACTTGTAAACTGTCATTTTTGTTTTTGTCCATTCAATAATTTTCATGTAAGGTATTAGGTCTTATTCTTCATTTAGTTTGAATGTTTCAAATTATTTTAGTTTGGTTTCAGATCTTTCCTATTGTCATAAGGATTGAGATCGAGGTCTAGTTGACTAACCATTGAGGTTGAAAGTTAATATTTACACCTTGTGATCTCTTTCCTAATGAAATTTTTGGGGAAAGGCACCTATTAAGATCCCTAAGGTTTTATAAACAACACAATCATAAAACCCCTTGGGGATCCCCTTTTCTCACCATTTCAACAAGGTTAACTATATCTTAATCCTATAATTTCCTATTACCTAAATTTGATAGTTTGACTTTCCAAGAATTTTTTTATATAAATAAATATATAATTTAAGAAAAATATTTACAAATTATTTTAGTGTATTAATGTCATGCTATTCTAGATAAACTTACCCATTACAATATACACAATAAATACACTATTTTTAATATTTGTTATTGAATTTTTATAAACTATACTAGAAGAATATTGTAAATCAATTTATCTACATATTGCAAAATTTTAATAATATTTTAAATAAACTTAAACCTCACATTATAAATTAAACTACTCCTAGTTGCAATGATTATTCTTGTGATGATCCACTACTTTTATGAAATATTATACGGCCTTAATTTTTTTAGTGGAAGATGGGATGGACTCTTATCTACCTATAACTAAAACTTGGAGTTATGGATTATCATAAAACTTGTCACATCAACAAATTTAATAAAAGGTGTTAGAAAGAAAACTCATAATGATGTGATCATCCTTATGTAGTGCATCCTTTAAGCTATAATAATGTGTGGCCTTAATTATGAAGAATGTTTTTTTCATTGTGGAGAAACTTAGCTTGAGTTAAATAAATGTAGAGTTCTATCAAATAATTTTCTCTTATTTTGAATATTTGGCTAAATTATAGGAAATTTCATCATTCATGTGTTTTAATGTTGTAGTCATGGAAAAAGTATCCCTTCTACTTTTCCTAGCTTGTTTTGGCCCTCCTTGTGAGTTAGGCTTAATGTTGCCTTGATTTAGTGTTGTAATGTGGTTGACACATTCACATTAGGTCTTGGGCCCTTGTGAACTAATGAATTTAAATGGTACCTTTCTAAAGTGTTGTAACACACTTTCACACTTTTCTAAGGTTTTATTAATTAACTAAACCTAATGAACCTCTTTTTAATCAAATAAACCTTAATATTGCCTTATTTTTAAGTGTTGTAAAATGTTGTAGCACACTTTCACACTTTTCTAGGCTTTTCATTAAAAATTGGGCTTTCTTATGCTTTAATTAGCCCTATTTTTCATCCACAAGCCTCATCTATTGCATCTTTTTGAAGATAATTCTGACACCAATCATTAGCCAATCATAATTTAAGTGTTTCAGGTTTGAGTGGCCCAAATTTTGTGATATGGGACTCATTCACCACCTTGGGTGAATGGGTCCCACCTAGATATTTTGGTTCCAAACCTGATTTCACACATTTCTAAGCATTTTTTTAAATGGTCCAAAAAATTAAGCCTGGTGAGACTCATTCGCCACCTTGGGTAAATGATTCATCGTGTGCCTTAAAATCAAAATTAATTCATTTTTTTTGCAAGATTTTATTCTCCTAGGTCTAATACCATCTTTTAGTGTTGTAATTTCAAGAATTCTTGCATAATTGAGTATAAATACAAGGTTCTCTCACTCATATTTACACCTAGAAATATAACAAGCAATAAAATGTTTACAAGCATTCAAAGGCAGATTATCAAGAAATTTAGAGCAGCATTAAAGCATCAATCAGTATGTCAAAGATTTCATTCATCATGTTTGTTTTTGAGCTAACAATTGTGATGTAGGGTTTATGATTCAAGCAAGCATTACATTCAAGATCTATCACCTTCAAGTAAGAGTCAATATCTACATCCATTGGAGCCATCTCATACATGTTTTCAGCCTCTTATTGCTAAGGTTTAGTGAGTTGCAACATCTCATTTTGTTCATTCATCATTTTCCCTTCTATTTCAAGGTTTAATTACCAACAAGGGGTTTGAAAAAGGAAAACCCCTATCCACTAACCCAACAAGATTTTTCCCTCTGCTTTGTGTGCAATTGGTAGGTCTAGGTTGTATATTTCCTAAGGAGCAAGATTGGAGAAATTTTTTAAAGAGCGCAAATTTGTCATCAAGCCTTGGAGAACCTTGGAGAAGACCTACAAGTTGCAAATAAAGGTTTCAGATATGAAAACCAATTAAGAATGAAAAAGTAGATAGAGAAGAGAAGGATCAAACTTTAAAGCTTTAGAAAAGCCTACCCACACTGATTCACCACATATGGTGAATGAGTCCTAGTTTCAGTCAATTTTTAGATTTTTGCAAATTCAGATACCCATTTGACAAATTCCTGTTCCTACACATAAACCTAGTTTTTGGACTGATTTTCCCAACTTTATGAATGCGTCTCCATCAGCCATACAAGTATAATTTTATGTGTTCCAGACCTCCTTCTAGTCATCTCCATATTTCCAAGTGCACCTCTTCCTTTTTGCAGTATTCTATGTTATTTCATTCACTTTTCTAGGTCATTTTGTAGTGCATTACATTCAAATAGGGTTTAGAGTTGCATCTTGCATTTAATTTTTTCCAAGTCTAAACTTGGTGGTGAATGCCTTATTAGTCTACTTTCAGGCACTAGGACAACCCTATTACAATATCTCTTTCTCTTTTGCATTGAGATCTCTAGGTTTATCCTTGAATGGAATAGCTTGAAAGTGGGTGTGATAGAACATAATAATAATCATTACAAACCCCACCCATTTTCCTTGGTTCTATTTTGGTGAACCTGTATTTAGAACATCATAATTTTTATTTGGAGTGCATTTTCATCCTAGATTTGTCTTGCATTAACATTGCATTAGGACTTGCATTAGTTAATTTGCATTTCAGGATTTGAAACTTTGCATTAGTGAAAGCTCATATATCTTTCATTTTTGCATCCCATTCATTGAAAATCAAACAAAACATGCATTTACATTGAACATATAGATCATAAAACATAAAAAGCTTAAAATTCAGTTGAAATTTTTTGAAATTTTTGAAAAAACTCTCATTGGGACTCATTCGCCACCTTGGGTGAACCAATCCCACTATAGATTCTGCACTACATTTTCTAGCGTTTAAAGTTCTATTTTTGAGTTTCTATTTTCTGTTATTGCCTTTCTATTTTGTGTTCCAAAATTTTTGTTATAAGCATTTCATTTTTCTTAGCTTATATTTCATTTGCATTCACATTGCATTTAGTAGCCCTTATATGAGTATTTGGTGTCATATTGCTAATATTGTAGTGAGATGATGTTCGAGACTCATGTCATCTCACGAGAGCATAATCATTGTGTACCTTGGGTTGTTTATCTCTTTCACTCGTAGTATTGACACTAGTACACTAGGTATGGGCAATACCATTAACAACTCTTTGTCTTCAACTAGTATGCAAGTTGAAACAAGGAATGCTAGTGTCCTACAAGAAAACATAATTCAAATTCATGAGGACCTAGAAACCTTAAAACATCAAGTGCAAAATGATAACATTTCAACTACTACCATCCCTACTATAGATAGCATTCATGACATGCTTGAAAGTGAATATGGACTTGACCTTGTGAAAAATATAGTTCAAATCTTTGGAAAACATCCTACCTCAACCACTAGTTGTCCTTTACCAAAAATCAATGTCACAAGCCAAGGAGGAAGTCAACTTCCTCCTTCCACAATAATTGCCTCAATACCCACCTATACCAACCCTCAAGTCACAACAACAATGCAACAAACTAGTAATGTGATTCCTTCCTTAGGTATTCCTGCTAGCATCCTTAGTTCCTATGTGGAATCACACGTCATATCTACTACCACCTTACCACCTATAAGCATTCCATTCACTTTCCCCTCGAACACATACACTCCTTCACCATTTTCACTTCCATCTCATAACACAAAAAGTTACCCTCTCATAACTCAACTCTTCCAAACCGTTTCATCCCTTCAAAAACAAATGTCCACCATCAACCGAAATCAAAATGGCCCACCTACATATTATGTCAAAAGTAGCCCATTGTCCTTGGAGATATTGCTAGCACCAATGCCATAGGATGTATAGGTGCCTAGATTTGAGAAATATGGGGGGAAGGGAGATCCTTCTAATCATGTTAATGCTTATAGTACTTTATGTAGTGACTTTTTCCTTGATGATAAAATCCCAGCTAAGCGTTCTCCTAGGTCCTTGAAAGATACTACCTTGGAATGGTTCTCCTCTTTACCGAAAACCTCAATTAGTTCAATAAATTAAATTGTTGAAGCATTTGTTAACCATTTCCAAGTGCATATGACTCTTAAGATGACCTTGGCCAATTTGGTGAGATGTAAGAAAAAATAAGAAGAATAGATAATTGACTTTATCTCACGTTATCAATCACTTTATTCCCAAATCAATGTCAAGGTCCCTGACCCTCACCTTCAAAATATGTTCATAGAAAATTTGAAAAGAAAGATTCAAGACAAATATTACCATGATTAAATTCCCATCCTTCATGCACTTGTGTACAACCCTTACGATGAATGACATCTATCACTCCTACCATTTCATCCATAGGATGATTATCGATAGGATCATGTTGAATATAATCATTGTTATCATTATTTGTGTCAACATTCATCACATCAATCTTTGTAGTTTCATTGTCTTTGACAAATGAAATAGTGTGTTTTGGATGGGGTTGGTAAATATTTGCAATTTTTTATTAGGAGGGGCAATGAACTTATTTCCTTGATAACTAACACCTCCAATAGAAAGGCGACTGAAATCAATGAGGACTTGCACAAGATGTTTAAGATGCTTGCAATGTTCTTTATTGTGTCCATTTTGTCAGTGATAGTGAAAATAAGCATTTGATCCAAAGATTGGGGGTAAAGGCTTATTAGGACCGGGTGTTTTTATGGGAGGCAAGGTAATCATTTGTTGTTCTAAAAGTTGGGATATTGTATTATGAAGGGTATCAAGTAAGGGAGTGAATTGTCTTTCCGGGTCCCCATAGCTAAAGGGTATCACGGATTTAATAGAAGCTACTTGGTTATTGGCATTTTGAGTTGTTTTTTGATGGGGATTAAATTGAATGAACCCTTTATTTTTTTTTCTAAATGGTTCATAATTGTTTTGGTTTGTGGGTTCAGATTTCTCAGTTCCGCTAGAAGTGGACTTTGTATCTTGATTACTAATTGAATTTTGATAATCATGAAGGGAAGTACAAACTAAGAATCCTCTTGACATTTCTTTGTCCTATTAGTATATACTTAAACATATACCTGATGCTCCTCTTTACATAGCCGATCGAATCTATGACAATCTTGCTAATGGGATACTAATAGAACCCACCTGTGGAGAGAATGTGATCATCGACGAATTCTTTTGTTTGCATGACCTCTATCAAGATATATACAATAAACCAAAAGCATGGATCAAGACACACAATGGTTTTTCTTTCCCTATCATGGGATTGATCACTATTCCTTTAGAAATAGGACCAAAAATATTAGATGTCTCATTCTCCATCACCTCACAGTTGGACCAATTTTGTGTGAAGCTAGGCCATCCGTGGCTTTGCTCCATGAAATTTATCCTTTCAATTTTGCATAAATGCTTAAATTTTCCCTTTGACAATGAAGTATTCACTGTCCACCATAGTTGCTTTAATCCCTTGTCTTCCAAAGGAACATTTTCCTCAGATTTATTTTGGACTGAGCCTATGGAACCTATAAAATCATCAGAAGATTTATTTTTCTTGTCTTATCAAAAGTTCAAGGCAAAGAAAATAGTAGAATTATCCCTCTGAAACATGTCTCCACGTACCACTGAGCCTACCATCCTAGAAAAATCCATGCTTGAATCTAAAAAATTCCCAAACAACTAATATCAACCTAAGACAAAAAATTCATCTACCTTCTACAAATGACCAAGAGACAATGAGAAAAACCCCTTCACACCTCCTAGAATAAAACAAGTATACAAAGTCAAAGAGAAAGTGGTTGAACAACCTCCTATGGTTCCTTCTGTTCCTCCCCTTAGGGAAGAAAATAAACCTATGGTTGATCAACCTGCTCCTACACAAATACAACTTGAAAAAAAACCTAAAAGAAACAAAGGTGCTAGAGAGAGTAGGCATAGACATCATGCCCTTGCTCACAGGTTACATGAATTAAACAAACAAAATAAAAATCCAAACTTAAATGAAGCAATGCATGATGAGTTTCCCCCTTCACCAAAACAAAACAATCCAATACAACAACCACAACAAGAGTTGAAGCCTTCTTTAGACATTATCATTTGACCTCTTGTTGTGATTAACTTGGATGATGATGACGAGGTTGCTAAAATTGACAAAGAGGTGTATAATGAATTGAATAAATTTTTTCCTCTTCCATGATCTCAGATGAAAAATATCCTAAAAAGATGTTGAAATCGGTACTAATCCTAGTTCGACACTTGCTACTGTCCCTTTGGCTAGTTTCTCACCTTTATAATATAATGAATATGATTCAGATACAGACGACCTACTCATAGGTTGACTTGCAAGTTCCTTACTAATCTTTTACATTATTTCATTTTCATTTTTTGTTGTGTGATTGCATGTGCATGATGTGATCCCTCGTGACATTTTCATTGGTGTTCTCTCTCTCTTTGTGACATTCCTCTATTTGTACCTTCATTGTTCTCTATGTCATAAATATTTTACTTTATGCTTTATATTTTTTACTTTGTCTTGTGTTTTCCTTTTGAGGATGATGCAAGGCGTCGATACATTCATGTCTCTTCCATGTTGACCCAAAATATTTTCTTTTTCTTTTCTTTATTTCTTTTCATTTGTCTTTTGTTTTCCTTTTCAGGATGACGCAAGGCATTGAGACATTCATGTATCTTCCATGTTGATCCAAAATCTTTTCTTTTTCTTTTCTTTCTTTCTGTTCATTTGTCTTGTGTTTTCCTTTTGGGGTGATGCAAGGTGTTGAGACATTTATGTCTCTTCCATGTTGAACCAAAAATTTTTCTTTTGTTTTCGCTCTCTTTGTGTCATTCTTCAAGTTCTATGTGTATTCGAGGAATGATGATAGTTCTAAGCTCTCTAAAAACATTGTATCAAGAACATACTGACCCCAAATCCATAGATCCCTTATGTGTTTGGTGTTTTTATTTTTTGGGAAACCCTTTTTCTCTCTTTTCCTTTGTATGATGTGGCTTTACTTGGAAACATATGACTTGACATAGGGCTCTCCAAATTGGCTCTCATGTCTTCTTTATTGTTAGTATTTATCATTTTCTAGCTACTTTAAAGTAATTGCTCACAATATGGTGTCTAGAAATTTCTTTAAAGTGGGGGCATACATTGGAATTATCCTTTTTCATTTTTATTTTCATGGTTCATGATGAAATTTTTTTATTTCATACGATGCATTTTTCGCGTTGTGGATGACATTGGGTGTGATTTCTTTCAAGAGCATGACCTCTCTTAGCATATTACATTCCTCTTAGTTGTTTGATGTGACACATTGCACCCCCTAAGTTGCAAATTTTTTGTTCTTTGATTGGTCCTCTCTTGGAGACATTGGGCACAATGTTCCCTAAGTTAAAGACCTCGCATGAACTAAGCAAGACTCCTTTGAATGTTCCTTATTTTTCATTTGCAATTATATGGTCACCTTGCATAACACAACTTGCATGCCTATAGATCCATCCTATTTGTTCACAAGCTCCAAGCATACAAAGTTTTGTTTGCTTCATGAAGCTCGAAAACCATTTTTCTGTGGTGCCTTATTAAAGTTATTAGGAGGTATAACTTTGGTATGGTTTGAGCGGGAAGCTCGACCGAGGCATGAATTTCTCCATAGACACTCGCATGTGTGTATGAGTGCATACCATCCATGAGTGTATTTTTCTCACTAAAAATAAGAAAATTGGTACCTCTCTTTCACCTTTAGGGTTTAGGACCTAAAAGGAGAGAGAATCTTCACACTCTTAACTCAAGAACAAACCCTTGAGATTTCAATCCAAAGGAGATTGAAATATTTCTAAGGGACTGTCCTAGGGGCTGAATGAGATCTAATGAGGGGTTCACCACCAAGTTAGGGCTTGGAAAAATGTATGGCATGCAAAATGAAATGGTAAACCTAGTTTGATGCAATGCTTAACTAAATGACTTAGAATTGCAAAGAAAGCAAAAACAAAAGTTGTAAAATAGAAAGTGTGCACTTGGAAACTTGATGATGATTGGAAAAAACTCTAAAATTATGAAAAACCTAATTTCTTTACCTATTGGGACTCATTCGCCATTCTGGGTGAATCAGTCCCAATTCTGGATTCTTGCATAGGAGAAGGTTTCAGCCAAATGGGTATCTAAATCTGTAAAGATCTCTGAAAAACACCTATAGTGGGACTCATCACCACTCTTGGTGAATGAGTCTAGTTTGTCTTTTCTAGAAATTCAAAGTTTCTGATTTGCCCCTCTCAGTCTACTCTTTTTGCTTCTTCAGGTTTTCAGATTCGGAACTTTGATTTTGGGGCTGTAGATGACCTTGTAGTCAAGATTATGACCTTGCATATGGGGATAAAACTCCAAAAAACTTGAAACCGGTATGTGCAAGATCGTGATGGACCGAAAAGTGGCAATATGTAAGTGATATAATGGCCCATGTGGCTGACAACTTGTTTTTTACCAAAAATTGATGAAACAAAAAGGGTTTTTAAAGGAGATTCTCAACTTTCCACCAATATAAATTATGATTTACTTTCAATTTATTAAATAATTATTATTTATTTTCTATTTGAATTATGACTAAAAACCTGATTAAAAAACTTCTATAGCTTTCAAATAGGATCAAATTTTTTGAATCTGAAACATGTGTCACATTCTATGCTTCGCATACTATAGGATTAAAAAATAAAAAAATGAATTTCATGAAGTTTTGACCAAGTTGTGGTAGGACATGTGATTTTTTATATTTTTTAAATGTTGTAATAAAAAAATCATAATTAATTATTTACTTGGAAAAAAATTATAAAAAAATATGCATCACATTGGTACATGAGTCCTCTACTTATATCTCAGATATTATAAAAAAATATTATCATTTTATTGTTGTTAGAGTGGTTAGAAAAACACCTACTTCTTATTTCTTCCCTGAAATTTAAGTACTATTGCATTGAAATTTCAAATTTTCACCAAATAGATTTAAAAAAAATAAAATAAACCCAGTAGTTTAGAAACTACATTCATTTTTCTACGTATTCTATTGCTACATATTTTTGAAATAATATAGATAACTTATTCAAAATTTTATGTCAAGTTGTCGAACTCTGATTTTCTGAATTTTCATTGCCACTTAATGGCCTTTTTTTTCCATGATGATCCTACACATACCCAAATCTAATCTTCAATGATCTTAAAGTCTTAAAATCACCTAGATCTATAATTACACAAAAAAAGAGAGCAAAAGTGTTGATTGTTAAGGAATAGGGGTTTGCCTTGGTCAAACCCCTTGTAGGTAATTAAACCAAATGATGAATTAAGATAATGAAGCATGGACATTAAATAATACAATTAGAACCTTTCCATGATGATGGATCTTGAAATGATAGAACAATTTATGAATAATTATGCCCTTGAATGCTCTTAAATTATCTTGAAGACACTTGAATGCTCTTGTGAACTCAATTTGCTATTAGGAATGCTATCACAAAAGTCTTGGATGAAAATGAGTGAAAGAACCTTGTGTTTATAATTAATTATGTAATAAGTTCCTAAAATTACAACATTACAAGACGACATCAAATCCAAGAGAATAAAATCCCACCAAAAATTTGAATTAAAATTTAATTTTGGTCACATGGAACTGATTCACCCAAGATGGAAAATGAGTCCCATAACACATAATTTATGGGACCAAAAATGAAAAGTGCTTAGAAATGTGTGAAACCTACATCGGGGCTGAAAATTCCTCAGTGGGACTCATTCACCCAAGGTGGTGAATGAGTCCTAGACACTAAATCTAGGCCAGAGAAGCCAAGAACACCTGATATGATTGGTTAATGATTAGTGTCAGGATTATCCTTGAAAAGATGCAATAAATGATGCTTGTGGATGCAAAATAGGGCCAATTAAAGAATATGAAATCCCAAATATTAATGACAAGCCTAGGGGTGCTACCACAATAATCGGTTACACTTTCTAGGACATCCTGATTTTTGCTGAAATCATATATTTTTAGAAAATATAATGATTTAAGCCCTAAAAATGTTCCATTGAAAGTATTTTAATTGAAGAGGGTTTGACCAAACCCACTTAAATCAAACCCCCTTGGATAGAAACCCACTAGTTTTAAATGATACCTATAATGGAGTCTCCTCTACACTTAAGAAAATACTAAAAAAAATCACTTTTGATTTACCTTTTGAGGGATCAAATGAATTCATTTAAAATCTATCTTTTGTAAGCATGTATTAATTATTATAAACTTCCCAAAAATTATAATTTTAAATATATATTATTTTATTCTTATATTTATTTTTTATTTCTTGTGAATTTAGGTTTTTCAATGAACATCGAGGTTTTTGTTTCACACATATGAAAAAATAGGAAAAGAGAGAAAAAAAATTCTAAAATATACATGTCCACTAGCTATTGATGTCCTTATTCCAACAAAAAAAAAATGAATTAATTAAAATGCATACAAAAAGAGTTATGCAACTGAAAGTATAATATATCCCAATTAAATTACTCTGACTTAGAAAATTAATTAAAAAATATGTATGAAACAAAAAAACTATGGAAAAAAATCCATGCCTTAGATACTGGTGTGAAAAATATGTATTTAAAAAACTAGAATTGTATCCTTTCTAGAAAAAAAGTTATGCAATTGAAAGTAAACATCACTTTTTGAAAATGTTGTTTAGTAAACAAAAAGTTAATAAAAATTACATAAAAGGATTCATAATTAATTTTTTATTTTAAAAAAAAATATATAATTAGAATCTACTCACAAAATCTCACAAATCACTAGTTTACTTCATCTTCAAATTCTTAATGGTTTAGCTTCTATAGGTATAAGAAAGTGAAGATCTGGTGAAAAATATTGATTCTAATGTCAAGTTTGGCCAAAAAGTGTAACACATTATTGTGGGATCACCCCTAGAGGAGTGTGAAAATGTGTTACAAAACTTTATAACACTCCAAATAAGGTGAGATTTAGGTTGATTATGATTAGAATTATATTTATTATGCTTAGTTACTTGATAAAACCCTAAAAAAGTGTGAAAGTGTGTTACAACACTTCACAACACTTTAACAAGGCACCATTAAATTCCATTGGTTCACAAGGGCCCAAGATCTAATGTGAATGTGTTGTCCACATTACAACACTAAATCAATCCAACATTAAGCCAAAATTCACAAGAACCCAAACGAGTGTGAAAATGTCAAGGGACCCATTTTTTGACACTACATTTAGCCCCCACTTTAGTGAGAGGATGAAATTGCTTCAAACTCACACTAAAGTAGATGTTCAAAAGGGGTCCAATCATGCCAAAGTGAATGGTCTAGGATAAAAAATATTGAGGAGGAGGTCAAGCCCTTAGGATCTAAGATGCAAAGTCAAACCGACATAAGCACAAAAGGACACACACAAGGTGTATGATATGTAGTAAAACAAGATACACGATCATGCAATGCCAAAAATTAAAAGGAAGAGAAATACAAATGAGAAAAAATAAAAAGGTGGATCAAGCTTCGACCATTTTTCCAACATAATGTGGATTAGATCTAGGTTGTTTTTCTAAAAAAATGCATACTCACTCTGAGGCAATAAAACTCTTGTTTGTCCAATGGGTGAGAAGGCCTAAGAGGGTGAGACACATACACTCATGGCTGGTATGTACTCACACACACATGCAAGTGGCTATGGGGAAATTCACGCTTCGGATTGGGCTTCCCACTCAAACCATACCAAAGTTATACCTCCTGATAACTTTAATAAGGAGCCAACAAAAATGATTTTTTAGCTTCATGAGATAAGCAAAACTTCGTATGCTTGGGGCACATTAACATTGTAAATGAAAAATAGTGTAAGATTTGTTCAAAAGTATTTCACTTAGTTCATGTAAGGTCCCTTCTTAGGGGACATCATTCCTAATGTCTCTAAGAGAGGAAAAATCTAAGAAATATCACTCTCTTGGAGGGAATCAAGCCTAATGACACCACCAAGAAAATGATGCATTGCAAGAAGAAATAAAATCACACGATGAAACATGAGTGTTGATGTATGCCCCTAATTTAAAGCGATTGCTAACACCATTACTGTGAGCAATTTCTTTAAATTAGAAGAAGACATGAGAGCTTATTCGGAAAGCCCTATGCCAAGTCAAATGTTCACGAATTGAGCTACATCATGAATAAGTATGTCACATGCAAGTCAATCTTAAGGCTTGTCATCCACATCCAAAGCTTGCTATTATATGTACATGAAAGGTGATCAACTAGCCAAAAGTGACAACGAAAAGTGACATACGAGGACAAGGTTGTCTAACCCCTTGCCCCCACATAGTTTAGGAAAAGAGTGAGCCGAATAGGATGAAAATAAATATCAATTAAAGGAATCGGGTGCTTCAACACAAGGAAGAGCACCACACTCCTTGAGATGTTGAATTTTGTTACTTAAAGCCTTACATTCATTACCAGGACATGACCATGAACTCTATGATATGCACAAAATGAATTATTGTAGTGAAATTTCTTTTGTGTTTTTGGAGGAAGGGATATCAAGTGATCTTGGAGGGTTCTCGAGAAGATACCCCCTTGATCAATGGTAGGAGGTGTTTTCTTATTTTGTGACAAAGATATCTCTTACTTAGTACAAGATGTCATACCTATGCAATACTCTACAAATTGTGATATTTTGTTCTCTCCTTGAAAGGAGGATGTAAAATCTAATGAATTCAAACAATTGGTGTTTTGCATGATGATATTGAAATTAAGCAAGGATTCCCTTGTTTCTTGTGTTTCTTTCAAGGAATATTTTGTAATAGTGTTCATATTAAGTGAAGGCTTGTTTGTTTTTGTCAAGGGAAATAACCAAGACCATTAGTATGTTCTTGTGTGTGAGGTTCTATAGGGACACATATACCTTGTTCTCTAGCACCACATCCTTTTCCACTATAACCGAGTTGTTTCATCATTTCATAACCTTTTCCATAAATATTCTTCATCTCTTTTGGATTTGGTGGTTCCTCATAATTAAGTTCATCAAAGTTTGTTGTGTAATATATTGTCTTTTGTTCTAAAGTGGTTAGGTGGATTCTTTCAAAGGTTCTTTCGAATTTTGTGTTGACATTACTACTTGTTCTTGTCCCTTTTGAGAGTCTTTGTTTATGATCTTGTATTCTCCTATGAATGGTGAGTAAAACTCCAATGATCCCAAATCACCTAGTGATATCATTGTGAAGGGTTTAGGACACCTATCTTTTTATTGTTCTTACATGGGTTAAATTGTGTAGTTGGTGTTAATTTTTCCAAAGGATTTTCCTTACTATTCTCAATGTTTAAACAACTTTCTAGGTCAAGATCAGCTTCAAGTGTGTACACTTTGTTGTTATAGATGTATTTCATTTTATGATGAAGAGAATAAGGTGTCCCATGATTCATTGAATGAATCCATGCTCTACCTAAAAGGAGATTATATGAAAGATCATGAGGCATAACATAGATCGGTGTTTCTAATGTGGCCTTTCTAGCTGTAATAGGTAAAGTGATCACAACAAGTGGATTTTTTTGACATTGTCAAATCCCTTAATAGATAAAGATTCAGGTTGAATGATTGATTTATCAACTCCAAGCCTATCCAAAAGGGTCACACTACACAAATTAAGGGAAGAGCCAGTATCTACAAGGGTTCTCTTATCCCTTTTCTTTTGTATTGAAATATTATTATGAAAGCTTCATTTTGTTTTTGCACTTCCAAAGGGGGGTTTCACTTTGGTGGAAAACAATGTCAACATTTATTCCTTGGATCATGGCTTCTATGTCATTTAGTTGTACATTACAAGGAATAGGAATTTGTTGCAAGGTTGTTTGAAGCATAGTGTGATAATTAGGTGAATTTTGAATTAGGTCCCATAGAGATATCTTTACAAGAATATTTCTAAGTTTTTCAACAAGATCATACTCCTTCCTATTATGAGAAGTTAAATGAGGAGGACCAGGTAAGATAGGATTAGGAAAAGGTAAGGTTGTTGGAGTTGGTTGTCTTGGTTGTGGATTATTTCTAGTGTTATATGTATGAGCAACTGTATTATGACTCGGCTGTTATGACTCATTATTCTTAGGTGGATAAAGGATAAATTTATGGTTTTTTTGAGTTTGAGGTTTGTGTGAAGGTGGGTAAAGGATTAATTGAGGTGTAATAATATTAACATCACTTAGTGAAGGAGAGTCTAATGTTGCTTGATCATCTTCTTTTAAGGAAACTATGTTATTTTCAATGTTATCCTTTTCTTGCACCATGATATCCTCCCTAGGAGGAGATTTTTTAGGAGAACTACAAACCAAATGTTCTTGAAATTAAAGGATTGGTTCTTCTAAAATGACTTCATTAGAAGTAGGGTAATGATCAATGGTTGTATTCTTTTGATTATATATAGTGGGGAGATTAGGAGAAGGATCTATTTGATTGTCCTTTTTCTCTAAGGTATCATTCTCTTGTGCCATATTTTCTACCCTAGTAGGAGAGCTTATAAGATGTTCATCACATTCCATGGCTAGATTTTGTAAAGTAGCTTCATCATTAGTAGGGGATGCATCATGAGAAGAATAAATATGATTTTCATTCTTACCAAATATATCTTCCAAAATGGTAGGAGCATTAGGGAAGGGAGGGACAAGATTCTCATGACTCTTAATAGGTATATCTATGATATCATCTTCTTTCACTAAAAAATTCTCAAAAGCAAGGGATGAATGGAGATTAGGAAAAGTGATGTTTAGAAATATTTCTATGATTTCATCTTCTTTTTTTATAATATCTTCCAAAGTGGGAGGACAAGAGGCACAATCAAGATTACCAATGCTTGTAACTTCTTTCATTTAGATACCTTCATCACTAATACGAGAGGTATTCAGAGGTTATGATTGTCTACACTTGAATCCTCTTGTGTTATGACATTATTACAAATCTAATAGATACTAGAAGGGTATCCAACATGCTTGTCAAAGGTTTTACTTTTCTTTCCTAGATTATTCCCATGAGTAGAGAAAATAGAATCATACAAGCCACTTGATATTATAGGAACAATAAATGCTTGAAAAGAACACATGATAACATGAGAAAGTAATCTATCTAAATTATGCAATGTTTCTAAAATGTAAACAAAATTCCTATAGATCTAAAACTTTTGATGTCGAAATGATTTTTGAAATGCTTTAAAAATGACTTCACTACATGGATGGTTTGACCTAGATGCATAAAATAGATCTTCCTAAAACTTTTCAGACTTATACTATATGTTACCAACAAGCTTAGGAAGAACAAAAATGAGGTTTTTAATGCTTTTAAAGGTAGTTTAAAATTAGGAATGGGAGTGATTCGCCCAGGGTGGAAAATGAGTCTGAGTTAGGGCTTTTTTTCAAAAATTTCAAAAATGTTCAATTGTTTTTTATGCTTTTTATGTTGTATGACTTGCAGACTAAATGGAAATACAAATTTTTAATGATTTTCAATGAAATTAAATGCAAAAATCCAAGCTATATGAACTTTCACTAATGCAAAATTTAGAAACCCTAGAATCCCAATTAACAAATACAAAATGCAATGCAATGTTAATGCAAGCCAAATATAGGATGATGTTGCACTCCAAATCAAAATAAAGGTGTTCTAAATGAAGGTTCACCAAAATGAAAAGAAGAAAATTTATACCTCTCATTCACCTTTAGGGTTTAGGACCTAAAAGGAGAGAGACAATTTTCATACTCTTCACTCAAGATCAAACCCTTGAGATTTCAATGCAAAGGAGATTGAAATCTTGCTAAGGGATTGTCCTAGAGGCTAAATGAGATCTAATGAGGGGTTCACCACCAAGCTGGGGCTTGGAAAAATATATGACATGCAAGATGAAATTGAAAACCTAGTTTGATGCAATGCTTAACTAAATGACTTAGAATTGCAAAAAATGAAAAATAGAAAGTTGTAAAACATAAAGTGTCCACCTAGAGACTTGATGATGACTGGAAGCAGCTCTGAAATTCTAAAAAATCTAAATTTTTTACCTACTTGGACTCATTCTCCATTCTGGGTGAATCAGTCCCAGTTGTATATTTTTGCACAGGGGCAGGTTTCGGCCAAATGGGTATCCAAATCTACAAAGATCTCTAAAAAAACCTATAGTGGGACTCATTTTCGACTCTTAGTGAATGAGTCCAATTTGTCTTTTAGAGAAATTCAAATTTTTGATCTGCACCTTTTAGTCTACTCTTTTTTCTTCTCCAATTTTTCGAATTTG
Organism: Sequoiadendron giganteum; assembly: GCA_007115665.2. NCBI lineage: Eukaryota > Viridiplantae > Streptophyta > Pinopsida > Cupressales > Cupressaceae > Sequoiadendron > Sequoiadendron giganteum. Next base: position 74,624,987 of record VCHN02000014.1, on the reverse strand, counting down.
AAACTCCAATTTTGAGGCTGTAGATGACCTTTTAGTGAATTTTATGACCTTGCATATGGGGAGACAACTCCAACAAGATTGAAACCTAATCTTCAATGATCTTCAAGTCTTCAAAGTGCCTAGATCTACAATTACACAAAGAAAGAGAGAAACAGTGTTGATTGTTAGGGAATAGGGGTTTTCCTTGGTCAAACACCTTGTAGGTAATTAAACCAAATGATGAAATAAGATAATGAAGCATGAACATGAAATAATGCAATTAGAGCCTTTCCATGATGATGGATCTTGATTTGCTACAAAAATTGATGAATGATTATGCCCTTGAATGCTCTTGTGAACTTAATTTTCTATTAAGAATGCTCTCACAAAAGTCTTGGAAGAAAATGAGTCAAACAACCTTGTATTTATACTTAATTATGCAATAATTTCTCAAAATTACAACACAACAAGCTGACATCAGATCTAGGAGAATAAAATCCTACTAGAAATTTGAATTAAATTTGAATTTCTGTCACACAAGACTCATTAACCCAAGATGGCGAATCAGACCCATCACACATAATGTATGGCACAAAAAAAGAAAATTTCTTAGAAATGTGTGAAACCTGCATCGGGGCCAAAAAAGAACTAGGTGGGACTCATTCGCCCTAGGTGGCGAATGAGTCCTAGACACTAAATCTAGCCCACACAAGCTAGGAAAACCTGAATTATGATTGGTTACTGATTAGTGTTGGGATTATCCTTGAAAATATGTAACAAATGAGGCTTGTGGATGCAAAAATAGGGCCAATTAAAGCATAAGAAATCCCAATTATTAATGACAAGCCTAGTTGAGTGTGAAAATGTGTTCAAACACTTTATAACACTCCAAATAAGGAAAGATTAAGGTTTATTATGATTAAAAATATATTTATTATTCTTAGTTACTTGATAAAACCCTAGAAAATTGTGAAAGTGTGTTACAACACTTCACAACACTTTAGCAAGGCACCATTAAATTTCATTAGTTGACAAGGGCCCAAGATCTAATTTGAATGTGTTATCCACATTACAATACAAAATCAAGGCAACATTAAGCCAAAATCCACAAAGAGGACCCAAACAAGTGTGAAAATGTGAAGGGACCCATTTTTTGACACTACACTCACCTTCTTGGACTTCTCACCCAGTGGACAACCAGGAGTTTCATTGCCTCAAAGTGAGTGTGCATTTTTTTGGAAAAACAACCTAGATCTTATCCACATTATAATGGGAAAATGGCCAAAACTTGATCAAACTCTTTTATATTTTACCTTTTCTCTTTTTTGTCTTTGACTGTGCATGCTTATGCTTTTTTTTTTCTCTTTATATCATTCTCATGTGTTTTCTTTTGTGACTATGTTGGTTTTCCATGGGATCTTGATCTTGGGGGCTTGATCATCCCTCTTGATCGTTCTCATCATGTCTTATTGGAATTGGTATATTTGAACACATTTGGATGTGTGTTTGTCTACTTTAGTGTGAGTTTGAAGCATGTTCATCATCTCACTAAAGTGGGGGCTAAATGTAGTCATGTAAAAAGTATCACTTCTACTTTTCCTAGCTTGTTTGGGCCCTCCTTGTGAGTTAGGCTTAATGTTACCTTGATTTAGTGTTGTAATGTGGTTGACACATTTACATTAGGTCTTGGTCCCTAGTGAACTAATGAGTTTAAATGGTACCTTGTGAAAGTGTTGTAACACATTTTCACACTTTTCTAAGGTTTTATTAATTAACTGAACCTAATGAACCTCTTTTTAATTAAAAAACCATTAATCTTTTTATATTTTTAAGTGATGTAATACACTCACACTTTTCTAGGATTTTCATTAATAATTGGGCTTTCCTATGCTTTAATTGGCCCTATTTTATATCCACAAGCCTCATTTATTACATCTTTATAAGGATAATCCTGACACCAATCATTAGCAAATCATAATTCAAGTGTTTTAGGTTTGAATGGCCTAGATTTAGTGATCTAGGAATCATTCACCACCTTGGGCGAATGGGTCCCACCTAGATCTTTTGGTCCCAAACATGATTCCACGCATTTATAATCATTTTTTAAAAATGGTCCCAAAAATTAAGCCTCGTGGAACTCATTCACCACCTTGGGCGAATGAGTCCCGTGTGACCCAAAATAAAAATTAATTCAAATTTCAGGCAAGATTTTATTCTCCTAGATCTGATGTCGGCTTGTAGTGTTGTAATTTGGGGAATCCTTGCATAATTGAGTATAAATACAAGGTTATTTCTCTCATATTTACACCTAGCATACTAACAAGAAATCAAGTATTCACAAAAATTCACAAGAGCATTCAAAAGCATTCAAAGGAAGATTATGCATTTTAGACTAGCATTCAAGCATCAATCATCATGTCAAATATTTCATGCATCATGTTTCTTTTGAGCTAACAATTGTGATGTAGGGTTTATGATTCAAGCAAGCATTGCATTCAATATCTATCACCTTCAAGCAAGAGTCAAGATCTACATCCATTGGAGCCATCTCATACATGTTTGCAGCCTCTTATTGCTAGGGTTTGGTTAGTTGCAACATCTCATTTTGTTCATTATATTTCAAGGTTTAATTACCAACAAGGGGTTTGACCAAGGGGAACCCCTATCCACTAACCCAAAAAAAAATTTCCCTCTCCTTTGTGTGTGGTTTGTAGGTCTAGGTTGTATATTTCCTAAGGAGCAAGAGTGCAGAAAATTTGTCAAAAGCTCAAAGTTGTCAAAGTTGTCATCAAGCCTTGGAGAAGACCTACAAGTTGCAAATCAGGTTTCCAAATCCAGAAATAAATCAAGAAGGATAAAGCAGATAGAGAAGAGAAGAATTAGCCTTTGAAGCTTCAAAAAATCTTACCTAGACTGATTCACCACTTTTGGCAAATGAGTCCCAGTTTAAGTCAATTTTTTAGATTTTTGCAGATTCAGATACCCATTGGCAGATTCTTGTTCTTGCACAAAAATCCAGTTTTTGGACTAATTCACCCAACTTGGTGAATGAGTCCCAGTTAGCCATAAAAGAAAATTTTCTAGCATTCTAGACCCCCTTCCAATCATCTCTAGATTTCCAAGTGCACCTCTTCCTTTGTATAGTTTTCTATGTTGTTTCATTCACTTTTCTAGCTCATTTGTAGTGCATTACACTCAACTAGGGTTTAGAGTTGCATCTTGCATTTCATTATCTTTTCCAAGTCTAAACTTGGTGGTGAACTCCTTATTAGTCTACTTTCAACCCCTAGGACATCCCTATTGGAAGATCTCTTTCTCTTTGTATTGAGATCTCTAGGGTTATCCTTGAATGGAATAGCTTGAAAGTGGGTGTGATAACACATAATAATAATCATTATTCCCCACCCATTTTCCAAGGTTCCAAATGAATAATACTTCAATAAGGAATAATATGTATAACTTGAGCTATGATATTTTGAATAATAATAAGATTGTGCCATTTTTATTGTAGCAATCATTTTAGTTTACTTTCATTCATTCTTTTCACACCCTTCTTGTTGGTGTAAATAGGTGTTTGACCTATCTAGTTTATTTGTAGGTCCTATTTACATCTTAATTTTACTTAGGTCCTAAGAATATTTCTAGAATTCTTAGGTTTCATGTGATATTATCTTATCTTATCATGGAATTTAATACTTATGTGGACTAGATCATTTAATAATTGTTGAGGTAGTAGTCTCATTATATAGGATTAAGTCACATGTCATAATTTTGTCTAATCCTAACCCATGACCTTTCCTTTATAAGCATAGAATCATATGTACTTATTAAATCAATCAATCTTGCATCCTTTAAGCATAGAAAGATATTTTTGTCATTTATCTGTTGTGGAAGATATTTTGGTTTGGCAACTAATCTTTCTTGGTGTTGGGAATTCACATTCAACTCTGACACTTCCCATTATCTGTAATATAATTTTTTTAATTTTTTTGTTATTATATTATTCATGGTACATCTACTTAAACATTCCTTCAAAATCTATAGTAAAAGTAACAAAACATTTATTATAGCACTTTGTTACATTATTTTGATTTGAAATAAACTTGTAGAAATGATATTCAAACATGCAAGTTTGTAGCTATAGAATTTACAAGGGATTTGTTTATCTTTCTGTGTATCTTTGTATGGTGTCAAAATTAAACTATAGATGACTTTTCTAACTTTATTTAGGCTCTTGGCAACACAAATTTCATATTATTTGGTTGGCATAATTGAGCAAAATCATACCTATTTTTCTAAATTCATTTTTATCATAATATTTTCATTATTTTTAGATTACCACATATAAGAGGGTTGTCAACTCTTGTTACCCTTTCTGAGGTCAATAGGGAACTCTCAACCATATTTTCCTATTTTATACTAGATATTAGGAATCTTGGAGTTGGATATATTATTATTTAAATTCTTCTAATAGTAATCATTTTTCATGGCATATGATTCTTCTAAGAGAGTGGCTTAGAATTTTTACTGAATTCACTCAGATTTGGCATGTTTCAAAGTAATAATTATTTTAATTATTTTTAGGATTTGAAAAATATATTAAAAAATTATATTCTTTAGATGCTCTATTGAAATTCACTTCTCATTTTTCATAAGGCTATCATTTATTCCAAGGTTCTTATGCAAATTTAGATGCAAGAAAAAAATTACAATTAAAGTGGCCCATCTAGATATGCTTTTAGATCATTGGTGTAGTACCTTGTGTATGGTTTCCAAAGCCCCATTGAATCAAATTTCCAACAAGATTGTTCTCCTCTTATGGATGTTGAAATAGACACATTATGAATGCATAAGATGATCATGATTTTTAGTCACATGCTTTCCAACCACCTTCAAGAAGAGTAAGGGATCATTTTTCTCATGGCTAGTGGGAGAGAGATAGAGGGAGGGATGGTAGAGGGTTTAGGGTTTAAGGGTTAAGGGTTTAGGGTTTAGGGTTAAGGGTAGAGGGTTAATGGTTTAAGGGTTAAGGGTTGATGGGAGAGATATAGAGGGAGTGAGTGAATGAGAGAGAGAAACCTAAGAGATGAAGAGGCAGTAGGAGGGAGAAACTTTAGAGAGAGAGGGAGGGAGTGAGAGAGATAGAGGGATGGAGGGTTAAGGGTAGAGGGTTTAAGGGTTTAGTGTTTAAGGGTTAAGGGTTTAGGGTTAAGGGTAGAGGGGAGATAGATAGGGTGAGTGATTGAGAGAGATACCTAAGAGAGGGAGAGGTGGTAGGAGGGATATATTTGAGATAAAGAGAGATGGAGTGGTAGAGAGATAGAGGGTAGAGGGTTAATGGTAGAGGGTAGATGGTTCAAGGGTTTAAGGGTTAAGGTTAGAGGGGTAAGGGTTAATTGTAGAGGGGAGAGAGACCCAAGAGAGGGAGAGGGGGTAGGAGGGAGAGACTTGAGAGAGACAGACCTAAGAGAGGGAGAGCGAGTAGGAGGGTGAGAGAGACTTGAGAGAGACATACCTAAGTAGAGAGGTGTCTCTCCTACCCCCTCTCCCTCTCTTAGGTCTCTCTCTCACTCACTCACTCCCTCTATCTCTTTCCACTCTACCCCTAACCATAAACCCTAAACCCTTAAACCCTCTACCATCTACCATTAACCTTCTATCCTTTATCTATCTCCCACTCCCTCCCTCCCTCTCTCTCTCTCAAGTCTCTCCCTCCTAACCCTTCTCCCTCTCTTAGATCTCTCTCTCTCACTCACTCACTCCTTTTATCTCTCTCCCCTCTACCCTTAACCCTCTACCCTCTATCTCTCTCCCACTCCATCCCTCTCTCTCACTCACTCACTCACTCTATCTCTCTCCCTTATACCCTAAACCCTAAACCCTAAATACTTAACCCTTAAACACTCTACCTCTACCCTTAACCCCTACCTCTATCTCTCTCCCTCTACACTTAACCCTTAAACCTTAAGCCCTAAACCCTAAACACTCTACCTCTACCCTTAACCCTCTACCCTCTATCTCTCTCCCACTCCCTCCCCTCTCTCTCTCTATCAAGTCTCTCCTTCCTTACACCTCTCCTCTCCTGTCTCTCTCTCTCTCACTCCCTCTATCTATCTCCCCTCTACCATTAACCCTAAACCATTAACCCTTAACCCCTAAACCCTTAAACCCTCTACCCTCTATCTATCTCCAACTACCTCCCTCCCTCCCTCTCTCTCAAGTATCTCCCTCCTACCCCATCACCCACTCTTAGGTCTCTCTCTCACTCACTCCTTCTATCTCTCTCCCCTCTACCCTTAACCCTCTACCCTCTATATATGTCTCCCACTCCCTCCCTCTCTCTCTCTCTCTCACTCACTCCCTCTATCTCTCTCCCCTCCCCCCTTAACCCTTAACCCTAAACCCTTAATCCTTAATACTAAACCCTTATACACTCTACCATATCCCTCCTACCCCCTCTCCATCTCCTAGGTGTCTCTCTCTCTTAGTCACTCACTCTATCTCTCTCCCCTCTACCCTTAACCCTTAAACCCTCTACCATATAACCTTAACCCTCCATCCCTTTATCTCTATCCCACTCCCTCCCTTTCTCTATCTCTTAAGTCTCTCCCTCCTACCCCCTCTCCCTCTCTCAATTCTCTCTACCTCACTCACTCACTCCCTCTATCTCTCTCCCATCTACCCTTAACCCTTAACCCTCTACCCTTAGCCTATAAAACCTAAACCCTTAACCCTTAAACTCTCTACCCTATACCCTTAACCCTCCCTCCCTCCCTTTATCTCTCTCCCACTCCCTCCCTCCCTCTCTCTCTCATCCCTCTCCCTCCTAATCCCTCTCCCTCTCTTAGGTCTCCCTCTCTCTCTTATTCACTCCCTCTATCTCTCTCCCATCTATCCCATACTAAAACCTAAACCCTTAACCTTTTAAACTATAAACCCTCTACCCTCTACTCCTTAGCCTTCCTCCCTCTATCTATTCTCACTCTCTCACACTCTCTCTCATATCTCCCACCCCCTCCCACTCTCTTTAGGTCCTCTCACTCCCTCTATCTCTCACCTCTACCCTAAACCCCTCACCTCACCCTTAACCCTAAACCCTAAATTCTTAAACCCCTAACCCTTAAACTCTCTACCCCTCTAATGCTAACCCTCCCTACCACTATTCTCTCCCACCTCCCCTTCTCTCTCTCAGCCTCTCCCTCCTACCCACTCTCTCCTCTAGGTCTCTCTCTCTCAGTCACTCCTCTATCTCTACCCCTTTCCTTAACCCTAAACCCTTAAACCTGAAACCCTCTACCCTCTACCCTTAACCATCCCTCCCTCTATCTCTCTTCCACTCCCTCCCTCTCTCTCTCTCAAGTATCTCCCTCCTACCCCCTCTCCCTCTCTTAGGTCTCTCTCTCTCCCTCACTCACTCCCTTTATCTCCATCCCCTCTACCGTTAACCATCTACCCTATACATTGGATCCTCAACCCTCATCTATCTCTATCCCTCCCTCCTCTTCTCTACTTATCTCTATCTCTCTTCTCCCTCCATATCTTCCTCCATGCCTCCCTCCCTCTCTACTCTAATCCATAAAACCTATACCCTCAACCCTTATACCCTTAAACACAACCCTAAACCCTTAAACCATCTACCCTCTATTCTCAACCCAATACCCTCTACTGTATACCCTCAACCCTTAAACCCTTAAACCCAAGTAAACTCTATACCTTAACCCCTAAACCCTCAAACCTTAAACCCTTAACCCTCAACCATCAACCCTCAACCCTAAACTCTTAAACCCTAATCCCTCAACCCCTATACCATCTACCCTATACATTGGATCCTCAACCTTAAACCCTTAACCCTCAACCCTCAAACCCTCTACCCTCTGTGCTCTACCCTATACATTAAACCCTCAACCATCAATTCTCAACCCTCAACCATTAATCGATCAACCCTAGGTAGGTAGGGAAACATATGTGAGATACATAGTGATAAAGGGAGAGGTAGGTAAAAAAAGGGAGAGGGGAGATAAATATAGGTAGAGATGAAAGCATACGTAGAGAGAGGAGATATAGAAAGAAGTTGAGAGGGGTGGGAGGGACAGGTAGGGAGGAGATAGAGGTGAGTGTGTCTATGTGAGAGAGAGAGAGGGGGCTTAGAGAGAGAGAGGCATAGGAAGAGAGAGGAGAGATAGAGAGTAGAGAGGGAAAGATGTAGGGAGGAGACATAGGTGAGATATAGAGTGATGGAGGGAGCGGTGGGTAAAGATAGGGAGAGGGGAGATAAAGATAAATAGAGAGGGAACGAGATGTAGAGAGATGATAGATAGAGATAATTACAAAGTGGAGGGATTGAGGGAGAGTAAATTAGCAGATAGAGGTGAGTGTGTGTGAGAGGAGATAAAATTAGGGGATAGAGGAAGGGGGGGAGAGAGATGGAGAGTAGAGAGGGAAGGGGGGAGAGATAAAGAGTAGAGGTGGAAGGAGAGAGTAAGAGAGAAAGAGGGGGGAGGGAGAGAGATGTAGAGAGAGTGGTAGGTAGTGGAGGGAGAGGTAGGTAGAGATAGAAGGAGAGAGGGAGGGATAAAAGGGAGAGAGGGAAGGAGGGAGAGTGAGATGGAGAGAGAGTGGTGAGATAGAGAGTAGAGAGGTAAGGAGAGAATGAGAAAGAGAGATAAAGAGATAGAGGGAGGCTAGAGGGAGGGAGAGGTAGAATGGGGTAAGTGAGATAGAGAGAGGGAAGGAGGGAAAGTGGGAAAGTGCATTAGAGAGAGAATGGTGATTTAGAGAGAAGGGAGTGGGAGGGAAGGAGGGGAAGTGGGAGAGAGAGAATTGTGATTTAGAGAGGAGGGAGTGAGAGGTAGGGATAGAGATAGTGGTGAGATAGAGAGAAGGATAGAGTGAGAGAGAAAGAGAGGGATGGAGATACAAAGAGAGAGGTAGGTAGAAGAAGGGAGAGGAGAGATAGAGAGTAGACATGGAAAGAGGTAGGGAAGGAGACATAGGTGAGATAAAAAGGGATGGAGAGAGAGTGATGGAGGGAGAGGTAGGTATGGAGAGGGAAAGAGAGAGGATTGATAAAGAGTAGAGAGGGCAAGGAGGGAGGGAGAGTTAGGGAGGGAGATAGAGGTGTATATGTTAGTGAGAGAGAGAGAGAGAGAGAGAATGGTGAGATAGAGAAAAGGAGCAATTAAGAGAGAAAGAGGGGGGAGGGAGGGAGGGAAAATAGTGAGAGAGATTGTGAGGAGATAAAAAAGAATGGGAGGGATGGTGAGGCTGATAGAGGGAGGGAGAGGAGAGATAGAGAGTAGAGAGGGAAGGAGGGGGGGAGGGAGATAGAGGTTTGTGTGTGAGAGAGAGAGAGAAATAGAGAGAGAGTGGTGAGATAGAGAGGAGAGAGTGAGAGGGATGGAGAGAGAATTATAAGATAGAGAGGAGAGGTTTAGAGAAAAAGAAGGGGAAGAGAGGGATAGAGAAGGATATAGAGTGAGAGAGAGAGATGTGGGTAAAGGGAGGGAGAGGAGAGATAGAGAGTAGAGAGGGAAAGAGGTAGGGAGGGAGGCAAGTGAGATACAAAGTGATGGAGGGAGAGGTAGGTAAAGAGAGAGAGAGGGGAGATAAAGATAAGTAGAGAGGGAATGAGATGTAGAGAGAGAGAAGAGATAGAGTGAAGTAGAGAGAGGAGGGAGGCAAGCGGATGTAGAGAGGAGATAGAGGGGTGTGAGAGAGAGGGGAGAGAGGGAGAGGGAGATAAAGAGAGAGAGTGGAGAGATAGAGAGTAGAGAGAAGGAAAGAGCGAGAGAGAAAGATGATAAAACTTGCTGACTACTAAAATTTGACCTCCTAATTATTGAAATATCTTCTAAAAACTAGAATTTGCATTATAACTCCTAGAGATCTGAAAGCAATTTCAAAAATATTTCCTATATACATGAAATATAACTTAAAGTATAAGACAGTAAATGTCCATATGTAAATATCAACTTATACTTGAATGTTTATTTCAAGTATATAGTCTCCCTAGTAGAGAAAGAGAAGAAGAAATAGATCACAAACATTCATTGCAAAATTCAAGCCATTTGGCGAGTGCCAAATTTGGCACTCGTCAAATGGTAGATCCATTTGGCAAGAACAAAATTTTGCACTCGTCAAATGGTAAATCCATTTGGCGAGCGCCAAATTTGGTGCTTGTCAAATGGTAAATCCATTTGCAAAGCGCCAAATTTGGTGCTCTCCAAATTTGGCGAGTGCAATATGGCTTGTTATGGTTTTTCTTTATAGTTTGGCACCAAATTTGTGTCACAAATCCATGCACTTACCCTATCTAAAAATATTTTTACATTTTGAATTTCACATCTGCTTTGCAAGTTATGTCTCAAAAAACTAGTTTTGAAAGGCTACTAGGGAAAAGGGGTAGTTTGTGAAGGAAAGCCTCTTGGTTGATGTGTGAAGGTTCTTGTGAGAGGTTGTTTGAGTGAGTTGGTTAGGTTGGTGACCAAAGGATCCTTGTGAGTGATTGTGGGTTGTGGTCACCCTTGAATGGATTTTTTCTCTGAAGATCAAACGTTTACCTTTGTGAAGAAGATTTCCCTAACATGATTGCCTTTGAACTTTGGGAAAGGAATGAATCCATTGGTGTGAAATATGGTATCAATTGCCTAATTTTTGCCCCTGCTTTGCATCAAAAATTTTGTAGAAATGCAAACAAAATAGAATAGAAAGGAAATGAAATGAATGATGTGCATCTAGAAACCTAGAAGTGACTGGAAGCAACTCTAAAACAATAAATAATTTGACCAACTGGGATTCATTCACCAATCTGGGTGAATCAATCCCAAATCTGAATTTTTGCATGGGAGCCTGTTTCAAGAAAAAGAGTATTTGAATCTGCAAGTAGATCTGGAAAAAACCTACAGTGGGAATCATTCATGACTCTTGTCAAATTAGTCTCGTTTCACTTTTTCAAGAAAATAAACTTTTGATCTCCACTTCAACACTTGTTCTTTCCTTCCAACTTGAGTTTCATATCTAAATCTATGAAAATACCTGCAAAAAAGAATATAAACTTGATTTGATAATGGGAGCTTTGCCTCGGTAAAACCCCTAGTTTGGTATTCAAAACTTGATGGAAATAATGATATGTACATGAAAATCCTAGCCTTAAATGTGTCTAAGACTAAGAAATATGAAGCATGATACAATCCTATTCTAATTTTCAATAATATGATGCAAGAATGGAGATATTAAAATGAATGACTCACTTGGTGAGATGTCTAATCACCCCAAGTGAGCCCTAATGATGCTTGTACCTTCCTTAGTCTGAATTTAGAGTGATAATGGAGGATGGAATCACTTAGGAAACAAGTCTTTAGGCTTGACTTGATGGCTAGTTGCATATCCCCAACCTAGAATCCAACATGATTCACCATAGACAACCATGATAACCCTTGACAATGGAAGACCTGAAAAAACACTTTGATGCTACTCCAAAGCTTCAACTCCACTGATTATTTTCTCTTGAGTGCTCTTGTTAAGACACTTGAACACTCTTGAGTACCTAGATCTTGAAAATTTCTCTTGAGAATGCTTGCATAGATTAGCTAGATGATAAAAATTACTTAGAAACTTGTTTATATAGGAATTAACACCTAATTGATCATTATTTAGATCTCAAAGGATGACATCCACCAAAAATTTGAATTAAAATGTTGAATTTCCTGCTCAAAATTGAAAAAGACCCCAAGTGGGACTCATTCTCCACCCTTGGAAAATGGGTCCGACCTAAGGGGACTCATTTGCCCAAGGTGGCAAATGAGTCCCACCTTAACTTTTTGAGGTGGGATTTTGGGATTTTCAAGGTTTTGAATGATTTTATGGAATTTTTAGGTGAAATATGCGTCGAGATCCAAAATAATGGGTCCTAGGGGCCTATAGATGATGATTTAAAGGATAATTAATGCAAGGGTACCCGAGATAGTTCCAAATTACGCCATGAATTGTACTATATCCAAGAAGGGAGTACAATTTTGATAGTCACATTTAGCCCCCACTTTAGTGCCCATATGACTCTATGTGTATATGTAAGCTAAAGGACTCTAAACAATACACTTTTTCTCATAAAAGGATACTCATATATGTTCATTCACAACATAGGAGAATGAAGCCCCCAGTGTAGTTATCTACAAAACCACAACATTAGGAATCACATCCTGCAACATAAATTTGTTAGCTGTCCAAAAATCATTTTATCTAGCTTCTTTCTATAAATCACATTCGTGGGTAGATGTATGCCCCCCCTTCATTCAGCTAGCTTAATGGAGGTGGAATCAAGGTAGAATTCTAGCCATGTCAAAAAATGTAAGTCATCCAAGAGGGTATTTCCAAGTACCATACCACATAATGGTAGACATTTGATGAGAATGAGAGTGGAATGATGATTCCAACATGCAACAAATGACAAAAAAATAGAGCTCTCTAGCACCCGTTATACGAAAAAAACCCTAATATAGTAAAACCCTAATTTTAACTTATATGAGAGAAAAAAGTGAAATAAAGTGTAACTATTTTGTCATTTAACTTTTTGTAGCTTGAATTTAATTGAAGAGTAATTGAAAATTCCAAGCTGATGAGACTGCAGGCTTGCGAGACTAGGTGGCTCCCGACAAGCATCATCATGAGGTGAGTTGATTTTTCTACATTAGCTTTGTCCTTACGTAGTTATTTTATGATTTTTATGTATTTCTAAGTTAATCTAGGGCCTTGGAATTTTTTTTCGCAAAGTGTCCCTTTTGTTCGTGAAGTGTCCCACTTTTTCGCAAAGTGTCTCATTTCTTCATGAAGTATCCCAAAAGGGTTCTAAAGTGCTTAGGACCTCTAGGAAAGTACAATAGAAAACATTTAGTACACTTTTATGATTGTTGATGTAAATATTTAAGATTTTAGATTGCTTATAGGACATGTTTTTTTCTTTTTGTTAGGTTCCAACCCATTCGCAACAACGTCTAGGTGGTAGAAATATTAGCTTCCTTTGAGACTTAGCCACCACTCTTTTAGTGGAGGATACAAAGATTTTTTAGACCATAGGATTATATTGGGCGTACCTCATGCCCCCTATGAGGTACCATGATCTGATGTTGATGGCTTTAGCAGAGTGATGGGATGCCAATACATGTACATTTCATCTACTTATCGATGAGATGACCATCACACTAGATGACACACACTGTATACTCAGAGTTCGATTTGGCATGAGCGAGTACATTTTTTAGTGGAGCAGTTATTTCACGAGATGAAATATGACATACAATCCTGCCTTGGAGGACCGACGCATGATGAGAGAGTGAGACCGTAGATAGATTTAGTGATGCTACTATACTCATGAGCTCCATTGGTGGTGAGGATTATGATGCTGACAATAGCACTAGTACTCATCCTTGATGGTCGGGGGGCACATTTGGAGGGAGGACTGGTGCATATGATATGAGGGATGGTAGAGCACCAGATAGTATATGCCCAGAGATGCAGCATCCTAGCGCACATGTACTATGATCTTGGATGATTTTTATTTTGGGAGGTGGATAACATGGTACATTGTACACTTCTGTAGGTTTGGTTCCTAAAGCATATCACGTGTACCAGACCGATAGGGTTACCGTCTTCGACAACCTTGGGGTATCCTCGGGCTTTCAACTATCCTCTATGACATCTTTAGAAATATGGTGACTTACACTTCTTGAGAGTCTGATTTGACTGACTAGAGGAGGATGATATCATTTGGAGACCTTATTAGCTTGTGATATAGTGGCTAGATCACACTCGACAGATGAGGAGATTGCGGCTAGAAAAGTTCTTGATTAGTAGGTGTGATTACATAATATGACCTTTCTACAATGATCATGTCATGTGCCAATTTGGTCAGGTTTAGATAGCACCTAGGGCATGACCCTTATTTAGGAGGTCAGTATGGAGTGCTTGGAGACCCAATGATTCTAGATAGTTCACTATTAAGGATGTTGTTTACAGTGACTCTGAGTACTTAGATCATGATATGCCTTCAGTCTTTGATATTGACGATGTTAGTGCCACAAATGACTATGAGGAGTGGAGGACATTATCACAACCAACTCCTGTATTCTAGATGCACGAGTTGATAAGTGATGTTGGGCCACCCCTAGATGAGGGAGACAAGGTAGAGGATAGGGATGAGGAGACACACTACAGGGTTGCAGACATATTTACAAATTTGATAAACAAGAAGTACGATGAGACTACAGATCTTGACTATGATGGCCAGGATGGTGGAGACAAGAAAGAGGATGAGGAGCAACCCATTAGTGAGAGTGGTGAGGTAGTAGATGAGGACCCAATGGGCCACAAGTGGGGAGAGCCATCTCCCATTCATGTTACTAGATCATGAGCAATAGTTATAGCAAGCACCAGTACCCATAGTCTTGGAGAGGCTAGCACATCCTCCATGCCCCCTGCAAATGACAAGGTTGATTTCACACAGCCTTCCAAAGAGATAGGTGATGATATTTTATTTATTGTTATGATTTATGCTTGTGTTGATGTTTTATTCTTTGAACTTACATATATATCATGATGTATACTGATTATGTTTATGGTTTCTATCTTATAGGGTCTATGAGAGATCTTCATGATCTCTATCATCAAATGGTTGCAAAGATAGTTCCCTCATCAGTTGACGAGGAGGCCACTAACTCACATAATTTTCCCCCACCCATCGTGGAGAAAGACCCAGAGTTGTTTAGGCCATATTTCAGACAACAAGAAGTGTATGAGAGTCTTAGGAAGTGCATCCACCAAGCTGATGTTTCCCAGGATGCACAATCATCTTGGACCCTAGCAAAGTTCAAGAGACTACAGTCTGAGGTAGATGGACTACAGGCAAAGAAAGATCAGATATTTGGGGAGTATTAGGAGGCCCTTGGACAACTACGAGGCTTACAATTTTCTCTTACTACACTTAGCATATTGCAATCACGATTGTATACCACCATATCCTGATAGACCACCACTAGATAGATGTGAGCACCAGGTCCCGAGGGATCTGGCAGTCACAAACCTTAGTAGAATTGTATATTGATGAGATGTACACAAAAAATTGATATATATATATGAGCATTTGATGTTTTATTACTTGTGTTTATGTATTAGATGTTAAATGGAAATGTGATTAATTAAATAATCTTTGTAAGACTATTTAATGAATGTCTCCCTGATTTAACATGTTTTATATGATCCAATTAAAACTTATACTAGTTTCTTTTAGATGCAACAATGTGATTAAGTATGTTATGGTAAATTAAATGCACCTATTAACATTATATGCATATAAGGATATAATCTAACATAGCACACAAGATGACATTGAATAGCATGAAACCTAAACTAATCACTTAAAAATAAATAATCACTTTAGTATTCAAGACACACAAATAACTATTTTTCAAGAACAAAGCAATGCGAGAGCACCTAGAATACTGTCCAATAACTCTAACATCACTTCTTTATAGTTTATACTATTCAAGAGGATTAGACATAATATCGGTGGAAATGTGCAGCATTAATATGGTTTTTGAGGGGTGTGTAGTCCATTTCTATTAACATGTATGTACTAGACCCATAACTCGCATTAATTATGTAAGGTCCTAACCAATTAGGAATGAATTTTCCTTTTTCATTCGAGTCAGCATTAACGTTATGTTGGTTTTCATATAATACTAAGTCGACTTTGTTAAATACATGAGGGATGACATTTTCATTATAAATATCCTATATTCTTTTACAATAAGCCTAAACATTCTCAAGAGTGTTGATGTGTTGTTCATCGAGCATTTCAAGTTGATGCAATTATTGTTCTATATAATTTTTGTCATCAATAAGTCCTTGGAGAGAAATTCTTAATGTAGGAATCTCCAAATCCAAGGGAATTATTGCCTTGCTACCATATAAAGTATTATAAGGTGTAGTTCTTGTAGATGATGTGACACTCATGCGATAGGCCCATAGCGCATCTTCTAATTGCGTGTGCCAATCCCTATTATAATTGCTAACAATTTTCTTTAATATTTATTCAATAGTTTTATTAGTTTGACTTGGCTTGACCATTAGATTGTGTGTATTATGGTTTTGAGTAGTGATGTTGTATCTTAAACATTTCCAATAATTTCTTCACATTATTATTCTTAAATGGTGTACCATTATCACAAACTAAAGCGGAAGGGAGTCCAAAATGAGCAATAATGTGTTCCAATATGAAACGACATATCACATTACTTGTTGTTGATCGAAGAGGAATAACTTCTATCCAATTTATGAAATAATCCGTTGTGATGATTATAAATATATGTCTAGCAGAGGAAGGTGGTGATATCTTTCCAATGATGTCCAAACCCCAAACCGGAAAGGGCCAAATCAGGACCTGAGCTTGAAATTCATAAGTAGGAGCATGAATCAAATTGCTATGTTCTTGACATTTGTGGCATTTTATTACATATTAAAAGTATTCTTGCTCCATATGTCTCCAATAGTATCCAATGTAGATAAGTTTTTGAACTAATATTTTTCCTCCAAAGTGACCACCACAAGCAACTACATGCGCTTATTCAAGCGTTGTGGGTATTTCAGATTTTTTAAGGCATCTAAGTAAGAGACCATTGAATAATCTCTGATACAATAGATTGGCAAGAATTATATACTTAGATGATAGTTTTCGCAGCCAAGCCCAAATATTTTTTGTTTTTGGCTTAGGAAAGGTATTGTCTTTCAAATAGCTAAATATTGTATCATGTACCATTCACTCGAGCCTTCCTTGGTTGTTTTTAATACTTATTATGATTTATCTTCAAGTGATGGTTTCAAGACTATATGCACAATGAAGGTGAAACATTTTGAAGGATCTTGAGGAGAGATAAGGGAAGTTGCACTTGCCATTGCATCTACATGTCGATTATCTTTTTAGGGGATGTTGTCAACAGTAAATGATGCAAACTTCTCTAACAAAGTCATTGTGAGATCCTTATATTTTGATAATTTGTCATGATTTTCTTGATATGTTCAATTATTTTTTTTAATGATTGAAACAAGAAAAATATTGGGGGCTCTCTTTTTGCTTCTAGCGTTTTGGACCTAAAAGGAGAAAGGCTATTTTCTCTATTTCACTCAAGAACAACCCTTGAGATTCCAATGCAAAGGAGATTGAAATATCACAACGAGTGTGTTCTAGGGGATGGAATGATGTAAATGAGAGGTTCACCACCAAGTTTGGACTTGGAAAAGAAGATAAAATGAAGGATGAAATGCAAAATGCTAGTTTGATGCAATTCTTCAATGAATGACCTAGAAATGACCATGAAACAAGACAATAAGCTAAAAAACTAAAAGTGTGTGCCTAGAAACTTGTAGAGGCTTTAATGAAGACTAGAAATGCTACTGATTCTAAAATTTTGGCCCACTGGGACTCATTCATCAATCTGAGTGAATCAATCCTAGATCGGGGTTTCTGCACAAGAACAAGTTTCTCATAAAAGGGTATCCAAAACTATAAAAATCTCAAAATTGACCAAAATGGGACTCATTCACCAATTGTGGTGAATGATTCTAATTTTGATTTTATAGAAATTCAAACTTCTAATCTACACCTCACAGTCTGCTCTTCTTGTTCCTCCAAGTGTCTCAATCTGAAACCCTAATTTTCGAGGCTATAAGTGAGTTTTTGTGAAGATTTTGATCTTGCAAGTAGGGAGATGACTCCAACAAGATTGAAACCTATTATTCAATGATCTCCAAGTCCTCAAAGCACCTATATCTACAATCACAAAAAGAAAGAGAGAAAATGTTGATTGTTAGGGAATGGGGGTTTACCTTGGTCAAACTCTTTTTAGGTAATTAAACCAAATGATGAAATAATGAAATGAAGGCATGAAACATGAAACATGAAAAAAATAAAATGAATCATGGACACTAATACCTTGAATGATGTGTTGTAAATATTCAACTCAACATGAAATGGCCATGAAGGATGTAAATCTTGATCTTTGACAATAAGAGTAGAGCAATGCTTGGTCTTGGATCTTCAATGCTCCATCACAACACTAGCTCACTAACATGCTTGATGCTTGATATGTTTGAAATGATGATGGATCTTTAATTGTTGCAACAATGGATGAATAAATCTTTCCCTTGAATGATCTTAAAAGCTATCTTGATGACCTTAGAATGCTTAACACTTTAAAGCTTGACTTGATGAAAGTATGATGTTGCTTCAATTTCTTAGGATCCTTAGATATGCTTAGAGATGCTTAGATGAAATAATTATTTTGAAGCTCATTTATATAGGCAATCCACTCAAATGACCATTAAATTGATCCCCAAGGCCGACATTCAAGAAATTTAAACTTAAAACCTAGTTTTTACTACTCGAACCTCAAAAATAGCTCAAATGGGACTCATTTTCCATCCTAGGCGAATTAGTCCCACTTGGATGGGACTAATTTTCCCAAAGTGGTGAATGGGTCCCACATGGGTTATTTCAAGGGCTAAAGTATTGGGGAATGCATAAATTAAGTTTATATATTGATTTTGTTAGGATTTTGACCAAAATATTCCTTGGGATGCATAATATGGGGTCATAGAGGCCTATTAATGAGGATGTAAAGGTTATAAATGTAATATGGCCCAAAAGCCAATGTGAAAGTGTACATAAATACACTTTGCAACACTAAATTAAGGCAAGATAAGGTGTATTTAACTTAGAAGGGCCCTAAATCCCATGTGGATGTGTAAAACAAATTACAACACTAGATTAGGTTCACTTTGTTTAAAATCCTCCCAAATTTAATGTGAAGATGTAAATAAATACATTTTACAATATTAAATTAGGGAAAAGTTAAGTTAATTTAGCTTAAAACGAGCCCAAGACCTAATGTGGATGTATAAAACACCTCACAAGACTAGATCAAGGAAACATTAAGTCCAAAAATTTGAAAGAAGGAGCTAAATAAGGACAAAAAGGGCTAAGGACCCTTTTTTGATGTTATATTTAGCCCCCACTTTAGTGAGAGGATGAACTTGCTTCAAACTCACACTAAAGTAGACATTCAAGAGGGGTCCAATCATACCAGTGTGGGAGACAATGGATGACAAAGATGAAGGAGGTAACCAAGCACCTAAGATCCAAGATCCCAAGTCAAACTGACATAAGAACAAAAGGACATGCACCAGGTGAATGATATGCAACATTAAGATACACGATCATGCAATGTCAATAAATAGAAGAAGAACAAAAATAAGCAAAGAATAAAAAGGTGGATCAAGATTTGATCATTTTTCCAACACAATGTGGATTAGATCTAGGTTGTTTGTCCAAAAAAATGCATACTCACTCTGAGGCGACAAAACTCTTGGTTGTTTGTCAGGTGAGAAGTCCTAAGAGGTGAGACACATACACTCATAGCTAGTATGCACTCACACACATACAAGTGGCTACGGGGAAATTCATGCCTTAGATTGGGCTTCCCACTCAAACATACCAAAGTTATACCCCCTGATAACTTAATAAGGCGCCACACAAAAACTATCTTTGAGCTCCATGAGGCAAGCAAAAATTTGTATGCTTGAAACTCATAGACATTGTAAATGAAAAATAGTGTAAGATTTCTTCAAAGGGATTTTTATTAG
This sequence comes from Sequoiadendron giganteum, assembly GCA_007115665.2. Classification (NCBI taxonomy): domain Eukaryota; kingdom Viridiplantae; phylum Streptophyta; class Pinopsida; order Cupressales; family Cupressaceae; genus Sequoiadendron; species Sequoiadendron giganteum. The sequence continues at coordinate 74,605,319 of VCHN02000014.1, read as the reverse complement.
TTCATACGAGGTCTCTTCTTAGGGAACATCATGCTTAATGTGTCTAAGAGAGAATAAGTCAAAGAAATATCACACTCTTGGAGGAAATCAAGCCAAATGAATCCACCAAGAAAATTGTGTAGTGAAACATGAGTTTTCAATGTATGCCCCCACTTTAAAGCGGTTGCTGATACCATTACTGTGAGAAATTGCTTTAAAGTAGAAGAAGAGATGAGAGCTTATTCAAAAAGCCCTATGTGAAGTCATATGTTTCTGATAATTTGCATCATGAAAAGGGTAGTATGTCACATGTGAGCCAACTTAAGGCATGTCGTCCACATCCCAAGCTTGCTCTTATATGGTAATGAAAGGTGATAAACTAGCCAAAAGGAGGCAATGACAAGTGACATACAAGGACAAGGCTACCTAACCCCTCTCCCCCACTTAGTGCAGGACAAGGGTGAGCCAAATATGATGAGAATAAGTATCAGTTAGAGGAGTTAGGTGCTTCAACACAAAAAAGAGCACCACACTCCTTGAGATGTTGAGTTTGATTACTCAAAGCCTTACATTCATTAGTAGAATGACCATGAACTCTATGATAGGCGTAACATGAATTCTTCTTGTATAATTTATTTCATGTTCTTGGAGGGAGGGAGATCAAACAATCTTGGATTAGCCTTGCCAAGATACTTTCTTGATTCATAGTAAAAGATGTTTTTTTATTTTGCAACAAAGATGTTTTTTTTTTTTTTCTCTTGACTCTTTAGATTGCAAGATTTTGTTCTCTCCTTGAAAGGAGTATGTAAAACTAATGAACTCAAATCATTAGCGTTTTGCGAGATGACATTGATATTAAGTGAATATTTCTTTGTTTCTTGCAAATGATAACAAGCAAGACCACTAGTGTCCATCAATTCAAGATGGACTACTCTTAAAGTCAGTTTAGAAGAATCTTTTGTAAGAGTGTTGATGTTGATCGAAGGCTTGTTTTTTATTTCAAGGGACAATAACCAGGACCATTAGTATTTTCTTGTGTGTGGGGTTCTATAGGGATGTAGATACCTTTTTCTCTAGAACCACATCCTTTTCCACTACAACCAAGTTGTTTCATCATTTCGTAACCTTTTCCATAAAGATTCTTCATCTCTTTTGGATTCAGTGGTTGATCATGATGAATTTCATCGAATTTCGTTGTGTAATTTTCTTCTTTGTCTAACATGGTTGACATGGATGCTTTCGAAGGATCTTCCAAGTTTTGTGTCGATATTACTACTTTTAATTTTTCATTCTTCTTTGTTATAATCTTTGGTTGCCCATCAAAGCTAGGTGTGAAATCCAAGGAACCTCTTGATCATCATCTAATAGCTTTATGACTTCCTCACTGTGTTTTTCTTTATCTTTTTGTTGTGCATGTTCTACTTGCATATAGTTGGTGTTAATGTTGCCAAAGGATTCTCCTTGTTTTTCTCAATATTTAAACAACTGTTTGGGTGAGGGTCTGCTTTGAGTATGTACACTTTATTGTTGTAGATGTACTTAATTTTTTTGATGAAGAGTAGAAGGTACCCCATTCATTGCATGAATCCATGTCATACCTAAAAGAAGATTATATGAAAGTTCGTGAGGCATAACATGGATCAGTCTCTCTAATGTGGCCTTCCCAACAATAATAGGCAAAGTGATCACACCGAGAAATTTTTTTCCTATATTGTCAAATCTCGTAATAGACAAGGAACCATGTTGAATTTTTTATTTATCTATGCCAAGCCTATCTAAAAGGGATACACTACACACATTAAGGGAAGAACCATTGTCCATAAGGGTTCACTTTATCCCTTTTCTATTGTATTGAGCTATGATCATGAAAGCATCATTTTATTTTTGCACTTCCAAAGGGGGGATTTCACACTGGTGGAAAATAATGTCAACATTTATTCCTTGAATCATGGTTGCTATGTCATTCAGTTGTGCATTAGAAGGGATAGGAACTTGTTCTAAGGAATTTTGAATCATTTTGTGGTTGTGAGGGGATGCTTTAATAAGGTCCCATAACGATATCTTAGCAGGAGTATTCTTTAGTTCTTCAACAAGATCATACTCCTTTCCACAAGGAGGAACCAATAAGATAGGGTTAGGCAATGGGAGGGATGTTGAAGGGATTTGTCTTGGTTGTGGATTGTTCTTGGTGTTATATGTATGAGCAACAGTCTTATGACTCAGCTACTATAACACATTATTCTTAGGTGGGTAAAGAATAAATTCAGGTTTATTTTGAGTTTGAGGTTTATGTGAAGGTGGGTAAAGGATGAGTTGAGGTTGAACAATATTAATATCCCTTAGTGAGTGAGAGTCTAGTGGTACTTCATCATCTGCATCTAAGGGCATAATATCACTATTGTTAATGTTTTCCTTTTCTTGCACCATTATATTCTCCCTAGGAGGAGGGATTTTAGGAGAATTACAAACCAAATGTTCTTGAAATTCAAGGATTGGTTCTTCCAAAATGATGTCATCGCATGTAAGGGAGTTATCAATGATTGGATTGTCTTATTTAGCAGAAGGCTCCATTTGATTGCCCTTTTTCTCTAAGGTCTCATTCTCTTATGCCATATTATCTACCCTAGTAAGAGAGCTTGTAAGATGTTCATCACATTCCATGGTTAGATTTTGTAAGGTAGCTTCATCAAAAATAGGGGGCATCAAGAGAAGGAAAACTATGATTTTCATGCTTACCAAATAGATCTTCCCAAATGGTAGGAGCATTAGGGAAGGGAGGAGAAAGATTCTTATGACCCTAAATAGGTGCATCTTCTAATACCAACCTATCCTCTTCGCATCGAGGAGGGATATTAGGAGAAAATTCTCACAAGCAAGAGATGAATGGAGATTAGGCAAGGTGATGTTTAGAAATTTTTCTATATATCTCATCGTCTTGTCTTCTAATATCTTCCAAAGGGGGATGAGGAGAGGGACAATCAAGACCCTCAATGCTTGTATCTTCTTTCACCAAGATACCTTTGTCACTAATAGGAGAGGTATTGGGATAAGAACAAGTATGATTGTTATGATTGTCTACACTACCATCCTCACCAATGTTCAATGTAATATTAAGGATTGTGTCGATGGTTTGATCCACTTTCTCTAGGATGTTCTCTTAATTATCAAAGATAGTAGAAGGATGACTAACATGTTTCTTAATGACCTCATTGTTGTAATCTAAATTGAACTCATAAGAGGGGATGTTGTACTTATTTAATCCATTCTTAACCATATCAAAGCCACATCTATTGAAAGAAAACATGTTATTATGAAAAAGTAAAGAAAGTGCAATACAATGCAATTTTTAGATTTGAAACAAGATAAATTGCTGATTATACTATGCAACAATTTGAAAGATGTAATTTGTTGTGAATGAAAATTTGGAATTAAGCAATGCATGAAATGGAGAAATTTAAGCTAGATTTCATAAAATGCATTAAACATAAAGTCAACCCACTAAAATAGATAATCAATGGCAGCAAACAGAAGCTTGAAAACAAGGTTTTCAGTGCTGTAAAAGGTAATTTTAGATCTGTATAGAGACTAATTCTCTCAAATGGCGAATGAGTCCCAGTAGGGATTTTTTTTAATTTTTTTAGAAAATTTCAATTGATTTTTATGCTTTTTAGTTTGTATGATATGCATCCTAAATGAAAATATGGTGTTTAGGTGATTTCAATGATTTTAGATGCAAGAATGCAACCTATATGCACTTTCACTAATGCAAATTTTGAAATCCTAGAATACAAATTAACTAATGCAAATCCTAATGTAATGTTAATGCAAGCTAAATCTAGGATGATGATGGACTCCAAACTAGAAAAGAAGATAATTGAAATGCAGATTCACCAAAATAAAATGAGGAAAATAGTGGGGCCTCTCTTTTCACTTTTAGGGTTTTAGACCTAAAAGGAGAGGCTATTTTCTCTATTTCACTCAAGAACAACGCTTAATATTCCAATGCAAAGGAGATTGAAATATGAAAAAGGGTGTGTTATAGGGGATGGAATGATGTAAATGAGGGGTTCACCACCAATTTTGGACTTGGAAAAGAAAATACAATGAAGGATCAAATGAAAAAACCTAGTATGATGCAATGCTTCAATGAATGACCTAGAAATGACCATGAAATAAGACAAAAAGATACAAAACTAAAAAATTTCACTTGTAAACTTGTAGAGGCTTGAATGAAGACTAGAAATACTACTGATTCTAAAATTTTGGCCCATTGGGACTCATTCACCAATTTGGGTGAATGTCCCAAATCAGGTTTTCTGCATAGGAACATGTTTCTCAAAAAAGGGTATATGAAACTATAAAAATCTCAAAATTGACCAAAAAAAGGGACTCATTCGCCAATTTTAGTGAATGAGTCCAGTTTGGATTTTCTAGAAATTCAAATTTCTAATCTTCTTGTTCTTTTAGGTGTCTGAATCTAAAACCCCGATTTTTGGGGTTGTAAGTGACTTTTTATGAAGATTTTGATCTTGCAAGTAGGGAGATGACTCCAACAAGCTTGAAACCTATTCTTCAATGATCTCAAAGACCTCAAAGCACCTAGATCTGCAATCACACAAAGAAAGAGATAAAATGTTGATTGTTATGGAATGGGGGCTTGCCTTGGTCAAACCACATTTAGGTAATTAAACCAAATGATGAAATAACGAAATGAAGGAATGAAGAATGAAAAAAAGAACATGCATCATGGAAAATAATACCTTGAATGATGTCTTGTAAATCTGCAACTCAACATGAAATGGCCATGAAGGATGTAAATCTTGATCTTTGACAATAAGAGTAGAACAATGTTTGGTCTTGGATCTTCAATGCTACATCACAACACTAGCTCACTAATATGATTGATGCTTGATATGCTTGATATGATGATTGATCTTGAATTGCTTCAATAATGGATCAATAAGTCTTGCCCTTCAATGATCTTGAAAGCTATCTTGATGACCTTAGAATGCTTAACTCTTGAATTCTTCACTTGATGAAAGATTGTGTGGATTTCTTACGATGCTTAGATGAAATAATGATTAAGAAGATCATTTATATAGGAAAGCCACTCAAATGACCATTAATTTGATCCCCAAGGCTGACATTAAAGAAATTTAAACTTAAAACCCAGTTTTTCTTGCTCAAACCTCAAAAATAGGTCGAATGGGACTCATTTGCCATCCTAGGTGAATGAGTCCTATCTGGATACGACTCATTCATCCAAAGTGGTGAATGGATCCCAAAGGGGCTATTTCAGGGGCTAAAGTATTGGGGGATGCATAAATTAAGTTTATATGTTGATTTTGTTGGGCTTTTTACCAAAATATATCTTGTGATGCATAATATGGGGTCATAGGGGCCTATTAATGATGATGTAAAGGTTATAAATGTAATAGGGCCCAAAATCCAGTGTGAAAGTGTACATAAATACACTTTACAACACTAAATTAAGGAAAAAATAGTTGTGTTTAGGTTAGAAGGGCCCTAAATCCCATATGGATGTGGAAAACATATTACAACACTAGATTAGGTCCACTTTGTTTGCAAGCCTCCCAAATTTAACGTGAAGATGCAAATAAATACATTTGACAATATTAAATAATTAGGGCAGAGTTAAGTTGATTTAGCTTAAAACGAGCCCAAGACCTAATGTGGATGTGTAAAACACCTCACAACACTAGATCAAGGTGACATTAAGTCCAAAAATCCGCAAGGAGCTAAACAAGCATGAAAAATGGCCAAGGACCCTTTTTTCAATGTTACAATGACTAATTGTGAATCACCAAATATGTTAATGTCTCTTGCGCCTATGATTAAAGCGGCACACAAATGAGTGTGCAAGGCTTTATACTTAGCGGTGTTATTTGTACACATAAATTTTAACCGATATGACAAAGGAATAGGTTCTCCTACGGGTGGTATTATTATAACTTCTATGACAGAACCTATTCTACACTTAGATCCATCAAAATATAATTACCATGTATTAGCTTTGATTTTCAACACATTATCATCGAGGAAGGAGTAATTGCTAGGTATTATGCCAAAGGAGAAGGAGCATCAGTCAATTGGTTGGTCAAGGATTGATCCTTAATTTCATTTTTGAAACAAACTTAAGGTCAAACTCAATCAACAACATAACCCATTTCGCTAAACATCTTGATAAATCTATTTTTATTGAAAAGATGTTTTAGAGGGTCAAATTTTGTCATCACATGTATTTCTGCATTCAATAAGCAATGTTTCAGTTTACTTGTAGTGAATACAAGAGCCAAACATTGTTTTTCCTATTGTTGTGTATTGTTTCGCATAATCGATCAAAGTTTAGCTAATGTAATAAATAGGATTCTCTGTACCACTTTCATCTTGTTGATCCAACAATGTTGTGAGAGCATGGGTTGATATAGCTATGTAAAGGATGAATGGTTTTTTTTGCATAGCGAGTTTTAAAATAGGTGCAGTTGCAAGATACTCCTTCAAACTCTCAAAAGCCTATTTATAATCCTTGTTCCAATCAAAGTGCAAATCCTTTTTGAGAATATATGTAAATGGTAATGTTTGATCAACTAAAGATGTTACAAAATGACAGATAGCTTGAATTCTTCCTTGTAATGTGCACAATTGAGATATGTTTTTAGAAGGTGGCATATTAACTATAGCATCAATTGTTTTCATGTCCACTTCGATGCCTCTGTGAGATACGATAAAACCTATAATTTTTCCACTATCTACACGAAAGACACACTTTTTCAGATTCAACCTCATGTTGTATTTTTGCATTCACTCAAAGATGTTCTAAAGGACATTCAAATTTTCTTGTCTTGTTAAAGATTTGGCTAGAATATCATCAACATAGTCCTCCAAAATCTTATTTATGTAATTATGAGATTTTAATGTCATAGATCGTTGATATGTTGCACCCACATTCTTCAATCCAAAAGGTATCATAACCCAAAAAAAAAATCCACAAATAGTTGTGAATGGTGTTTTATACTGATCTTGAGGGTTGATGAAAATTTGATTGTATTTGAAAAATCCATCCATGAATGACAACAAAGCATGTCCCGCAGTTGAGTCAACTACCATGTCAATATTAGGAATGGGAAAATCAACTTTTATAGATGCTTTATTCAAATCACGAAACTATGTACACCTCCTAATATGATTATCAAGTTTTGCAACTACGACAATGTTTGAGATCCAAGGAGAATAATCTATAGGTCTTATGAAACCAACCTCAAGGAGTTTTTCAATATTTCCCTTAACTAGTAAGGATATTCGTAAGATTCATCTCTCATATATTTTGTCTCATTGGTTTAGCATTTTCAACAAGAACTATGTTGTGTGTCACTATCTTAGCATCAATTCCAAACATATATGAATAAGTCGAAGTGAAAAGTTTAGGAAAGTCATGAAGCAAAGTTGCAGTATCCTCTTGGTCTTCATCATCAAGGAACTTTCCTATCTTAATGACCTTATCCTTATCATTGATTTCCATTGGTATTTCAATTGTATCTCCTAGAGGAAGTACACTTGGCTTTGGAAATTTAGGGTTGTATTCTTCTTTACTCCTATATGTTTGATTACATTCCTCTTCTGCATCTTTTTGTTTAGTGCTAATCATAGCGCATGTACAAAAAATTTCTTTATAGGAGTAGTGGATGGTTTGTCATAAAATCCTAGAATTTTCTTCAAGGCTTCATCATCCTCAAAGTATTCTCATGATGTTTTGGAATCCATGTCAAGCAATTCAAGATGTTTTAAGGTGAGATTGATTTTTGGTTTGGACATGATGACCAATGTTGATGTTTAAAGATGGTCTCTTTGTTGATTATGAAATCTTAGAAGGGAAATACCCCAAACCATTTTTTGTTTCTTGCATGTTGGGTTCTATGGGAAAATGAATGCCTTGTTCTTTCTTTTCATAGCCTTTACCACTATAACCCAATTGTTTCATAAGCTTGTAGCCTCTCCCATAAATTTTTTCCATTTCTTTCAATTTTGGTGGATGTTGATAATCTCTCTCATCAAACTTTTTTCTATAGCTTGTATCTTCTTCAAGAGTGGGTGAGGTAGATGCTTCTGAATTTTTTTCCAAGTTCTGAGTTGACATGACCATTGGTTTCTTTTTTTTTCTTGTGATTATGTATTCTCCCATAAACGAGGGTGTGAACTCTAAGGAACCCCAATCATCATCTACTAGATTTGACACTATTTCTATTTCTTGTTTATCTTCCTCTATAGGTTCTATGTTGGATGTTGGGATCAATGTGCTTAGAGGACTTGTTGTTCCTTTTTCAACTTGTAAGAAACTTTCAAGCTCAGCATCTATTTCAACTTGGTACACCTTGTTATTATAAACATATTTCATGATATGATGAAGGGTCGAAGGCACCAAATGCATCTCATGTATCCATGGTCTTCCCAAAAGAAGATTGTATGAAATTTCATGAGGATTAACAGGAATAGGAGTTTGTAAGGTAGCCTTTCTGACTATAATAGGTAAAGTAATGACTTCAAGCAGTTGCTTTCGTACATTGCCAAATCCTCAAATTGATAAGGAGCCAGGTTCACTTTTTAATTTGTCTACATGAAACCTATCTAAAATTTTCACACTGCACACATTAAGGGCTAAGCCATTATCAACAATGGTCCTCTTTATTCCTATTCTATTGAATTTGGCAATTATCATGAAGGCCTCACTTTTCTTTCTCAATTCCAAAGGAGGAAACTCATGTTGATGAAAGGTGATGTGTACATTGATTGTATTCATTCCTTGTATTAGAATTACTACATCATTTACATTTATATTAGGAGGGATCACAACTTGTTGTAGGGCTGTTTGAAGCATGATAGTTAGGTGAATTCTGGATTAGGTCCCAAAGGGATATCTTTGTAGGAGTATTCTTAATTTGTTCTACAAGATCATACTCCTTCTCATTATGCGGAGGAAAATGAGGAGCACTAGGCAATATGGGATTAGGAAAATGTAAGGTTGTTAGAGTTGGTTGTTGCAGATGTAGATTATTTTTAGTGTTATATGTATGAGCAACGATATTATGACTCAATTGTTGCAAAACATTATTATTGGGTGGGTAAAGGATAATTTTGGGTTTGGTTTGAATTTGAATTTTATGTGAAGGTGGATAAAGGATGAGTTGAGGTTGAATCACGTTAACATCTCTTGGTTCTGGTTTTTTTATAACAAGCCTTAGTGGATGGGCCTTATGAGATGAAAACCTTAAGGGCTTCATCTAACATATCAAATTCATCACTACTAAAAGGCTTTAAGGTTAGGTTGACTTGGAAAGAGAGATTTGACATAGTCAAATAACTTATACTTTCTCCAAGTGACTTAGGTGTTTTGGTCTTGTTTTTAGTTTTTAGTTTTGTTGATCTATATCTAATGTAATCTAATCTAAATGATGAAAATGAAAATTGCAAAAAACCAATTCTATCCACAATTAAAATGAATGTAAATGATACAATTTCTAATGATTTCAATGTAATAGAAAGTAGTCAAACTGAAACAGAAAAGCAATAACAACTAGAAGCTTAAAAATAGACAATTTAACTCTATAAAATGCAGTGCAAAATTTGGACTAGGACTGATTCACCAAGGTGTCAAATGAGTCCCAGTGGGGATTTTTTCAAAAAATTCAAAAAAAATTGGTTGATTTTTATGTTTTCTATGCTGTATGACCCAGATGTAATATTCAAATGCAGACTTTGAATGATTGTCAATGAAGTTAAATGCATAAATTCAAGCTAAATGAGCTATCACTAATGCAAAATTTGGAACCCTAGAATACAAATTAACCAATGCAAATCCTAATGCAATGTTAATGCAAGACAAATCTAGGATGAAGATTCACTCCAAATCAGAATTATGATACATTCTAAATGAAATTTCACCAAAATGGAACCAATAAAAATAGGTGGATAGATAGAGATGATGCTTAAGATGCTATCACACCTACCTTCAAGGCTTACATTCAATCATAACCCTAGAAATCTCAATGCAAAAGAGAAAGAGATCTTGCAATAGGATTGTCCTAGGAGTTGAATATGATCTAATGAGGGGTTCACCACCAAGTTTAGACTTGGAAAAGATAACAAAATGCATGATAAAATGTAAAACCCTAACTCAATCCAATGACCTAGAAAATACCCTAGAAATGAAAACAAAACATAACAAAAAGACAGTGAAATGAAAGATGTGCACTTGGACACTCGGAAGTGACTGGAAACAACTTTGAAGCACTGAAGAATTTAACTTTTTGACCAATTGGGACTCATTCACCAATCTGGGTGAATCAATCCCATATCTAGATTTCTGCATGGGAGCCTATTTTGAGAAAAAGGGTATCTAAATTTGCAAGCAGATCTGGTAAACACCTATAGTGCGAGTCATTCACAACTCTTGTCAAATCAATCTCGTTTCTCTTTTTTGGGAAAATAAAGTTCTGATATGCACTTCAACACATGTTCTTTCCTTCCAACTTGAGTTTCAGATTTGAATCTACAAAAAGACTTGCAAAATAGAATATAAACTTAATTTTTTAATGGGGGGTTTTCCTTGGTCAAACCCTTAGTTTGGTATTCAAACCTTGATAGAATTAATGAAATGTGCATGAAAATCTTAGCCTTAAATGTGTCTAAGACTAAGAAATCTTAAGCATGATGCTATCCTAATCTAATGTGTAAGAATATTATGCAAGAATGGAGATATGAAGATGAATGACTCACTTGGTGAAATCTCTAATCACCCCAAGTGAGCCCTAATGATGCTTGTACCTTCCTTAGGTTGAATCTAGAGTGATAATGGATGATGAAATCACTTAGGAAACAATTCTTTAGGCTTGGCTTGATGGCTAGTTGCATCTCCCCATCCTAGAATCCATCATGATTCACCATAGACAACCATGATCGAACCTTGATAATGCTAGATCTTGAATAAAAGTGAGCTTGAAGACCTACAAAAACACTTTAATGTTGTTCCAAAGCTTCAACTTCACTGATTACTTACTCTTGAGTGCTCTTGTGAAGACTCTTGAAAGCCCAAATCTTTAAAATTGCTCTTGATAATGCTTGCATAGATTAGCTAGATGATAAAAATAACTTAGAAACTTTTTTATATAGGCATTAATGCCTAATTGACCATTATTGAGATCTCAAAGGATGAAATCCACCAAAATTTTGAATTAAAATGGTGAATTTCCCACTCAAAATTAAAAAATACCCCAAATGGGACTCATTTTCCACCCTTGGTGAATGGGTCCCACCTAAGGGGACTTATTTGCTGATGATTGTGAATGAGTCCCACCTTAGCTCTTTGAGGTGGGTTTATGGGATTTTTAGGTCAAATAAGCCTCGAGATCCAAAATAAGGGGTCCTAGGGGCCTATTAATGATGATCTTTAAACGATAATTAATGCAAGGGTACCCAAGATAGGTCCAAATTAGGCCAAGAATTGTACTATCTCTAAGAAGGGAGTACAATTTTGGTGGTTACAAGAACATATGAGTTATTACTTGATAAATTATTCAACTATATTTGAGGTATTTTATAATTTAATAAATCAAATGATTAAATATTTAATAGTAAAAATAATTTAATTTATAAATTTGGCAAATTGAATTATAAAAAAAAAAAAATTAATAATTTTTTTTAAAATATAGATAAAAAATAACATTGTATTTAAAATAAATAATCAATAACAATATCAAGTCAAATCAATATTGAATTTATTTTTATATTATATTTTTAAAAACCTATCTATTAATATATTTTATCTACTACTATCATATTATTATTTTTTATTGAACAAAACTAAAAATTACAAAAGAGAGTTCTCTTTTAAACATACCTTTCCCGTAATCTCTTTTTATGAATTGTCATGGGAAATTTGTTGTATCAATCTTGATAAAATCATATCTTACAACATTTCCCTAATTTTTTCAATTGTTATTATTAATAGTCATGAAAACCAAAATCCTTTTCATTAAAGATCCCACATACAACTTTTTTCCTATGATAAAATTGAAACAAGATGAATGCCTTTTACAAGTGAATAGCAAGACAACCCATTCACATTATAAATTCTTAAAATAGAAGTTTGTGAGCATAAAATCTATCATTTATGCACCTTTAGGGCAGGTCCCCATGTGGTTGCTTAGCTTATTTTGGATAGAAGCCATTGCTCAACATTTTAAGGAGCATTTTATGGAGCTGATGGCTCTATGACTATTTATTTTTTCTGCTTATTTTTAAGTAGTCAATTTAATTTTTGTTTTCAATTGTTTAATGAAATTAACAATATTAATAATATTTTTTTAAATAAAAAATAGAGGGAAAAATTGAAGGCAAATGAAAAAAAGGAGGTAAAAGGATTTGTGGAGCCACATGGCAGTTTTTTCAATATGGAGAAATTGCATATTTCTAGCCCCCAAATTTTTCGATAGCCTTTTTTCTAATTTTAAGCATTTACTACTCCACAAAAATAGGAAAAGATTCCAAATTATCATATTTTCATAAATAATTTTTTTCATGGGAACACTCAACTACTTAATTTTAAGCAAAAAATAGAGATAAATACAAGCATTGGGACAAGAAGTTAATGTTTCCATCTTTGTCTAATGCTTCTGAATTAACGCCTATAAATGTGCTCCTCTAATGTCGTTGTTTGAGAATTTTTTTAATCCAATGGGCCACATTGTAAAATAGACCACTAAACAAGAAACATTCATTATGTCCCATATGATCAAAAAAATGTCTTGCCAATGAAAATACTAATGCCACACAAATTTGGTACCTTTCTAGCTCGAAAATAAAGTATTTGGGAAAAATTTGTGCGCCGTATATGATAAGGGGAACAAGGGACACCAAAGTCCATATAATCCCCACTAACCATGCAGATGGTGTGATGAGTTTGTGTACCACTACTTTACAATATTTAACCATATTTGATGTATTCTATAATTTCATTAATAAAATGATTACATATAAAATAATTTAAACAATATTTTATTTTATATATTTTTAATATATTCAGAAATGTTGTATATCATTATCTTTTATGATAAAAAATTAAATTAAAATCTTAAAATTATAAGTAAAAAATAATATCTTATTTAAATAATTAATTAATAACAAATATTCACTCTTTATTTTTATATTTTTATATTTTTAATGTCTTTTATTTTAAAATCTACCTATTAACATATTTTTATGTTATTATTACTATTTTTTTTTTTAAAGTGAAAATCCATTAAACCTACATATCTCTCCTAATCTCTTTTTATATCATACCGTGATAAAATTGTTGAATTAGTCTTGTAAAACCATGTCTTACAATATTTTCCTATTTCCTTTCAATAAGTGATTTTGTCACCAATCATGGAAAGCAAAAGCTCTTTCATCAAAGATCCCATACACATGACATTTTTCTGCAATAAAATTGAAACAATAAGGATGGAAAACCAGTCTCAGCTCAATTTACGTCTTTCAAAAAAGACAGAACATTCACATTATAACTGCTTAAAATAATTTTTTTGAAGCATAATATGTCATTAATACACTTTTAGTGTCTTCATCCTATTCTAATACTTCTCAACTAATCCCTATAAATGCGTTTTTTTAACGTCGCCATTTGAGAAGTTTTTTCAATCCAACGGATGAGGTAAAATGGACCACTGAACAAGAATATATTCAATATGTCTAACATGCCCAAAAATATCCAGCCAAAGGTCACCATTGGAATTTGTAATGCAAACCAAAATTTGCACATTTCTGAGCTGAAAAGCGAGTCTTTGGAACGAACGCGCGCGACACATACGGCAATGGGAACAAGGGATACCAGCGTCCATACAATCCCCGCTAGCCATGGAGATGGTGTGATGACCAGGTGTATGGCTGCTCCAAATGCTACAACCAGCGATAGCAATGCTGACCACAATAAGCGAATACTTAATAGAAACTGGGAGCGGTCTTGCTGACCACCCTGCTCTGCATGCTGGACAAGAATAGCTGATGCAATAGAAGTACAAAAGGCGAATGTGTCGCATATGAGAAACAGTTTGAAGAGAAGGGCATTAATGAATACAGCTTTTGGTTTCTCTCCTGCTTGTGAATCAAGTCCTCCTGGTAAAGTGAAGGCTGCTGCAAATGACACTGTGGCGATCAACACCGCATTTATTGATGCATTCTCAGCTTTGAACAATGCTTTAGCAGGTGATCGTCTAATCTTTGCTATATCTTCCAAAATCTCTGGAGTTACCATTTCACCGTTGGCTGTTAGCATTTGTGTGATCTGCGTGAATGAGAATGTCAAAACAAAATCATAAAAAGAAAGCTAAAATAAGTTTATATGTACTTTTTACATCACCATTTGAATCATACTAATCATTGGATGATATCATAAAGTATTATTCGAAATATTAATATAAAAATAGTAGAAACATACTAAATCGTTCGATCCAATTACTTACACTATAATAAAGTGCTACATCTTTTTTAAGATTTTCCACTGCAATGTGTAATGCAGTTCGTCCTCTGTTGTCGCGATGATTAAGCGACTCCCCTGACATTAAGGACAACAACATATATTTGAATTGGTAGATTTCAATGATATTGGATGTTCGGGTAACCCGTGCTGTATTTATGACAGCTACATGAAGAGGTTTTCTGCCCTCTTTGTCAACAGCTTCTATACAGTCTCTGCCATATTTTAATAGAATGTCCACTAGATCATACCTTTCCCACTCCACTGCCATGTGAAGCGGGGTCTGTCTTTTATTGTCCTGTTTGTAACACAAAGAATTGTCTTCTTCCAAAAGCAGTCCGGCGATCTCAACGGTTTTGCGATCACATGTCCAATATAGCACCACAAAGCGCATATCTGGGGGAGATAATGCAAGCGTGTGCAACGCTGTTCGTCCACATCCATCTGTTTGTTTTGCCAGATCAGGCCTGTGTTCTAGAAGTTTCTTAATGACACCTAAACAATTTATAGCAGTGTGAGATAAGACGGCTTACAAAAAATATACTAACTCTACGAATTAAGAATAAAAAATATTCATTCTCACCTCATTAGATACCCGTATGCATGCCCACCTTTACGTAATTTTTTTATATTTAGAAGCTTTTCGTTGGCAATGTTTGTCGGCACATTCTGGTTAAAGATATTGATGTGGGGTCTACCCCCAACATAAAGAATCAGCACATTAACCACTTCCTAAGCATAACTGTTGCTCTTACCTATTTTTAAATGATTGTTGGGCTCTACACATAGGACGGCTAATTGATTATTTATAATTGTGAGGCTTTAACTAATAAGTGTGTTGATCATAATTTATTAGTGTTTTTTAATGTTCTTCTTACAAATTAATGATTTGTATAGATAATATCAATTTTGAATTGTGTATGGTATGAGAAATATTTAAAGAATTTGTACATATCTTTTAGGTTTTGAAGGGTGTATTGTTTTAATTAAATCTCAAATTAAATTTAATGAGGTTAAATGATAAGAGGTCATTATAGGATTGTTTTGATTAGATAAATTTGGGGAGGATTTAAATCCAATACAAAACAACCATGAAGATAGCAGAGACAAGTGTCACCAAAAATGAGATTAGAGAAAATAAAAACTTAAAACACAACAAAAACCAAAACTAGCAAAAAACTAGCCAACAACCAACAAAACCAGCTATAGATTACCTAGTAGCTTTAGGATTTTGATACCTTGCCGCTCTTTGTTCAAAAAATCCATCTTGTCCTCAAATGATAGCTCTTTAGGAACCAGTAGGGATGGATGGAGAGACAATCAAGTCGTGAGCTTTATCTTTACTTTTCTTCTTGGTGCTAGAGCGAGTGTTGTCAAGGTGAGTCATCATAAGATTGTTGATGGCTTCTTTTGAAAGATATTGTAATATTGCAGTAGAAGGAAACTTAGTGATTGCAACAAATATATTGAAAAATGTTCACTGGCCATTTGGAAGCTCAATTTCCTTCTAAAGGAGGCTTTAGGTTTATGCTAGTGCTTTGAGAGTGTTTCATTTTCTCGTTGTTTTAGGAAATAAAATAAATTTGTAGACCTATTGGTTGATCACATAGTGGACATATCACCTTACATTTCATTAACAATTGTGAAGAAAACCATTTGGGATAGCATTACCAATAAGATTGTAGATTATGATCAAGAGCCATAATTAAAATAAAGTGGTAGAGCTATAGGCCAATCATAGAGTGGACATATCACATTTCATGTCATTAACAAGTGCAAAGAAAACCATTTAGGAAATCCTTACCATTAATAGTACAGATTATAATCAAGATCCATAATTAAGTTCTCTTTGGTGACTTTGCTTTCATAGTGGTTATTTTTTTTGAGGTTATAGGTGTCTTGTTAAGATATGATAATGTGTGAAGGCCTTTATTGCTCACATATGTGTTTTTCTTGAATATGGCATGGAAAATGCTTGCACCCTATGGTATTACAATTGACTCTCTAGTTTTTTTGGTTTGGCTCTTTGGTTATTATATTTGTAAGATAGAATTTTGTCACCCCAAGGGTTTTAGGACCTAGAGCAACGAGCTTTTTATACTCCACATTCAAGGATGCCCCAGAGATCTCAATCAAATGATGATAATGAGAGAAAGAGAGCTGCTAAAGGACTGTCCTAGGGTATGATTAAAGACTAATGAGGAGTTCACCAACATGTTAAGACTTGGAAAGACAAATCTAATGAAATATGTAATGCTTAACCCCAATATGATGCAATCTTTCATTAAATAACCTATAAATGCATGAAAATTAGAACAGAAAGCTACAAGATGAAATGCGTACACCTAGAAATCTGATGCAAACTTGAATGAGCTCTGAAATGCTAGAAAACCTAAAATTTTGACCTATTGGGACTCATACACCAATCTGGGTGAATTAGTCCCAGATTAGGGTTTATGTACCAAAACAAGTTTTTGGAAAAAGGGTATTTGAATCTGCAAAAATCTTCAAAAATGCTTGTAATGGGACTCATATGCCACTTCTAGCATATCAGTCCTGTTTTGTCATGAAGTGTCCTAGGAGCAGAATCTTGAACTGAAACTTTGCAAGCCTTTTAAGATGGATCAAATAAGCACTTGCTCACTAATTTAATGAAAATTGGATAGATATTTTTCCCTAGATCTAAGCTTTTGTGAGTCTTAATAACTTTTCATGACAACTTTGGGGTGATCCCACAATACTAGTTTACAATTTTTGGCCAAATTGGACACTGAAATAATTTTTTCTAACTAAATCTTCACTTTCGGGCACCTATAGCTGCTAAACCGTGAGGAATTTGAAGATGATGCAAACTAGTGATTTGTGACATTTTTTCTGTAGATTCTAAATATTTTTTTTTCAAAATTTTTGGAATCAGATTGCTTTTCTTTTTCCATCTCCTTCGAAAACTAGTTTTTTTTAGTAAACAACATTTTTAAGGAGTGACGCTCACCATAAACAATATAATTTTTTTTCCATGAAGGATAATTTTTTTTTTTTTTAATTTAGATTTGTAACTATGATATCTAGCGCTTTCATCTGGTTTCATAGTCTTTTATTGAATATTTATTCCTTAATCAAGTTTCGAAGTCAAACCAATTACAATTCAAACATAGGCGGACTGTATACAATATAAAAAAAATTGTATGTATTGAAATTCAATTTATTTTTACAGGATCAAGGACATCAATACCTAGCCCGCACATATTTTTCAAATATTTATTTTTGATTATCTGCTATTTTCCATATGTGTAAAATAGATAGCTTGATTTTTGGTGAAAACCCTATGTTTAATCAAACTAAAAAAACAAATACATAATAAAACCAAAACATATTAAAATTATATTCATTGGATAGCTCATTCCAAGGACTACCATCATCCAGTTGGGTCTGTGAAGTCTCCTCCATTTTCATCCTCAACCCAAGCTTTGAAGGGAAAATATCTTTATTTTTTTGGTGCCAGAGGGGCAAAATGGGGCAAAAGGGGGGTTTGAGTGAACCCCTCAGGGTTCTCTCGAATCAGGGTTCATTTGAACCCCCTTTCCATAAGCAGTTTTTTGCTTTTTTTTTTGGGAAATGTGGGACCCAACATTAAATGGGTTCGCTTGAAGGGGGGTTCTATCAAACCCCATTTGGGTTTGCTCGAGCCAGAAGTTTGTTCGAACCCCCAAAAATAATTTTTTTTTACATGGGGTCATTTTTTACAACTTTTCCTTCCTCATTGTAATTGTAAACCACTTTTGTGGGTTTACCCTTTGACGACATTTGCAACTTTGTCATTTTGGTAAGTTTGAAGGTTTCAAATCAACTTTTCTTCAATCTATAAACCTATAATCACACATGTAAAGAGGATAAAAACTTTTTGATTATTAGTGAATAAGGATTTTCCTTGGTCAAACCCCTTTTAGGTAATTAAACCAAATGATGAAATAATTAAAGATGAATATGAAACATAAGACATAAGACATAAAACATGAGAAATGATACCTTGAATGATGTCTTGTAATACAAATCAAAAATCTAGCATGAAATGGCCATGAAGGATATAGATCTAGATATTGTGATAAGTGTAGAACAATGCTTGACCTTGGATCTTGAATGCAACATCACAAAATTAGCGCTATAACATGTTTTATGCTTGATAATCTTGACATGATGATGGATCTTGAATTTATGCAACAATTGATGAAGAATTATTCCCTTAAATGCCTTAGAAATGATCTTGAATGCTCTCTTGACGATCTTGTAAATTCTTGGAATGCTTAACTTGATACCATGAATGTTTGATGAAATAATGATTTGAGACCTTTTTTATAGGCAATCTATCTAATATCTCATAAATTAGATCCCATAGGCCAACATTCATGAAATTTTAACTTAAAACCCACTTTTCTCGCTCAAAACCTTAAAAATAGGCCAAATGGGACTCATACACCATCTATGGTGTATGGGTCTCACCTGGATGGGACTCATATTCCTAGGGTGGCATATGGGTCCCACATGGCCTATTTTGATTGTTAAAGTGTCGGGGACTGTGCAAATTAAGTTTATATTTAAGGTCTATGTCAGGATTTTCGTTAAAATATGCCTTGGGATGCATAATATAGGATCTTAGGGGCCTATATTAAGGTCATAAATGTAAGGGGGGCCAAATTCCAATGTGAAAGTGTAGATAAATATACTTTACAACATTAAATTAAGGCCAAATTGGGTTTATCTAGCTTAGAAGGGCCCAAAAACCCATGTGAATGTGTACAACACATTACAACACTAGATTAGGTCTATTTAGCTTACAAGCCTCCTAAATTTAATGTGAAGGTGTGAATAAATATATTTAACAACATTGAATTAGGCCAGAGTTAGGTTTATTTAGCTTAAATGGGCCCTAGACCTAATGTGGTTGTTTAAAACACATCACAACACTAGATCAAGACAACATTAAGTCCAATTTATCACTAATTATTCCCAAATTAAGTGTGAAAATGTACACGATGTCATTTTTTGACATTACAGTATTTATTTTCACTAGTTCTAGTTATTTAAGATAATTAAATTATTTGCTATTTGAGAATTTTTCATGGTTTGCATGAATGTAGGTTTTCCCAAGGACCTTCGTAAATAAGGATGTGTTGTAGATCGCTATTTGAATAACTTTAACTTCACTAACCTAATTCAATTGCATCTTGTCAAAATTATTTTAGTGGAAGAAGGGGTTGAGGATAATATCTAGTTCTATACTCTCATGAAATTATCATAGAAAGTTTCATTAACAATATATCTAAGGCGGTTCCAATAGAGGGAATGTTGTTTCTCCAAATTAGATCCCAAAATCCTAAAGATGACTATTCAAAATCTAAACCTGGTGACTTAGCTCAATTCAAATTGACACAACTAGACTCATAATTATATTATAGACAATTATAGGCCAGTTCATAAAATCAAGTAACTCTTCTACACTTTTGGCTCTATATGACCAAGTAGGGTATTCTCAAATATCTTGATAGGATAACTAAAGAGAATTGGAATGTAGAGTAAGCCACACAACTTAACCACACCATTTGGGTAAGGTTATCCTAATTATTTATCAGTAAATATCCATTACATGAGCTTACTAATCTTGTAGACCTAAATATCTCTTTACTAAGATTTTTTTTATGAAATTATATATGCAACAAAAGGTCCAAATAAGATTTATATCCAAAGTGTGATATCATTCATAATATCACACTATTATTGTGAACAAGGTATATTACTTGACTAGTTTCACTTCAGGAAATATTCATGCACCTAGTTACTTAAGAATAATTAACTTATTTATTTATTGTGTCTCATGTCATTTGATTCACACTTGTCATAATTGTCTCTTTTCTTAGGGTTTCACCTGGGGTTTTATCCTTGCCCTTATAAAAAGGTATTAAAAAAAATCACTTTAAATCATGTATTCATTATGTTTTGAAAATATTATATTTTTTTCTTTTACATGTCTCATGTGGAAAGTATTTGGTGTTGCTAGTTATAATCATTCTCATGAGAGTTTTCATTTCTCCAATATTATAATAACACTAAATTATCAAAAACTTTCTCTTTAAAAAAAGTATAGGAACTTTTGCAACGTACCTCATGGAGTGAAACAAACTTGACAATTGTTCTTAAAAATCCCAATAACATATAAATTTGTTAAAGGAACAATAGGGTTTTGGTGACATACATTTTTTAAGTTATTCTAGGGAATTATTAGGCTACCACTATACTAATCCATAAAACTATATGTATCTAAAGAGTCATATGATGTCATTACTATAAATTTGAAGGCCATTGCATTTATAGAAAATACATTTTTTAAAATTACATTGTTTGCCACCTCCATCTACCTAGTATGATTTCATTTTTAATTTAAAAAACCTTTTTCAAAATTATGTTTTTTATTTTATTTTAAAAAATCATTATTGAAAATGAAAAAGTAAAAACCAAGGTGCTATGAGGGTACCTACCTCTTGTTATGTGTGTTACAAGGTGGTAGGAATTGTTGATGTTTTGTCCACTAGAACCTTGAAATCCTCTAAAAGGTAGCCAACCCTTATGCTTAAGAATCTTCATGGTCAGTGGCCAACGAATGAGAGATTAACTAAAAACCCTTTTCGCCCCTACACTTCAGGCTTTGTTAAACCTGAGAGGGTGATCCCAATAGTGTGTTAGTAGATACTTGGGTGCCATAGTATCAAACACATAGTAAACAAATAAATCTCCTTTATATGCTTAATAGACACAATACCTTGAAGGTATGGCTGACCTTCATTGCAGTGTACACATTAAACATGAGAGATATTATTCATTGAATTCCACACACACCCACAACAAGATTGAAAAGTAAATTTGATTATAAATTGTAGCTTCTCACAACACAATCTCAGGACATTGTAACATCAAGAGACTAGTGCCTAGTCCTAGGGTGGAGTCACCTAAATTAAATAATCTCAAACTAATTACAGCATTCACTCTGTCACAACTATGCCTATCAGATGATGCATTACACCATTGATAATAGAAACCAAACCAGTCATACTTTATAAATCCAACCATATAGTTGCATAAATGTTCATTCTTGTTAATACAATTTAAATTAATCCTTCAATAAGAGTAATAACTGTGAACAAACATTCAGGAAAATACAAGAAGATGAACAACATAAATACTTGACTTCATTATATTTAAAACTTATGCAATGTCTACAATGGAGAAAACTAGCCCAAAATATATTATCATTTATTTATCTAATATGACAATGCTACA
Organism: Sequoiadendron giganteum; assembly: GCA_007115665.2. Lineage (NCBI taxonomy): Eukaryota > Viridiplantae > Streptophyta > Pinopsida > Cupressales > Cupressaceae > Sequoiadendron > Sequoiadendron giganteum. The sequence continues at coordinate 74,583,466 of VCHN02000014.1, read as the reverse complement.
ATTACAAGATTTAGAAAACTTCAGAAAACCTAAAACCAACACTATATCTTTGAGACCCTATTACAAAAAAAATTTCCCATGAGATCAAACTATCAACAACCTTTTGAAAGAAGAAAACATTTTTCACTTAAGGAAAATATAGAAACCCTAAGTGGAGATCTTCAATAGACATCTGGCACATTCCTTCGCGTTGATTAGTAATTGCCTCCAGCAAAGAAGAATCTTCAAACTACAATCTATTTCACACCTTCGAGGACTGCATTCACTTGCCCTCTAATATAAAATATTCCTCATCATGATGACCTTCTTCATCATTCTATGCAATTAAAAATATCTTGTTTCAATGTGAAAGATTTCACCTCCTCTTCATTTTTACCTTGCAGCGTGAAAGCTTTCCCTCTTCTTTGTCTACTGTAAAAAACCTCTTCACCTATTCATTTACCCTTTTAATTCCCCATAGCTCATGATTTTTTTCTTTTACCATGAAAAAGCTATTACTTTTTGTTTCCAGCATATAAAGTTTCCTTTAAGATTTGTGAACAATCTCTGTGAAATATTTTATTTCACTACCCAACAAATAAAGCTTTTTAGTTTTATTGGGAAGGCATTTAAATTATTTTATCGGGCTTTGAAAATCACACTACCCATGCACCTTTATCTTGCATTTTATAAATAAAACCCCTTTTCCATTTTAAAAGAGAAAACTTTTAAAAAAATTCTCGGGCAAACATAAAATTTTACCTATGCATTTTTAAATCTGTATCAACAACAAAGAGCTTTTATTTTTTAATAGAGGAACTTTTGATTTTGTTACTGGGTTAAATAAAACAAAACATTTACAAGTGCCCATTTTACTTCCTACCGTTTAATCTTTCAATAAACAATAGTTCCATATAATTATAGTCCACGATCCCACCACAATCTCACACAAACTTTACCTGGTCGTTATCGCACATCGCAGATGCAATATGAAAAAGGAGACTTCCATTAATGATGCACAATAAAAATAATGTAGCCAAAGTTTTTGTTTTATCGTGAATATTTAAATTCACTTTATCGAGCTCTACCACCATTTTTCCCATGTTTCATATATTTTAATTTTTCACTTTGCAAACACCTTGTCAAATATTAATATTTGACATTAATCATGGGCCCACCAAACTTCATTCCAGCATTGACGGGCATCATTGCACATCTCTGATGTATTTAGAAAAATGAAACCTATTAGTGATGCACGATGAAAACAGAGCAGCTTCATCCATCGCTGATACAATGAACAATATGAGAAGGAGATTTGCGATGTGTGATAAGAAGCACTCCATCGTTTCATCGTGGATCTAATGTGGAATGAAATCTTCAAATCCGCGATTCCCACGATAACGAATAGCGATTTATGCTCCTTACATCTTTCTTCCTAATTCTCCATGAACCCTAGCAGCACTTATTGCAGCCATAGCAAGAGAAAATGTGTAGGTCACTTTTTGGCAATGTTGGGCATTTCTTACCATTCTGGCAACCAATATTCATCATAAACATGTTTAAAATTTCTGCCCAAGCATTAAGAATGGTCACAAGATGAAAATAAAACCTGGAACAGTATTTTTGAGCTCCAAAACACCCCCCAAAATGTGTTGGAAAGAAAAAAACGTGATTAGCATTCCTCTTTGCATAATGCACGCCTAAATCTACCCAAAATGCCTCAAAGGATCTTCCATGAAGACCAAGAGGTGTCAAATCCTTGATGCAGAACAAAAAAATTGTCAAAACCTGCTCCATAATGGTGATATCACTCCATCGTTAATACACAGAGGAAAGAAGACTTGAAGTCCCCGATGAGCAATAAAAAGCTTAGAGCATCACTCCATCGCCAATGTGTAAAACAAAAGAGCCCTCAAATTCGCGATGGGCGATGAGAGAACATAGCCATCACTAATCGCTAATACAAAATGGGAAAGACAAATCAAAATAGTGATCTGCGATGAGTTCTTCGTGCAAGAGTGAAAGTCATGATAATTGTGTCTGAACCAATCAGAAGCAAGAATTAAACTTGATTTGATAGAAAAAAATTGGAAATGTATTCTATTTTTTCCCTAAAAGTGTTTTTCACATTTGCACAACATTTAAAAAATTTTAAATATTTTAAACATTAGTATTTGAAACATTAGAAAAATTGCAAATTTCAATTATGCCTGTAGGCCAAACAAAGAAATTTCATTGCGCACAAACGATGACCACTAGAGCCAAGATTTTTTGTGTGCGGGCATAATCAATTATTTAAAGAAAACCTATTTCGTCAAAACTTGCATCGTCGAAAGATTTCTAGGACCCCCTTTGTAAACTGGTCTTAAGGACATGTTTGCCACACCCAAAATGCATTAAAATAATGCATCACGTGACCTCCATTTTTTATGAAAATGGAGTTGTAGATGTTTCAAACCAAAACAAGAAATGGGTTGTCATTAGAATTTGAAAAGTTGGAACTTTTTGGAACACCAATTTTGGCCCTGTCACTATAAACACAACATTAATTAACCCATCAAAACTCATCCAAGAGCCATGAAATGGAATATTCATGTTGTAACGAATATTTTGGCACCACATGACTCTCTAACACTTCTAGGGTTTTTCAGCTAGAAGGGGAAAGAAGTAGGCCAAAATGCATAAGTTACATTCAAAGATAAGGGGTTTAAGGTGTAATGTGTGTAGAATGTGTCTAAATACGATGATTTAAATGTAAAGAACTGATAAAAGTGATTAAATATTAATGTAAAACCTAGAAAATGGACTATTTTTTAAAACACATTAAGATATGTAGACTTATACTAAATGACCTAAGAAAACTTATAAAACAAAATAGAAAATTGTACAATTGGAAATGTGTACCTAGAAGTGTGTTGCAGACTTGAAGGAGCTCTGAAATTCTGAGAATAGTGATTTTTATGTCTGGCAGGACACTTGTGCCAAGCTAGGTGACCTAGTTCTTTTTCGGGGTGATTTCAAAAAACTGCTCTGAGGCCTATTTCAGCCAAATTGGTATCCGGACCCACAAAAATCTCTAAAAAAATATGCATAGTGGGACTAGGTCACCACAACTAGAGGAAGTGTCCCTTTTTCCTTTTCTGAAAATCTGAAGGTGAAAATGAGAGCTCTTGATCTACACTTTTTGTTCCTCCAAGTGTTCAGACCATAAACCTTGATTTTCGGTCTGTAGGTGTCTTTTTGTGGATGTTTTGCCCTAGTTGACAAGGAGATGCCCTAAACAAGTCTTCAACCCATTCTTGAATGATCTCCAAACCTGCAAAATACCTAAATCTACAAACACACACAAAGAGAAAGAAATATTGATTGTTAAGGCATGGGGGTTTGCCTTGGTCAAACCCCTTTTAGATAATTAAATCAAGTGAAGAGACAAGATAAAAGAGCATGAAATATGAAATGATGGATTCAATACCTTGCCATGATGAATGATCTTGTGTTGTTGCAACAATCAACCCTTGAATGCCTTGGAGATATGTCTTGATGACTTAGTATGCATAAACCCTACCTTGCTTGAGAAGAATAGTGAATGAGTGAAGAGTGAATGAGAGAGTTGTGAATGATGATGAATTAGGGTTTTTAGGCTTATTTATAGGCAATCCACCTAAAAACACCCGTTATTTGATCCTCAAGGCCGACATGAAGGAGAAATAAACCAAAACCCTAACTTTTCTCGCTCAAAACCTTGAAAATAGCTCCAATGGAACTAGGTTGTCATCTTGGGTGACCTAGTCCACTTGGATAGAACTAATTTTCCCAAATGGGCGACCTAGTCCCATAGGGGCCTTTTTGCCAGCTCAATTTTTCGGGAGTGAAGAAATCAAGTTTATATGATGATTTTATCAGATATTTCATTAAATTAAGCCTTGGGATGCACAATAAGGGGTCATAGGGGCCTATTAATGATGATGAAAAGGGTAAAAAGAGGTCCAAAATCCATAGGCAAGGGTCCAAATGAGTGAAAAGTGTCAAAGGATACACTTTTTGGCAACACACATGTATACATTTGAACCAAAAATTTAGTGCAAGAAACGGCTTGGAAAAATGCATCAAAATGCATCCTAAGGTGTAAGATATTAACATCCAAAGTGGCTCACTCAGACATTTCTGCAACTACACCTATCAAAAACCAACTCAACCGCACCAAGTCACCTCCTTGAAAAATTACCAAATCTTTGTCTAGGAAGCTACCACTAGAAAACATAGATCATTTAGGTCCACTGAGTATATGTGCAAGAGGTCTATCCTTCAATCCACATTCTTCACCAGATATTAAGGGTCGTAGATGACCACCCTGAAACATTCTAAAAATGCAAATGTAAAAACAAAACAAACTGCATTTGCTTTTGACCTGGTAAAAATATCAAATCTGATCTTGAGACTTTGAAGTTGGACCATGGAGCATATGAATATGAGGGGAATGCAAGGAATCAATCCGTTTGTTATGATGGTCATCCAGCTATGAAATATCAGTCTAAACAAGGGGCCACTTCATAGGCCTAAGAGTATGCAAACAACAAAATAGTCTCAAAACCCTGCAACACTGTTTTTCAGAACTCATCACAGGAGGTTCAAAACTAACATGTATGTTCACATATGTCACATGAGTACACCGACTAAAGGATTTGACATGAAAATCAACTGGCTCTGATTCATGACCCTCCAAAGTAGGTCACTGATGCAGATTTTTCAGGGGCATTTCTGACTGTGGAAGTCAACTTTTTTCATTATGGGCACTCAAAATTTGAAAATTTTGAATTTTCCATCAATGGCTTCGAGTGGGGACGCATGCCCCTTGTGGGCATGATGAGATTCCGGATCTCTGGGAGAGTAGACCAAGTGCTAGATCATTGGGTGACAGAGTCTTTATCCAATTTTTCAAACCATATTTGATGGCCCCAAGCCACCAAATGAAAAGAAAAAATAATGTTTCCCTCTATCAAACACCAACCTATGGAAGGACCAAATTTCCCTCAACCCAAATTTACCTCTTCCATACCGCTGTAACCATCATAACTTTCTTCTTCCAAGCAGAAATATGTGCTTACCATTGAAATATGCCTGATTACAAACATTGTCACTAACATCTCTCGCAATATTTTTGAGCATACCATTGCTAATGTAATCTTTGTCATTCTGCATTGTATAACCAGGCATAAACTGAAAAATTTCATCATCACATGGCATATATTCATATTGAAAATAAGATTCCTTTCTCTTCATCTCATTGTCATGCTCCATCAAAATACCTCCTAGCTGAACTAGAAATTGAAAATGCTCATAGTCTTCCAAGTAGTTGGCATCTTAATACTCAACCTTGTCTACAATATCTATATCAAATGTACAAAATTCATAAGCAATGCCCTTTAGGAGCTCATCAATGTGCTGCTTTGTTTGTATAAGGCCACATTTTAACCCGGTGTCAAATGAATCATAAGAATTCTCAACAAAGAGTGAATTAGCTATGCACTAATAAGGATCATGATTTCTCATCTCTAGTGAAGATGGAGGCTCATCAAATAAGGGGTTTTCCATTACATTTATTGTTGTCATAAAGTCCTTAGCCTCCTCAACACGAAGGTCTAAATCCTTTAGATCATCATTATATTCAAAATCATTACAATCACTAGAAGAGCATACAAATAGATTTTCAACTTTATTCTCATCATCAATAGTTAGCATTTCTAACTCATATTCTGAAAACTCTTCATAGGAAGAAAGTTGTTCCTTCTTAGAAAACATGTGTTCTCATTATTACAAGCATATTTCTTACTTGTAGCAAAGGATTCTATATCTTCTTTATGAGGATAATCATAATCAACAGAGGAATGACCATATTCAATGCCATCATCATTACTATAGCAAGAAGACTCATCAATATTGTAACTATGTTCAAAATCTTCAAATTGGTTGCATAGTATTATGTCTTCCATAGGACAACAAGTGTTTTAATCTTCAAAAGAATTGAAACCACACATTTCATTTGTTTCACTAAGGTATGCATTTTCAACCTTTGTTCTACTCCCTTCTTCTTAATATGATATCTCACTACTTGAATCATATGGAGTAGTAGAATCATTATCATCATAGGTTGAAAACATGATAGCTTCTCGATGATCATCTCTAATATTTTCAAAAAGATAAAATTATTCACACTTGGTCAAGCCTAATAGGCTTCAGCTCCTTTGGTAGAGCACTCAAACCTGGTTCATAAGATTCATAAAATAAAACAATGCATGCTAAATTTTTAGGTCTGTGACACTCAAGAATTGCAAATAGAGTATCCATAAATCTTGAACATAGAGATCATATGATGGTTCTCCTTCATGTATTCTTATGCAAGAGAGAGCTTGAACAGAGACCATAGGATAATAAATGTATGCAGCTTCTTGACAAATTGTTTGGGGCTCTATGTGATCAACATTATGAAATGATGTGCAAGCTGAAACAATAGGGGCATATGTTCTCTGACATTCATTTTCAACTTCTAACTTACACCTTTCATCAACATTTGATGTTTGAGGACAGCAAACACTTGTAGAAAAATGACCCTTGTGCATTCCATATTTTTGGTTGTTTTCAATGCTCAGGGCTATATCATAGGCTTGATGCAAGGTTTTAGGATCCTTATCTCTTAATAGATGACTCATATCATTATCAAAAGTACCCAAGTATATAACTAAACACATTGCATCACTTAGCCTCAAAAGCTCTGGAATATCCCTCAATGTTTTAGCAAGTCTCCAGTTAAACGTTGGGACCAACTCATCCTCTTCTTTCTCAATGCTCATAAATTTACTGATCATAGAACTAACATTGGTTCTTTCACCAAATTGCTCCATAAATACTGATTTGAACACACTCCAAGAATAGATAGAGCATCTTGGTAAATCAGAGAACCAATCTCTTGCATATCCTTTTAGAGACTGAAAAAATAGCCTCATGACCACATCCTCATGATCTACCTCATAGTCATCCATTAAATTATTGAATTCTTGCAAATGTTTATTAGCTGATTCAGACTTCTCACCATTGAACTTTGGTATTTTATATCTGATTTCAGATGGAATGACATTTGGGAAACCACAAATTCCATCAAAATTTATGGCTCTATATCTTTTAGTAGGGAGCTTTCTTTTATTACATGGCAAGGGTTGCACACTATGCATTGTTACATTTGAGTCAACACAGGAATGCATAGGTTGGTGATACATTTTATTATACCTTTACAAAACTTGTCATATTAACTTTTTAGTTACACAGGGCAACTCAAACTCCTTTTACAACATGATCTTAATCTCTTACAATGAAAATTTCTACCTCAACTTGCTTAAGATCTTCTAAATAAGTTTCTTCAAAAAAATTGCATACATCACTTCATAAAAAAGACTACAAATTATAACCTAGAAATATGCAATCCTGTCACTACTATTCCTTTTCTTAGTTCATAATTTCATTGAATAGGGAACCAAATTTTTTTAAGACTTACAAATATGGTTTTCACATACAAGTTTATCCTTCTTGAAAATGAAAAAATTGAGAAATACCTAGATATGTTGCAATTTCTGCAAATTCTTCTTCTTGACTGGAAATGTTTGTAGATCTGAAATGTTCTTCACATCTTCATCAAGTTCATTTGACAGAGTCGCCACCTCTCTTCATAGAGGACTAAAATTCAAGCAATATGAAGCTCCTTTAAAGATAAATTCTATTCTGAGTTCTTTTCACTAACAGAGCACCACAGGTCATGAAACTTTTAGGTACACTACAACATATTGTTTCTCCAAGTATGAATTCCTTGAATATTTGAACCAAATATTCAAATTAGCAAATAATATGACTCTATGAAATATCAGTCTACAAATGGAGATTCAAAGTTTCTCCCCAACAAATTCACCAATCTATTGGTGTTTTTTTCCAACAGAACCTTGAAATCCTCTAAAGAGTAGCCAAACCTTATGCTTAAGAATCTTCAAGGTCAGTGGCCAATGAACGGGAGATTAAATAAAAACTCTATTATCCCCTACACGTCAGGCTCTGTTAAACTCGAGAGGGTGATCTCAACAGTGTGTTTGTAGATACTTGGGTGCCACAGTATCAAACACACAGTAAACAGATAAATCTCCTTTAAATGCTTAATAGACATAATAACTTGAAGGTATGGTTGACCTTCATTGCAGTGTACACATTAAACATGAGATATATGATTCATTGAATTCCACACACACCCACAGCAAGATTGATAAGTAAATTTGATTATAAATTGTAACTGCTCACAACACAATCTCAGGAAATTGCAACATCAAGAGACTAGTGCCTAGTCCCAGAGTGGAGTCACCTAACTCAAATAATCTCAAACTCATTATATCATTCACTCTATCATATCTATGCCTATCAGATGATGCATTACACCATTGATGATAGAAACCAAACCAGTCATACTTTATAAATCAAAGCATTCAGTTGCACAAATCTTCATTCTTGTTAATACAATTTAACTTACTCCTTGAATAAGAGTAATAATAGTGAACAAACATTTAGGGAAATACAAGAAGATGAACAACAAAAACCCTTGATTTCATTATATTCAAAACTTATGCAACATCTACAATGGAGAAAACTAACCCAAAATATCTTGTCATTTTTTTTATCTAATATGATAGTGCTTCAATTACATTTTCAATTACAAGATTTAGAAAAACTTAGAAAACCTAAAACCAACACTATATATTTGAGACCCTGTTACAAAAATGTTTTCCTATGAGATCAAATTGTGAACAACCTTTTGAAAGAAGCATAAATTATGCACTTAAGGAAAATATAGAAACCCTAAGTTGAGATCTTCAATAGACATCTAGCACATTCCTTCCTGTTGATTAGTAACTACCTCCAGCAAAGAAGAATCTTCAATTTGCAATCTATTTCACGCCTCCTGCATTCACTTGCCCTCTAATAGAAAATATTCCTCATCATGATGGCCTTCTTCATCATTCTTTGCAATTCAAAATATCTTGTTTGAACGTGAAAGATTTCACCTCCTCTTCATTTTTACCCTGCAGTGTGAAAGCTTTCCCTCTTCTCTGTCTCCTGTAAAAAACCTCTTCACCTGTTCATTTACCCTTTTACTGCCCTGTAGCTCATGTTTTTTTTTTCTTTTGCCATGAAAAATATTTTACATTTTGTTTCCAACATGTAAATTTTCCTTTTAGCTTTGTGAACAATCTTCGTGAAATATTTTATTTCACTACCCAACAAATAAATATTTTTAATTTTATTGGGAAGGCGTTTAAATTATTTTATCGGGCTGTGAAAATCACATTACCCACACACACTTTTATCTTGCATTGTATAAATAAAACCCCTCTGAATTTTAAAAGTGAAAACTTTTAAAAAAATTCTCAGGAAAATATAAAATTTTACGCATGCATTTTTAAATTTGTATCAACAGCAAAGAGCTTTTATTTTTTAATAGTGGATCTTTTGATTTTGTTACTGGGTTAAATAAAAACAAAAAATTTACCTGTGCCCATTTTACTTCCCACTATTTAACCTTTCAACAAACAATAATGCCATATGACTATAGTCCATAGGCCCACCACAATCTCACACAAACTTTACCTAGCCATTATCATGCATTGCAGATGCAATATGAAAAAGGATACTTCCATTAGCGATGCACGATAAAAACAATGTAGCCAATTTTTTTGTTTTATCGTGAATATTTAAATTCACTTTATCGGGCTCTACCACCATTTTTCCCGTGTTTCATATATTTTAATTTTTCACTTTGCAAACACCTTGTCAAATATTAATATTTGACATTAATCATGGGCCCACCAATCTTCATTCCAGCATTGGCAGGCATCATCGCACATCTCTGGTGCATCTAGAAAAGATGAGACCTATTAGCGATGTGTGATGAAAACATAGCAGCTTCGTCCATCGCTGATACAATGAACAATATGAGAAGGAGATCCATGATGTGCGATAAGAAGCACTTCATCACCCCATCGCGGATATAATGTGGAATGAAACCTTCAAATCCACAATAAGAGATAGTGATTGTGTAAAATCCCCATCTGGAGCACAATAATTTTTTTTTCATTTAGCAACCACTATCCACCTAACCAACCAAGCATTTCCATATAGATTAGAAGTGTTAATTTCAATAACAAAACATTCACCATGGTAACGACAATCAATATCACACTTATATTCTTACACTCAAAGGTGTTAAGCTCAATAACTAGGTCATTCCTAGACCTACAACCTAATCCTTGAGGGTTCTTGATGACCCTGCCTACGTATCCCCTCATGGGAAATTAGAGGCTTTGTAGTTCACCCCACAATGACAAAGGGAGTTCAATCTCTCCTCTTGCATGAGATCTTTGATCTCGCATTTAACCCATGACTATTATTTAAGTACATGTAAGCTATCAACTTAACCAATTATAATATAAAGATAATAACTTTTCCATCAAGTGTTGGATCCATACCAAACATTACCAAACATTAGTGCACAAACATTCACAATATTCACAAGGTGTCATTCATATCATAATCTCAAAGATTATACACAATGACCATCATGAGCATATCCTCGTATAAACAAGCTAAAAAGCTCATACACAATACAAGTACCAAAATGACTGGATCATGCATAGATCACAAGCACATCAGTGACTGGATCATATTGAGATCACAAGTGCAACAATGTCTACCTCATACATAGATCACAAGCATAACAGTGACTGGATCATACACAGATCACAAGTGCATCAAGATTAGCTCATATGTACATCACAAGTACATAATTATTATCTCATTCACATATCACAATTACATTAGTGATTGGCTCCAAAATATATCACAAATACACAATTACAAGCTCCATCATACATGAGATAAACATAGTGACGAGCTCCACCATACATCACATAACATAATAACAATGGCTGACTAACACATCACAATGGCTAACACATGTCCATAATACATCCTAGATAGAAATATTATTAGTGCATTGCGCACTATACCGTGGGTCTTATCCTTCCACTGGTCTTTTGCACCATTAGAAAAATGGGAAAAAGATTTGGTGCATCCCATACTACACCGTGGGTTCATCCTCAACCTCACAAGGCTAAGTATATAGTCTAACAACTGGGAGGGGATTCGGTGCATCCCATACTACACCGTGGGTCTATCCACCAACCCAAGGGTTTCCCCAAGTAATGAACCTACCAAAATCGGTGGATTCTGACTTCAATCCCCTATAGGCCACCAGCAACAAGTCTGTCCACCCAAGAAGAAGTAGCTCTCGAAATATACCACCTTCTAACCTTAGTGATATTTTCAACTATCTTCTTCACAATCTCGAAGAACACTTGGTATCGGTCACTTTCGTGCTTACTAGTGACAACCAATGAACCCTCTCAATACGTGATTAACCCCGAATTACTGTTACCTACACGGATGGGTCCCTACCCGTGCAACCGCTACAACTGTATCATAACCAGGGTAACCTGCTACCTTCACCTCATTGAACCAGGTGAATTCTGAATAATCCCTAGGAGTAGGCCAGACATTGGTCATTGGTACAGTCCAATGACTGCTTATCACTGCTCAAATATCTTGGAGGTTCACTCTTGGGCGGGTCATACATAACATGAATCACAATCTCAATCCATAGATACACAGGCCTATACATAGACACATAGATATGGAGTTGAATTACATAGACATGGAAGACATCGTGGAACCAACATGAGATGGACTTTACCCATCATGTATATATAATCAAATACCCATTGTAAATTAGTTAAATCCCTCCTTTCTGTTTAATAGAAACCTATTATGTATTAAATATAATTTATTAAATTCTCTTAACTTGATCATACCCATTTGGTACCCATTCAACCTCAAACTGAAGCCTACTATTAAAGAGAGAAGGTCAAACCAATTAGGAACAACCTCAAAATCTGAGAGTTATGCCCCTTAGACCCTCCCTCTACGAACTTGAAGTCACAACTACATCCTTCACCCAAGGACTACCTACGTTCCTATTTCCAAATGGGTCAAAGTCACACATAGTTCTCCTTGCAAAGTCTCTCAAGGATACCTATGATCAGGTTCCAAACCAAAGTTTCATTAATGATTTCCTTAATTTTCTACCATTAAGTTCACTATTTAGCAACCCACATAATAAGACTCCCCTTCAAGAATATCAAGGTCCTCAATCAACTCCACATATTATTATTCATAAACCAATCTAAATGTCCCAAGGATTGTCTTAGCCACATAGGGGTGAGGCTTATCAATCAAAATGAAATTACCTTGTTCGCACAAACCTATACCATCATTTTAAATTCACATAATATGTTCAACATAGGGTTTTGGTTAGGGTTAGAATGTGATAGTTTACAATATGATTTGATAAACTTAGATGTCACAAGTGTATTAGTTCTTGAACTCTTCATTATACTAATAAGAAACCCCTTAAACATTCATGTATGATGATAACCCAGTAGAATAACTATCTGAATGAGGACACATTTACTATTTGTAAGGGTAGTAGTACTCAAGGCCTATTTACAATGTGACAATAAGGTGAAGCCCCAACATGGCTCTAATGATATTCAACTAACATTATCAAGCATCATGATCCTATTGATTTTTGGACATCAATCTTAATTAGAATAGATCATGCCTTAATTCAACCATACAAAATCATTTAACTTCAAGGAATATAAAACAATAGTTATAAACTTTCATTAAGAAAATTTGATGTGTAAGTAGTTTCTAGATGGTTGACAACACTATATCCAATTGATCAACATCCAGTACTAATATTATCTTAATCTCTTAATATCCTTTATCATTTAATGAAATCCAATACTAATATGATATTAATCTCTTAATATCCTTTATCATTTAATGAAATCCAATACTTTTAAAATAGTCTTAGTTCATAGAATATGAAATGTTTCTTCTAGCCACAATAACGCCCTTTTGAACCTTGAAAGACATGCATGTCCATCATTACAAACTTGCTCTAAAAAAGATCAATGTTGGATTCAACATTATATCCTTAAAATATTATCATATTATATCCTTTATGTTATCATATTATATCCTTTATATTATCATATTAAGATTTATACTCAGTATTAATAATAATATTATTAACTCTTTGATTTCATTTACCTTGCGATGTGACAACATATTCTTATAATAGCTTAGTTTATAGGTTGGATAATATTTACCCTTTTGGTCATACTAAACTTTACCTTATTGGTCAATGATAAGTGATATGAATAGAACAACAATATGCTTCCAAAGGATTTCCATGACACAAAATCCCTTAATTATTAGTTTAATTACATATTGCACTTATAGGACAACAAGGAATAGATAACATATTTAGGCATTTCGTGTGTTGATGCAATCTCTGAAATAAATCCTAAATAGTCATAACTACAACAATTGTGTAACTATCACTTTATGGTTTAACACGATTTACAATATTCACTGTATTTCTCAAATATAGTTAATAAATTTCTAATCTTTACAGCTGTCATAAAAATCGTAATGTTTTTACCCTTAATTCATGATGATGAGACTATGGGTTTACTATTGACTTATCATACCAATTTTTTTCCTAAAATATGAAATGTCTATGATGAAATCTACCCTTCATACAATGATAATTTAAGTATCACAACTTTCAATTTTTTATATATAATGATTTAAAAGCTCTTAATGCTTGAAACCCTCGTTACATGGTGTGATATTAAAATATACTAGCTATGATTAAAAGAAAACGAACTTAATGAAGATGATAAGAAATTTTATTCCAAGAAGCTAAAATGAAGTATTATAACAACAATAATTATTTAAAATCGAGCACCCAAAAATTGAATAAATGGTGACAAAACCACTTACCTTGGCACCAAAAACATTGCAAACAACTTTCTCTAGAAGGAAAATCTCATAAAATCTTGACGGAATACCTGAAGACCACCCTATGTTTGAAGTTCTCCTGGCAGCGGAAGTAGGGAGGGAAAAATCAAATGTTGTGGCTTCTGGATTTACCTATGCCAACTGCGTATTGCTTTTAAAGTTTCTAAAGCCGTTCCAACAAGTCTCTCTTATGCCTATCTAGACCATTTAGCTGCTCCTTTGTTCCAAACCAGTTGGTTGCTCCTTTCCCCACGTTCCTATATCTTTTATATACTCTAATGCATGTCCATACCCTATTCCACAGCTCCCGTTTTGGCACAAGCTCAAAGTATGCCATGTCTTACGTCTGTGGTGAGCCATAATAGAGAGGAAATTTTCTTCTATTGCGAAAGCATGTCCTTGAGAATACAGGTTTGCAATCATTGCAATTCTTTATGACATATATTCCCGACAATTCTCCTCTCACTCTTCTTGCAAGAATTTAGTCAACCTCCTTTATCCCATACGTTCTCTCTTTTCTCCTTGCATTTTATTTTCTTCCTCTCCTACGTAATTTCTTCCCTCTCTCGCACATCGACTTCTCCTCTTTCTCTTTCCCACGCCCTTTTCTCTGCATTCTCTCTGCCTCTTGTTACCTCCCACAGTAAAAGCTCCCATTTTATCGCAGGTAAAGAAAATGTTGTCGGAGATTGTGGACTTCGCTTCCTTCCTCACGAAATTCCTCCATACCATACAATTCCTCGTTCATTTACAACTATAAATCTCTCTCCTTTCTCCCCCTCTCCGCCCCACTCCTTTTTTTGGCATTTTCATCATATTTTTTGTTTTTTAAAACATTGTCTCAAATGATCACCCAAAATAAACTTAAATCAACTCCTTTGAAATGGGGTTGTTGTTGGATTGTGACAACAAGAAAAAGATTGTGAAAATCAATCACAACAATAAAACAAGATTATTAAAACAATAAAACAATCTTTCTCTTATTTTAGAAAAAGAACAGTTATTTGCTTTCAGAAGGAAGATTTCAATTTTTTTTGAAAGAATAAATCTGGTTTTATTCTATGTTGAGAGATTATTGTTATCTTCAAGAGGTTATAAATATTTGTTCTCTTGAAAGAAAAAAGATGTGTATTGTACGAGCAATATTGCTACAGCCATGAAGATTGCAGATGTAATTGTTTTTCCTCTGAGTAATAAGATTACCAATACTTGCCCCATGGATGTTTCCTTGGCAAATTGTCAAGGTTTTACCACGTAAATCTGTGTGCTTCAATTTGTTTTGTTATTCTTCTTTATTTTTCTCATTATTTATTTGCATCTAATTTGTGTTGTAAATCTAATGACTCTGGGTTAATGCTTCCGCAATTTATAACAAGTGGTATCAAAGCAATTTTTTTTTTTGCAGCAACTATGTTAGAATTTGGTGGTGATTCTATAGCATCAAATGGCAAAGGTTTCAACTACAAGATTTGAGGTGGAGAAATTTAATGGAAAGAATAATTTTGAGCTTTGGAAACTCAAAATGTGTGATTTGTTAGTGCAACAAGGTTTGCACAAGGCATTGGTAGGAAAATCAAAGAAACCTGCAGATATGTCTAATGAGGACTAGGAAGATCTGGATATGAGAGCTCTTAGCACAATTCGTTTGTGTTTGGCAGATGAGGTTCTTTTTAATATTGTTGGAGAAAGTACGGATGCAGGCTTATGGAGCAAAATGGAGAGTCTTTATATAACAAAATCTTTGACAAACTAGATCTACTTGAAGAGGCAATTGTATAGTTTGCGAATGAAGGAAGGTATAAAAATTGTTGATCATTTAAATGTTTTCAATACTCTTATTTGTCAATTATCTAGTATGGGTGTAAAAATCGAAGATGAAGACAAGGTAGTTACTCTTTTGTATTCATTGTCCGATTCCTGGAATCACTTAGTCGCTTCTATTAGCTTTAGCACAACTGACACCCTTGAATTTGATTCTGTTGTGGGAGTTTTGTTGTCTGAAGAGATGCGCAGGAAGTCTAATACAGAAACCTCCACTTCGGAAGCAATGGTGGCTAGAGCTCGATCCACAGAAAAAGGGGAGAATTCGAGAGGAACATCCAGATCTAAGTCAAAAGGCAAAAAGGGTAAGGGAAAATGTTGGTTTTGCAATAAATCTGGGCATCTCAAGAAAGATTGTTGGAAGAGGAAAGAAGATAATGATGACTCCAAAAAGGAAGCAAATCCGGTTGAGTCAAGTTCAGGTATGGTAGATGAGGTATTATCTGTTTGTGGTTTTTCACAACCTGATGAGGATTGGTTATTAGATTCTGGTGCTTCAAATCATATGTGTCCACATAGGAATTGGTTTTCTACTTACCAAGCTATTGATGGCGGTGTTGTTCTTGTGGGAAACAATGTTTCATATAAGACTATTGGGATTGGGAGCATTAAGATTAAAATGTTTGATGGTGTTGTAAAAACATTAACAGAGGTAATAAATGTACCAGAACTTAAAAAGAATTTAATTTCTTTAGGAGTTTTAGATTCTGGTGGTTATAAATTTTTTGGTCAAGGTGGAGTGTTGAAAGTATACAAATGAATTTTGATGGTCATGAAGGCTACAAAAGTTGGAAACCTTTACAGGCTAAATGGGAATACTGAGATAAATGAAGCAGTGGTGGTATCTAAGGAAACAGATGATTCTACTCATTTATGGCATCAACGATTGGATCATATGAGTGAGAAAGGGCTAAAGGTACTAGTGAACCGTAAGTTACTTCCAAATTTAAAGTCTTTGAATTTGAATTTTTGAAAGCATTGTGTCTTTGGAAAGCAGTGTAGACAGAAGTTTGAATCAGGTAGTCATACAAGTAAGGGTGTTCTAGACTTTATTCATTCAAATGTTTGGGGACCATCTCCTACAGTTTCCTTTGGAGGGGCCTCATATTTTTTGACATTTATAGATGATTACTCTAGAAAGGTGTGGGTCTATATTCTTAAGAGTAAAGCTAATGTGTTTGGTGTATTTAAGCAGTTTAGAGCTTTGGTTGAAAAGATTACTAGTAGATCAATCAAATGTTTAAGAACAGATAATGGAGGCAAGTTCACATCATTGGAGTTTGAAAATTATTGTAAGGAAGCTAGGATCAAAAGACATAAAACCACAGTTTACACTCCTCAACAAAACGGTGTTGTTGAACGCATGAATAGGACTCTTCTAGAGAGAGCAAGGAGTATGCTCAATAATGCCAAGTTGGAGCAAGACTTGTGGGCAGAAGCAATTAATACAACATGCTATATGATAAATCGATCATCATCAGTTGCAATAGATTGTAAGATTCTTGAAGAGGTATGGACAGGTCATTCATGTAATTATTCAAATCTGAAAATTTTTGGTTGTGATGCATATGCTCTTATTTCAAAGGATCAACGTTCTAAATTAGACCCCAAATCTAAGAAATACATTTTTGTTGGTTATGGTGATGGAATTAAGGGATATAGATTGTGGGATCCTACTACCCAAAAAATCATCATTAGCAGAGATGTAGTGTTTGATGAATCTTCTCTAATAAAATCAAACATTGTAGAAGTTGATTTGGAGTAGGAACAAGTACCTCAATATCAACAAGTTCAATTGAAAACTCAACCATCTACAAAAGATAGGGAGCAAGAAGAAGCTTTTGAAGATGAAGATGTGGATGTGAATGCAGGAAATATACAGGAAAATGTGGAAATACCACAACCATCTCTAAGGAGATCTACACGAGTCAGAAATCCTTCTAAAAGGTATGATGATTTTGTTTCACCAGTTGCTTTGATTTCTAATGATGGGGAACCAAGTTGTTATCAAGAAGCAATGGATGACATTGAAAATGCTAAATGGAAAATAGCAATGAAAGAAGAAATCAATTCCTTGGAGAAGAATAAAACATGGGACTTGGTAGAACTTCCAAAGGGTAGGAAAGTTGTTGGTTGCAAATGGGTCTACAAACTGAAGAAGGGTGTTGATGATAAAATTGAAAGGTACAAGGAAAGACTAGTAGCAAAAGGATATTCTCAAAAGGAAGGTATTGACTTTCATGAAATTTTTTCACCAGTTGTTAAGCTTGTTTCTATTCGGGTTGTTTTAGCATTATTTGCATTAATTGATCTTGAGTTGGAACAACTAGATGTTAAAACAACATTTTTACATGGAGATTTGGATGAGGAGATATATATAGAACAACCAGAAGGGTTTGTTCAAGATCACAACAAGAAATTTGTTTGCAAACTCAAGAAGTCATTGTATGGCTTGAAGCAGTCACCCAAGCAATGGTACAAGAAGTTTGATTCCTTCATGGTGAGCCAAAATTTCACAAGAAGTGAGTATGACCATTGTGTTTACTTTAAAAATTTGGAAAATGGTTTATTCATTATCTTGGTGTTATATGTTGATGATATGCTTGTAACAAGCAAAAGCATGGTTGAAATTAATAAGTTGAAGGCTCAGTTGGCTAGGATATTTGATATGAAGGATCTAGGAGCAGCAAAACAAATTTCAGGCATTGAAATACATAGAGACAGGGAACATGGCAAGCTTTGGTTATCACAAAAGAAATATGTGGAGAAAATCCTCATAAGATTCAGTATGCAAAATGTGAAACTGGTAAATATCCCTTTAGCTTCCCATTTTAAGCTTTCTTCAAGTTTATGTCCTAGTAATAATGAAGAAAAGGATTATATGTCTCGTGTACCATATGCTAATGTAGTAGGAAGTTTAATGTATGCGATGGTATGTACGAGACCAGATATTTCACATGCAGTTGGTGTTGTCAGTAGATACATGGCAAATCCAGGAAAAGAGCATTGGGCAGCAGTGAAATGGGTGCTTCGGTATCTTAGAGGCACAAGTGATTATTGTATCACCTATAATGGTTGTAGTGATTCAGTATGTGGTTATGTTGATTCAAATATTGCAGGTGATTTAGACAAAAGGAGATCCACTTCGGGTTATGTCTTTACTCTTGCAGGTGGAGCTATTTGTTGGATGTCAAAGCTTCATGAAACAGTTGTTTTATCCACAACTGAGGTAGAGTATATGGCTATCACACATGCATGTAAAGAGGCAATTTTGTTGAAGGGTCTTTTGGGAGAGCTTGGAAAAGTGCAGGACAAAGTGATTATATTTTGTGATAGTCAAAGTGCTATCCATTTGGCCAAAAATCCAACTTATCACAGAAGGACCAAGCATGTTGAAATTAAGTACCATTTTGTAAGACAAGTTATTGATGGAGGTGGAGTAACCCTTGAAAAGGTTCATACACTTAAAAATTGTGTAGATATGTTTATTAAACTAGTACTGGTAGAGAAGTTGAAATGAAATGTGGCTTCTCTTGGTTTGCAAAAGGGTGATGCATGGGCTTGGGCAAGTATTAGGTAAATTGTTGTCAAGGTGGAGATTGTTGGATTGTGACAACAAGAAAAAGATTGTGAAAATCAATCACAACAATAAAAACAAGATTGTTAAAACAATAAAACAATCTTTCTCTTATTTTAGAAAAAGAACAGTTATTTGCTTTCGGAATGAAGATTTCAATTTTCTTTGAAAGAATAAATCTGGTTTTATTGTATGTTGAGAGATTATTGTTATCTTCAAGAGGTTATAAATATTTGTTCTCTTGAAGGAAAAAAGATGTGTATTGTACGAGCAATATTGTTGCAGCTGTGAAGATTGCAAATGTAATTATTTTTCCTCTGAGCAATAAGATTACCAATACTTGTCTCGTGGATGTTTCATTGGCAAATTGTCAAGGTTTTACCACGTAAATTTGTGTGCTTCAATTTGTTCTATTATTCTTCTTTATTTTTCTCATTATTTATTTCCATCTAATTTGTGCTGTAAATTTAATGACTCTGGGTTAATGCTTCCGCAATTTATAACAATTGTTTGGTCGTGAATAATGGACATCTTACCACCTTAATGGCATGGTAGGAAGTGGTATTTTTGGTGGCACTTGAGCCCTCACCCATTTATTACGATTGTTTCCTCAAAAACAATTTTTCACCACCATGTTTGACAAGATCCCTTTGTCCTTTTTGAAACTTGGGGGATGGCCATGCCTCTTAATGACTTTGCCAATGACCCCACCATCTAGTTATTGAGCGACAAATATAGGGATGTGATGGATTGTTGCTCCTTACGTCTTGCTTCTTGATTCTCCATGAACCCTAGCAACATTTATTGCAGCCATAGTAAGAGAAAATGTTTGGGTCATTTTTTTTTTGGCAATGTTGGGTGCTTTTGACCATTCTAGCAACCAAAATTCATCATAAACATGTTAAAAATTTCTTCCCAAGCATTAGGAATGGTCACGGGATGAAAATGAAACCTAGAATAGTATTTTTGAGCTCCAAAACACCCTCAAAAATGTGCTAGAAAGCAAAAAAGGTGATTTGAAATCCTCTTTCCACAATACATGCCTAAATCCACCCATAATGCCTCAGAGGAACTGGCATGAAGATCAAGACGTGTCAAATCTTTGATGCTGAACAAAAAAACTATCAAAATCTGCCCCAGAATGGTGATATCTCTCCATCGCTAATACATTGAGGAAAGAAGAATTGAAATTTGCAATGAGCGATAAGAAGCGCAGAGCATCACTCCATTGCCAATGTGCAAAGGGAAAGAGCCCTCAAATCCATGATGGGTGATGAGAGAACACAGGAATTGCTGATCATTAATACAAAATGGGAAAGACAAATCAAAACAACGATCCGTGATGAGTTCTCCATGCAAGAGTGAAAGCCATAAAAGTCGTGTCTGGACCAATAGAAGCAAGAATTAAACTTGTTTTGATAGAAAACATTTGGAAATGTATTCTATTTTTGTTGTAAATGCATTTTTCACATTTGCACAACATTTAAAATATTTTAAACATTAGTATTTGAAACAGTAGAAAAATTGCAAATTTCAATTACACTTATAGGCCAAACGGAGAAATTTCACTGCACACAAACGGTGACCCCTAGAGCTATGATTTTTTGCATGCAACCATAATCAATTATCTAGAGAAAACCCATTTCATTAAAACTTTCATCGCCAAAATATTTCTAGGACCTTCTTTGTAAACTTGCCACCGGGATGTGTTTGCCACACCCAAAATACATTAAAATAATGCATCATATGACCTTCATTTTTTATGAAAATAGAGATATAGACGTTTCAAACCAAAGAAAGAAATGGGTTGTCCTTAGAATTTGAAATTTTGGAATTTTCCAGAACACCAATTTTGGCCCTGTCATAGTCAACACAACATTAATTAACCCATCAAAACTCATCTAGAAGCCACGAAACGGAATAGGCATGTAGAAATTTGAACCAAAAATTCAGTTCAACAAATGACTTGTAAATATTCATCCAGAGGTGTAAGGTATTAACATCCAAAGTGGCCCACTAAGACATTTATGCAATTGCACCTATCTGAAACCAACTCGAGCACACCAAGTCACCTCCTTGAAAAATTACCAAATCTTTTCTTGGGAAGCTACCACTAGAAACACTAAATCATTTATGTCCATTGAGTATGTGTGAAAGATTTTTTTCCTTCAATCTACATTCTTCACTAGATATTAAGCGTCAAAGATGACCACCCTGAAACATTCTAAAAATGCAGATGTAAAAACAGAACAAATTGCATTTGTTTTTGACCTGGTAAAAATATCAAATCTGATCTTAAGACTTTGAAGTTGGACCAAGGAGCA
The DNA here is from genome assembly GCA_007115665.2 of Sequoiadendron giganteum. Lineage (NCBI taxonomy): Eukaryota > Viridiplantae > Streptophyta > Pinopsida > Cupressales > Cupressaceae > Sequoiadendron > Sequoiadendron giganteum. The sequence goes on along the minus strand of VCHN02000014.1, from coordinate 74,561,749 downwards.
TATTAATATGAGGGGAATGCAAGGAATCAATCCATTTGTTATGACGATCATCTAGCTATGAAATATTAGTCTAAACAGGGGGCCACTTCGCAAGCCTGAGAGTATGCAAACAACAAAACAGTCCAAGAACCCTGCAACTTTTCTTTTCAAAACTCATCATAGGAGGCTGAAAAATTGACATGTATGTTCACATATGTCATATGAGTACACCCACCAAAGGATTTGACATGAAAATGAACTAGCTCCAATTTATGACCCTCTAAAGTAGGTCACTGGGGCATAATTTTTAGGAGCATTTCTAAGTGTGCAAATCAACTTTTTTCATTATGGGAATTCAAAATTTGAAAATTTTGAAGGTTCCATCAGGCACCTTGGGGTGTCATCCTCTTGTCATAGCCATATCCAACAAAGGGAGAATAGACTCCAAATACTTTCCTTTTATTAAATGAGTCTAAAAGACATTACAATATCTTGAAATAATATTAGAATCAAAACTAAAATTGCAATGCTTAAACCCATAACAACAAACTATGAAATTACTTGAACTTTAAGATGTAGAAATTTTTGACCAATAAATCTCATTCACGACCTCAGAATGAGATTTTCCTATAAGGCTAAAGGGGTTTCATCCTCTATTTGAAATCAAAGGGTTTTGAATCTCTAATATCTAACAGATATAAGGTTTTACATCATTGAATCTAGTTGCTTGAAAATAAGTGCTCAAAATGATTTTTAGAAAGATTTTTTTGTAGAATATGCATTATAATCTCTAAATGGGTGCATTCATTCTTGATATCCTTCCAATTGACAACTAGTACAAAATCTGACCAAAATGATCACTGAGCTTACCCAAGGAGCGAGTGTAGGAGAGGAGGAAAGCATTACTTTAATTGAATTATGGTCATCTTCTACCTCCAACATTTTGAGTACAAGTGAAAACACACCCGTTAACATTTGAAAAATTATTTTAGTAGGAAAATTCCTTGTAGAGTAGTTGCAATGTCAAAACTAGCTAGTGATGGATCTACAAGTTGTGCAAGGGGGTAGGTGGGAGTGAACAATGTGAAAGGTAGGAGTTTTAAAATTCATGGGCCAAAGATACCTCATGAATCCTACCACTTGTCAAGGATTTGAGTATAAGGGTACTATGAAAAGGGTACATGGGTAAAGGGAAGAACAAAAATTTGATAAAGGTAAGGGAAAGAGCGAAGTTTGGCACAAACTAATGATGAGATAGACAACTTCAATCTATCTCAATGGAAGAAAAGAATGAAAGTGGAGAATGGGTGAAAGGCATGCCCAAATGGAGAAGTTCAATATTGTAACATGAATAAAGGGAAGGAAAAGGTTGAAGAGAAGGGGTACTAATAAAGAAAGCACTAAAACTCTAACATAAGAATAATTCTTAGAAATTTCAACAATAAAGCCTCCACTTTAGAGTATTTAAGACATATGAGGTTAAGCTTCATCAAGATTAGCTTGCTAAAAATAGGAAATGGTTTTTTCATCCACAAACATAAATTTGTTTAAAATGCAACATCACAAGTCCACAATTCCCAAAAATTTCTTTCCTTCAAGAAATAAAAAATGAATTCTCCATCTCCTCCTAGCTAAAACTCTTTGCAAATAGTAACATTCCTTCATTCTTCTCCTATGGCATCTCTTGTAGGTAAGTTCCTCTAATGAACCAAATATTTTATGATGTCCCCAATTCTTGTCTTTCTCATCCCAGTGTATATATATTGGATGGTATGACAACATTCTCCCAGGTGAAAACACTTGATCAATTCTAGTTTTTGTAATGATCGAACCTCTTCATCAAGTTTGAATTTATTTTTATTAGTTATTTGTTTAATAATTTCTAAACATATCTTAAATGTTTCTCTATAACCATCTAAATTTATTTTAGCACATTCTAGGTCAAATTTCAGACACACACTACTAAACCCTTTCACTAATGTAATTTTCCACAATTTTTTTATGTTTAAAAATTTAGTAGGTTACTAAATATTTGTTTCAATTATAAAAATAAAGACATTTTTTCATTAACTCAGCATATTCTATGTCTACAAAACCTAGGTTTCCTATAAGGAGTTATTCTCAAAATACATCGTTAACTCTAGAAATAACCTTACCACTAGCTACCCTTTTATTGGTAGTCCCATAATTATCACCTACATCTATGGCAGTTGGATCTATTTTGCCCTTCATTTCATAGGTTTTTAAGTGTCATTTAAGTCTCTCCCTCATGTTTTCTACTTTGATTAACAATCTCAATTCCCCAAAAAAATTCATAATCTATGCACTATGGTGAATCATTGGAATGCTACCTTGATAATACAAAAGAAGCTTGAATTTTTCTTGATCTGGCATGAATGCATATAATATCTCTATTGCATAATGTATCTCTATGAGAAGTACTATAGAAGATTGATCCATTGGACTTCCACTATCCAATGGTTCCTTAGATGTCCTATGCATAAATTAGTCATAGATCTCCAATGAATGGTATTAAATTCATAGAATACTCCATCCTTCATTTGTTCCTCCATATCTTCCCTTTGTATTTTTTTGGTTAAAACACCTAATGATGATTTTGAATCCTCTTCTTGTGTCTTGAATTACTACCTATATTGCATACTCTTATGGGAGGATTTAATTATAGTATTTCAACTTTTCTATTATACCTCCCATGATGATAACAAATTATCCATGATATAGCATGAGAAAATATATAATTTATAGCATAAATAATTTCCCATGCTAGAATAAAAGCCTTGGCATCATCACAAAAATTCTTATGGATCAAAATTTTAATACTAGGATTAAATAGAGAACTCCCGCCAATTGTACACTCAATAGCATAATTATTTAGAGTACATAGATCTCATATGCTTCTAAATAAATCTTTTGAATATTCATGGATGCATCTTGAAAAGAAAAATGTTTTCTAATTATATTTCCAACAAATGATATTTGTTCCTCATTAAGTTCTGTTGTGCATATTTTGCACACATGCCCCGCCGTAGGCAGGGACCCTCTTTTTTCAGTCCTGGCGGGCTTCTTTGTTCCCGTCTCATTTTTCATGCCCCCTCATTTTGTTGTCCTAGTTGGTCAATGTGCCCTTCAAAGTCTCATTTTTGGATGACCATATTTTTCCCCTAAAATAAAAAATGGCTAAATCTTGGGTTTTTCTGCCTTTCCACCGCTAGCTCGATTCGCTTTTTCCTTCATTTTTTGACTTTGGGGTAGATTTCCTATGGATTTTGGATGTTTTTGTGGTGCCTAAGTGAACTGACAAGGTTTCATTAAGTTTCAAAAGTTCCAAAACTGTATTTTTGCAGCAACATTCCTGCAACAGCATTTCTAGAACAACATTTTGGGCTCACGTCTCTAGAACATCCAAGCGCACCTCCGATTTGAAAATGAACTTCGACCCAAATGGTAAAATTAGATCTTATCCTCCCCTGACCTTTCAAATTTCAAATTTGCAGTTGGGAGATACCATCCGGAGTTCCATGCTCTCTCGACTGTTTTCAAAACAGCATTTCCAAAACAACATTCTGGGCCCATGTCTCTAGAATGTATAAGCGCACCTCCAAATCAAAAACAGACTTCGACCCAGATGCTAAAATGGGGTTTTATCCTCCTTGGAACTTTCAAATTCCAAAATTGCATCCAGGAAATACCATCCGGAGTTCCTTGCTCCGTCGGCCATTTCAAACAGCATTTCCAGAACAACATTTTGGGCTCATGTCTCTAGAACATACAAGCGCACCTCCAAATAAAAAACGGACTTCGACCCAAATGCTAAAATGGGGTATTATCCTCCCTAGAACTTTCAAATTCCAAAATTGCAGCCGGGAAATACCATCCGGAGTTTTGTGCTTCGTCGGCCGTTTCAAACAACATTTCGGGCTCATGTCTCTGGAACGTACAAGCGCACCTCCAAATCAAAAACGGACTTCGACCCAGATGCTAAAATGGGGTCTTATCCTCCCTGGAACTTTCAAATTCTAAATTTGCAATTGGGAAATACCATCCGGAGTTTCGTGCTTCGTCGATCGTTTCAAACAACATTTCTAGGAGAACATTTTGGGCTCATGTCTCCGGAACGTACAAGCACACCTCCAAGTCAAAAATGGACTTCGACCCAGATGCTAAAATGGGGTCTTATCCTCCCTGGAACTTTCAAATTCCAAAATTGCAGCCAGGAAATACCATCTGGAGTTTCGTGCTCCGTCGGTCGTTTCAAACAGCATTTCCAAAATAGCATTCTGGGCTCATGTCTCTAGAACGTACAAGTGCACCTCCAAATAAAAAATGGACTTCGACCCAGATGCTAAAATGGGGTCTTATCCTCCTTGGAACTTTCAAATTCCAAAATTACAGTCGGGAAATACCATCCGGAGTTTCGTGCTCCGTCAGCCATTTCAAGCAGCATTTCCTAAACAACATTTTGGGCTCATGTCTCTGAAACGTACAAGTGCACCTCCAAATCAAAAACGGACTTCGACCCAGATGCTAAAATGGGGTCTTATCCTCCTTGGAACTTTCAAATTTCAAAATTGTAGCCGGGAAATACCATCCGGAGTTTCGTGCTCCATTCGCCATTTCAAACAACATGTCAGCCTCTCATTTCCGGTTTCAAGAAGCCTACCATGGGTCCGTCGATAGAACCATTTGATCCAATGAGGAATGTTGAAATTCCATCAGGAAGAAGGCAGATTTCAGGCAGTTTCAACTACAGTAAAAGGGAAATCAGGTAGAAGACAAAACTGCTACAGTGACTGGCCACTACAAGACAGAATAGGGAAAAGACAAAGATGTATTTTAAATCGTTGAATACTGTGGGGTAGGTGAAGCCCTAATGTAAATTGAATCTAAGCCACACAATTTAAATCAATCCTTGCCATTCATTTGGGCTTTGGAAAACTATAAATAGGGGTCTTCCCCTCATTTGTAAAGTGTGGGAGAGTTGTTGTAAAAACATTCTGCAGCAATAGAAAGCAACATTACATGATCTATGGGTGTTACTTTTGAGTTTTCTCATTATGTGTGCATGGTTCTACCTTCCAAGCTATTTTTAGTTGTAGTTTCTTGAATGGAAGTGGTAATGGCGATTGTTGTTATAGTATTTGATGAGCTTTCAACCCATACTTTTGGCACTTGTTGATGACAAGCTGCTATGCAAATTTAGCCTAGGCTTCTTTATTTGATTGCTGCAACTTAGTTCATTTGCATGTTCATGATGTGTGTATGCAAACTGAAAATCTGCAGTCCTTAGAAGATTGCACTGGTTTTGTGTAACTGTAGGTTTCTCTAGGCCAAGCAAAACCCAGTTTAGGGAGTTTGTCTACTGTAGCAGCCTCCATGATCACTGTTCATTCATAGTTTTAGATCCAGGAACCTTCTCTCTTCCCTGCCCTTTTTCCTTTTTTTTAATAAGTAACCTTAGGCAAGGTTCATTGCACATTGTAAAGCTAAATCTAATGTTGAAATGGAGTTCCAGACTACTGTTTAAACCTGCAGCAAACACTCAGCAACTTTCCCAACTTAAAAACTCCATTTGCTGATCCAACTCCCCCACTTTGTACCTCATCCATAAGTCCACCTTGTGATTCCAGCAAATCACATGAAATAACTGAGATATTCCAAGCACTATCAAGACCCGACATCCAAGAGACCTTGGGATAGTGTTCTGCAATTTGATTATGGAAGATTGACTTTCAAGAGAGGTGATGCACCTACACATTACTTGTGTTGAGAAGTGCATAAAAACACCATCAACAAGTTCATTAAGATCATTTTTTTCTAACATGCAACTTTCGAGATCAATTGAAGGTATCATTTTCTATAAACACATCCTTACTTTTTCTCTACTTGATGAATTCATATCTAGTCCATTTCCTCTCTCTCTTGAAACTGTAACTGATCTTCAAGATTCGTTAGTTCATGCTCCACAATCTCTTCCTTGACCCTTTCATGAAGCTTTGACATACTTATCACCTTTACTAGTTCCATTATTTTATTTTTTCTCTTTATCAAATTTCCCTTACTCCTCTTTTGAGAGAGCATTTCATCTTTGCCCTAATTGTGGCTAAACTCCCAAGGTTGTATACATGATAAGGAAATTTTCTTTCTGATAATCTCATTCTAGTATCATCATTTATATTACTTTTAACAACTAGAGGTGTGGTCCTTTGACTAGGGCATTATATCCCTTATTGTGTGAGACTTCCACCAAGTTACTAGAAATATATTATTTTTAAATGATTTATATTTTGGTGCTAGTTGTGGTTCTAGTTTTAAGGTCTAGATGTTATTTATTCTAAAAGAGCATTTTCTCTTTCCCATTTCAATGATCTCATCCTTAGTAGCTTCCTTCAATTCTAACTTTTCTTATTATTTTCTCAACTTTATTAGGAATTTACACAAACTTCCTTTTCTTGAAACCTATAAGAGCCTTTCAAAACGAAGCATAGACTTGAAACCATTTAAATATTTCTGATAATCTATTAAAATTCTATCAAAATATTCTTCATTTCTCTTGGTTCTTCTATCTAGTTGTACCTTTGGCTCTCTTCATATTCATGAAATTTTAGAAAGACATTACTTTTTTGGATATTCCCTACACGCTTCCCATATTCAACATTCCATTTAGTGATATCTTCTTCCACTAAAATTGAATCATTTTCCACAATAATGTCTTCTTTTAGCTATATGAAGGTGATAAAATGGGTCTATGAGTGGACCAAATATATTATCTAAGTATTATTATTGTTATCACCACTAGAAAAACATGTCTTCCCTTTTTGGTTACTGAGCATTCATATTTCTATTCATTTTCTAAATATTATGTCCTATCATTCCAAGCATAGCTTCAAACTTCCTTTCAATCATAATTGTAGTAACGGAAAAAGTAGTCTTTTCCTTGCTTGTTTGGATAATTGACATTAAAGTTCAACTAATGGTGTCTTGGAATAGTGTTGTAATGTGTTGTACACATTCACACTATTCTCGGACCTTTATTTGATTAAAACATACCTTAATTGATCCTTTCCAAAGTTTTTGTAAAGTGTTGTAACACACTTTCATAATTTTCTAGGATATATTTGCTTAATTAAGCCTAATGGGCCCCTTTTCAAAAAAATGTAATGAAATGTGTACCTTGTTTAAGTGGTGTAAAGTGTTTTAAGGCACTTTCACATTTATCTAGGTGGTTTTAATTAATTTTGGTTAATTGGAGTTATTAACCCCCTTTTGATTCAAATTTAGGCCTTAATTTTGACACCTCCCGAAGATCTATCCTAACAATCATAAATTAAATAAAAAATTATTTCATTGGGAAAAATTTGGTCCTGGTAAGTTGAGCTAGGACCCATTTTCCCTCGATGGTGAATGGGTCCTCCCTTAAAAGGAACCCCATTTCTCAATTGATCTAGAATGGGTTTTCGGCCTTCTTTTAGTCCCCCAAAGCTTGGTCCTGGAAACTTAGCCAGAACCCATTCACCCTTGATGGAAAATGGGTACTCCCTTAATGAGACCCCTATTTTTGAATTTCATTCTGACGAGAATTTAATTATCTTTCTTTCCAGATTAGGTCTCGACCTTAGTTCTTTGAATTTTGGGGTTAATCTCCTAATTTATTATAAATAAGTGGTTAATTCACCTAGTTTCATCCTAATACTTTCAAGCATTCAAGTGATCAAGCATTAGAAAATTTCAAAGGCATTCATAAGGCATTTCAAGGCAGATTTCAAGTGTTTATTGTAGCAATTTAAAGTTGTATCATCATGTCAAGGGTTTAATGCATCCATATGTGTTGAGCTAAGAAGTTAATGTTGCATTGAGGATCTATTTACAAATCATCATCTTAAATCCTAGATCTACATTCTTCATGACCACTCCATGATAGTTTGCAGACTTCTTCCACAAGACAACATCCAAGTTGACATCATTTACATTCTTTCATGGTCATGCTTCATTTCATCACTTGGTTTAATTACCTACAAGGGGTTTGACTGAGGAAAAACCCCATTCATTAATAGACAAGTTTTCTTTCCCTTGAGTTTGTGATTGCAGATTTACAGGTTGAAGATCAAGTTGAGCAAGATTTGGAGCAAAATTTTCAAAGTTGCTAAAGTTGTCATTCAAAGTGCAAGATCATGTAAAGAGATCTACAAAATTAACTACAGGCTTCCATAACTTGACAACCAGTAAATTAAGAGTGCGGACATCAAGGAATAAGATCCTTAAATTAGTTTTCCATAACCCTTAAAGGACCCATTCCCCACTCAAGGCGAATGAGTCCTCCATAGCTCAAAAACAACAACTTTCTGACCAAGTACACAACATTTTATGCTCTAAAAATATTCCCCATAGTTGCTATAGCAGTTAGGTTGCATTTTTGGTTGTTATTAGCATCTTATTTTGCATAATTTGAGGTGTTTAGGGGCTTGAAAAATAAGTGGTCCATCACTTTTCCCATGCATTTGGGTGAACCCTATATTTTCACCCTAATCAATAACATCTCCTTCTCTAACTAATCCTTTTTTCGCATTACAATTGACTCTTGAAAATCTTATTCCACCAAACATTAGTTATTTAAAGAATCCTCCCATGATTCACAACTCAATTTACCCTATAGGTTAGGATTATTTCCCTATTTGATACTACTATATTAATGACCTTAACAATTATTTTAAGTAGATAAATTTATGTTTTTATATATTTTTAACAAGATCTTACATAAACCTATATTTTCTCATGATTTATACTTCAACAATAAAAAATCCATATTACAAATGAGTCCAACTAAGGGAGGGTAAACTCTATAATTTTTCTTATATTAAACGAGTTTGAAATATATTATAATACATTACAATAATAACATAAACACCACTTAAATTACAATTCTTACACCCACAATGATAAATGATAAAATTACTCAAACTTGAAGCTATTCTAATTTGTGATGATGAAAGATCATTCATGACCTCTGAATAAAATATTCCTATATGAATAAGGAGGTTTCATCCTCTTATCCTTGAAACTAAAGGGTGTTTATCCTAATCTCGAGAAAATTCAAGGATATCAACCCTTGAATTTGGTTGCTTGAACATGAGAGATTAAAATAATTTTGTATTAATTTTTAGTGTAGAAAATATATCATAATATCTAAATGGGTGCATCCACTCTTGATTTCCTTCCAATCAATAGTTGGTACAAGATCCTGCCAATATAATGACTAATATTATGCAAGGAACAAGGGTTTCAAAGGATGTAACTACTGCATTAATGAAAGCATGACCATATTCCACCTCCAACCTTATAAGTATATGTGAATTCATGCCTTTAATATTCAAAAATTATTTATGGGTAGGAAAATCCCTTTTGGAGTAGTTGTAATGCCAAAAATTTCCATTGATGGAATCCAAGGTTGTGTAGGGAGGTAGGTGGAGTGAACACTATAAAAGGTAAGAGTTTTAGTGTTTTGGGGGTTGGAGATACCTAATGAATCTTACCACTTATTCGGTATTAGAGTTCAAGGGTACCATAAGAAAGGTACTTATGTAAGGGTAAGGTCAAAACTTTGGAAAAAATAAGGGAAAGAGTGGAGTTTGGAAAATCAAAATGACAATATGGGCAATTCTAAAATAATCACAAAGGGGAATGGAGGCGAGAAATGGATGAAAGGTTTTCCCAAATGGAGAATTTTGATACTCCAACAAGAATAAAGGAAAGTTGAAGGTCAAAAGAAAGGGATGTCAATAAGGAAAAATCTAAAACTTTTACATAAGAATATTCCTTAGAAACTTGAAGATTATAAAATTTGCACTTAAATTATTTAAGACCTATGAGGTTGGCTCCATCAATCTTAGCTCACTAAAAATAATAGATAGATTTCTAGTCCAAAAGAATAAATTTATTGAAAAGGGGACATTATATATGGATAGATTGAGATCATGGAGAGGACTTCCTACATATAAGAACTTTCTCTATATTATACAAATATGAGAGACACAAAAAACTAGATTTGAACAAATTATTAACATTTGAGAACATATAAGACCAGCAAACACACCTAGTTCATTTCATCAAAGAAAGATCTAACATATATTTCATCAAGTGGAATTATTTTTATAATCCACTCATTTTCCCCTAAATTTATCATATGTGCCATTTATCACAATCCTTTGTGTTAGGAATTATATCCTTATCTAAATACAATTTTTTTTATTAAATTTTTAAAAATAAAATTTCATCAGTAAGTTCCTTTCTATATTACTTGGAATAAAGCATCCAATCTATCATATTTCAAAGGATATGCTCAATCTAGGTTCAAAGATGAATTTCATGGTTGTGGGCCCATATATGAAATTTGCATGCCTTTGTACATAGAAAGATAATATAGTATATTATATAATCCTATACAATTGGGAAGAATATTCCTTATGTGTACATGCATGGTGTCTTCCACAACCTAATCCCATTGATTATAACTGCCACATATGTCTAAAGTGTGACATAAACCCTAAGGACTCAAATCATTTCTTTATTTCAATAAATGAAATGAGAAAAGTTGTAATCTTAACTTTTTTGTAACATATACCTTCTCTTTCAATAGCACTATAGCCCACACATTGAATTTTATCCTATAGAAACCCATTGTATCATTCCAAAGTCACATCCCTCAAAGGCACCCAATTTTAACTATTTCTAAGTTAAAATATTTAATTTGTAATCACACTCATGTTTAACCATAATTGTGTTCAAATTAAAATAAATATTTTAAGTATTAGCTATCTAATAATTCTTTGAAGTAAATAAACCATCAAACTTTGAAGTCATTTTAGTAAAATATTTTTTTAAGTGTAAAGTAAATGCATGGTGTGTGCCACAACCTAATTCCATAGATTTTGAGTACCACATAAATGATAAAAGTGTCACATATACCATAAGAACTCAAATCCTTTCTTGATTTCAATAAATGACATGACAAAACAATTAATCTTAATTATTTTTGTAACATATGCCTTCTCTTTGAATAGAACGTTAACTTGCAAATTGAATTATATTCTGTATAAACCCATTTTGTCATTCCAAAGTCACATCCCTCAAAGGCACCCAATTTCTACAATTTGTAAGTTAAAATTTTTAAATCTTAGTCAACACTAATATTTAACTGAAATGGCAGAAAAATGCCACCCTATCCCATGAACTAGACCTATCTCCCTCAAGTTTCACTCAAGGAAACCCTAGAGATCTCTATCCAAATGTGGAAAGGGGGAAAGAGATCTTGCTATAGGGTCTCCTAGGGTATGATTAAGAACTACATAGGGGTTCACCACCAAGCTAGGGCTTGGAAAGATGAATGAAATGCAAGACCTAATTATGAAACTTAATGATATGCAAAGCTTCACTAAATAATCTAGAAAAAAATGCAAAATAGAATAAAAATTTGAGAAACCATAAATGTGCACTTGGAAACTTGTAGAAGCCTAAATAGAGACCTGGAATGCTGAAAAAGCTGAATTTGATGTCCACTAGAGGACATATACACCAGTCTAGGTGATTTAGTCCTAGATTAGGGTTTTTGGGTAGGAACAGAGATCTAGCAGTGGTAGGTCTAGAACACTTGGAAATTGTGAATTTGACTATACTCGGACTCATAAGCCCTAAGTGGTGTATCAATCCAGTTTGGCTTTTTTGGAGGATCTAGATCTGAATCTACACTTCAATCTTTATGTTGTCTTCTCAACTTGGTTTTTGAGTTTGAACTATTGAATTATACTCTGTGTGTCCTTCAATGGTCTTGTAAACAAGGTGGAAACTTGAATAACTTTGCAACTTTAACTACTTCTTTCCAATCTTTCTCCTCAATATGTCTTCAACCTAGATCTACAAATCATAGACTAAAGAGAGGGAAAAAAATTGTTTTGTTAGTGGAAATGGGTTTGCCTTGGTCAAACCCCATTTTGGTAATCAAACCTTGTAATGAAATCAAATGAGATAAAGAAATGATGAATGAACAAAATATAATGTTGCAACTCACCAAACCCTAGCAATAAAGTGTTGCAAACATGTATGAAATGACTCTAATGGATGTAGATCTTGACTCTTGCTTGAATGATATGGATCTTGAATTGTATACTTGCTTGAACCATAAAACCCTACATTACAATTGTTAGCTCAAAAATAAACATGATGCATAATGACTTTGACATGATGCTTGATACTTGAATAATGCTCCTATATCAATAGTTGGAGATGTCAATGCCTCCTACATTTGTGTACATGGCTAACATGGTCCCCTCGGTCAATATACACTCTACTTCCAAAAGTTTAGATACTGTCAAATTAAATAGGAATCCTTTAGGTTTCCACTTCACCCCTTATGTTGCCTTCGGTGGTGGAGGCTTGGGCGGCGGAAACTTCGAAAGTGGGGGTGGCATTGGCAAGGGTGGTGTCGATGGAAGTCATGGTGGTGGCTTTGGCTTTGGTGGCGGCTCCGACGGAAGTCACACTAGTGGTTGCGGCATCGGTGATGGCTCTAGCAGTGGTCATGGTGGTGGCGCCAGCGGAGGTCACACCGGTGGCGGTTCTAGTGGTAGTCACGGCAATGGCTCTAGTGGTGGTTCTAGCAGTCCTATGTCTTCTAACGACCCTATTCTGAATACCCTCCTTCAGAATATGGAACAGATGCAGAACCAGCTGGTGAACCTTTCGTAGGCCTTGGATCAACCTATCTTTCAACCTTTTTCTCGACACAGCATGTTGTCAGTTACAATTTTAAACACTCCATTCCTGCTAGGGATGGGGATTCCCAAATTTGAGAAATACGATGGTAAAGGGGACCCACAAACACAGGTGTCTTCCTTTAACACCCTATGCACAGATTTCTTCCATCATGATGCATTGATGGCTAAACTATTTCCCTGATCCCTCAAAGATACAACACTAGATTGGTACTGTTCTTTGCCTGATAATTCCATCTTCACATTTGATCAACTTGTGAACCAGTTCTTGCGACAGTTCCAAGCCAATATCGGACTGAAGATGACTGTCTCAGACCTTGTTCGATGCAAACAAGGAGATAATGAAAAGGTTATAGACTTTATAGCGTGCTATCAAGCGCTCTTCTCACAAATATCGTATTTGTTACCCGACTCTGATGTATATAAGGTCTTCATAGGGAATTTATAGAGACATTTGCAAGAGAATTTTTCCCTCATGAAGTATCCCTCTTTCGCACATTTGTGTGTGGCTCTACGAGAATATCAACAAACGGTGGTTCAGTTCGGGCGTCTTCCCTCGCGCTCTCGTTCCGAAGGAAGATCTATCATATCAATCTTGGGAAGAGGTAAAACTGCTATGAATGTAGTAGCCATTGTGGATAACAACGGCCTTAGATGCGACTGAAAATTTATGAAGCTATCAGAATCTTATTCTTCCATCTTGCAGAAGTTGGTGAAGGGTAATATCCTTACCCTGCCACCTCCTAAACTGGTTACAGAACCATACCCTAGCTAGTATGAAGAAAACACTTATTGTGAGTACCATCAAGTTAACGAACACGATATTGAACGATGCATGTGCCTACGTCATGAGATATAGGATCACATCGAGGACGGTAGTATCTGTCTTGATGAAGGAAAACAAAAAATGAAAAAATCAATGGTGAAAACTAACAGTGAATTGCAGATATACGCGAACCCATTTCTGTCACATTTTTCTAACATTATTATCAATCCCACTGATTCTACCTCTCACCCTGAGGTGTACATTAACATGGTTACTATTACTCCCTCTTCACATCTTGTGATGAGCTCAACGGATGTGATATTTACCTTGCAAGACGTTCCAGCAAAAAACAAACCTTCCCCTTTTTATATTCTCGCTCACCTCAATGGAAACATTGTGATAGGGGTTCTAGTTGACCCCGTGAGTAGGGTGAATGTCATCACAGAGGAGACATTACTCTTAAATTCCCTATAAAGGGAGAAATATGACAAAATGAGGTCCATCCTGTGCACACATGATGGACTTTCTCTTAAACCCTATGGATCGATAACGTTGTCCATCCTAGTGGGACCTAGGAGCGTAGACACGGTCTTCAATGTCATCCCCGAGTTGGACCAATTCAGAGTGAAGCTAGGCATACCCTAGCTAGCTTTCATGAATGGGATCACCTTCATGATTCATAAGTGCCTTAAGTTTTCCTAGGATGGTGTTGTGTATGTAGTGCATGACACTGGATATCAGCCTATGGTATCCCGTGGAGGATATTTGTTGGATCACTTTTGGCCCACTCCGGTTAGTTCGCTCTCGCAAAGAACGGATCTACTTTACAAGATCTATGTGAAGTACAAAACTAGGGGCAAGGGACAACCGAAGTTGACTCTTCCTACAGTTGAGCAGCCTACTGCCTCCTCCTCCTGAAGAGGAAAGGAGAAGCTCGCTCCCTCTCGAGTTGACTCGTCCAATCCCCTCTCTTGGGAAGAGTACTAGATGAACAAGCCTAGGTTCTACCCACTAATTCTGATGATGCCTCCTTGGCGAAAGCCCAAAGTTAGGATATCAGATCTCCCTAACGAGTCCCCAGGACCCTAGGACTATTTATACGGTAGAAAGAAAGGTTCACGGAGATAGTTTGCACCTTGACCTCTTCTTGTTCCCCCGAATAGGAAAGGATCCATCGCTAAGGTGGTAGAGTCAACTCCTCCCACCATTTCTAATCTTACCCCTCCTCCTTCCATTTAGGAGTATTCCCCTCCACTGAAGACAGTCAAGGAGGACACTCCCATGGCTGAGTGGGATCCTTTTGTCACTCTGCAAGTTCTGGCTTTTGGTGTGAAGATCCATAGAAACTGCCTTGCGTGTGAGTGTAAGCACTGATGAAAGGCTCTCCTAACTTAGCAAAGCCTCCTTATAGAAGGAGGAAGAGAAGACCACATCTCTTGTTGTTTCCTCCTCTTTCCCCCATTTTGCCCCTGAACCTCTTTCAACTCTCGTTGTGAGCGCACCTGCACCTGGAAGGGTGCAAGTTTTCATTGCTCCTTCACCAAAGCCACCCTTGTTGACTTATGTCCCAGATGTCTTGCCTTTCCCAAATCCCATGGACACAGTTAACACTTTGTTTGTGTCTGTTGCGGCTCTTTCCTCCTCCTCCTCAATACTCCTTGTTTCATCTATGGGGAGTTCACCTCCTCCGATGAAGAAGAAGGTAGAGTGTGGTCCCTCCAAAAATGGAGGACGTAAGAAGAGCCCACCTTCTCCAAAAGGTGGCCCCAAATTGAATTGTTCTGTCTTAATCACATAACCAGTCCTAGCCTCCCTCGAGTTTGTCACTGCTCCTGAGTCTCTTGGTGAGCCTAGTAGTGAACCTCGGGTACAAACTCCTCCGTCTATCCAGGTGAAACATGGCACTCCTGTTAAATGCATGTTTAACTCGATGGATGAAGTCCCGACACTATCAGCAAACTTTGCTAGGTCATTGACTCTAGATCCACAAGAGCTAAGTGATGGAGACCTTACAGGTCCCTCTGCTTTGGCCCTTGTTGTAGGAGAATCAGAAGCTCCTCCCCTTAATATTACACCATTGAAGGCTCCTCTTCCTTCCTTCAAGGATCTAGAGTGGGAAGCCAATGACCTCCTAGTCGACAAGTGTTAGAGGAGACCCTCTTTTTGATCTTTAGGTTAGATGTGTGTGTGTCGTGACATGTGCTTCCCCCTGTGATCGTGCTACATGTTCCTAGATGACCCTCATCACCCCTGTTGGTGATTGGATACAGGCATGGTTTTTTTGTTGTAAATATTCCTCTATATGTGTCATCATTCTTCCATGTTTGTGATTTAATTTCGGTGAATTGGGGACGATGCAAAGCGTCAGGAGAATTTAGGCCTCCTTCCATGTTGACCCAAATTTTTATTTTTACTTTGTCTTCTTGTGCATTCCTCATATGGCCTTATATAGTAGGGGGTTTATGGCAGTTCATTTATATACTATTATTATACTTTTATTCATGAAGCAATTCTGACCCAAAAATATCAAGCTACCCTTGTACCCTTTGTGTGGGTTCCCTTTTTGTTTTTACTTGCTCTTTATCTTTCTCTCTTCTTTTCTTGAGTCCCTTTCATGTGTGACAATGCTACTTCTACATCACTTGGTCTCTATAAAATGCATTCGTGCCAAATGAATCTTTTCTCAAAGACCTTCCACACACTTTTGTGGATCTATATTCTCAGCTTGAAACCCTAATGGAACATGATTCCTTCATCATGGGTTCGTAAAGAAAGGACATGGAAATCCTCCTTCGAAGCGGGAATTGTCTTAGTCTTCCCCTCGCATGAGCACACATCCTTCCTTGTGAATTCCTTGATGAGGTGAACATCTTTCAAAAGGATTCCTTGATGACGAATCGATTCAAAAAGGAAGACATTAATATTTTTGAATAGAGTGTCCCTTGACTGGACCCCGCCTCTTCACATCGGGTTCTTGAGGGACCCCTTCAAAACAATTCAACAAAGTTCAATGGATTCTAGCTTGGGGGCAGCCCAGCTAGACTAACTTCACATATTAACGTCTAGTCTGGGGGCAGCCCGACTAGACCATCTTTGCATCTTCACGTCTAGCTCGGGGACAACCCGACTAGACCCTACCTTTCAAACAAAATCTCCCTTGAGTGGACCTCCTTCCTTTTGAAGGGTTCTCGAGGGACCCCTTTGAAAGTCTTACAACTTAGCGATGGTCTACATGACTATCCATTCACTGGCCTCTATGGCTGCTTCCTGATGTGTTCTATCTATGGGTAAACATGTTGCCATCTCTGGCTCTGTCGAGTCTCCTTTTCTCAGCTTCCTCCATGTGAGAGTTCTTGGGGGATACCTTCCTTGTAGATCTGCGAGTCTGTGAGGTGCTTTTCTCAGTCTCCCTCATGTGAGAGTTCTTGAGGGATACCTTCCTTGCGGGTCTACGAGGTTGTAACGTGCTTGTCTTGGTTTCCTTCATGTGAGAGTTCTTGAAGGTTACCAACCTTGCAAGATCGTGAACTTGTAAGGTACTTTTGTGCTTCAACTTTGTATTTTTGTAGAACTATGAAGTCCTTTCCTTCACTTTTGGGTTCGCTAGACCATGCTCTGCTTCCTCGTTAGTTCAAGTATACATCTCTTACTTTGTTACCTCTTTACTACTCTACTTTACCAAAGAACTCATCAGTACTCGTGCTCATTAAAGTGGGGGAAAAATGTATCAACATGAATTTACACCCCTAACAAAAATTCCCTTTTGACCCTTAACACTTTAGAAAATCAAAAGCAGAGGTTTAATTTCACTTAAGCTCGCTCCTTGCATTCCACTTGGCTCCTGGATTGTGTGTCGGTGGAGGAATTTTTATTGGGGATGCCTGCATGACACACAGACATCTGCAAAACACACTTACATCCCTGGCAGATTCCTACGGCTGGAGACTGCAGAGGCATTACATTTTCGATTGGAAGTCGAAGAGTAACATCCCTCTTCGACTGGTCGACCCGAATATGGTCATTTTTCACCTTCTCCTTCATATTATTGACCATTCCATCCATTCTCAAGTTTTGAGAGATCTTGAGTTCATCAATTCATAGTTTCTCCACTCTTTCAACATCCATTCAAGCTTTGTAGCAGCATTCTTTCACTCCATTGCAGCAATCCACTACTCTGTCACTCCAACAGGGCGTGCACATGATAGACACCATGGAAACAGAGGCTTGAGTCCCTCTTGTTCACTCCTCCACGAGCCTTGAGTGATTTGGATGGAGGCGGTAATCTCCTACAATCTCTCCTCTTGCTTTTGATTGAGAAAGCACATAAGTTGCTTGTAGTGTTTTTGTGTTTACATAGCTTGTAGTTTATTTTCTTTATCATTTATCTCTACTATTCCAAACTTGGCTATCCATGGCGGTGGAAACACCAAGACGAGGGTCTGATTGAGGCAGGCCCCTATACAACCCCAAAAATTTCTCCCTTTATTGATTGTAGGTGGAGAGAACTTGGATGTGTGTAGGTGGAGAGAACTTGGAGCAAGCTGGCGAGGAGAGCATTGTACGAGATCATCTTCGTCACCTTGGTGGTAATACATTCCCTTTATCACATTTGTATCTGCATTTCTCTTTACTTAATCTCATTTTATCACTTCAAACATCTCTAGACTAGGTTGATAGTCTCCCTTCCAGAGTTAGATTTGAATCTTTTTAGTTCTCTAGTCATACGGATGCCAAAGTACCTATGAGACGCCAGTGTGCACTATGCCGTAATCCTGGAACTATGCTTCCATCCTCAGACAAAGAGCTTCCTAAGACACAAATTTGACTTTAAAGGCTGACTCATCTAGTCTCCTTCCAACATTTAGGATTGAAAATTGATTGAAGGACGCATAATCCTCATCATTCTCATCCTCGTCATCCTAACTTCCCCTTAAACTGAGGTGGGTTAGGGTATCCTTTCCGCTCTTGGCCTTTCGTGACCTGGGGCCTTGCAGTGGGTGGTCCCCCTCTCTCACAACTCCAAAATGCTTGATAATTAGCCCTTGAATGCTCTTGTAAACACTTGAATGCTCTTGTGAACTAAAATTTTCAATAAGGGTGCTTATTCAACTTGCTAGGTCACTTGATTGCTTGTTAGGTTAAAATGAGCGAAATAACCTTGTTTTTATACTTGTTTATGCTAATTTTCCTAAAATTACAACACTACAAGCCAACATCAAATCTGGGAAGATAAAATCTTGTCAAGAGTTTGAATTAAATTTAATTTTGGGCCACATGGGACTCATATGCCAGAAGTGGCGTATGAGTCCCATTAGGCTAGGCTATAGGACACATTTTTCAAAAAATGGTTAGATTCATGTGAAATCAGGATTGGGCCCCCGAAACATAGGTAGGACCCATACGCCCAAGGTGGAATTTGAGTCCCAAATCACTAAATTTGGGCCATACAATCCGAAAACACATGAATTATGATTGGATGTTGATTTATGTCAGGATTATCCTTAGAAAGATGCATTAATTATGGCTTGTGGATGAAAAATAAGGCCAAATAAGACATAAAGAAGCCCAATGAATAATGAAAACTCTAGATTGGTGTGAAAATGTGGTACAACACTTTACAACAACAATTAATTCCACTTAGTTCACAAGGGCCCAAGATCTAATGTGAATGTGTTAAACACATTACAACACTAAATCAAGGCAACATATTAGGGAGTACATTTTTTGTTATTACATCTATCCCCCAGTTTAGTGAGAGGAGGAACTTGCTTCAAACTCACACTAAAGTAGACAAACACACATGAAGAGGGGTCCAAGTGTACCAATGCGGGTGACACAGAATGACAAAGATCAAAGGAGATGGCTAAGCCCCTAGGATAAATATCCTATGGCGGACCAACATAGGTGCAAGAGGACACACATGAAAATAGTGTAGGAGCAACATCAAGGAATAGGCATACACTACCAAAGACAAAGAAAAAAAATAAAAACAAAATGAGAGGGTGGATCAAACTTCGACCATTTGTCCAACACGATGTGGATCAGATCTAGGTTGTTTTTCCAAGAACATTTACAAGTGGAATGCGATGTCCACTATGCAAACCAACACACGCTCACAAGGTCTAGTGGAATGCAGTACCCACTAGGTGAGCCCCAAGTGAGAGACATACACACATAGTAGTATGCGCTCACACAAAAAAAAGTGGCTATGGGAAAGTCATGCCTAAGTTCAACTCTCATACACTAACCATACCAAATATACCTCGTGATAACTTTGATAAGGCACCACATAGGGAGGAACTTTGAGCTCCATGAGGTAAGAAAAGCTTCATTTGCTTGACATCCATGGACAAATAGGATGGCACCATAGGCAAGCAAAGTGTGTTATGCAACGTGGCCATATAACTAAAATCGCAAATAGGAAATCGTGTAAGGAATGTTCAAAGAATTTTTTCTTAGTTCATATAAGGTTTTAACTTAGGGAACGCCATGCCTAATGTCTACAAGAGAGGACCAATCAAAGAATAGAAGATTCACAACATAGGGGATGCAATGTGGCACATCAAGCCACTAAAAGGAATATAATATGCTAAGAAAGATCACGCTCTTGAAGGAAATCACACCCAATGTCACCACAATGTGAAAGACACATTGCATGAAGTAAGAAGACTACACAATGAAGCATGAATTATAAAATACAAATTAAAAAGGGAGTTACCTCCAAAATCACACAAGGGATCCATGGATTTAGGGCCAATATGTCTTTGCTACATTGTTATTAGAGACCTCAAAACTTTCATCATTCCCCAAATACTCATGGAATAGGAAGAATGACACAAAAAGAGTAAAAACAAAGAAAAAGCCTTTTAGGTTAACAAGGAAGAGACATGAATGTCTCGACACCGTGCATCATCCGTAAATGGAAAACACAATACAAATGAAAGAGATAAAGGAAAATCTTTTGGGTCAACATGAAAGAGACATGATTGTTTCAACGCCTTGTGTCATCCCCAAAAGGAAAACACAAGACAAATGAAAAAGATAAAATATTTATGACATAAAGAAGAATGTAGGTACAAATAGAGGAATTCCACAAAGAGATAGAGATACATCAAATAGAACATCATAGGGGATCACATTACACACATTTAATTGCATAAAAGAAAAAGAAATAATTTAAAAGACTAATAAGGTACATGCAAGTCAACCTATTAGCAGGTCATTTTTATTCCAATCATGTTCATCATATATAGAAGGTGGACAACTATCCAAAGGGAAAATAACAAGTGTTGAACTAGGTTCATTACCAAGTTCAACACTCTTCTTAGGAGAATTATCATTTAAGCACATAGAAGAGGAAAATAATGTGTTCAATTCATTATGCACCTCTTCATCTATTTTAGCAATCTCTTCATTGTCATCTAAATTAATCACAATAGGAGGTTGAATGATAATGTCCATAGAAGGTTATAGCTCCTATTGCGGTGTGGTGTAGGATATTTTTGTTGAGGTGAGGGAGACTCATCATGCATTGCTTCAGTCACGTTTGAATTTTGATTTTCTTTGCTTGTTTCTTTGTTAATATTTCAATAAAGAGCATGACGTCTACACCTATGCTCTCTAGCATTTCTATTTCATTTACTTTGATTTTCAAGTTGAGTTTGTGTAGGAGTGGGTCTATCAACCATAGGTTTCTTTTCTTCCCTAAGGGGAGGAATAAAAGGAACCATGGGAGGTTGTTCAATCACTTTCTCTTTAGCTTTGTAAACTTGCTTTATCTTAGGGGGTGCGATGAGATTATTGTCATTATCTCTTGGTCTTTTATAGTCCAGGTAGGCAAAGAATCTACCTTGGGTTGGTCTTGGTTATTTGGAATGACTTTGGGTTCAATTATAGTTTCGCCAAGGATGAGAGGTTTGGTCATGGGTTGAGGCATGTTCTTAAGGGATAATTTTGCTATGCACTTCGCTTTGAAATTTTGGTAGGATTTGAAAAATAATTCTTCTCGAGGTTTAATAGGCTCCATAGGCTCAGGCCAAAAGAAATATAAGGAAAATTTTCCATGAGAAGACTGAGGATTAAAACCACTATGATGCATAATGAAGATTTCATTATCAAAAAGAAACTTTAAGAATTTATGCACAATCAAAGGGATGACATTCATGGAGAAAAGCCATGGGTAGCCTAGCTTCACATTAAATTGGTTTGATGTCAAGATGATGGATAATAAGACATCTAAGTGTTTTAGTCCAATAGTTAGGGGAAGGGTGATTGATCCCATCGTAGGTCAAGTGAAACAATTATGTGTATTTATCCATGCTTTCAATTTATCATATGTTTCCTGATAGAGCTCATGTACAAGTAAGAATTCTTCAGTTATCACATTCTCTCCATAGATGGGATCAATTAATATCCCATTAGTGGGATTATCATAGATCCGACCAGCTATGTAAAGAGGACCATCGAGTGCATTTTTAAGTATATCTTGTGAGGGGAAAGCAATGTCAAGAGGCTTTTTAGTTTGGCCCTTATGAGGTTGAATTTTGATCAATCCAACCATATCATCCCAATGACTTTGTACACTAGTATCCATAGGATCTTGTTCAACAACATCCATGTTCTCATCATCCGTGTCAACATTCATCACATCATTCTTTTTAGTTTCTTTAACAAATGAAACATCATGTTTTTGCATAGGGTTGGTAAAGATTTGTAAGTTTTGGTTAAGAGGGTCAATCAACTTATTTCCTTGATCATTAACACCTCCAACTAAAATTAAATCAGAATTAATGAGGTCTTGCACAAGATGTTTAAGACGCTTACAATGTTCAGTGTCATATCCATTTTTTTGATGATAATGGCAATAAGAATTTGATATAAAGCTCGGAGGTAAAGGTTTACTAGGATCATGTTCTCTAACAGGAGGCAAGGTGATAATTTTATGTTCTAAAAGTTGTGACATGATGTTATGAAGGGTATCAAGTAAGGGAGTAAACTACCTAGCCGGATCCCCAAATACAAGAGGAGTTGTCTTATTTATAGTAGCCACTTGGGCATAAACATGTTGAGTTGGTTGAGGAGGATTTAGTTGAAGGAAACCTTTATTCTATTTTCTAAAGGATTGGTAATTATTTTGGTTTGTAGATTTATACTTTTCAAGATGGCTAGAGGTGGATTTTATTTCACGACTACTAATCGAGTTTTGATAGTCATGAAGGGAAATACGCAAGTGAACAAAGGAAGGGAATTTCATCATGCCTAGCCTATCTTTTATCTCAGTTTGAAAATTTTCAATGAACATTCTTTGAAGGTAAGGATTAGGAATTTGCACATCAATTTGGGAATAAAGCGATTGGTATTGTGAAATGAATTCAATCACTTTTTCATCTTTTTTCTTACATCTCATCAAATCGTCCAAGGTCATCTTAGGAGTAATATGCATTTGGAAGTGGTTAATAAAGGCCTCAACAAGTTCGTCGAAGAACAAACTGAGTTATTTGGTAACGAGGAAAACCATTCGAAGGCAGTATCTTTCAAGGATCTAGGGAATAATTTAGCCAAAAGTTTGTCTTCAAAGATAAAATTCTTACATAGGGAGGTAAAAGTAGAAACATGGTTAGTAGGATCTCCCTTCCCACCATATTTCTCAAATCGGGGAACTTCTATTCCTTGTGGCATTTGTTCTCTCAATATCTCCAAGGATAGGGGATTGGTTTTGATGTATTGTGAGGGTTGACCATTATTTTGAAGGGATGTCATGCTTTGTAAAAATGTGTTAATGATAGCATCATTGTTGTTGTAAGGTGGAGAGGTGTAAGGTGGTGTAGGGTAGGTATGCAAAGGACTAGTGAATTGTAAACTCAGGATGGAGGAGGTTTGAGGGTATATTGTGGTTGAAGGCACAAACCTAGAAGAATTCCCTATGGAAATACCTAAGGAAGTGTTCACACTACTAGTAGGTTGAATTGTTATTGTAGGTTGGGTACTAGTGTAGGTAGAGATGGAAATAGGTTTCGTAGAGGTAGGAATGGAAGTTCCACCTTGGCTTTGAGTGCATCCCAAAGTTTGAGTAGAACTAGGGATGGTAGCGATAATGTTATTAACAAGAATCATAGTAGTTGAAGGCATGGTAGTCATGGGAAATGAAGTATGCAAACTAGAATCCAAATAGGGTTGATTATCAACACTATCAAGAAAATAGCTAGAGAACCCAATATCCATGATGAATGGTGTATTATGGGATGACATGATTCTTGACCTATGTCTCACAATAGTATTGCTAATAGGACACCAAGTTGTAAAGCTCATACAACACTTCACAAACTTAGTGGGAAAACCCAAAATGGAAAGAGGGCAAAGGGCAATGCAAGGACCTAAAATGAAGTGTGAATGCAAGTTTCAATTTCTAAACAACGTAATTTACTGATTACACTATGCAACAATCTGAGATGAAATGTTCTAAATGTAATTTTGAATTTAAGCAATCCATAAAATGAATCAATTTAAGCTAAATACAATGATTTGAATGAAATAAAAACTCTCTAAAATGAAACAAAAAGCTACCAAAAGCAAGCAGAAGCACAAAAATAGAGAATTTAATGCTATAAAATGTAGTTCAAAATATGACATGAGTAAATAGCCCAAAGGGGCATATGAGTCCCACTTTAGGGATTTCGCATTATGTTTAGAAAATTGTAAGTGAATATTATGCTTTATGGGTTGAATGATGTCTAGACTAAATGTAAATGTAGATTTTAGATGAAATTCAATGATGTAAGACATGGAAATGCAACCTATATGCACTTTCACTAATGCAATATTTAGAAACCCTAGATGCAAATTAACTAATGCAAACCCTAATGTAAAGTTATTGCAAGCTAGATCTAGGACTATAATGTGCTCCAAGTCTGAAAAGAGGTGTTCACGTCAAGTTCACCAAAATGAAATGACAAAAATAGGCCACCATATCCTGTGGGGCACGAGCTAGACCTATCTCCCTCAAGTTTCACTCAAGGAAACCCTAGAGATCTCAATCCAAATGTAGAAAGGGGGAAAGAGATCTTGCAATCTAGGGTGTCCTAGGGTATGATTAAGAAATAAAGAGGGGTTCACCACCAGGCAAGGTATTGGAAAGATGAATGAAATGCAATACCTAATTATGAAACTTAATGATATGAAAAGCTTCACTAAATGATCTATAAATGAATGCAAAATAGAATAGAAAGATGAGAAAAGCTAGAAATGTGCACCTGGAAACCTGTAGAAGCCTTAATGAAGACCTGAAATGCTAAAAAAGCTAAATTGAATGTCCACTAGGACTCATACACCAATCTAGGTGATTTAGTCCTAGATTATGATTTTTGGAAAGGAACAAAGATCTGGTAGTGGCAGGTCTGGAACACCTAGAAACTGCAAATTTGACTGTACTAGGACTCATATGTCGAAAGTGGTGTATTAGTCCAATTTGGCTTTTTTAGAGGATATGGATCTGAATCTTCTCTTCAATATCTACTATCTTCTCAATTTTGTTTTGGGGTTTGAACTATTGAATTCTACTCTGTATGTGTCCTTCAATGGTCTTGTAAACAAGGTGGCAACTTGAATGACTTTGAAACTTTAACAAGTTCTTTCCAATCTTGCTCCTCAATATGTCTTAAACTTAGATATACAAATCATAGACTAAAGAGAGGGGAAAATGTTGTTTTGCTAGTGGAAAATGGTTTGCCTCAATCAAACCTTGTAATGAAATCAAATGAGATAAAGGAATGATGAATGAACAAAATGTAATGTTGCAACTTGCCAAATTTTAGCAATAAAGTGTTGAAAACATATACGAAATGGCTCCAATGGATGTAGATCTTGACTCTTGCTTGAATGATATGGATCTTGAGTTAAAAAAATTCTTGGATCATAAAACCCTACATCACAATTGTTAGCTCAAAAACAAACATTATGCGTGATTACTTTGATATGATGCTTTATACTTGAATAATGCTCCAAAATGCTTGATAATCAGCCCTTGAATGCTCTTGAATGCTCTTGTGAACTCAAATTTTCTATAAGGATGTAATTATTCAACTTATTAGGCCACTTGATTGCTTGTTAGGTGAAAAATGAGTGAAATAACCTTGTTTTTATACTTGTTTATACCAAATTTCCAAAAATTACAACACTACAAGCTAACATCAGATCTAGGAAGGTAAAATCCCACAAAGAATTTGAATTAAATTTAATTTTGTGCTACACGGGACTCATACGCCAGAAGTGGCGTATGAGTTCCATTAAGCTAGGTTATAGGACACATTTTCCAAGAAATTCTTAGATTCAAGTGAAATCAGGATTAGGGCCCTAAAACTTAGTTGGGACCTATACACCCAAGGTGTCATATGAGTCCCAAATCACTAAATATGGGCCATACAATCCAAAAACACCTGAATTATGATTAGATGTTGATTTATGTTTGGATTATCCTCGAAAAGATGGATTAATTAAGGCTTGTGGATGCAAAATAAGGCCAAACAAGACATAAAGAAGCCTAATTAATAATTAAAACCCTAGATTAGTGTGAAAGTGTGGTATAACACTTTACAACACCTTAAATAATCTAAAATTAAGTCCACCTAGTTCACAAGGGCCCAAGACCTCATGTGAATGTGTTAAACACATTACAACACTAAATCAAGGCAACATATTAGGGAGTACATTTTTTGTTATTATGTTAACCATGATTGTGTTAAAATTAAAATAAATATTTAAAGTATTAGCTCGCTAATAAATTAATTAAAATAAATAAATCATCAAAATTTGAAGTAACTTGAGTAAAATAAAAGTTTAAGTGAGAAGTTCAGCAACATAGGAGATGTCAAGAAAATAAATATTATTCATAGGTCATCAAATTCATATTAAATTGATGTCTAAAGTAAAAGAATTAGAAATATAATTTTTCATTATAAAGGTAGGAAAAATATAAAAAATAAGGGAATGTAGGTCCTCAGGGGAGGCACATGTTAGTAATCTCCATTGAAGAAGGTATGATTTGCATATATTGTGATTACATGCTAGAAATGATAAGAGTTTAATTGGAAAAAAGGGGCGCAAAATTTCATGAATTTCTTGGGGAATCATTTTGGAGTTTATATAAGGGAATTTTATGTGGTGAGGATGTAGGGAAGATTTAGGTAAGGGGTTTGGGGAGATCTATAGGGAATCATAAGGCTTTTAGAGAATAATTTTAGGCATGTAAACCATGTCACTCTAATTTCTACCAATATAATGAATCTTAGACCATGTTTAAGATGAAATGGGTTTACAATTTTTTCTATAAGATGTTTATAGATTAGTTGCAATGATATTTTTCTTATTTATATACAAGATTAAAAAATAATATAAAAATAAATTCTTAAAGTTCAAATGGATTTCATTCAATTTAGTTTCAATGGGTTCTTGATTTATTTTTTTGTAGTTACAAATTGATCGTGATATCAAAATCGAATGTTATGTGATATTCATTAATGGAATTTTTTTACATTTATACTCTTTTTGTGACTTTTATGTCTCGTTAATTTTGAAGTGATGTTATGAGGGGATGATCTTATCTATAGAATAAAATTAATTATTATAAATAATCAAAGTATAACGATGACAATTATTTTATAAATATTATGTTGGTTCAATTGAGCTTGTAATTTTTTTTTATAGAAACTAGTAAGGGTTATTACATCGAAACCCCCTAAATGCTCTCATTTCTCGACCAACAAAGCAATTAAATCTAGGAAATTTCTTAGTTGATTTCTATATAGGAATCATCAATTTCCTTATCTATATGTTCAATTTACATTTGAATTGCTCCTCTAACAATTTAACCTTGTCACTTATATTATTTTCTTCAAAGTGAGGAGAAGAATTTAATGGTATCAATCCTTTGAAATTGGCTTGAGATCAATGACTTGCACAATCTTTCCCTTTAGATCAATGATCATGACTATTAGTGAAATGCCAAAGTGCATTCACTATGCTTAATTGACACATCAAGGCTAATCAGAAATTTACATGTTCCCCTATTATATAGCACTATAAATCTTCAACTATGTTGCAACCATCTTAACATTTATTTTAGCTCCCACAATTAATAAATATTTGGGTTCATCACAATTGTCGCTTAAATGTACATTGCACTCTATTTGTTGCCATGGATTTTCCCCTTAAATATAATACTTATTAGTCTTTAATGAATAGGATTTGGGTACAAATTCCTTTTCCATCGCCATTTCAACTCATTAAAAAATGACCATTCAATCAAAAACTCATGTTGGTCAACAAATGATCAATGGTCAAGGGTAAAATAGGAGAGCAAATTGGAAGGCCACTACCCCTTCTAATTTTTTGAGCTAGTTAAGAAATGAAAATATTCACAACATTCAACATTAATCACTTTTAATAAAAAAATCAATATTATTAAGTGGCTTAATATATAGTTATGCCTTGGTTAAGTAGAAAAAGTGGGTCCACCACCATTTTCTATTTGATGACAAATGGCAACACTATATTTTATTTTATGGAATGAACCCCTATGTTTCATCCACCCACTCATTATATAGCCAATTGGTTTATAACACACTAGACCAACTGTTAATTAAAACTAACCTATTTACATAGCATTTCTACCATAAATTCATTAAATTGGTAAGGGTGAAGTGGCATAACCCATATTTGAATGCAACTTATACCTTTTTTTGCATTGCCCATGTGAATGGGAATTCAACACATAGCTCCAAATACATAATGTGCATACATTAATTAAATATTTATCAAATAGATAAAATGAGCTTGGAACAAACTTAATTTATTAACCCACTTGGCAAACAATTATTGATTATTTATGACGCTAGTCCATGAGGGATGCATGCAATTTCCGTCTAACCAATGAAAGTAGAACAAATGATCCAAAGTGGCTCATATAAGGCCCCTATGGATTGACTTTTAAACTAATACCTTATCACATGAGTGCATAGTGGGAGTTTTCAAATAACCAAAATGTGACCCAATATATTGCCTTGGTATTGGGGAGAAATGAGATATAAAAATTAATGTGATATAGGTATGTATTGGGTATTTGGAATCATATAAAAAAGAGGGTGGGGATTTTATAACTGGCATTCCAAATTCTCTACAAATCACTTTGCATGGGTCAATTACAAGAAATGGCATTCACTATGTTGATCTTGCTAGGGTGATGAAGCTATTTTTTTTGCATCACATAGTCTTGTATTATATCAAAGCCTTATAATATGAAGGGTGCCTTGTTAATACAAAATATAATGCAACTAACAAAGGAAATAATTGTCACACTAAGGCCATGCAATTTTAATACAATCCAGCCAGGTTACCTATAACTAATTATTAAATACCTTTTAGTAACTTTGCAACCCTTCCTAGAAGAATCGTCAAGTATCTCTATAATATTTCCATTATAATTTAGATATTTGTGTCTATACTATAATAAAGATACCTAATATATGTAAGGATGCACTTTTATATTTTGTGCCAATCAAAAGGGTTTAGGTGCTAGGATGTATAAGTGCTTCAAAATCAAAGCTTTATAGAGGATGACCTATTTTTCATAGTTCATATAGGTTTCTTGTGTCAAATATTTAATGTATGGGATAGAAATTATAAATATTTCCAAGTTAGATCTATATGTGGGAATTTCCCTTGGTTGATAGGGTTAAACTATGAAAGGGATATAAAAATGTAAGTAGAAAAATAGGCGCATAGGATACCTCTAGGTGGAAATATGGAGGTACTCTAATTATACTAGTGTATGTAGAGGGGGTATAAAAAATATAAATTTGATGGGTAGAAATAAAATTAGGGATTTTAATTAGATCATTATGAATGCATGCACTATGCCATTGGTTTACTAAGTGAATCCCTTGAAAGAAGGCCAAAACATTATTTTTAGCTCTACCACTTGATAATTAAACTTTAGCCAAATTTGATGATACATATTAATTGAAACATGATCAATACTAAGGGGAAAGGCAACAAGACTCAAGAGAGTTACTCTTACCTTCTATTATTTCACCAAGAAGCGTAAAATGCATATGCAACCACACATGGTCGATGCATGAAATAATAATAGCCATGCCCAATTACCAAATAAAGAAAAGAGAAACACTTAAGTCATGTACAACTATTAGAAAGTCCAAGCATAAATAGAACAAAAGCACATGGTTTAATGTAAAGACTTCAGATTTAGAAGTTGACTACCATCAACATAAACTAGGAGTTGGATTTAAGATATCAAGAATGGAAAGGTCACACAAAGGCTACAAGATCAACAACGAGGCTTCTTTGAAAAATAAAATGAGAAGATTAGTAAATAGAGACTAAGAATATGAGGCAATGGACCAAATTTCTATAGGTAAAGGACAAAAGAATGGAAAAGAAGACACATAGAGATATAACTTGCATTTCTCAAATTGGGTGATAATAGAAGGTCGGTGGTTGTTTAGAGTGTCTTCTATTACATCCAAAGGTGGAAAAGGAATAGAAGAAAATGCAACTGCGTTAGGTTATTCAACTCAAGAATGAGTGTCAAAATGAGTAGAGGATGAAAACCATGTAGTTTAAGTTACAAACACTATACTTGATTTGATCAACCTCATTTATTTATGCTATGATTTGTCACTAGTTATGAAGCATCTCCTTATTTCTCAACACAAATGGTTGTTGATTTAGTATTGAGTGCTTTCAAGTTGCACTATCTAAAAGGTGAAAATATCATGGATGTGATGAAAAAATCAAAGGTAATCAAGGTTGTATAGTTTGATGGGCTTAAAGCACAAGTTGACAAGTGATGGTGATATTAAGAGTATAAGGTAGTTGTTGTGTATGGTAATATCTTTGGCATATGTCTCATTAGGGAGTCTTCTACCTTCCTTAGCTATGTTTTGTTCCCATTTTTTAGTTGTTTGGGTTATATTTTTTTGTTCTTTGTCAAATTTTCTTACACTTTTTACTATTTCACCCTTTTAAGAGTTGTTCACATAGGTGTTTAATTATATGTTTTGTGTGTTGTTATGGTTCTATTTTATGGACTAAGGCATCATAATAGATCCCAACATGACTGAAAATGAGAAAAGATGATAGAGTTGGTTTTGAATCTACAAGTAGATCCTAGAGAAATGACAAAGGAGTTGAATGCTCAATGATAATTGTAGTTACGATAGTTTTTTTGCATTATGTAATTTATTTTGTGCCTCATTTTTTGTATTATAATATATTTTTGTAATGATATTTAGAGAAAAATATTGGAAGAATTAGAAGATTACATTTAAAAATTATTTCATTTTAGAGATTTCAAATTCACAAATATCAAGATATGGACAAAATATTAGGTGGTGATTGGACTATTGCTAAAATTGAATGGTTTACAAAGAGTTGGTATGGATTAAGTTTTTCTAAGTGGAAGGTTGGGAATTATAAGGGATGAGGTTGAGATCATGTTTTGAGAAAATCAAGTAGAACTAATACCCCTCAATCCTTGGATCCTAGTAGAAGGAAGGAAGATGGATACCTCAAAGGTGGAATGCATATTCCTTTATCCTTAGCTCTTAGTAGATGGAAGCGAGATGGAAACCTTAAAGGTGGAAAACATATCCCTTAGTCATTAGCTCAAGTAGAAGAAGGTGGGGTAGATACCCTTTATTCCTTACCTCCTTAAAGAAGGAAGTAAGATAAATACCCCTCAATCCTTAGTTCAAAGTGAAAATAGGTGAGATAGATATTGTTGAATTCTTAGATAATAATAGAACAAGGCAAAATGGGTACACCTCAATCTTTGGCTTTGACTCTTAAAGTGATGATAAGGAATAAATGTCCCTCAATCTTTGGTGTTTAGTAGAAGGTGAGATTTATACCTCCCAAATCCTTGCTCTTTGAAGAAGTAAGTAGGACAATACCCCTTAGTCCTTAGCTCTTAACATAAGGAATCAAGATTTACGCCTCTCAATCCTTAGTTAATAGTAGAAGAAAGGGAGATAGACTACCATTAAATTCATAGATCACAGTATAAAAAGGCATAATGGATACACCTCAATATTTGGCTTCGCCTCCTAAAATGATAAAGAATAATAAATGCCTACTCAATCTTTGACTTTTAGCATAAAGAGATAGGGTGAATACTCCTTAATCTTTGACTTTTAATAAATAAACAAAATAAATACCTCTCAATATTTAATTCTTGGCAAAATAAATACTTTTCAATTTCTTATTATTAAAAACAAATAAATACTCCTATATCGTGATATTGCTTTCAAGATTCAACCGTGTAGTTTTATGAGTCAAACTCATTGACCCATGTTTCATGAGTAGTGGTTCATACGAACCAATCTCATGATAATGAATGGTCCACTTAGCACTCATTGCATCTAGGTGATGCTCATAGAGGTGAAGCACTAGGCCTTCCCTAGAGGTCACCAATCCCAGTACCACTCCAGCTCAAGTGTGCTTAACCACAAAGTTTTCGCCAAGGTTAAGCCCGCTTAGCTTGCAACCCCATTTGCAAAACCTTGAGTAGTATTGGGATGGGTGACCTTTTGGGAAGGCCCGGTGCATCACCTCTGTGAGCATCACCTAGATACAATGAGTGCTAAGTGGACCATTCATTATCATGAGAGATTGGTTCTTGTGAACCACTACTCATGAAACATGGGTTAATGAGTTTCACTTGTAAAACTACATAGTTGAATCTTGATAGCAATATCACAATTTGACACACTGTGGAAAATACCTCCTACTTGTCTAACCCTAAATCATTATTATTTGTATTATATTAAGATAAAAATAAATTTTGTATGGATATTTAAGTCAAAGCAAGAGATGGGTTATCTCACCCTAAAAAAGACAACAGCCGAAAGCTAAATTAGACGTCAGCCAAGTTTTAAAAGCATACTTCTTAATACTATTTCTACTTTTTACGGAGATATTATGTAATCTGAATAGGCTGATAAAACCATTCAACAAAATCTAGAACAGCCAAGTGAAAACTAAGTCCTTCTGGTAAAAGTTTTATCAAAATGCTTATCCTCGACATTTTAAAAACCAATGATTATTAAATATTGACAGATGGTAAGGAAGAGAACTTTTATTTCCTTTTTTTTTGGGGTAAGATTCGACATAATTACCTGTGTGTCTGTAGAACACCGCAGAATGAAGAGGTGTTTGGCCATCAGCTCTCTTCATATTGCTGTTGGGAGTCATGGAATGCAACAATCTCTCAACGATGCCTGTAAGACCCCTCTGGGCAGCTATAAACAGAGCCGTTTCACCCTCACGATTTGATACGCTGGCCAGGTAATTATCATGGTCATACTTCAGTAGTACCTCCACAACCTTATCATTTCCCCCTTTTGCGGCTTCGTGAAGAGCAGTGTTTCCTCTACGATTTTGAAACCTCAAAAAGTTACCTGCCTCTGGGTCTCCTTCCATTAGTCCAAGTAACTTTCCCACCAATTTGTGATGGCCATAAAAGGCTGCAAGATGAAGTGCGCTATTTCCATCTGAATTTTTCGCCGTAAGAAATTCACGCCTTGCATCTAAATCTTTGTTGACCTCTTCAAGCAGCTTTTCAATAAATTGCAGATTACCGCGAGAAGCTGCTATATGCAGTACACTATTCCCTAGCCCGGTAAACTGCTGGAAAATATTAACTCTACCCTCAATGACGACGTTAAGTGCATCCACATTCCCCTCTTCAGCGGCTATGGGGTCGTTAAGTGCATCCACATTCTTCGGTTCAGCGGCTATGAGCTTATTAAGTTCATACACATTTCCCGATTCAGCGGCTATGTATAGCCGACAATCCATTCCTGGGAAGAGATGGGCAGATTCATCTATGGAGTTGCTGATTTCTGGGATGAGATGGGCAGATTCATCCCTGGAGCTGGTCATGGCAGGAAAGGGATGGGTAGATTCAGACATAGCGCTCAAGAATTAGGATCGGAAATGAGAGGGCCAGTGCTATTCAACATATTGAATGCACCCACTTAGCCTATGTATAGACAGGTTTGCTATCCATGTTCTATCGCTGTACAACATTTAAGAATTAAGAATAATTAAAAACCGATTTGCCTAAATAAATTTGGAAATAAAATTAGAACTACTGTGAACATAAAAAAGAGTTCACTTAAAATTCATTAGTTTGCTTTATCGATAATGTACTGTTTTCAATAAAAAAAAAAAATTGAGATTTAAAGTTAAATTTTTGGTTTGTTTTATTATAAGCATATTTTTTTTTAATAATAGAAAATTAAGATTTTTTTTTGTGGAATTTGAAGTTGTTCATTAAAATTTTGATGGAATATGATTTGAAGGTTGGTTTACTTTATTATAAGGGTATACTTTTCAATAAGAGAAAATTAAGATGTTTGTGGAATTTGAGAATATGTATTAAAATTTTGATGTAATATGTTTGAAAGTTTGTTTGTTTTATTATGAGGATATATTTTTTAATAATAAGAAATTGAGATTTTTATGGAATTTGAGGTTGTGCATTAAAGTTTTGATGTTATATGATTTGAAGGTAACTTTGTCTTATAATGCGGGTATTATTTTCATGTAATATGATTTGTTTTATTATAAGGGTATACTTTTCAATAAAAGAAAATAAGACTTATGTGAAATTTGAGGCTATGCATTAAAATTTTGATGTAATATAGTTTGAAAGTTTGTTTTTCTGGAATTTGGGGATATGTATTAAAATTTTGATGTGATATGATCTGAAGTTTGGTTTGCCTTATAAAGATATATTATTAATAATAGGAGATTTTAGGAATTTTTTTGTTGAATTTGAGGCTCTACATTAAAATTTTGATGTAATATGATTTGAAGGTTGCCTTGTCTTAATATGAGGGCATATTTTTTAATAATTGAAAATTTGAGACTTTTAGTTTGTAGAAATTGAGAGTCTCCATTAAATTTTTGATGTAATATAATTTAAAAGGTAGTTGGTGTAATTTCTAGAATATACTTACCCAAGATACGGGTTGCTGGGCCGCTAGGCTGGGCCACAGGGACACCCCTGTTGTATATAAAAAAAAAAAGTCTAGAGTATACTTTTTATTATCAGACTATGGATATATATGTTGGATATCTATGTACTATTGTTATACAACATTAAAAAGTTAAAAGTAATTAAAAACTAAAAAAAAAAATTATTTTTCTGTTTATCTATACATATTATCAATTATTTAGTAGAATTAAGAGGTAAATTTAAAACTCCTTTTCCACAATTTATATTCATTTTTTTTACATGTATGATTAGTCATATACAATTTTTAAAAAATAAAATCAAAATTATTAGAAATATATTTTATTTTAAGAATTATGATATTTAATATTTATCTTTTTTTTTAAAGAGAGGGGATAAATATTTATTGAACTTAAAAGAAAGAATACAAAGAAAAAGGTCGTAGGGCCACCAAGAAACAACCAACAATCAAAAGATATTCCAAAAGATCCTCAGAGAAGAACCAACTACATATTTTTTCCTTCATAAATAACTTTTTCAAAGCCAAAGAATATTCCGATGACAAAAGTCCCCAATCACCAACATTTCACCTCGCTAAATGTTTTGAAACCCATTTAGTTATATTTAAAATTAATAAATAAGTAAAAAAATGATTTTTAAAAATCTTATATATTTTAATTTATAATTTGATTACCATATTGTATATTCTTTAAAAAAAAAAATTATTTTTATTTTTCTACTTATAAAAAATGTGGGAAATTCAATGTATCAAAGAAAATAAAA
Organism: Sequoiadendron giganteum; assembly: GCA_007115665.2. Taxonomy (NCBI): domain Eukaryota; kingdom Viridiplantae; phylum Streptophyta; class Pinopsida; order Cupressales; family Cupressaceae; genus Sequoiadendron; species Sequoiadendron giganteum. The sequence continues at coordinate 74,526,408 of VCHN02000014.1, read as the reverse complement.
AAGTATTTAAACATCAACAAAGAAAATATAAAGAGTATATAAGCATGAACAAAGAAAATAAACAAAAGCATCAAAGAGAAAATCTTCGAATCATATGTTGGCACATAATTTTTGAATAATAATTTAAATAAATATTTATTATTAAAAAATTATTAAAATAAAAGAAGAGTAATTAAAAATAAATTGTATAAATATTTTTTTAAATAAAATTATAATTATGAAGATTACAAAGGGGGTCAATTTAAAAAACTACTAGATTTCTTAAAGTTTAGTAGAGTCCTTTAGGGATTGACATGGATGGTGGTAAGCAATGTGACGTGAGTATTTTGGGGATTACATGATTAAATATAGATATAATATGTGATTGTGTTAGAGTATTTTTACATAAATATTTTGGATCATACTCAATGGATTGTAATGATGCATCATAAATAGTTAAAATTGATGTTATAAAAAATAATGATCTTGGGATGTTATTTTGTCTCCTAAACTTAAACCATGTCACCTACACTTCGACTCCTCGCATGAATGTTCAAAGTATCAAAAACAAGAATAATAAGTATAAATCAAAAAGATTTGTGAAGGTCTTGGGATGTGATGCTTCTATGAACCTTTTGGGTTATATGGAAACATTTAGCATATGTTTATTTTCCTAAATAATTTAGTTTTATTTGTCTCTCCCCAATTCCTTGAAAGATGTCATGCAAATGAACTCAAAATCCCTAAGGTGGCACCTAGCCAACAAAGGTCCCTCTACTCCATGTAATAGGTGTTAAAGACTAGGTGTGACATTTACCTTGCAAGTTTTAATTCTTGTAAATTATAATTTAATTATGTAGATCATAGATAATGTATTATCTCCAAACATATTAAAGTGGGGGAAAAGGGGCATTTGTGTGTGAGTGGAGATATTATATGTTTATTATTGGTCTCTAGGACACTTGGAATAATATTTGTGTAAAAAGACATTAATAGGGATACATTAGAAAGGTCAAAATTAGGATTTATGAAGCATCTTCCTAATTTGGTTGAAATAAAAAATAGTAAATTCCCTCATAGAGTTCCTAAGATTAGGATCTTGGTCAATCTGATCTTGCAATAGAATTTATGACATATATAATGTGTAAGAGACATCTATAAGACCATGGGAGGATTGGATTTTTTCCATGGAAAATGGTTTTGGATGTCACTGAATAATTTTTTATTTCTAATTTTCCAATATATTAAAGGCATGTGATAGTGGATTGTAAGTTTTTTTGTAATTAAACTTATTATGTTAGGTTACTATCAACTGGATAGGTGAATTGTATTATTATACAACATTATCGAGAGTGATACAAGCTCATATCTCTTTGTGGTAGATTTTTTTCCAAGGGTATCTCCATGTATATCTAGTCTCTATATGGTTTACATTTTATAAGTTTGTGTTAAAATATTTTTCCATTATTTTTGTTAATCTAAGTTTAATGGTTTAATCACATCAAAATTAGATGACATATATGGTTAGAATATTTTTTGTCATTTACCCTAATATTTCAGCATTTAATATTAAATACTCAGATAGATTATAGAACTTGGTAATTCCTTTATTTTATTGTTTTTGGATATTTTTGGGTATAATAGGAGTATTATTTTACTGGTTTTAACTATCAATGTGCGATTATAGAATAATGCAAAACACATCATGATCTAAGATTGAAAATTTTGATGGATTTGGATTCAATATGAGGAAACTAGAATTAAAGGATCTCTTATAGGAGAGATATCAATTGAGAGGTATCATAATAGAATCCAAGCTTGTAGATGTTTTAGAGAAAGATTAAAGAAAGAGAGTTGAAAAAACATGAGCAACCATATAGTTGTGTTTTTAGGATTTAGTTCTTTTGGATCTCTTAGATGAGGTTAGAAAGTTTAACTTATGGAAGAGAATTGATGAGATCTACCAAATGAGGAGTTCGATGCAAGATTTATTTTTAAATAGTATTGTAGTCTTTTAAAATTAAGGGTACTCTGTAGGAATTTTTTTGAATTATTTTAATCTTATTTTGAGATAGCTAGGGATTATTAATGTTTTGCTAGAAGAGGAGGATAAATATAGTTTGTTAATTTTCTCTTTACCTAAACCTCAATAAAATCTAATTGGTGCTTTGAGGTGGATACACTATAAATTCCAAAATGGATGGCTTTCTTCCCAGCTTTTTTTAGTGATGAAATGAGGTGGAAATATATGGATGAGGATTCTAAGGATGCATTACATGTATGAGGTAGACCCAAGGAAAATAGAGGTAGGGAAAGGAGGGATAAGGATGTTAGTATATATATTGCATTATATTGCATACACATAGGCTTTAAAAGACATATTAGAATTTAGGAGATCATGGAGATGAGAAACAAGAACAATGAAAAAAGTTTAATATTGCATTTAGATGACCCAATGTATTAGGTAAACTGAGCATACAAATATAGAAGGAGAAAGGCACATGTTCTCCTTCAAATGAGGATAGGACTCCTCACTCATGGAGTGGTGGCAAGTTTCCTACCATATAGATAGCATGAAGTGTCAAAAGTGAGTAAACACCTCTAAAACTCCTAACATTGACACCTCACTTGTGCAAGTGTCATGGACGCCTAAGTAGTCTTAAAGCCTGTGTGTATACAATATAATGCAATATATGTACTAATACCCTCACTTAAGCATAGCTTAGGTGGGCATGAAAGAAATGGGTCTCAACTAGAGGCCATGTTATGTACCCATGTATAATGAATTCTCTCAAAGGTGGAGTAAACGAGAAAAACCTAGTGGGAAATAAAAAACCTCTCTCCAAAAAAGATAATTAGAAGGATTTAAGACCTTCTAAAAATATATCCCTTATTGATAGGAACATGATTATGAAGAACTCCTGAAGCATGACAAAGTTGTAAACTTTGTTGATGATGAACTTGTGTTTGTTGGAATCAATGAATCTCCAAGAAATATGGATCAATATGAGAGATACAAAGCACTGCTTGAGTAAACATATGAACACTACTCAAACAATATACACAAATTCAATCAAACTTTATGAAGTTGAAAATATAGATAGTACTATGATTAGGTCTGCTAGAATCTTAGAAAGTAATCCACTAAAATAATCCCCCATACAAGAGTCAAGGTAGAAGGTTCATGAGGCCTCCCAAAAAGAAGATTCATCCTATACTTCATTAAATGAAGCATTAGCATAACACATAATAGTACCCCCTTAATGCTAAGAGAATATAGGTAGAACAATTAAAATCGGGAGTGTACAAAGACTACAGAGAGGTAAAAAAAATGAGAAATAGTGTACTCCAAGACACACTCACATGAGGTGATAATATCAAAGATCCATTGTTGTGATGGTGCAACCCCCCATTAGACTTTATAATTTAGTGTATGTACAAAAAATTTCAAATTCCCTCCATATGGAACACATTCATTTTTTTGGCACTTTATGTGAGTGCATTCACTGTAAGCTTATTTTCTAATGAGTTCTACAAGTTTATTTCCATGAGGTGTATTAAGATAACATAGATTAAGTTATATCTTGCAAAACTCAATAAAATCCAAAAACAAAAAAATGAAACCCCCTTCTATTTGTAAGTTACTGTAAAATGAAAGAGAAAAACCCATTTTCCAAATTCATTGGAAAAAAGTAAATTGACTCCTCTTTTACAAATTTTTTAACTATGGAAAAAAATGTCACCTCCCTCTTTAAACACTTTCCCTTTGTAAAATTCATTGCAAAATAAAACATTGACATCGCTTTTATAAAATTTTAACTAAGACAAATAAAATTCACCTTCCCATTTCCAATTATGACAAAATACTACGCAATTCTTTACAAGCATTAAAATGAACCAAATAGTTAACCTAAACTACTAATAGTTATGAATAAACAATAATAATTACAATTAATACTATTTTTTTAGAAAAGTTAAAAAATTTATAATAACATTGGCCAACCAATAAAAAAATCACCTATAATATGTACTTGGAAAAAGCATGAGCCAACACTTGTAGATAGATAAAGCGGTCGAATGTGGCATGTGTAATTGAAATATGGGGAAAGAGATCCCCAAAGTTTTATGTGTGGATAAAAAAAATTCATCTCAATAGGTGTCTTTCCTTAGGAATTTCATTAGGAAAGAGATCACAAGGTGTAAAGATTGAGTTTCAACCTCAATGGTGAGTCAGTCAGACCTAGATCTTAGTCCTTAGGATAGTAGCAAAGATCTGAAACTAAACTAAAATGATTTAAAGAAATAAAACTAATTGAACAATAAGACTTAATGCATAAAATGTAGATTCTAGAATGTACAAAAATACAATGATAGTTTGCAAGCAGATCTGAGAAAGGGTTTGATGGCATGTACCTACCACCAAAAGTTTTTTTTGAGACCTGCTAAGGGACTGGTTCACCCCTGGGTGAATGGGTTTTGATTAGGGCTTAAAAAAATAAATTTTAATAGTCCTTTGATGTTGGATCTTGGCTTTTGTTTGACACAGGTCCCACTATTAGAAAGTTGAAAATAAAATTTTCAACCTAGTTACCATGATTTGACAACCTATAATCTACACATACACAAAGAGGAAAAAAATGTTTTATTTTATGGGGGTTTGCCTTGGTCAAACCCTAGTTTGGTAATTAAACCTTGATAGAAAAATAATGAAAAAAAGAGAACGAAATGATTAATGAACAATGCTTTCTACAACTAACCATCCTTCAATGGCTTCCCTTAGAGGACCGAAGTAAAACACATCTCTCCAAGGAATTGGATCTTGCTTTTCTTGATTGATTTGAATACTTGAAATGCTTGGATGTTTTAGGATCAAAAATGCATATTAGCCTTCACAAGATGACATGAACACACATAAACTTGGACATGATGTTAGGATCTTGATTGCTCCAACAAATGATTGATAAATATGCTCTTGAATTCTCTTAAAAATGATGCTTTCTCTTGTTAAAATTTCTCTTTGATCCTTAATGAGGGTTAGATTTCAAAATGATAGAAAGACTATGTATTTATAAGTGTTCATCTAATTTCCTAAAAATGTAACAAACCTAACCCTAGAACGAGGAATTTACTTGGAATTTTAACCATAAAGTAAAAATAAACTATTCCATAGAAATAGGACATAAAAATTTCTTCAATAAATGTGTAATGTCGTAAAATTGCACCCCTTGCAATTTCACATATATTTTTCTATCCACTTTAGTGTCCACTCCCTTAGTATTTGTGTAGGCTCATTTTATCCCTTGCATCAACCTTTCCCCCTCTCAGGATGTCCAGCCCTCCCTTTTAGTAGCTGCCTTTGCATGTCAGATGTGTGTCAAACCTTGTGCTTTTCTCGTTCTCATTGTTTTGTCATGTCATTTGTCTGGACACTAGTGTGTCGTGTAGACGTCTGGACGCCACTCTAGCATCCTATGACATTTTAACATCCAAACAATTGTTTCTAAGTGCCTTGCCACTTGTCATCTACTTTTATTGATGGTAACAACTCAAGAAGATTTTTTTCCCTCCTATTCTCTCTCTTAAATGGATATCTTTCATTCTATTATTGCTTCTCAATCTCTCCTCTCCTCTCTTGGACATTCTCTTGTCTTTTTGTCTTCCTCTCTTGCTAATTACAACACTCTCACATTCTCACAACATATTTTAAACTCTCTTGGAAAGTCTCTTGGATCTTGTAGCCCTCTCTTTCATTCTTGTTGTCTCTTTGGCCTCCTCAAGCCTTGTAGGTGATATCTGGGTGAGTGCAGGATCATGGGGGTCCAAAAAGTGGCGATATGATATAAAAGTGGTTGATGACCTTTTTATCCAAATTTGATGAAACAAAAAGGGTTTATAAAGAAAATTGTCATCTTTCCAAAAATATAAGATATGTCTTGTTTGGAAATAAATGGATAATTATTATTGACTTTCTACATACATGTTGACTAAAGTTCTAATTGATAGGTTAATTGAAAAACATTTATAACTTTAAATGGTTAAACATTTTTTAAATCCAAAAGATGCATCACACACTATGCTTCACAAACTATAGTTTTTAAAACAAAATCATAAGTTTTTTACCAAGTTAGGTTGGCCGAACAAATGGTTTTTTAATATTTTTAAAAATTCCTACTAGAAAATTCATAACTAAATATTTTCTTGCAAATAAATGACAAAAAAAAACACGTGTCACATCCAATAATGTTTCCTCTAATTATATTGAAATATTTAGAATAAAATATTTTTTCTCCCCATTAGGGTGGCCAGACAAACACCTATTTTTTTTTTCCTTAAAAATTTAGTACTATTGCATTGAAATTTCATTTTTTTTACCGAATGGTTAGTTTTTTCCCAAAAAAGGACTAATAGCTTAGAAACTACATTCAATTTTTTAATTTACATATTTTTTAAATTATGTTAATAGTCTATTCAAATTTTTATTTCAAGTTGTGTAACTCTTTATTTCCAAATGTTCATTGCCACTTAGGGGCCTAGTTTAGACCCCCATGATCCTACAAAGACCAATCTATCTACTTGTCTTATATCTTTGAGAATCTTGGGATTTCTCACATCCCTTGTCTATGCATTTTACTATCTTTTATATTTATCTTGCTATCTATCTATCTAGCTAGCTATTATGGAGTTGGAAACACCAAAATAGGGACTTGACTAAGGAAAGTCTCCAAATAGCTCCAACATTTTCCCTCGATCTTATGTGTGTAGGTATTGAGGACATTCATGTGTTGGGTGCTTCATTACTTGGGTTGTTGCAAGCATTTTCTTTCTTCTCTTTAACTTTATCATTTATGTTTTACTTAGTTTTCTTTATTCTCTGTCAGGTTTTCTATTCTTTTTCACTTTCTCATGTTCCAAGAGTTCTTAGCAGTCATGGTAGAAGTAGTCACTTTTTGTTTTTTCTATGACATTCTCAGTTTTCAGTCTGTATGAGATACCAACACACCTTTCGAATGCTAGCATGCGTAGTTATCGTATGTATGTTGTGTTATCATCCTTTGGCTAAAAACTCGTCAATCTATCTTGAAATCATTTGTGACCTATTCATTATGATTCTAGAACTCTCATCACTTGAGCATTATTCCTTATTAGATAATCTAAGGTATCTTAGGGTAGTTCGTTCCCTAGAACTCTCTTGGTAAGAAAGAGACTCATGAGCAATGAATCCTTCTCTATAAAATGAAAGTTACATTTGCATAATTGATAACATGAGCAAAGAATAATAATTTCATTGCTTTTTCAAACTAGAAAGTATAAATTTATTTTCTTTTAATCATTTCCAACTAGAGCGATTTCAAACATATATATCATAAAAAAATAAGGAACAAAGTCACAGATCCATATCTGGATAGTTTCTTTCCTTCTATCTCCCAAGACTCGGAAAGTCATTTGCAAGAGGGAGAGCATCACCCAAGTGTTTTACCTCCAACCACAAACCAGTGTTCCCTCGCACACCTTCATAATTGGAAGTGTCCCTACCCATCAACGAAGGAAATGGTTAAGAACCCCTAGTAATAGGCATCTGAGCTTTGGTGTTGTGCTCTACTTAACCAATACCATCAATCGACTATGGAGACCTTCCAACGATGAATGGAAACTCTAATTATGTTCAGTATCTAAAACATAGTGAACCAACAAGTGCATGCAAAGACTAATGCACCCACTTTGGCCAAAGTTATTTGTAATAAATACAATTTCTACTTACTTGGAGCGAAGTCATTTTTTTACCCACCCTACTCAACTTGGAGGCTTCATCTAACTTAAGGTTTGACATAATGTAGATCAACTGGCTCTATTGTCATAAGATTTATATTCGGCACACATACCCACAAAAGTGGTCAAATAGCTAGGAATTCATAACTTCATGGAAAATGTAATTCTTCCCTATTACAATTCTTGCAACGTCTGGGGTCTAGGCTAGTTCCTTTAAATTAAGTCCTTTCAGGCCCATAGGGTTTAACATTAACATATTCTTAGGTTATTTAAACAAATAGAGATGACTCTTATGCCATTGTCTTGACCTACCTATGGTCATTCAAAACTCATTAACATCATGTCACACATATATGCAAACAACATGTAGTTCGAGCCAACTAGAGGATTACTTCCTCTTACTCAAGGATTAAGACTTCCATATACTAGTCATAAGGTTGAGTTGATAAATCAACACAAATATAATGGGGATTTTTGATATGTGGAAACATCAAGTTAGTGAGCATCTTTCACATGTGCTCAAAACCCCATAAATTTATTTTCAAGCAGTATAACACACTATGGCTTTTTATTTAGCACTCTTTGAGATATATGCACATTATAGATATACCTCCAATCCAATCTTTAAACCATATTACTGATTACCAAATCATATACTTTTAGAATGCATTTATAATACATAAATTGTATCATACTATACATATTTTCAGATTCAACATTAACAAGTTATGAATATTTTATCTCCTATCACCCAACTAAATATATTCATTCAAAAAAACATTCATTTGGTTCTCTTTCTTTTCACATTCAAACAATCTTTTCTCAAACTTGGAAACAAGAATAATATCAGTTTAGAAATGTATAAAAAATGCCTATAGTTTCTACTTTTGAATTGTGACCAATTGATCCTTAAGAACTCTAGGTTACAAAACTCTAATCTTCAATTCATGCTTAGCTTTCCTCTTGCTTTGAAATGATTTTTAGACCTTTAATATGTTGCTAAAAACTAATCTAGACTAATTTTTAGACTTTTATAAACTTGAGAACAATATGACACAGTCTATATGCCTTTTCTATTTTGGTAACCAACCCAATACAATGCAAAACTCTTGTTTCTATAGACAAAAGACTCACCCACCTTGCTTTCCATTATTGTCAATTTATGGCATCTCACTAATGCAGAATTAAATTACCTTAATGCTAATAAATAGCTTTTATTAATTGACCATGATGCAAATATCATTTTAGAACATTTAAAATCAGATTGAAGAGTCTTTATGATTGTTTTTTCGATATTGAGATGGCTAAAAATTAAGTAAAAGTTAATCTTCCAAATCTTGCTCAAAACCCACGTTAGAATTATGCTCTTCATTGACTCAAATAGAGTCTATTTAAATAGAGAACACTTGCCACAATGTGGCTCGAAATTCTCAAATGTTGGTCAATTAAATAGTCCCTTATCTAGGCCTTTGAAACTTCATCATTATCTAATTTTAGTTTGTTACAAAGAGCATTCAAGTTGTTGCTTGTGTCACCCTTATAGAAGGTTGAAATTGACTTATTCAAAGCTTAGTTAAAAGCCTTCAAAACATAAATCTACTTGCCCCTATTTGGATTGTGCATTACCACTAAAGTTTGCTAAAAAATTTGCCTTTTCATAAGCACATGAGGCTTCTATGAATTTTACTTGCACATGTTTTCTATATTTTAGAAAATTTTAAAATGTTAAAAATTACAGCTATTTTCGCAAAGTCTTGCGCCCCATGCATAGACAATTTCAATGTCTATTTCAAGCAATATTTGCAGCCCACGTGATGGACTAATTCAAATCTTATTTAAGCTTCATTAACATCCAACTCGTGGCTATTCACCTTACCATTAATTTGCATTTTTATTAGCTATTTTCAGCTATAATGTGGCCTCATAAATGACATTATTTTAGATTTTTAAGCCTCTTCACTTTGCCAAAATTATTAATTCCTATTGCCTCTTTGCAATATTTAAATTATTGATTAATACTTGAAGTATTATTTCATTATATATATATATATATTCATTCTTGTATGTACACAAATATCTACTTATATGTTTATACGAAATAAGTATATATGTGAACCATAGGAAAATGGGTGCTTTATAACCTAGGTCATAGAACACCAACTTTCTCCTATGGTCATTTAAGAATTTCTTAGGATCCCAAATTGGATTGAATATCAACCCAAAGGGTGAGTCAATTCTCAACAGGGAAGGACCTAGGAGGGGTTCTTTTAGGCTTTGAAGGGTTCATCACCAAGAAAAGGGTTGGGAAAAGACAAATTAAAACTCAACTCACAAAACCTAGTAATGCAAGCCAAATGATGAATGCAAATGACAAAATTAAGAAAACGTTAGGATGTATGTACCTAGGAAGTCTAGAAATGTGATGAGGATTCCAAAAATGCAAAAAATGTTGTCAGAAAGTGTTATGGAGGACTAAGACGCCCTTACTGTTGTCTTAGTCTTGTTGCTATTTTTCAGGGAAGATGCAGGACCTTCAGATGCTGGAACCGAATCTCAAAGAATCTCTGCAAAATTCCACTCAAAGGACTAAGACATCCTTACTATTATCTTAGTCCTATCTTGAATTTTTTAAATCCCTGAATGTGATCTTGAAGCTCAAGATCTACACTTCCTTCTTCTCAGATCTCAGGTCTTGAAACTTCCAAATCTGGCATGTAGGTGGGTTTCCATGAAGATGACACCTTTTCTATGCAACTTTTCACTCCAAATGAACTTCAATTCTTCAACCTAAATCTACAAACACAAACATGCAAGAGAGGGAAAAACTTGTTGATTGTTAGTACATGGGGGTTTGTCTTGGTCAAACCCCTTGTTGGTAATTAAACTTTGAAATTAAATGGAATAATGAAGGGAAATTATGAATGATCAAAGTGCTATGTTGCAACTCACCAAACCCTTGTTGTAAAATTTGCAAACTTGTGTGAAGTCGCTACCTTGAATGTAGATCTCAAATCAAAAGAATGTTTGATAGATCTTGACTTGAATTGCTTGCTTGAATCAAAACCCTACATCACAAATGTTAGCTAAAAAACACACATGATGCAAGAATATCTTTGACATGATGTTTGAATCTTGATGATGGCTCTAAATTCTTGATGAATTTCTCTTGAATTCTCTTGTGAACTCAATTTCGCTATTAGGAATGCTCTCACAAAAGGCTTAGGTGAAAATGAGTGAAATAACCTTGTATTTATACTTATCCATGCTTAATATTCTGAAATTACACCACAACAAACCGACATATAAATTCATTAATTAAAGGAGGCTAAATCCTGCGAAGATTTGAAATTAAATCCCAAAAATAACTTGAGGGGGACTAAGATGCCCTAGGTGGCATCTTAATCCCAAGTCCTAAAAACATGGGGCACAGACTCCAAAAAGGGGCCCTTTTAAGCCACACTTGAAATCAGGGTCCCAAGACCTTTGGGGGACAAAGATGCCCTCAATGTTGTCTTATTTCCGACCCAAAAATCAGGGACACTCAAGAAGAATCATTAAATTATCTTTTATCTTTTGATGTTTGGGAGGATTAGCCATAAAAAAATATCTTTCATTGGGCTTATGAATTCAAAATAGGACTAATTAAGGCATAAATAAAGATAAATAAAGCAAGGCAGGCCCAAACATGTGTGAAAATGCAAGGGTATGCATTTTCCTACACTATATTTAGCCCTCACTTATGTGAGAGGATGAACTGGCTCTAAACTCACACTAAAGTAGCCAACCACACAATCAAGAGGGGTTCAAATGTACAAATACTAGTAAGATAGGATGATAATGACCAAGAGTGTGGCCAAACCCCTAGGATCAACATGTTATGATAGACCAACATAGGCACAAAGGAATACACTTGCGGATGATATATGAAACCATAACTAGATCGAAAACATACACCATCAAAGATAGAAAAAGGAAAAACAAAAACAAAAATGAAAATACAACAGATCAAGCTTCGACTAGCCATCCAACGTGTTGTGGACTTGATCTAGGCTATTTTTCCAAATAGGTTTACAAGTGGAACACGTTGTCCACCATGCAAAAAGAAGCACATGCTCACAAGGGCTAGTGAAGCTAGTTGTTCACTAGGTGAGCCCCAAGAGGTCCATATCAAAGTCATACCCCCATGACTGCTAAAGACAAAAATGCTTGCTCACAAGGGCTCTTGAAACTAGTTGTTCACTAGGTGAGCCCCAGGAAACCATATCAAAGCCATACCTCCATGTCTTTAATAAGGTACAAAAATGCAACAAGAAAGAGGGATGTTCAAAGGGATTTTGCTTGGTTCATGCAAGGTCTCTTCTTAGGGAGAATTGTGCCTAATGTATCCAAGAGAGGACAAGTCAAAGAAATATCATGCTCTCGAAAGAAATCAAACCCAATGACACCACCAAGAAAGGAATATGTTGTAGGCAGAAAGAAAATCACACAATGAAGCATGTGTGTCTATGTATGCCCCCAATTTAAAGCAGTTGCTAACACCATTGTTGTGAGAAATTTTGTTAAAGTAGAGGAAGACATGAGAGCTTATTTGGAAAGCCCTATACGAAGTCATATGCTTCCAATAAGCTACGTAATGAGAAGGGAAAGGATTTCCCCCAAAGTGCATAACTCAGTATGTCACATGCGAGCCAACTTAAGGCATGTCATCCACATCCCAAGCTTGCTCTTATATGTACATGAAAGGTGATCAACTAGAAAAAAGAGATAATGACAAGTGACATACATGGACAAGGCTACCTAACCCCTTGCCCCCACTTACTGTAGAACAAGGGTGAGCCAATAAGAAACACGCTAAAGTGAAAATCAATATCAATTAGAGGAACAAGGTGCTTCTAAACAAGGAAGACCGCCACATTCCTTAAGATGTTTAATTTTATCACACAAAGCCTTACATTCATTAGTACCATGACCATGAACTCTATGATATGCACAAAATGAACTCCTGTAGTAAAATTTATTTCATGTTCTTGGGGGGAGAGATATCAAACGATCTCAGAGGAGTCTCAACAATATATTTTCTTGATCAAAAGTAAAGGATGTTTCATTATTGTGCGACAAAGATATCTTTTGTTTAAGAGACAATTTCATACTTACACAAGACTCTTTAGATTGCAAGATTTTTTTCTCTCCTATGCAAGAAGATGTAAAATATAACGAGTTCAAATCATTAGTGTTTTGTGAGATGACATTGAAATTAAGTGAAGATTTATTTGTTTCTTTCAAAGGATAACAATCAAGACCACTAGTGTCTATCAATTTAGGATGCACTAATGTTAAAGTTGGCTTAGAGGGATGTTGTGTAACAATGTTGGTGTTAAGTGAAGGCTTGTTTATTTCTATCAAAGGACAATAACCAAGACCATGAATCATTTCTTGTGTGTTAGAATCTATAGGGACATGGATAACTTGTTCTCTAGCACCACATCCTTATCCACTATATCCAAGTTGTTTCATCATTTCATAATCCTTTTCCATAAAGTTTCTTCATCTCTTTTGGATTCAGTGGTTGCTCTTGATTAAGTTCATCAAAGTTTGTTGTGTAATTTTCCTTTTCTTCTAAAGTGGTTGAGGTGGATGCTTTCAAAGGGTCGTCTGATTTTTTTGTTGACATTGCCATTTTTTATTTTCCTTTCTCTAAGTTTTTGTTTATGGTCTTGTATTCTCCCATGAACATGTATGTTCAAAATCTAAGGAACCCCAATCATCTTCTAATAGTTTCGTGAATTCTTCAATGTGTTTTTCTTTGCTTTTGGTTGCACAGGTTCTACTTGTGTAGTTGGTGTCAATGTTTTCAAAGGATTCGCTTTATTTTTCTCAGGTTGTAAAACATTGTAAGGCTCATTATTAGCATCCAATGTGTACACTTTGTTGTTGTAAATATACTTCATTTTACGATGAAGGGTGGAAGGCACCCTATTCATTGCATGAATCCATGATCTTCCTAAAAGGAGGTTATATGAAATATTGTGAGGCATAACATGGATTGGTGTTTCTAATGTGGCCTTTCTAACTATAATAGGCAAAGTAATCACACCAAATGGTTGTTTTCCTACATTGTTGAATCCCTTAATAGATAAAGAGTCGGGTTGAATGTTTATTTATCAACACCAAGTTTATCCAAATGGTTTGCACTACACACATTTAAGACTAAGCCATTGTCAACAAGGGTTTTTTTTATCCTTGTGGTATTGTATTGAGCTATAATCATGAAAGCATCATATTGTTTTTTCTGTTCCAAAGGAGGGATCTCACTTTAGTGGAATACAATGTCAACATTTATTCCTTGAATCATGGTTGCTATGTCATTTTGTTGTGCATTAGAAGGGATATGAACTTGTTGTAAAGTATTTTGAATCATGTTATGATAATCAAGGGAGGTTTGACTAAGGTCCCATAATGATATTTTAGCAGGAGTATTCTTAAGTTGTTTGACAATATTATACTCCTTTCCACTTTGTGAAGAACGAGGGGCGCTAGGTAAGATAGAATTATGCAATGAGAGGGATGTTGAAGGTGTTTTTCTTGGTTGCAGATTGTTCCTAGTGTTGTATGTAGGAGCAACGGTATTGTAACTTGGTTGTTGTGAAACATTGTTCATAGGTGGTTCGGGGATAAGGACGGATTTTTTTTGAACTTGTGGTTTGTTTGAAGGTGGGTAGAGAATTAGAGGATTCTTAGGATGTCCCACAAGGTATGTAGGAGGTACATTAATCGAGGGGGGTCTAATGGACACTTGTGCATTCACAACCTCGACAGTTTCTATTTGATGTATTTCTAATAAAGGGAAATCTAGAATCACCTTTTTTATAATTATCTAAAGGAGCAAAAATGTTGTCATTTTCTTGCACCATGATATCCTCCCTAGAAGGAGAGTTTTTAGGAGAACTACAAACCAAATGTTCTTGACATTCAAGGATTGGTTCCTCCAAAATAACTTTATCACAAGTAGGGTAATGATCAATATATGAATTGTCTCGCTTTTCAAATATGGCATTGTCTTGTTCGATAATGTTTTCCCTAGGGGAAGAGAGAAAATCAAGATTCCCATTACTTTCACTAATTGTATTTTCTAACATCAAAGTATCTTATTAACAAGTAGGAGAAGAAAAAATGTGATTGTCATGATCATTTATGATTCCATTCCTTTGTTCCTTAATGTCTTCTAAAATAGGATAGGTAGGGGAAGAAACATAAAGAGAGTTGTCATAGATCTTAAAGGTTTGATCATCCAACAATAACATATCTTCCTCACTTACACTTTCATCCTCTAGAACATTATCAAAAGAGGTGAAGATGTTGGGAGATGAATGTAGACTAGTTGAAGTTTTAATAGTTATGTAGTCATCGTGATTACCTATGGTTGTTTCTTCTTGTTCATCAATGTCTTGTTTACTAAGAGAGGTAAGAGGAGAGAAATAACTAGGACTCTCAAAAATCTCATTCAGTGATTCTTCTAACAACAAAATATCTTCTTCACAAATAGGAGAGATATTAGGAAAATAATGAATATGATTTTTAGGATTGTCCAAAGTTGTATTATTTCACTAAAAAACTCTCATAGGGAGGGTATATGAATTTTTTCTTAGCGTGCCTAGAAGGGTAAGGTACTAACATTGTTTGACCAAAAATGAAAAGCACTGTTAACCATCTCATGCAATGCTTTAATAATGTAAACAATGTATATCCATAGATGCAAAACACATTTATCCAATCTATGCAAAACTTTAAGAATGCAAAGATTGTGTATCCAAAAATGAAAAGCACTTTTATCAAACTCATGCAAAGTTTTATGAATGTAAACATTGTATATACAAAAGTGAAAAGTACTTTTATCCATATTATGCAAATTTTTAGAAATGTGAGCATTTTCAGATCTAATGATGCTTTTAATTGAAATGATTTAAAAAATGAGGGCCCTAAATTGATGTTTTTGACCTAGATGCATAAAATAGATGTTCCCAAAACTTTCCAAACTTATAGAATATGTTACCAGGAGCCTTAGGAAGCACAAAAAAGTAGATTTAAATCTTGAAAACTATAGCTTCAAACTCAATAGGTCCTACTAAAGGAATTTTGAGGTCCCAAAAAGTGGAACAAAAAGCATGCAAGACAAATAGGTTTTTGAGAAAAAATCCACAGAGGGACTAAGACACCAGTAATGGTGTTTTAGTCCCAATAAGGGGTTTTTTCAGCAAAACAAGAAAATCTAGATTGTTTACAGGGCTCCCAGGTTGCCTACCCATGGACTTGATGTTTAGAAACAAAAAAATTTGCAAATGAATCCAAGAAAAAGTAATTAGTGACAAGCAATTGGATGCAAAGTTGAATGCAATTTTTACAATTTTTAATGCAATAACAATGTTCCTAAATGCAATTAGGATGATTAACAATGCACTTTTCAGTTTTTTAATGAGATAAAATAATGCAAGGAAGCAAAAATGCAACCTATATGCACTTTGAAAAATGCAAATATGAGAAACTCTAGATCCACTTTCACTAATGCAATGAATGCAACCTAGATCTAGGACTCTAATGGAATCCAAATAATAAAGTGAATGTTTTAAAAGGTCAAGTTCAGGTTGGGTTCACCAAAATGAACTGTAAAGAAAACAGGGGGTTGAAATGCCACTATTCTCCTATGGTCATTCAAGAATGTTCTAGGATCCCAAATTGGATTGGCTATCAACCAAACGGGTGAGTCAATTCTCAATAGGGAAGGACCTAGGAGGGGTTCTTTTAGGCATTGAAGGGTTCACCACCAAGCAAAAGCTTGGGAAAAGACAAATTAACATTCAACTCACAAAACCTAGTAATGCAAGCCAAATGATGAATGCAAATGACAAAATTAAGCAACAAAATGTTAGGATCTATGTACTTGGGAAGTCTAGAAATGTCATGAGGATTCCATAAATGCAAAATGTTGTCAAAAAGTATTATGGAGGAGTAAGGTTCCCTTACTGTTGTCTTAGTCTCGTTGTTATTTTCCAAGGCAGATACGGGACCTTTAGATGCCGGAATCAGATCTCAACGAATCTCTACAAAATTCCACTTGGAGAACTAAGATGCCCTTTCTGTTGTGTTAGTTTCGTCTTGAATTTTTGAAACCTCTGAATGTGATCTTGAGGCTCCAGATTTTCACTTCCTTCTTCACAGATCTCAGGTCATGAAACTTCCAAATCTAGCCTATAGGCGAGTTTCCGTGAAGATGACAACTTTTCTATGCAACTTTGCACTCCAAATGATCTCCAAGTCTTCAACCTAAATCAACAAACAAAAACATGCAAGAGAGGAAAAACCTATTGATTGTTAGTAAATGGGGGTTTTCCTTGGTCAAACCCCTTGTTGGTAATTAAACCTTGAAATTAAATGGAATAATGAAGGGATATGTTGAATGAACAAAGTGCTATTTTGCAACTCACCAAACTCTTGTTGTAAAATGTACAAACTTGTGTGAAGTGGCCAGCTTGAATGTAAATCTTGAATCAAAGGAATGCTTGATAGATCTTGACTTGAATTGTTTGCTTGAATCAAAACCCTACATCACAAATGTTAGCTCAAAAACACACATGATGGAAGAATATCTTTTACATGATGCTTGAATCTTGATGATGGCTCCAAATGCCTAATGAATTGCTCTTGAATTCTCTTGTGAACTCAATTTTTCTCTTAGGAATGCTCTCACAAATGTCTTAGGTGAAAATGAGTGAAAGAACACTATATTTATACTTATCAATGCTTAATATCCCAAAATTACACCACAACAAGCTGCCATATGAATTCATTAATTAAAGGAGGCTAAATTTTGCCAAGATTTGAAATTAAATCTCTAAAATAACTTGAGGGGGACTAAGACACCCTAGGTGGCGTCTCAATCCCAAGTCTTGAAAACTTGGGGCACAAACTCCAAAAAGGGTCCCATTAAGCCACACTTGAAATCAGGGTCCCAAGACCTTTGGGGGACAAAGATGCCCTAGGTGGCATCTTAGCTCCGACCCAAAAATCAAGGACACTCAAACAGAATCATTAAATTATCATTTATCTTTTGATGTTTGTCAAGATTAGCCATAAAAAGATATCATTCATTGGGCTTGTGGATGCAAAATAGGACCAATTAAGGCATAAATAAAGATAAATAAAGTAAGGCAGGCCCAAACAAGTGTGAAAATGCAAGGGTATGCATTTTCCTACACTACAATATGTATATCAACTATCAATTACTATTGGTTTGTGTATATATATTCTCATTTAATTTTACGTATACATATATACGTGTGTACATATTTATACATTCCGCATATATATTTATTATTTATATTCATATTTAAACTATTAAACCATATAATCATAATTCATTCTCACATACCAAGATATATACACTATCACTTCAATATATGAATATCATCATGACAATATCAATACTAAATCCACTTTGACAATAATGATATATATATATATATGGATGTTTAATATGATAATAGAAAACATAAATAACCCTATAGCCTTATACATAAACTTGACTTGAGTTAGTTTTATGTAACCAAAAGACATAACTTAAAAACACCTTGTACTCAATTATGACATCCAAACCTGACCTATGCACAACTCAACGAACTCAAATGGCTTTACTATTCAGCTCTTATCCATACCCTTCTCTCAAGTGATACTCCCTCTCATCCACTGGAGGCATGAAATCCATTCTTGAATATCCACTTGGACAAAAAATCATATAGTTAGCAATATCATTATATTGCATCCATTTCATTGCATATTCATCAATATTTCTATCAAATACATAAAACCGTTATTTTTTATATAATTCATCATAACATTCAACTTGTCACGCTTCATAGCCACATAAATTCACATTCCATTTAAGTTAAAGTGAAAATTAAATGGTAATTTATGGATGGGTGAAACATATCCCCCCTTAATAATCATCATCCCCAATTATCTAAAGTATCATTACATATAACAAATTAATTAAAAAAAAATCAAAATCTATTTTCAAATTCAAACAAAAGATGTGGAATTTTTTTCTTAATCTCTTGATAATATTCCCACGTGGTACCATGCTCGATTGTTGGAAATTACATTACAACACCTCTCTATTACACAAGTAGAGCCTACACATTTTGAGCACCTTGAGCAACTTGATCATTCCAATCAATTATGTGATTATTTCTTGGAAAATATTTATTAAGATATGAAACATAAAATACATTATGCATCCTAGCAAGAACAGGTGGTAGATAAATTATGTATCCAACTGGGTTAAATTCCTCAATAACTTCAAAAGGACCTACATAGCATGGGGCTAACAGAGAAGACTTCCAAAACTTGATTGCACTCTTTTGAGGTTTAACTCTCAACAAAAAAAATTCTCCTGATGAGAAATTTATGGGTATGCATTTGGAATCAACATAACTCTTTTGTCTATCATTAGCTTCCATCATCCTTTTCTTGATCAAAGTAACTTGTTACTCCATTTTTTAAAGCATTTTCGGTCCAATTCTAACCCTATCTTCTATCTTATCCTAGCTTCTAGGAGTTTGGCACTTTCTACTATATAATGCTTCAAATGGAGTCATCTTAATTGTGGAATGATAGTAATTACTATATGGAGTCACTAAAAAAGTAACCCTTCTACTTTTTCTAACTTGTTCGAGCCCTTCTTGTGAATTTTGGCTTAATTTTGCCTTGATTTAGTGTTGTAATGTGGATAACACATTCGCATTAGGTCTTGGGCCCTTATGAACTAATGGATTGAAATGTTGTAACATACTTTCAAACTTTTCTAGGGTTTTATCAAATAGCTAAGCATAATAAACATAATCAACTTTAATCTTGCCTTATTTGGAGTGTTGTAAAGTGTTGTAACACACTTTCACATTTCTATAGGCTTTTCATTAATAATTGGGCTTTCTTATGCTTTAATTGGCCCTATTTGTCATCCACAAGCCTCATTTATTATATCTTTTGGAGGATAATCCCGACACCAATCATTGACCAATCGTAATTCAGGTGTTCCTAGCTTGTGTGGCCCAAATTTAGTGTTTGGGACTCATTGGCCACCTTGAGCGAATGATTCCCACCTAGGTTTTTTTGGTCCCGATGCAGGTTTCACACATTTTTAGGTTCTTTTTATTTTTGGCCCCATACATTAGGCTTGGGTGGACTCATTCTCCACCTTAGGCGAATGAGTCCCTCTGTGACCAAAATTCAAATTTAATTCAAATTTTTGGTGGGATTTTATTCTCCTAGATCTGATGTCGATTTGTAGTGTTGTAATTTTTGGAATTCTTGCATAATTGAGTATAAATACAAGGTTCTTTCATGCATATTCTCACCTCACAAATTTTACAAGCATTCAATAGTTCAGACGAGCATTTGAGCATTCATAAGAGTATTCAAGGAATTTCAAGGGAAGATTATCAAGCATTCTAGAGAATTCTTCAAGTGTCAATCATCATGTCAAAGATTGCATGCATCATGTTGTTTTAGAGCTAACAACTGTGATGTAGGGCTTGTGATTCAAGCAAGTGTGTCATTCAAAGATCTATCAACATCAAGAAAGATTCCAAGTCTACATCCATTGGAGCTATTACTTACATGTTTGTAACACCTTATTGCTAGGGTTTGGTGAGTTGCAACATTTTTATTTGTTCATTCATTATTGTCCATTCATATTTTCTTTCATTTCAAGGTTTAATTGCCAACAAAAGGGTTTGACCAATGCAAACCCCTATTCTCTAACCCCACAATATTTTCCCCTCTTTTTATGCATGATTTACAAGGCTAGGTTATAGATTTGTCAAGAAGCAAAGTTGGAGAAATTTTTTCAAATCCCTAGAGTTGTCAAAGTTGCCATCAAGCCTTGGAGAAGCTTGGAGATGACCTACAGGTGGCAATTTGAGTTTTGTATTTGAAAACCAGTCAAAAAGAGCAGAGCAGATCAAGAGGAGAAAAATCAAGTCTCGAACTTCTTAAAAAGAAGAAGTGGACTGATTCACCACAAGTGGAAAATGAGTCCCAATGTATAGGCTTGACAGATATTTTTATAGATTTGGATACCCTTATGGTTGAAACATGTATCTATACATTTTCCTGGAAACTAGACCAATTCACCCAGCTTAGCGAATAAGTCCCAATCAACATCAACAAGAGATTTTTCAGTGATCCGGACCTCCATCCTACCTTCTTTAGTCTCCCAAGTGTACACTTCTAGTTTCATAGCTTTCTATTGCATTTTCTTTATCTTTTTAAGTCGTTTAGTGTTAGTTTACATCCAATTAGGGTTTTATTTTACAACTTGCATTGCATTGTATTTTCCAAGTCTAAACATGGTGGTGAACCCCTCATTAAATATCATTCAGCCTCTAGGACAACCCTATGGCAAGATTTCAATCTCCTTTGCATTGAGATCCCTAGGGTTATCCTTGAGTGGAGTCTCTTCAAAAGTGGGTGTGAATACATATCATCAACCGACAACATTTTTGAAAGTTCAATTTTGGTGAACCTACATTTAGGACATCATTCTTTTGATTTGGAGTGCATTTACATCCTGGATTTAGCTTGCATTAACATTGCATTAGGTTTTGCATTGGTTAATTTGCATTCTAGGGTTTCAAAACTTGCATTAGTAAAAAGCTCATTTAGCTTGCATTGTTGCATCTAATTTCATTAAAAATCAATCAAATTCTACATTTGTATCTCATACACATCAAAAAACATAAAAAGCATAAAATTCAATTCAAAAATAATGAAAATTTAAAAACAAAAATAGTACTTGGACTCATTCGCCACCTTGGGCAAATCAGACCCTTTACATATTTTTCACTACATTTTCTGGCATTTACAATTCATTTTCTGAGTTGTTTGTTGTTGTTACCTTTCTGTTTCAACTTTCAAACTTTTTGTTTCATTCAATTCATTGCATATGGCTTGATCTCATTCATATTGTCCATTGCTTAAAATCAAAATTGTATTCACAACATTGTTGCATAGTTTAGAATCTGAAATTTACATCAAGGATATTTGCTTCAACAAGCTTTGGATTTCATTAAAGTCCTTAGTGGATGTGTCAATTTTTTCTTTTGGAAATGACCCTAATGAAATTGAATTCACTCATGCTCACTCAAATACTAATGCATGTCCTCCTTGTGATGTTGACATCATTGGAGAAGATGACGACAACATGAATAAGTTCCTAAATGATTGTCTTAATAACCTTGAAGCTAATGCATCTTTCTATCCTTCCATGAGACAACCAAATCTTCCTACAATACCACCCCTTGAGATGTTTTGTTACTTACATATTGAAACAAAATTTGAACCTAAGTTCCCTACAAAAGGTGAACCTAGCTCCTCTAGACAAGAAAACACTCAATCATCCTATGATAAAAAAGTGACAGACACTTCCATCAATCTAGAAGAAACATATGGAAAAGGCTTCACAATATTGAGCAAACAAGGATGTGATACAACAAATGAACATGGCATTCATCAACTCCTAGAACCAATACCAGCTAATGAAAATACAAAGGGAATAGGATATCAAGATCCCCCTCACAAAAAACATGTTCCTAAAGAATATCTAAGGCTTCATAGCAATAGTACGGTTATCTTAGATCATCATCCCGATATGAATGTTATTCCTAAAGAAAATCCAGTGATTCATAACAATGACAAAGATGAGAGGATATCCTCAGGCTCTCCTCCCCAACCTTCAACTAGAAAAGTTGGTGAATCTAGCAAACGCAAAAGACCTTACAAGTTACAAAAGCTACAACCTCCTCGTCCACTGCCTAAAACTGAACGAAAGCTACAATTGCTTTTGAACAAAGAATTAATAGCATTACCACCTATGAATAGACTAGTCCTATATCCTAAGGATGCAAAGGTACCACATTGCACATATCATCGAACTATCGAACACAGTACTGATGAGTGTCATGCATTCCAGTTAATATTGCAAAAAAATCACTTTGATGGCAATGATTGCCACTGAGTGATTGCATGAGTCTAATATTGTTTCACCCCCTTATCATGTAATAGTTGTAGAATGTCCTATTCTCACTATTACATGACCTTTCCCATCACCTACCTCGGCTCATTGTCTCGCACTCAGTGGAGGCATGAAGTTGATAGCCTTGTCCTAGTAAAGAAAAGAAACAACGTCAGAGATCCATATTTGGATATGTTTAGATATGTAGTGTAGAAAATTGTTTCCTTTCTAAGAAAAAGTACAATTCCACACTTAGTTTGGACCTATTTTAGTGACCTTACATTTATGCATTTCTAAACCTCATTAATGGGCCCCTAATACCCTATATTATGCATCCCAAGGCTTATTTTATTTATTTCCTGAGACTATAATCCACATTGAATAAATGCTATCAATCAACTTAATGCCTCGAAATAAATTAGATCCTGAGATTTTAGGTCAGGACCCATTCACCCATGGGCGAATGGGTCCCCTTTAAGTTCACAATTTCAAATTTACACATGTTTTTGGCGGCATTTTAAGGTTCTAAATTCAAATTCTAAGTGTCGAATTTCATAATATAGTAAACAGGAAATTAGAAAGGAAGCTTATAAAGCTAAGTCTTCAATCATTTTTCACTAGACAAGCAAGAGATTCACATGAGATCACAAGGATTTACATTCAAGAGCAAGGAGAAGTCAATCAAACATTCAATGTTGAAGTCTTGGAGCAACATCCTATTTATTTATGTAGGTATTCAAGCTCATTTTTCTAGGAAGATCAAGCATTGTCAATGATTAATGATAGATGCCTATGAAGGATCATGATGGATTCTAGGTTTTGCAAGATGCACAAAACCATTCAACCAAGCTTAATGACTTTTTTCCTAAGTGATTCCATCATCTATTATCATTTCATTTTCTACCTAAAGGAAGGTATATTTAGATTTGTGATCGATTAGGGTGATTTGATATCTCCCAAAGTAGGTATTTGTCACTATTCAATGTTTCATTTAGGGGTCCTATTCCAACACATTTAAGTAGGGTTTCTTTGCATTTAAGCTCTTTTAATCTTATACACACTTAAGATTAGAGCTTTCATACACTTTCATGTTTCAGATCTCTTCTTTTCATCAAGGTTTAATTACCAAACTAGGGATTTGACTGAGGCAAACCCCCATCCACCACCAAACAACATTTTTTGTTTTACAGATTCTCTATGGATTTAGATTCAAGAGCAAAGTTTTGGAGTTACAAAAAAGAACTACAAGTTTCAGGCTTAGATATTAGATTTAGATTTTTCCAGAACAGGACACCTGGACCCATTTTCCCATGGGCGAATGAGTCCCTAATAGGCTTGCAGAAACAACATTTTATGATAGGTGCACAATGTTACCCTTTTTCTAGATTTGCTAGAAACTTTGTTGTTTCTCTCAGTTTTATGCTTAATATTCAAAATCCAAGTGTTAGATTGCATTTTTGAGTTGATTTTCTATTTTTATTTTTTCTCCCCAAAGTGTTGTTTGGCCTTGACCCCTATCCTTCAAGCATAAGGAAATCTAAAGATTCTCATATTGGGTTGATTCACCTAAGGATTGATAATCAATTCATCATAAGGATCTCATTTCCTAATGAATGTAGCAAAATAGGGTCTATTTCCACCCTTTGGAATTACCTTTCTATTTTGAGAAACACTATTTTTCTTCATTTCAAGATACTTTATTTTTGTCTCCCAATACTCAACAAGTTATTTACAAGACAGAGAATCGTCCAAGTGCTTTACCTCCAACCATAGAATAGTGGTCCCCCACACACCTTCCTAAATGGAAGTGGCCCTACCCTTCAATGAAGGAAATGGTTAAGAACCCCTCTTAATAGTCATTTGAGCTCTGGTGTTGTCCTCTCCTTAACCAATGTACCATCAATCAAATATGATACCTTCCAACTATGAATGCCAACTCTGATTGTGTAAAGTATTCTGAACACAATTAATAGTAACAAGTGCATGCAGAGACTAATTCACCCAATTTGGCCAAAGTTATTTGTAATAAATACAATCGCTACTTGGAGTGAAATCATTTGTTCACCTACCCTACTCAACTTGGAAATTTTATCTGACCTAAGGCTTGACATAATGTAGACCAACTTTCTCGATCATCATAAAGTTCATATTAAGTACACATACCCACTAAAGTGGTCAAATAGCTAGGAAGTTATAACTTCATGGAGAATGTAATTCTCCTATGTTACTGTAGTGTCAAAAAAGGGTCCTTCGACATTTTTCGCACTCGTTTGGGTCCTCCTTGCGGATTTTGGCTTAATGTTGCCTTGATTTAGTATTGTAATGTGGATAACACATTCACATTAGGTCTTGGGACCTTGTGAATTAATGTATTTTAATGGTACCTTGCAAAGGTGTTGTAAAGTGTTGTAACATACTTTCACACTTTTCTAGGGTTTTATCAATTAACTAAGCATAATAAACATAATTTCAATCATAATTAACATTAATCTTGCCTTATTTGGAGTGTTGTAAAGTATTGTAACACACTTTCACATTCCTCTAGGCTTGTCATTAATAATTGGGCTTTCTTATGCTTTAATTGGTCCTATATTGCATCCACAAGTCTCATTTATTACATCTTTTTAAGGATAATCCCAACACCAACCATTGACCAATCATAATTCAGGTGTTTCTAGATTGTGTGGCCTAGATTTAGTGTTTGGGACTCATTCGCCACCTTAGCCAAATGAGTCCCACTTAGGTCTTTTTGGCCCCGATGCAGGTTTCACACATTTCTAGACACTTTTGATTTTTTGTCCCATACATTATGTGTGATGGGATGCATTCACTGCCTTGGGCGAATGAGTGTCATGTGATCAAAATTCAAATTTAAATCAAATTTCTGGAAAAAAATTATTCTCTTAGATTTAATGTCGACTTGTAGTGCTATAATTTTGGGAATTCTTGCATAATTGAGTATAAATACAAGGTTCTTTATCTCACTTTACCCCCCAATCATTCAAGTACTCTTCCTTATATCAAATTGAGTTCACAAGAGCATTTGAACAAGAGCATTCAAGGCATTCAAGGCCAGATTATCAAGTATTCAAGAGCATTCAAGAGCATCAATCATCATGTCAAAGATTACATCCTTCATGTTTGTTGTTGTGCTAGCAATTGTGATATAGAGTTGATGATTCAAGCAAGTGCCTCATTCAAGATCTATCAACATCAAGCAAGAGTCAAGAACCACATCCATTGCAGTCATTTCAAGCATAATTGCAACACCTTATTGCTAGGGTTTGGTGGGTTGCAACATTATCTTTTGTTCATTCATCATTCTCCTTTTACATTTTCTTTCGTTTCAAGGTTTAATTACCAATAAAGGGTTTGACCAAGGAAAACCCCTATTCTCTAACCCCCACAACATTTTTCCCTCTTTTTGTGCATGATTTGCAAGGCTAGGTTGCAGATTTGTCAAGAAGCAAAGTTGGAGAAAATTTGTCAAATCCCTAAAGTTGTCAAAGTTGTTATCAAGCCTTGGAGAAGCTTGGAGAAGACCTACAAGTGGCAATTTGAGTTTTGTATCCGGAAACCAGTCAAAAAGAGTAGAGCAGATTGAGAGGAGCAGAATCAGGTCCCGAAGATATACTCTTGAAGATATACACATTATAGATACTTTTAATCCAATACTTAAACCATATTATTGATTACCAACTCATATAATTTTAGTAAGTATTTATAATACATAAATAGTATCATATTGTACATATTTTCAAATTCAATAGAAACAAGTTATTAACATTTCATCTCTTATAACCAAACTAGATATATTCATTCACAAAACATTCCTTTGTTTCTCTTTCTTTTCACATTCAAAAAATCTTTTCTCAAACATGGAAACAAGAATAAAACCAGTTTAAAAATGTATAAAACATTCCTATAGTTTCTACTTTCGAATTGCTACGAATTACTCCTTGAGAACTTTGGCTTCCAAAACTCTAATCTTCACTTCTTGCTCATCTTTCTTCTTGTCTTTAAATGATTTTCAGACCTCTAATATGTTGCTAAAAACTAATCTAGACTAGAATTTTTAGACTTCTATAAACTTGAGAGAAATATGACACAATCTCTATGCCTTTTCTATTTTGGTAACCAACCCCAATACAATGCAAAGCTCTTATTTTTAAATAGAAAAAAGACTCAACCACCTTGCTTTCCATTATTGTCAATTTATGGCACGTCGCTAATGCAAAATTAAACTACCATAATGCTAATAACTAGCTTCTATTAATTAACCATGATGCAAAAATAGTTTTCAAACATTAAAAATTAAATTGAAGTCTTTATGATTTTTTTCCTAGGTTGAGATGGTTATAAATTAAGTAAAAATTAATCTTCCAAAGCTTGCTCAAAACCCATGTTAGAATTATGCTTTTCATCGACTCCAATAGAGTCTATTTAAATAGCAAACGCTTGCCACAATGTGGCTGGAAACTATCAAATGTTGGTCGACTAAACTACCCCTTATAGATAGGGGTTGGAAACTTCCTCAATAACTACTTTTAGTTTGTTACAAAGAGCATTCAATTTGCTATTTGTGTCGCCCTTCATACAGGGTTGAAATTGACTTATTCAAAGCTGAGTTAAAACTCTTCAAAATTGAAATCTACTTGCCCCTATTTGGGCTGTACATTACCACTAAAGTTTGCTATAAAAAATTGCCTTATAATAGGCACATGAGGCTTCTCGTTTTACTTGTACATGTTTTCTATATGTTAGCAGATTTAAAAAGGTTAACAATTGCAGCTATTTGATCAGTCTTGCACCCCATGCATAGACTATTTCAAAGTCTATTTCAAGAATTATTTACAGCCCACGTGATGGACTAATTCAATTCTTTTTTAAGCTTCATTAACAACCAACACATGGCTATTCACCTTGCTATTAATTTGCATTTTTATTGGCTATTTTTTAACTATAATGTGGGCCAATAAAATGGCCTATTATTTTGGCTTTTTAAGCCTCTTGACTTTTCCAAAATTATTAATTCTTATTGCCTATTTCAAATATTTAAATAATTGATAAATTCTTGAAGTATTATTCTATATATATATATGTATATTCTTATATGTAAGTAAATGTCTACATACTTATATATTTATACAAAATGAGTATATATGTACATCAACTATAATCAATTACTATTGAGTCATGCATATACATTCTCATTTTCTTTTATGTATAAATATATACGTGTGTGTATATATATATTTGTATTTGAATGATAAAAAAATATAATCATGTCAAGATATATACACTATCACTTCCATATATAAATATCATTATAGCAATATCAATACTAAATCCACTTTGACAATAATGATATATATATATATAGTACGTTAATAGAAAACATCAATAACCATTTAGCCTTCTATAAAGAAGCTAACTTGGCTTGACTTAGGTTACGTAACGAAAGACATAACTTAAGAACAACTTACTCGATTACAAAAACATCCAAACTTGACCCATGCACAATTCAATGAATTTAGATGGCTTTACTATTCAGCTCTTATACATACCCTTCTCTCAGGTGATATTGCCCCTCATCCATTGGAGGCATGAAATCTATTCATGAATATCCACTTGGACAACAAAAAACATAGTTAGCCATATCATTATATTACACCCATTTCATTGCATATTCATCAATATTTCTATTCAATACATAAAAAAATTGCTTTTCATATAATTGATCAAAAATTTAACTTGTCAAACTTTCTAGTCACATAAATTCACATTGCATTTGAGTTTTTTAATGAAAAGTAAATAGTAATTTAGGGATGGGGTGTAACATATATTAAATTCCAAAATTTGACACTTCGAATTTGAATTTCAATCATTAAAATTCCACTAAAAACATATTTTAAAATGGGTCTTGGCACTTAAAGTGGACCCATTCGCCCATGGGAAAATGGGTCCTAGCCTATAAGTCTAGGACAAAGATATTCCATGGTCATTTAATTATTGATTACATTCATCTAATGTTGGTTCTCCTTTCAGAAAGAAGGAAAAATAAGGCTTTTGAATTCATAATTTGGCAAATTAGAATCTTTTTTAAGTCCAATAAATTAAGGGACCCAAACATAGTGTAAAATTGTAAAGGTATACAATTTTCTACACTAGAGAAGTATTAGATTATTGGGAGTCACTCGATGACTAAGTAAAAGGTAGAGAGGTCATACAAGAGTTTACAAAGAAATTGAATTCTATTGCAGATTGTAGGAAAGCCGTTGGAGAGGCATGTGTGGAGGTGTTGCAAAATCCTAACAAGAGTGTCCACGACCTATGTGGGTAGTTATGTGATTGTTTCTATGAGGACTTGAAACATGAGGAGTCAAAAATCTGCCAAAGAAGGCACCTGAGATATATAATGGACACTACTCCCATAATAGATATTGAATTCCCACGTAGATCAAAGATTAAATTCCCACGCAGAGAGTGAAAGACCATGCCGATAGGGAAAAAATTCCAGAGAGACAAAATCACACCACAAATTCAAACATTAGGTCAATTGAATGCCTCTAGTCTAACATTTATCTCTATGTATTGCTCCCTTCTCATTCATGTTTGTTTGTGGCACCTAAGGGTAGTAGATAGATGTGATACAGTCATAGATAGGTGTGCCTCTAAGTTAATGTGTGAGGCTATGAATAGAGGCCAATTGCTGCTTTGAATAAAGGCCAATCACAACTATCAATAAAGGCTATAAATCACGCCTTGTAGCACATCAATCTCACTCAATCCATGCACCCTTTTCAAATTACTACTCGCCTTGCAAATGAGGATGTTGTGCAAGGATGTCGTGCCCTTTTCAAATATTGATACACCTTCCAAATTGATATCGTTACAAGCTTCCACTACCAAATTGAATAAAATTGTAACCTACAATGAGATATCAACCTACAAAATATGAATCGGGGTCTACAAATTGAAACAACTATACTACCCCTAAACCGTACCTCCTTGCTCAAAGCTACCAAAAAATGGCAAGGCTCATAGTTATGAGGGATTGTAGAGATATCACAATTCTTTGAGCATAGAGAGATTTCAAAATGCTAGCTACAATGGTGTCACGATGAGACTGCTATGATATGTGCAAGTTGACTCCAAACAATGCCTAAGAATGCTCTTACAAACACCTAACCATCTTCCTACACTTGAACCTAGCAAAATAGAATGAAATTTTCTCATCGTATAGATTGTATTATCTCCCCCTAAGCTCTGATACCATATAAGAATCAAAAGATTATGGAGATAAAAATAAGCACAAGTGAACAATATCAAATATTGTATTTAGTTGACCCAATTTACAATGAGTATAAATCCTTGCATATATAGGCAAGGAGATGAAGATAGTCATGTGAAACACAATGACTGACTAACCCTTCAAAGATTGAACACTTGTTAACTCACATGACATGTTTTCTAGTGAGTGGAAAATGACCATGCAAGAGGTGCAAAGGTGTCTCACAAAGTGAGAACACTTGTCTCAACCACATGAGCTGAGACAAACCTATAGAAGTCCTCAAAGTGAGCTTAAGTGTAGTGTGAATAGGAATCTACTAAGTAGGCTAATAGCTAACTAGTTTTACAACACCTCTTTTCACACCAACAAAGGAGAGATACAAATAAAAAGGGTAGTCTAAATCCCTCAACAAGAATATAGTTAAATGATGGAACAATGGGAAATAGGGTCATGCAAATAAGGAATGTAAGAACCCAAAATATTATTCCAAAAATTCTTCTAATGACAAATACTCCATTAGTAAAATTAATACTTTATTCAATTCAGCTAATATTGTGAGTGATGACTTATTGTTGGTTGATTCAAGTACGTCTCATATTATATGACTTGAATCATAAGGAGTTGTTTTATTCATATATGATGGAGATGATTTTTTCCATAGTGACAATAGTTTGCATTAGATTATTGATAAAGGGAAGGTAAAAATTATGTTTAATGATGGGAGAGTTAGAACTCTCATAAATGTGTTGTACATTCTATGATTAGAGTAAAATTTAATTTAATTTTCTAAAATAATATTTTTAATTGCATGGAGCATTTGATAGGAGCATAAATATATATTGGTTAGAGGAAATATTGTGATAACTAAGGGACCCCAATGTGGGAATTTATTTAAGTTTGATGCATCTACTTATCGTAATATTAAACTATGATCTTATATTTATGTATATTGTGACACCACAAGATGGGTCACATTGGTGAAAATTGGATTTAATACCCTTGTTGATAAAAAATATCTAATTATTCTATAAATTTTAATTTTTGTGAGGATTGTGTATTTGGTAAACAAAGTAAGGTAAGTTTAATTCTATTAGAACTAGAGAAAACTGATTAATGTAAGTAGTTTGTGTAGTGTATTTGATCCTATAAATATTGGTTCAATTGAAAAATCTCATTAATATGCTTCCTTTATTGATGATTACTAACACTATCTTGGATTTATTTTTTAATGCATAAATCTAAACATTTAAGCAAGTTTAAGGATTTTATTTTTTGTGGAAATTTAGATGGATCAAGAAATATAAATATTAAGGATAGATAATCAAGGTGGATATTCCTCTAGATAAATTCATTAATTTTGTAGACATGAAAATACTTTGATGTGGAAAATAACTCTACATACACCACAAAAAATTGGTACCATAGAGAGGATAAACATGGCATAATGGATAAAGTTAGAAGCATGTTAAGTAGTGCTCAAATAGATTAGTATTTCAAGCCGAGGTTGTAGGTAGTACTTATTATTTGATTAATAGATTTCCATGTTCTACTTTGATTGATGAAATATCATTCGAAGAGTGTATGGGTAAAAAGCTCTTAGTTTTACATATTGTAGTATTTTCTTGTATGAGGTTTTATCCACATGGCTAAATATAAATATTCTAAGTTGGATTTTAAAGCTACAAATATATTTAATTTTCTATATTGAGTTGAAGATGTTGGACCCCCTCTCTCTCTCTTGTTTTATATTTATATACTTATTATCCAATTATATTTATTTTATAAGTAAAATATATAATATATTTATATTTCTTGTTATATAATATTTAATATAATGTAAATTTTTAATTATGTTTTAATAATTTTTATATTATATCTTAGTATGTAACTTTATGTAAAAACCTGTAAATCACAGAGACAGATTAACCAAGCACAAAGCTCACAAATTTGCACAAAACCAACTAGTTAATTAGATGAAAAAAATGTACATAAATGGGAAAGTGTTTGAGCACCCAATCTCCATGAAATGAGGATAGGAGTCCTCATTCATGGAGTGGTAGAAAGTATTCTCACACCATTGTAGCATGAGGTGTCAAAAGTTAGTCGACAGCTCAATAGATCTCCTAACTAATTTGATGCATTGCGTGTGCAAGTGTCATGTACATAATAAACACCTAAGTAGGCTAAAAATCCTATGTGTAAACAAATAATAACACTAATACCCCTCCCCTTAAGCATAGCTTAGCTGGGCACAAAAGCAATGGGTCTCGGCTACTATATTGATAAGGTACCCATGTATAATGCAAACTCTCGTAAAGATGGAGAAAGATAGAAAACCCAATGGAAAAAAAATATCCTCCAAAAAGAGAAATAAAATACACTTTATAAAAACAAGAGAAGAGTAGGCATTTCTTCTCTTTTTCCTTTTTGGTGTCTGAAGATGATGAAGATTCAAAATTTACAATCTTACTTTCCTCAATGATTTGAGTGAGATTGTTTATCTTTTTCGTCATACAGTCAAGTGTTGTATGTCCCAATCTCTTACAAAAGGAACATTTGACATATTTTTTAGTATTTTCCTCTTTTTGTGATTTTGTTGTTCCTTGTATTTCTTTATCCTTTCTTTCTAGAGAAAGAAATTTGGAGTGGATTTTTAATCACAACTCTTACAACCCCTCTTTTTAATATTGTTGATTTCCCCCTTTGTTTGGCGCCTTATTTTAATGCATATATTTGCATACAAGAATGAAGGTGAGAAAATACACTTTATATCTTAGTGTGAAATCACCATCATCGAATAGAGTTTGAAAAAATAAGCACTTCACAAAAAAAAGGATCTCAATTTCAAACTACCATTTACAAGTTAGAAGACTTTTAAACTTTTACCCTATTAAACAAATTTACACAAATAAGGAATTGGATTTACAAAGTTTGGAAAATAAAATATTTTGAAAAGATAGAGAGAGGAAAAATAAAAAATGATTAAGCCCTCATAGGGTGGAAAGAACCAAAGGCTAAAACCCGATATGACCAAGGGCTAGCCTCTTAAAAGTTGAATCGTGACCCCGGATTTCTTGCCCCCCTTGCTAGTTTGAAACACCTGCGATTAGGAGACCACTAACCCACAAATCTCATGCGACCTATGAGCCCTCAAAATAAATGCCTCTTATCGCCAATAAAAACAAAATCATACTCAGAATCATTGGCAACAGGAAAATCATGGTTTCACAAAGCCACAAAAGGTTTCGACAATGGCACGGAGAGATTTGGGTGCGGCCTCTTCAACACAAAATCGTCCCCCAAAAGAGGTTGTGGGTTTTCCCCTGGCTTTACTGCCCACCACACAGGTCTCGGCTTTGGTTGAGATCTGCACAATTCAAATCGTGCCCTCTCGAGCTGCTATTCACACCTTTCAGCGAACAAGTCGTGCCTGAAACACAAGAATCATGCCTCTAACAATGAGATTTGACCTCTGCTTGATGGGAGTCAATCTGGAAAACAATAATTTTGAACGCCCACGCAGAGATTTTAAACGCCAAAACAATTTTTTATGCACCCAAATCTTCATGCCTCTTCCCAATTGCTATTCAAACTATTCACTTCAACCCAGTTCTATCTTCGATGGCTGTGATACCATGTAAAAGCCTATAGACAGATTAACCAAGCACAAAGCTCACGAATTTGCACAAAACTAACTGGTTAATTAAATGAAAGAAATGTACATAAATAGTAAAGTGTTTGACCACCCAATGAAATGTACATAAATAGTAAAGTGTTTGACCACCCAATCTCCATGAAATGAGGATAGGACTCCTCATTCATGGAGTGGTGGTGAGTTTTTTCACACCATTGTAGCATAAGGTGTTGAAAGTTAGTAGACATTTCAATAGATCTCTTAACTAATTTGACATATTGTGTGTGCAAGTGTCATGTACATAATAAACACTTAAGTAGGCTTAAAAGTCTGTGTAAACAAATAATTAAACTAACATTATATATATTATAGTTACATTATTTATATATTATATTCTATAAAATCTATGTTATTAAATATAATATGGGATAAAATTAAAAACATGTGCCACACTTCATAAAAAATCAACCAACACAAACATAAAATTTCAACTTCAATTGTATAAAAGTGATCTTTATGTTTTGAATTTTAAACTTATGTAAACTAATGAAATGTAGAACTCTTGATGAAATTTATTCTTATAATTTTAAATTTTTTTTTTTTAAATAAATAAATTTGTTACTAAATTTAAGAGCAAATTTTGAATTGTTGAAAATTTTAGGAAAAAGTGATGTTGAGTTGATGTCAAAAAAAAATAGAAAACAATTTTATTTTCTCCTGGATTTTTTTTCCAAATAGATAACTTCTTTATCTAGTGCATGGAAAAAAAATGATGTATATTTTCCTCGTAATATTGTGTTAAAGTCAAACATGTACAAGAATTTGATGTCAATTATTGTCTATTTTTTATCATTTTCAAAAAATAAATTATACCTTTTTGGAGATGATCCTCTCCTCTAGGACACCATATATTTTTTTTTTAAAATAATATATTTTAGTATTTTTTTTTAATTTCTAATCAACCTCATTTTTCATTTTAACAACCTACTTGCATTATTTAAAATAAAAAACATATTAAAAAAATCAAAATATCAAAAAAATAATAAATTTAGATTCTTGACTATGAGCTCTACAAAAGGATTTTTTTTGTTTTTTTGAAAAATAAAATTTTGATTGAAGGAATATCATGTTCAAGTGGAAAGTTTCAAAAATTTCTAAAAAATCATGAGATTGCTACCAACAAAAATGTCATATAGACAGTACTAGTCAAAAAAGGGTTTCGATCAAAACCCTTTCACCCGAAAACATACATATAAATTGAGTCAAATTTTAAATTAACTAAAGAAAAAGTTTTGTTATGTTATTTCAGGCGAAAGGGTTTCACCTGAAACCTTATCTGCCACGTCTAAGCCACGCAGTTTCAGATGAAACTATTTAGAGTAAAATTATTTCACTCGAAACCATTTAGTTGGTTGAAAGTGTGACATATGTTTGTGCTTTTACCCTACGATGTTGTTTAAATTAATCTAGAGAGGAAATACCTAGGCAAAGAGAGAGGGAGAAAAGAAAGGAATGGGGAGAGAGGGAGTTAAGGTCAAGTGGAGAGAGAAAGGGGGGAAATAGGGTAATATAAAATAATATGGAGAGGGGTTTTTCCAATATTTAAAGATAGTATATGTCCATGGCAAGTTATGATCGAGTCAACATGTCATTTTTTGAAGTACTTGATAATTCACCTTTAAGACCTCTTCAACAATACAAAGAAAGAGAGGTGATATAAATAGAGAGAGACAGACAAGGAAAATAGAGATGTAGAGAATGACAAAAAGATATATAGGAGAGGAGAGAGAAGGGAGAGGAGCTCGTTTCTAATGCGAACTCTACCATTGCCTAAACTATTGTTAAATACATTTTTAAATCGACTTAGGTATTTCATCATAGCATTTTTTGCAATATAATGAAAGAAATTTGGCTTTATTATTTCTCGATAGAGACGATGTGGCCCTAGGAAAATTTGTACAATGTAGGGAGAAGAGAAGCCTAATTATCTAGATCCCTATTAATCCATGAGAGACTAGAAACATGTGGGGTCCAAGAAAACAAGTCCAACCAATTGTAACCAAGGATATCT
This sequence comes from Sequoiadendron giganteum, assembly GCA_007115665.2. NCBI lineage: Eukaryota > Viridiplantae > Streptophyta > Pinopsida > Cupressales > Cupressaceae > Sequoiadendron > Sequoiadendron giganteum. The sequence continues at coordinate 74,490,599 of VCHN02000014.1, read as the reverse complement.
AAGAGGCACTATGTGTTAAGCATGTAGATCACTAGAACCAACACCGATAAAAAATTTGCTTTAATTTTGTTTGGCTTCTACTCTAAGAGTGCCTTAAGAAGCACTTTATTTCCAACACTATTTTGGCCCACAATGAGACTATTGGGCAAGGTGACTAGTCAATTGTCTCTATTCTTTTTGTAGATGTATGCTTATTTAAATTTTTGCTTGCTATTCTTTCCTAAAATTAATCACTAAACCTAAAATGAACTTAGTGGCATCATCTTCCAACATGAGCCCAATGATAACATGGAGAGTTATGAGTAGATTTTCCAATGTTACAACTTGGGAATATTTGTTCAATTGACGAAGTTGCACTTATTCAAGAATAAAAGCTTGTCATAATTTATGTTTTATCAACAACCTTAGTTGATGCTAAAATCAAAGTCTTATCTATTCTTTTTTATTATAAATGTGTTTGATATGCTAAGACTTTACTATTTTTTATTAAAATTTTCAAAACTACACATTTTCATGTGGTCAACAAGCAAGTTAAATTCACTTATGATGTTTAAATATTGATATTGAGATGACCACATTAGATGTAAAATTTCTTTTAATTAAATAAAGAAATTGGACATTAATTGCTGCAATGTCTTTCTTTTAATTTTTCATTTGCTTTAATTTTAATTCGCTTAGAAGTTGAGTTCTACAAGCTTGAATATTAACATGCTTAATTACCAATAAATGCATGGTCAAAAGATTCTAATTACAATACACTCTTAGCTAAAATAAGCCTTTTCTTTTTTAGATAGAAACTGAAGTGTTGCCTTCATAAATCTATCTATATATGTCTATAGTGGAAACCAATCATTCCATGCCTTACATCTACACACTTTCAAAATGATTTTTTTGTTTTATTTTAAAAAAAGTGTGTTGCCATCTTGAAGCTTTTGAGGAAAAAATTCTATCACCATCCAATCTAGAGGTCAATGATTCTCTTGCCTAGGAGGAGCTCGTCTCTTTGGATGATACTAACCATTTGTTCACTTGCCATATCATGGACACAAACATCCTTGGTTTTCATGGCTATAAGGCTACCTTTCATGTCTCTAAATCACAAGAAGATGGTAATTGTTTAGTGAAATGTCATTTCAAGACTGATCCCACCCACTACTAGACATTCCAAATAATTTAAGATTGATGGTCTTGATTTATATATTTATATATTTTAATATTTTATTTACCTTTATCTTACTTCGGAAAGCATTTGCATTATTCTTAATAAACCATGAATTATAATCATATCCCTCGACATTTAAAAAATAGCATCCATTTTTCTCCTACACCTATCAAACCATCTTACAACTACAATGGTTTAGATTACATATCACAAGTAACAAAGTTTATTCTTAGTCATTTCTCCATCTATAAGATGTGTTTATGTCAATAATACTACTATTCCTCTCAAATGTAAAGCTACAAATATAATGTTTTATGTACAATAAAATAAAATTATACACAATATTTCAAATATTACTTTATGTACAAAAATTGATAAATGAAATTAATGTATCTTCTATTCACAAATAGAATTGTTGTCTCTTATAAAATATTAACTTATATATAATTTTCTATCCATTTAATTATTGCACCTCTTTTAAATACAAATATTAGTTAGAAAACATTGTATTGAATGATTAAAAAAAAAAAACTATAAGCATTCGTCCTTTGATTGTGACGTATTGATTTATTTATTTTTAATGGATGAAGGTAATAACAGAAATAAATGTATCAGATTACAAAGATTGAAGATTGCACGACATGGTAACAGTGATAGCCAAGTAAACTACTGGTCATGGTCGGCAGCGTATTGTTTCCTTGAAACCAGCAGTAAAATTAATTTGTTGTTTTCCGATACAAATTTGCGCAGAGTTTTAATGATATTTTTTCAGGCTATCAACTAATGAAGTCTGCGAGGAACGAGCGGGAAAAAATGCGGAGGTAAAGCCCGCAAGGTATGCATGGGGAATCTACGCTAATTTTCACTCCGAATTACTCACCCAATTTGACACCTCTTTACCAAATTCCATAACCAAGATATTTAAAAACTTAAAAACCCAAACCTGCAACAGTTAAGACATAAGTTCGAAGTACAGACGAGTGTTGGAATTATGTGCTCACACGTTTCGTAAATAAAAGTTCATAAAAATGTTTATCTCTGGGCTGCTAAAAGCTTATAAAAATGTTTATCCTCCATATTTTAAAAATAAAAAATAAATAAATATCGATAGAAATAGTAATATATATGTATTATTTCAAAAAAAATACATTGACAGATATAAGACGAAGAAGAGCGTTATATTCCCTTATTTGTTTTTGTAAGGTTCACCATAAATACCTGGGTGTCCATAGAAAACTGCAGAATGAAGTGGTGTTTGGCCGTCGTCTCTCCTCTCTTCACATTGCTGTTATGAGCCATGAATTAAGGCAACAATCTCTCAACGATGAGCTATAAACAGAGCCGTTTCACCGTTACGATTTGATACGCTGGTCAAATGATGATGACGACCTTGCTCAAGTAGTACATCCACAACCTTATAATTTCCCCCATTTGCGGCTTCGCGAAGAGCACCATTTCCTCCATCATTTTGAAACCTCAAAAAGTTACATCTTTGTTCACCTATGGAAGCAGCTTTTCAATAAATCAGCGATTACCGTGAGAAAATGCTATATGCAGTGCAGTTTTCCCTAGAGTGGTAAACTCTTGGAGAATACTGAGTTTTTCACGCTCAGTGAGGTCATTAAGTGCATCCACATTTCCATCTTCAGCGGCAGACGCGTCCATCCCTGTGAAGAGATCGGTAGACTCGTCCATAGTGCTCAAGATATAAGATCTGAAATGACAGCCTATATGTACAGCATCTATTCAGCATAGTGTAAGCACGACTGATTTAACAAATGGGGTTGCAAACCATTCATTTCCACATACCACTCACAGATGGTTCAACAACACAACTTAACTAAAAATGGTTTCCATGCCCGCCAAAAGCCAAGCCGAAGTACGTAAACCAGTATTGATCTAACCAAATATGATCCCATTACCCTGCCGTCGGTAGGCAACGGCTATCCAGCCCCAGGAATGCACCCAGCATGGATGCCGCCTCCCTCGTTTCTCTCGCCATCCGCGTGCAAACTCTGCCTTCCGTATTTAGTGGTGACTACATGCCCCTTTTTATTACACGTCATATTTTCCCCCATTTACTATCTTATATTTTTTTATTTTTTTTTAAATTTTTTATAAATTTTATAATCTTTTTATTGTTTTTTTTAAATAATTGTTTTTTTTTAATTTTTATTATTTTATATTTTTTTAAGAACTATTTTTATTTATTTTATTTGTTTTTGTTTTAGTTCTTAGGTAAATGTTAAAATTAAGATATCCATTTTTAGAAATAATTAATTATATTTATATAATGTCAATTTATTTTTTAACATTTTATATAAAGCAAATTTAATTTTAAAATATTATATTTATATTAAAAATTACTGAATAAAAATATAATGTAATATATAATTAATATAAAATATAATGCAAAAGATATTTACTATATAATACTTGGATAATACACATAGTAATTATATATTGCATTATATTTATATATTAATTTAATTTGTATTACATAAAAATATATTATGTATTTTATCTAAAATTAGTTCTTAGATAATAATTACTATATGTATTATCCATGGATGATGTATGGATGTCAGTGCATCTAATTAATTCTAAGGTAAATGTTAAAATTAAGATATCATATTTATCTAGAATAGGTTATAGAGGTATATGTATAATTTTAAATGCCTATTATATGTATTTCACGTGAAGCAATGATAGTACCTTTATTCTATTATACATGTACCCTTATAATCTAAAACATTATACATATACCTACATTAGAAAACAAATATATCTTTCATTTCTAGTATCACTTTCTCAATAAATAAAAATAGTTCTCGAAATCCATTATCTATTATAATTCTACTTTATAATTATTGCATGATACATTTCTAAAATTGTGAAATTATACATAATAATTTTAGTCTAGTAGTATAATGTGAGAATTAGTTTAAGTATTCTAATGTTGAATAACCTCTTGTTGAAATAATACTCTAATAATGTGAGGTAACATGTTGAATGTTATACTTAGGTTAGTAGACTTTGCATGATGGGAATGTCTCACATTAGGTATTATTTCTATCATTCAAAATAAAAATAAAATAAAATAATTAAAACGTTAAAATTTATGTATTGTATATAATAAATTATTTTTTGATTTCCAATAATAATATATTAAACATTAATTATAATAGTAATATAAAACTATTGTAATTAGATTTATAAAATAAAAGCATAAATTCAATTAAATATTCCTACATTATTATTTTTAATGGTATGAAAATTATAATATAGTGATTTTATTTTATTGTCTCTAAAAAAGAAAATAATAATTTTCATACACATTTTAATAAAAAATTATGTAAAAGACAATGAAAAATATCAAACCTCTTTTACATATTTTATTTCTAAAAATGGATATCTTAGTTTTAACATTTAGTTGAGAACTAAAAGTAAAACAAGTAAATAAAATAAAATAAATAAAAATGATTCTTCAAAGAAATATAAAATAACTATAAAAATACTCTTTAAAGAAAATAAAATAATTTAAAAGGTTAAAATTTATGTATTATAAATAATAAGAAAAATGATTAAGATATTTATACAATCTATATTAATTTTTCTTTATTTTTTATATAAAAAATAAAATATAAAACATTATTAGAGTATTATTTCAACAAGAGGTTATTCAACATTAGACTACTTAAACTAATTCTCACATTATACTACTAGACTAAAATTATTATGTATAATTTCATAATTTTAAAAATGTATCATGCAATTATAAAGTAGAATTATACTAGATTATGGATTTAGAGAACTATTTTTATTTATTTAAAAGGTGATATAAGAACATACTAGAAATGAAAGGTAATATATATGCTTCACATGAAATAAATATAATAGATATTTAAAATTATACATATACCTCTATAACCTATTTCTAGATAAATAGGATATCTTAGTTTTAACATTTACCTTAGAACTAATTAGATGCACTGGACATCTATACATCATCCATGGATAATACATATATTAATTATTATCTAAGAACTAATTTTAGATCAAATATATAATATATTTTTATATAATACAAATTAAATTAATATTTAAATATAATGCAATATATAATTACTGTGTATTATCCAAGTATTATTTAGTAAATGTCTTTTGCATTATATTTTATATTAATTATATATTACATTATATTTTTATTCGTTAATTTTTAATATAAATATAATATATAGTAAATATAATATTTTAAAATTAAATTTGCATTATATAAAATGTTAAAAAATAAATTGACATTATATAAATATAATTAATTGTGAAAATTTCTATTGCAGTCACTGATTATTAATCTCCTATCTTAAAAGATTATTTAACTGTTGAAAACTAATTCACAGCTAATATCGAAAAATAACACAACTGCAACTTCACTAATAAAAATACGGAAAAAAAAATGTGTAACACAATGAACACAATATTTTCGGACAAATTGTCCCTGGAAAAACCCCTAAGGGAAAACCAGTTCTACAGATGAGGAATTATATTAACTTCAACAAATTAAGAGATACAAAGATTCCTTGCCTCTTACTGGCAGAACTCCGACAATCTCCCAACTTCCCACTGATATTCCCCCGCTGCTATCCCCAACGCTATCACTGCGCCCTTGCTAACACTGCAAGACTGTTTGCTATCACTGCAAACTCACAAACTCATTTGCTAGCACTGCAAATGCTTCTAAAAAAACTTCTATATCCTCCATATGCCCAATGACCCCTTTTTATACTCCTCTCATTGGAAAACCAACGGCCAAGATCGATTCTCAATCGACGGCTGAGATAAATAACAACTTACCAACCACAATAAATTTAGTTGCAAGGTGTCACTAAAAGAAATCAATAATTAAATAATAATTATCACATCTCAACAATAAAATAACTATTATCTAATCCTAGCAAATGGACGAACAGTTGTCCAAGCTAACAAACTAACACTCCCTCTTAGCGAGGAAGTTGTTCTGCATGACACCCATCTTATCTCTGAAGAAGATAAATTTTTCCTTCCCCAATGCTTTAGTTAGAATGTTTGCTACATGCTCCTCTGTAGGTATGTATTGTAGCTGAACAATACCTCGTTGTACACAATCCTTGATGAAGTGATACCTAATGTCTATATGCTTAGACCTATCATGAAACACCGGATTCTCAGACAACTTGATGCAACTCTGATTGTCACAGTGTAACACAGTAGTCTCAACCTTCTGACCAAAAAAAGCCACTAGCAACTTCCGAAGCCATATAGCTTCACATGTTGCCATGCTAGCTGCAATGTATTCTGCTTCTGATGAACTCAGAGCCACAGACTTCTGCTTCCTACTGAACCAAGAAACAACTCCTGATCCTAAACTGAAACAACACCCTGAAGTGCTCCTTTTGTCTATTGTACTGCCTGCCCAATCTGCATCAGTATAGCCTATCAACTTGATTCCTTCACCTCGAACATATCTGATCCCATACTCAACTGTACCACGCAAATAACGCAACACATGCTTGGCTGCTGTCCAATGCACTCTCTTTGGTTCAACCATGAACTGACTAAGAGAGTTTACTGCAAATGCTATATCCGGCCTGGTGTTGACCAAATACATGAGCGAACCAATTAACTGCCTGTATAAGGTGGGATCTACATCTTTGTCGTTAGATGTATCTACCTTCCTCCAATTAGTGATCATAGGTGTAGACATGGCTTTGCAATCCTCCATCTCGAATCTCTTCAAGATTTCAATGCAATATTTCCCTTGACCAAGGAAAATCTCTCCATCTGTCTGCCACACCTCCATGCCTAGAAAATAGTGCATGAGTCCCAAATCCTTCATCTCGAACTCTTCTGCAAGGTCCTTCTTGCAATCCTCTATGAGCCCTAGTGCACCTGTAAGAAACAAGTCATCTACATATAGAACAAGAATGAGAACCTCACCCCCAACCACCAAGTAGTAGAGGTTAGCATCTGCCTCACTCTTCACAAAGCCCATTTCCTGCAAGTATGTATCAATGCGCTCATACCACGCTCTAGGAGCCTGTTTGAGTCCGTACAAGGCTTTCTTCAATCTGCACACGTGGGTCTCTTTGTTGTGTGCTACAAAGCCTTCTGGTTGTTCTATGTATACCTCTTCCTTTAATTCACCATTAAGGAATGCTATCTTGACATCCATTTGATGGATCTGCCATCCCATCTGCACTGCAAATGAGATTATAGCTCGTATAGAAGTATACCTGGCCACTGGAGCAAATGTCTCCTCATAGTCTATTCCCTCCTTCTGAGAGAACCCCTTGGCCACAAACCTTGCCTTGTATTTCTCGATGCTACCATCTGCACCGTGCTTTATCTTGAAGATCCAGCGTGATCCAACTACTGACCTAGCTGTTGGTCTAGGCACTACCTCCCACACATCATTTTGCATTATTGAATTATATTCCTCAACCATAGCATCTCGCCATACTTGATGTTGTGAAGCCTCTAGATAGTTGGATGGTTCACTATCTACCAACTGGCTGACTAATGCCACATAGTCATTGAACTTGGCTGGTTCTCTCCTTTGTCTCGTACTCTTCCTAAGAGCTCCCACAGACTCCTAAGTATCCCTTTGTGTGTCTTGAACCTCACGGTTCCTGCTGCCAACTGTAGAGGATGAAATATCAACCTCTATATCTTCTTGATGCATATCCTGTTGCACCAGTTGCTCCATAGTCTGTGAATCTTCACTACCTGAGTCTATGCTTGTACTAGTAACAATACTTGAGCCTTGCTGCCCTTGACTTGGACTTGGAGCTTTTGTTGGCTACTCACTCTGATCATCTACTGGCAAATCTCTGGACCTTCTAAACGCCTTGTCCTCCATGAACTTGACATCGCGTCTGACAATAATTCTTCTGGTCCCTGGAATAAAAATCCTAAATGCCTTTGAAGTTTCACTATACCCAACAAGGTACCCCTTCTCTGCAGTCTGATCTAACTTGGTACATGTATCTCCTAGAATATGACAATATGCCAAACTCCCAAATATCCTGAAGTGACCAACATCTGGCTTTTTCCCTGTGAAAGCTTCCTCTGGTGTCATCTTCCCTAGTACCTTGTGTGGAACCCTGTTCTGAATGTAAATTGCAGTACTACATGCCTCTGCCCATAGGTAACGTGGCATGTCCTGGTCATGTAGCATAGCCCTTGCTACCTCCGATATAGAACGGTTCTTCCTCTCAGCAACTCCATTCTACTGTGGATTGTAAGGAACAGTCCACTCTCTCTTGATTCCTTCTCTGGTACAGAAATCCTGGAAGACATTTCCTTTGTACTCGCCTCCATTGTCTGACCGAAGAACCTTTATCTTCCTTCCTGTCGAGTTCTCCACAAGAGCCTTGAACTCTTGGAAGCGACTGAAAACCTCATCCTTGGTCTTCAAGAAGTATATCCAGGTCTTCCTGAAAAAATCATCAATAAAAGTAACATAGTACTCATATCCTCTGAGAGACTTTGTTGACATTGGTCCACATACATCCGAATGTACTAGATCAAGAACACCCTTAGATCTATTGTCACTCCTTGGAAAAGATGCTTTCGCAAACTTCCCCAACACACATCCCTTACATACATCATCATGCTCTGTGCTCACCTCTGGAACACCTATCACTGTCTCACGAAGCAATTTAAGTGCTCCATGATGAATATGGCCCATCCTCCTATGCCATAGCTCTCCAAGATCTCTAGGATTACTACTGCTCATGAGTGCCTTAGGAGTATCAAACTGTAACCTATAAAGGCGACCACTCCTAACTCCAATAGTTATGGGTGATTTCCAATCCTTGTGTTTAATCAACACATGTGTTCCTCTAAAAAGTACATTATACCCTTTATCCTGAAGAACAGATATAGAAATCAGATTCATACCTAAGCCTGGAACATGCAAGACATCATGAAGTGGAACTATCTTTCCATTCTCCCTCTGAAACTGAACAGTCCCTTTCCCAACTGGGTTGAGCTTGGACAAGTTCCCCATAGAAATCTGGATATTGGTTTCCTCCTCCTTGTAACTGGAGAAGTACTCTCTAACTCCTGTCATATGAAATGATGCTCCATTGTCTATATACCAAACACTCCGTGAGGTTGAGCTAATCATACAAGCTATGAGTGCAAACTCATCCTCCAATCTACTAGAGAGCTCCTCTGCACTTGCTGAAGCCGCCACTTGGTTCTTTCCCTTCTTATATTTCTTCCTTTGTGGGCAATCATTGACATAGTGGCCAAACTCGTGACAACCAAAGCACTTGACCTTAGATAGGTCCTTCTCCTTCTCACCTTGAGAATTTGATCCTTTTCTAAATCCCTTCTTTACTTTCCCTTTTCCCGCTAGGGCAACGTTTTCTTGTTCTCCCTCACTTTTCTGACTCTTGTTGTTGGCTCCATTGACAAGACTTAGTCTAAGCTCCTCTTGAGTGAAATCACTCCACAGTTGATCCCAACTCGGTAGGGTGTCTCGTCCATTAATAACTTGAACAAAGACATCCCACTGCTTAGTAAACCCATTTAAGGCTATCCTTACTAGCTCATCATCTTCTGGCTTATCTCCAACAGCTGCTAACTCATCCTTGACAAGTCTAAGTCTAGTGAGGTAACTTGTAATGTCTTATCCCTTGTTCATTCGGGTATTCCTCAACTTTTCTCTGAGAATCAACTTCCTATTAGTGGTAGCATTCTGGTACAGTTTCATAATGGCATCCCACATCTTATTCGCCGTATCTAACTTGGAGATATGCGGAACAATATGATCCTTGACACCATCAAGGATAATCCTCCTTGCCTTGGCATCCTCTTTCTTGTATGCTACAAGTTGTGTTGCGTCTGTAGGTACAGCTACAACAGTGGTAACATAATCCTTGATACCATTCTCTTCCAACAATAAAGAAAGTCTGGCCTTCCAGACACCAAAATTCGAGGCACCATCTAATCTGTCCTGATCTCTCAAACTAGCTGAAGCCATCTCAAAGGATAAAAGCAATAATAATTTAGAAGATCAAACTAGGTTATAGAGACCCTCAATTTCTTTCCTAGGGCAAACCTTTTCTACCCTTAACACAGCTCTGATACCATGTGAAAATTCCTATTGTAGTCACTGATTATTAATCTCCTATCTTAAAAGATTATTTAACTGCTGAAAACTAATTCACAGCTAATATTGAAAAATAACACAACTGCAACTTCACTAATAAAAATACGGAAAGAAATGTGTAACACAATTAACACAATATTTTCGGACAAATTGTCCCTGGAAAAACCCCTAAGGGAAAACCAGTTCTACAGATGAGGAATTATATTAACTTCAGCAAATTAAGAGATACAAAGATTCCTTGCCTCTTACTGGTAGAACTCCGACAATCTCCCAACTTCCCACTGATATTCCCCCGCTGCTATCTCCAATGCTATCACTGTGCCCTTGCTAACACTGCAAGACTGTTTGCTATCACTGCAAACTCACAAACTCATTTGCTAGCACTGCAAATGCTTCTACAAAAACTTCTATATCCTCCATATGCCCAATGACCCCTTTTTATATTCCTCTCATTGGAAAACCAACGGCCAAGATCGATTCTCAATCAACGGCTGAGATAAATAACAACTTACCAACCACAACAAATTTGGTTGCAAGGTGTCACTAAAAGAAATCAATATTTAAATAATAATTATCACATCTCAACAATAAAATAACTATTATCTAATCCTAGCAAATGGACGAACAGTTGTCCAAGCTAACAAACTAACATTAATTATTTCTAAAAATGAATATTTTAGTTTTAACATTTATCTAAGAACTAAAACTAAAACAAGTAAATTAAATTAAATAAATAAAAATACTCCTTTAAAGAAATATAAAATAACAAAAATAAAATAACTTTAAAAAAGCAATTATTATAAAAATAAAAATAAATATTATCAAAAAAAATTAACATTAACTAATCTTCAATTATTACTCAATCAAATTAAATATAAAAAGATTACATGTTAAAAATAAAATTTATAAAAAATTTAAAGAAGATAAAAACAAATATAAGGCAGTAAATGGGGGAAAATATGGCGTGTAATAAAAAGGGATGTATTGTGCATCACCTGCAGTCACCACTAAATACAAAAGGCAGAGTTACAAAAGGCAGAGTTTGAAGGCAAATGGCGAGAGAAATGAGGGAGGCAACATCCATGCCCATGCATCCATGCTGGGTGCATTCCTGGGGCTGGATAGTCGTTGCCCTTCATCAACGTATGTACGAGTTTTGTAGTATTATCTTATGGCAATTAAATAACTAGCTTTACATTTAAGCATATAGGTTAGTTGCATACATTTGATAAAATACAAGAAAAATCAAGAGATAAAATAAACACACAATTCATAAGTTTATTCACAATACATGGATCTTAGAATTGACATTAATTCAAAATCATAGTTTCACAAGTGTACGCAAGATACATCTGACAATTCAAATTAAGTGAGATGGGAAAATATACATAACACATTTGCCCAAAAGGATGGATTAAGCAACAAAGCATACCATAAAAGTCATAGGGTCACTAGCTCAACCATAGATATAGGGAAAGTGATATGGTTAAGTGAATCTATGTTTTTTCCTCCACATCTTTCCATTGGTCAACCCCTTTTATATATCTTGCCCACTCAAGATAAAAGCATCAAATCTAACAACAAAGATAATAACCGAAACAATATATAATGATCAATGAGGACATGTAATTTAGAAAGGAACCTTCTATTCTACAATTACATCATATAATAATAAACTCACTATAACTTTTAATACAATCACAAGAAATATCATGACAAGACAAGAGTTTAACACATGGATGAACACTACATATTTTTATTTTTGACATCAAATATTTTCAATAAAATTTATCATAGTGTCTCTAATTTTTTCTTGCATATATTTATGGTACTATATTAGTAAAACCATATTTTACAATATTTCACCACTTCCTTTAAAGATTCCACAACATTTTTATAGATATTAAAATTGAAATAAGATGAATCCCACACAACATTTTTTTTTTTAACCAATCGTGAAAACTTAAAAACTTTTCACTAAAGATCTCAAACAACATTTTTATGTGCTAAAATTGAAATAAGATGGATGCCAAACCAATCTCGACTCAATATGTGCTGCCTTTTACAGGTGAAACAACAAGACAAACCCTTCACGTTATAAATGCTTAAAATGAAGTTTTAAGCGAGCATAAAATCTGCCATTAATACACCTTTAATGTCTTCTTCGTCAAATACTTCTCAATTAACTTCTATAAATGTGCTCCTCTAACGTCGCCGCCTGAGAAGTTTTTTAATCCAGTGGGCCACGTTGTAAAATAAACCAGTGAACAAGAATACATTCATTATCTCCCATATGATAAAAGATATTGTGAGAATGGCGCCAACTGGAATTCCTAATGCAAACCAAATTTTGTGCCTTCCTGGCCTGAAAGTAAAGTGTTTTGAATGAAAGCGCACGACATATATGGTAAGGGGAACAAGGGACACCATAGTCCATACAATCGCCGCTAACCATGGAGATGGTGTGATGACCAAGTGTACCGCTGCTCCAAATGCTATAAGCAGTGATATCAGCGCTGACCAGAATAAGTGAAAAATAAATACAAACTGGGATCGGTCTTGCTGGTCACCCGCACCTGAATGATGGACAAGAATAGCTGACGCAATCGAACTACAAAACGAGAATGTATCGCATATCAGAAACAATTTGAAGAGAAGGGCTTTAATGAATACAGCTTTTGGTTTCTCTCCTGATTGTGAAACAAGTCCTCCTGGTAAAGTGAAGGCTGCTGCAAACGACACTGTGGCGATCAACACCGCATTTATGGATATATTTTCGGCTTTGATCCCCGGTTTAGCAAGTGATAGCTCCATCCTCCTTATATCTTCCAAAATCTCTGGAGTCAGCAGCGCACCATTGGTTTGAAGCACTTTTATGATCTGCACGAATGAGAAAGCTCTTAAAATAAAGCTCTGCGTCAACATTTTGAATCATAATCATAAAATACGATTCTAAATATTACTATAAAATAGTAGAAACATTCTAAAGCATTCAATCCAATTACTTACACTCTGATAAAGTGCTACATCCTTCTCAATATTCTCCACTGCCACGTGTAATGCAGTTCGTCCTCTGTTGTCGCGATGATTAAGCGACTCGCTTGACATTAAGGATAACAACATACAAACATAGATTTCAACAATATTGTTCGTTCGGGTACTCCGTACTGCATTCATGACAGCTAGATGAAGAGGTTTTCTACCGTCGTCGTCAACGACTTCTATGCAGTCTCTGCCATATTTTAATAGAATGCGCACTAGATGATACTTTGCCCGCTCCACTGCCATGTGAATCGGGAGCTGTTTGTTGTTGTCCTCTTTGTAACACAAAGAATTGTCTTTTCCCAAAAGCAGCTGGGCGATCTTACGAGGAGGTGTCCAAGCACGCCCCATAAAGCCAGGAACTGGGGAAGATAATACAAGCATGTGCATTGCTGTTCTTCCGCATCCATCTATTTGTTTTGCCAGGTCAGGGCTGTGTTGTAGGAGTTTCTTAACGACACCTGAACAATTTATAGTAGTGTGAGCTAAGAAACAGCTTACAAGAAATATAAAAACTGTTTAAGAAATTGATTCCCAGATTATCAGATGCCCATGTGCATATGGATATAGATTTAGAGATCTACATGCCCACCTGTATGTTATATTTTTATATTTGCATGTTTTTCATTAGCAATGTTTCTGGTTAAGGTTATTGATGATTGTAAGTCGTTCATTTTTGTGAGGTTGGATTTGGACAGTCGATCCAAGCAACTATTTTCATCGTGGTTTTTTTCATCTTAAGTTTTCACGTATATCTGGTGTTCTCATGTGTGAATGTGTGTGATTGTGTGGTTGCTTGAATAGTAGTAGCTATGTTGATTCAAGTCTCATGATTGACACATGTGTTGAATTAAAGAGTTTTAAATTGATTTGATCTACTAGTTCACCCCCCTCCCCCTCGCCCTCTCCGCCTCGCCCCCCTCCACTCATCTCTCAATAGATTGTGTGCCCTTCAATTGGTATCAGAGCCAAGTTCTTTTGAAGAAACCTAAAAACTTGAAGTAGATTTGGGATAACACATTTAGTGGCTCAAGAAGGATTGTCTACAAATAAGGCACCACTCTTTGATGGATTCAATTATGCATTTTGGAAAATAAGGATGGAAGCGTACTTGATGGTCCTAGGACTTGAAGTTTGGTAATCAATTTCAAATGGATATGAGATTCCTGAGAATGCTCCAAGAGATCAGGCCGAAAAAAAGGCTTGTGAAAATAATGCTAAGCTAAGGAATGTTATTTTATGTTGTTTATCTAACTCTAAGTTTGTGAAGGTTATATAGTGAAGGGCAGTGAAGGACAATGAAGGAAGTATGAGATAAATTGCACATCGTCTATGAAGGTGATAACAAAGTTAAAGAAGCAAAGCTTCAAACTCGTTGAAGTCAATTTGAAAGTTTGAAAATGAAGGAAGAAGAAAACATTGCCATATTCCTACTTTGTGTCGATGAAGTTGTCAATTCTATCAGAGGTCTTGGTGAGGAATTGAAAGAAAGCATGATTGTGAAAAAAGATACTCATGGGTGATCCCACAATAGTGATTTACACTTTCTAGGAGATCTTGATTTTTGCCAAAATCACATTTTTTAAAAAAATATAACGACTTAAGCCTTTAAAAGTTCCATTTAAAGGATTTCAATTGAAGAGGGTTTGATCAAACCACCTTAAGATCAAACCCCCTTGGATAGAACCCCACCAGTTTTAAACCTTCCTATAACAGAGTCTCCTTTACACATATCAAAATGTTGATAAAAAACCAATTTTGATTTATCTTTTTTGAGATCAAATGAATTCATTTAAAATTTATTTTTTGTAAGTATGCAATCCTTATTATAAGCTTCCCAAAAAATATAATTTTAAATAAATTTAATTTAATTATTATATTTATTTTTTATTTCTTGTGAATGTATGTTTTTCACCGAAAATCAAACTCTATATTCTTCACATGTGGAAAAATAGTAGACTATCAAAAAAAAAATCTGAAAAATATCTATGCATTAGATATTGATGTCATTGATCCAACAAAAATAAATAAATTGAATTTTGATACAAAAAGTTATGTTTTAGCCAATAAATCATGTCTAAATTATAACTGGTTTGACTTTCAAACTTAATTAAGAAAAAAATATTCAATGAAATGCTATGAAACCAATTCCATGCACTAGATATCGTAGTTACGAATCTAAATTCAAAAAAAAAAAAATTAGGTATGTTACTAACTACACTTCTAGTATATTAACCTCTCCAATTAATTGAACTTCCATGGAATCCATGGGAAAACACTTGTCAAAAGATTTAAAAATCTTTAGCCTTAGTTGCTTTGTGACTTAAAGGGGAATAACATTGCTTGATGCACTTGAAACAAGCATACTATGCACCGCCCATTCATCTCTAGTTATAGAGGCATAAAAAGGTTCTATATTGATCTAGTTTTCAACTAATTATGTACCTAGAAATACTTCAAAGACTCCTTTTGCGCTCATCACAACTTGAGAATTACTTGAACATTCATTAGACTAATAATTTTGCACTAAAAGGTTATTCAAACAAGTGAACATCCTAATTTATTCTTAGGGATTCTCAATAACTTGATTACAAGAACTTGTATCTTTACTTGATTTAAAGCATAAGCCATGTCACATAATATGTAGTTTAGAAATGAGGTAGAATTAGGTACATCACAATAATATTTGCATTAGGGATATAGAAGATTATCTTTTTAGGCATAATCCAATCATTTCTAGTGTATACAAACTTCATTTATCATATTCAATTTGTTTTCCCTTGATTAGCTTGATCTTTTATTTCACTAAATAGTTTAATATTTGATTTAATTAGATGGGTTCTTCACTCTTTCGATGTCAATATTAGTTACACTCAAACCCAATAGCACCTGAATAGTGAGGAATACAAGAAAAGTTGCCAGTAAGAGAAAAAAACATGAAACATATGCCAATAGAGTTGCTATTGGTTGGAATAAGATTGCAAGCTACCAAATACCTACAACAAAATGTCATATAGCTATAAACAAGCTCACTAGCAAATTCATGAAGGTATATAGGATAATAATCAAGATTCTAATTTCCATGGAAAAATGCCATTTTATCAACATAGATCGATGGGCTACCAACTACACAGAGAAAAATGGTAAGAGATGAAAGAAAAATCATATAACACTTAAGATATCAAAACCAAATCCAAAACACTAGCAATGATCTCCCCTTGACAATGGTGCCACTTTGTTAGTTATCTAAATTATTCTTTTATCAATCCTAGAGATTGGATATATTTCCCAAGACTATAAGTGTTAACTTGAGAACATGGATAGACTCAAAGTGAGTGCATAAGAGTGTATCACTCTTCATCTTCTTTGGGCTTCACTAAACCTAGATTAGGGTGTTTACCTAGGGTCACTTATTAGCACAATTAAAGAGAAATGTAGATCTAGATTTATGCCATCAACTAAAATACCCAAAGCATGGTAAACCCTTAAATATTGTCACTAAGCTTAAATCATGATGACAACTATAACTAGACCTTTAAGACCTCATTCAAGTAGATTAAAATTAATTTTACATACACAATAGATGATAAAATCACATTAATACCAAACAATACAAATCCCCTTAACTTTATATATACATGTGTAAGGTTCCTAGAACACCACTAAAACATAAATATTTGAACATTTGATTGGTTATAGAATCAAAAAAATAGCATGAATGAAAGCACAAAATCATGAGAGCTAAACAACAACTGCAACTAAAATCATTGCAATAAAAAATGTGCTTTAAAGATTTCAGCATGGTGTGATTACTAGTGGACAAGTTCTTGTATACTAGCCTTGAGCACATGGGCAACAAAGTCAAAAGTTAGTCCCACACAAACACATCAATATATTCAAACAGGAGAACTATGAATGCACATAAGACCATAAACCTAGATCTATGATGGATCAAATGCATTCCTCTATGTAATCCAAAAACTTTCATGGTGAAGTATACTTAAAAATTCATACAAGGACAAGATGAATCTACATTAAGCATTAAAAGGACTTTCCCAATACACTTTGGATCAATTTTACAAGTCCTTGAAAGGACTAACTAATCAATGCATAAACATGCTAACAAATGTAATACTAGAGACACATACAACATATATGTATTCCTTGATAAAACCCAAACAACCATGGATAAACTTATACCATGAAGAGAATTAAGTAACATTCCTTGCCTACACAAAAAATATTTATATTAAGACAAGCCCAAGACTAACCAACCTCCAATTACAACAAAAAATCATAAATATGTAACCTAATGAGGAGAGTTTTGAATCAAAAAGATTGTGACACATGGATGGATCAACTATCAAGTAACATTTTGATTAAAAAAACAATTATAGCAACAACCTTGTGCTATAGTTAAATGCATGGGAAAGAGAAGCACAAGTCAACATAAAGAATTTTAGTTGTTACAATTGAAGCATATACTAGCAACTTATTCCTAGGAAAACTTAAAGCAAATCACTCCCTCAATTTATGGGAGGAAAATCAAGTCATGAATTGCACTAGCAATCAATCTAGAAAACCTGATGATCAAGAACACCAAACCCCTAGAAGAAATCAATTCCTTAATCCTATAAGAAGAGCTACACTATATTGTATTAATGACCAACTACCCACAATTTAACAACAAAAAATTTTAACACAAAATTTTTCATCTCTAACACTATCTACTCTCTACAGCAATCCAATTTAAAAATTTCATGGCCACCATTTAATTTTATCCACATGTCCTGAAAAAAAATTTAGGGCTATAACCCCAATTCCATGTACCCAAACTTGCAAGATATATAGTTTATAAAAATCTTACTTACAAATTCCCACTTTATAAGTCTAATGTCATGAGGCTTACAAATTATTATGATGCGGGGTCCACCCACGTGATGACTTTAGCAATTTCAAAAATCATTTCACATTTAGTCTTAAATGAAATCTTATTCCTGTGAGATAAAAGAAAACAATCATCTTAAAACCCTTTACATTGTTTTGCAACCATCACATTGGACCCACCTTGACAAGTTGGTCACTTCTGAGCCAATGGTGCATATTTTATCTACACCATTTATCCTTACCCTCTCGAGTTACTCAAATTATATATGCAATCTAGAAATCGAATAGTATGGAAAGTCTCTGGTTATTAAACTCTAAAACCAATCACATACATTCTGGTTTGACACAAAGATAGACCTACAAAAGAAATGTGTGGGTAGTTCATCTCAAACGAGACAAATGGTCCTCAAGAACACCTTACAAGACATATGAAACAACACCCCCCAATAACCACTAGGTCAAGAAGAATAGATGGTGTAGAATGAGTGACTTTTCAACTACCTATCTTCCTTGTCATAATGATGATGGATGCATTAAAAATAAAAATATTGTGTTATTGGATCACTTCCTAAGGCTTGCATAATCATTCTCTTGTTGTGCCATCTTGACAATAGGTAATGAGCTTCCCTTTTGTACCTCATGTGCCTTATCAAATAATTACCTTTATCTTGTGCAAATACACATTGCTAGCCATATGACTACCCTCAACACTTCACCCTTTTAGTTGTGCCTAAACCGTTTGGAGTGTATGCCATGTTGGAGATATTGATTGGTCACAAAATGGGTTTGTTCATGTCTTAACCTCTTTACTATGTAGGAGTAGTTGTCATTCCTATGTTGAGTTATAGTATATACACTAAACCATAATTTCTTGAGTCATGGACATATAGAGGCCATGCCAAGTTGATTGGCATTTTGACATTGTTGTGTAGGATTTTTGGAGATCGGTTCACTAATAATTGATTGCATAATACACCATGTTTGATTGCCTTGCACATGCCTTATCATGTTCTCTATTGACTTCACAATTATACAGTGCCTTAATGGTTGCCTCCTAGTCCCATATTACATGATACCATATAACTCCACACTAGTTTAAATTCATGTGTTGGTCTTCCATTTATTTTTTAATGCCTCTATTGTTGGAGAAAAACTTACAAGCTTTGAGTGAGCCCTCTCTTCATATTGTATAGTGTCTAGAGTATACCCTAACCCCATAATGAAGCATTGCCTAACAGGCCCTGATTTTCACAGTTACCTCGTGTTTGCGTAAGTATTCAGACCAACTCCCTCATATACTATTGATCCTCCATAATATATGTGTTGAATTTGAGCATGTACATTATTGCGGTATTGCTATCAAGATTCAACCATGTAGTTTTACGAGTCAAACTCATTGACCCATGTTTCATGAGTAGGGGTTCACAAGAACCCATCTCTCGTGATAATGAATGGTCCTCTTAGCATTCACTGCATCTAGGTGATGCTCACAGAGGTGAAGCACTGGGCCTTCTCGAGAGGTCACACCCCATAAAGGCATCATCATTCTCTTGTTGTGTCATCTTGTTTCACCTATTGTCACAATTCAACATGGGAATGACAACTACTCCTGCATAGTAAAGAGGTTAAGACATGAGCAAACCCATTTTGTGACTAATCAATATCTCTAACATGGCATTCACTCCAAATGGTTTAGGCACAACTAAAAGAGTGAAGTGTTAGGGCAGTCATATGGCTAACAATGTGTATTTGCACAAGATGAAGGAAATTATTTGATAAGGCACATGAGGTACAAAAGGGAAGCTCATGACCTATTGTAAAGATGGCACAACAAGAGAATGATGATGTCTTCATGGGAAGGCCCAATGCTTCACCTATGTAAGTATCACCTAGATACAATGAGTGCTAAATGGACCATTCATTATCATGAGAGATGGGTTCTTGTGAACCACTACTCATGAAACATGGGTCAGAATTTAATTTATAAAACTACACACTTGAATCATGATAGCAATACCACAATTTCACACACTGTGGTAAATACTTCCTACTTATCATGTGCATTATTCTACATGGCCTACGCTAATATATGCCACAATGGCAAAGTTAAATGTAGGCAAATTAATACATTGTGTCTGCCAAAGAGTGCAGTTGGATAGACTGGGAGAAAAAATCCTCAAGGAGAATACCTCTTCCTAATGTTTTTAAATCTCCTGGGTATCAAAGGTTTCATTGATGAGTCGGATGACGAGCTTCATATAGGTTCTGGCTCAGAGTATTGCAACAAGACATGCAAGTTCTTAAGGCATAAACTGTGCAAATGGATGAGGGGATGATTCTTCTGCACATTCCCAACTTTGATACAAAATGCAACCGTGATAATGAATACACTTCTGTGTGAGTGCTTTTGACGGTGCATTGCTGGGACGCTCTGTTTTGCTACCAGGGGTTGATGTTTATTACGCTCTTTGCTGCTCTTTGTAATTTTTGATCGAGCCTGCCGTATGCAAACTTTTGGCAACAATTTTGTTGCTACAGGCGCTTGTTTCCTAGTCTGTTATGTTGCCGTTTTGTACCGGCGTTGTAGCTGTTCTTTTGCAGTTGTAATATTGTTGCTACAGGCTGTAGTTTCATGGACTGTTAAGTTGCTGTTATGTTACAGCTTTGAAGACGTTCTCAGTAATTTTTCTGTTAATAAAGCTTATTCCACTTTTTTTAAAAATACATTGTATCATACTTACAAAGATCATAATATGGTATAGATAAATGTTGCACAGTAGTACGCATGCTAGCTACTCCCAGATTGTAGATGTTTATATTTGCCTCCGTCTATCGCATCACTTGAGTAGCAAAACAGGGGAATGATCAAAGTAGAGCTGTTGTTTCCAACACTACGAACATAAAATACTTCTTATTACGCCGGCAGGCATTCCCCTGCGGAGCGCGTTGAGTTCTCGTAAAGTGTCGGATGCAGATGGACGATGTTGAATACAGGGACGACCATCCAAATGATTGTAGCCGTTAATATCAAATAGCGGTAACAGGGTTGGTATCAGGCTGGATTCGCCTATAATATGTATTCAGATTACTTGTGAACATCTACGCGAAGCGCGGGAGACTGGTTGACACTTGCCATTTGTTTGATGGAATGCCTGATCGAAATTTGTGTCATGGTCCCTTTTGATTGTATCTTACTCAAAATTCAAATTATAGGTGTTATAAGTGTCGGAAAAAGCCACGTCTGAATTGAAAATGGACCAGCCACAAAGTGGGCCGGTAGTTCAGTGGTAGAGCACTTCAGCAGCAAATGAGAGGTCCTAGGTTCACATCCTAGTTGGTTTATGAATGCAAAATCCAACATGACATCAGAGTTAGACCAGAGTAGGAACCCAGACGCAACAAATGTGGCTTATGAAGGTGTTGGAAAAAAGCCACACCTGAACTGAAGATGGACTGACCACAAAGTGGGCTGGTAGCTCAGTGGCAGAGCACTCCAAGAGCAAATGAGAATGCAAATGAGAAGCAGGCATTGATGCTGTTTCAGCAAATGAAAATATGTTTTATTGACCTGGTTAATTCCATATTTGTTGGGATTCATCCAGTAGTTGCAGGTTTAGGTACAGGGAGATATTATTAGAAGTGGATTTCAATTGGAAGCGTAGAGAATGCACCGTACGTGTTTGACAAAATGCCTGTATGATATGTGATTTTGTTCAACACATTGATTGCAGGATATGCACTGAATGGGTATGTTGTTAAAGCTTTATAACTGTTTGAGAGCATTTCTGAAAGAGATGTGGTGTTATGGAGCTCGATCATTGTAGGGTATACACAGAATGGACTTGTTGATAAAGCTTTGGAATATTTTTGGAAAATACCTGAAAGAAATTTTGTCTTGTGGAATGCAATGATTGGGTTTCTTGTTCAGAATGGACATTTTGAAGAAGCTATGAACTTCTTTCAGAAAATGCATGAACGCAATGTGGTTTCAACAATACAATGATTTTGGGCTTTGCACAAAATGGTCATTTCGAGGAAGCCCTGAAGCTATGACTGAATGGAATGTAATCTCATGGACTGCTATGATTGTTGCTTGTGCAAAGAATAGTGATATTGAGAGGCCTTCAATGTTCTTCAGAAAATGCCTAAACGCAATGTTGTCTGATGCAATGCAATGATTGCTGGATTTGCACAAAATGGGTTTCTTGACGAGGCTTGGAAGCTTTACGAGAATGGCAGAACCAAATGTAGCGACTTGGAATGAGATGATAACGGATTTTTTAGGCAAAAAGAGTGTTTTATATAGCCATAGAACTCTTCAGAGAAGCCAGAAAGAAATATGGCTTTCTGGAATGCGATAATTGTTGGATGTGTCATCCGTGGGTGTGATAAAGAGGCAGTTCATTTTATTTTTTAAATGCAACAGTCTGGAACAAACCCAGACCACGTTACTTTTGTCGGAGTGCTATCTGCTTGCTGCCATGTAGACCTAGTAAATGATGGCATACTATACTTTCGTTGCATATGCCAGTTATACAGAATCAGCCCTACAGTAGACCACTATTACTGCATGATTGAACTACTTGGTCGTGCTGGTCACCTAGATGAGGCACAAGAATTACTTAAAAGAATGCTGATATAACCAAATCCTGTTGTGTGTGTGTCTCTGCCTGCTTCATTTAGAACTCATGCAAATGTAGAAGTAGGAAAACATGCTGCAGAACACTTGTTTCGGTTGGATCTGAATAATGCTGCACATTATCTCCTTCTCTTAAACATCTATTTAGCAATCAATAGGTGGCATGACATTAATAATGTTAGAAAAATGAAAAAAGAACCAGGGTGCTGCTGGATTGAGGTCAATGGAAAAGTGGACGTTTAAGTGAGACTGATTCAGGCATGTGAAGGGATCATGGCCAGAGCTCCACATAAGATTTGTGCTACATGGTGAGGAGGTGAAATGAATTCCCGTGTCTTTTGGAGGGAAACAGGAAACCGAGTTTACAATTATGATATTTATATCAGGATTCGTCTGAATTTACAATTATAAACAACTTCCAGATCATCAAAGAGCATTCCAATATGTGGTGATTTCTAGTGCGTCACTGACTTCATTGCCAAAAGCTCTGTACATGTAATTACTGTGAGGAATGAACAGTTGAATTTACACATATGACGGATATATGGTGGTTATATGAGAGTTTAATACGTGTATATTTAAAGTTTGATACATGCATGTTTTAGTGATTCTATTAACTTCATATAAATTTTATAGAAAATTTTGGTTAATAATTATGCTAAATAAGTTTTACTGTCAAATCTAAATTTTGAATTCCTCATTATCTTGCTCATAAGGTCTTGCATCCACTCTTTTCTCTACTTGATCCACCCTATGAAATATAGCATCTGGAGTGGAAGATTGAAGAGTAACAAGGGAGGATTGAAGGCCACTTTGGTATGTATAAGAGTGGATATGATAAGTACGAGGAGTGTAAGATGTGATTGAGGAAGAGGCATGGAGGTGGATGGAGATGTAAAATAAGGAATAGCCTTGGCATGGGGTGAGTTAAGAAGATGTAGGGAGGGCATGACTAACAAAGTATTGATAGGTTGGGTAATGGTGGATGAGATAGGTATGGAGGTGTAATACATCATGTGAGATGTGTCTTAAAGAGAGATAAAGCCATATTGAGTAGGGAAAGTGCAGAAAGCATAAACATTATGTGGTGGAACACTATTAGTGGTAGTATTATGAGAATAAGTGGTGTTAGAAGGCAAAATAGTAGAGGATGGATCAATGGTAGTCTGGTCGAAGTGGGAAAGGAGATAGATGCATCATGCAATAATTACAATAGATGAAGCAATTTTAGCATTAACTGCTTGCAAGATTTCTAATCCGATACGGCTTGTTGATGGACACATTATGAATCATATCGACTAGTTGTGTGGGATTTCCAACATTATCCAAAGTTCCAAAATAGCAAGCTATTTAAAATCTTGGTTGTCCTCTAAGTTGTTCTCAACACAAAAATCAAAATAGTTTTCAGTCTTAATACCATGGCAATAGGTTTGATCAGGACCTGCATTTTCACTATGTCTACAATCTAATGACACGACACTGGGGCTAGGTCACCATTGCAGGCAATATCAAGAAGGGCTTTGATGATAGCCTTCTTGTTACTGTTGCTGAGCTTTGGCAATGCTTGCAGGACTTGCTTGATGAAAAGTTTGCAGATGACTTGATGTGCTTTGGCTCATTTTTACATAGCATATGCCCATTTTGGAGAAAGTCTCAAGGAGAGCTTTCTAATATGATCATACAGCCTAGCTGTCTTGCTTTGTTCTTCACTTTGAGTGTAGTTGATACAAAGTGGCCAAACTTGCATAGTGTCATGCCTGGGCTTTCAGCTTTTAATCCAAACTGTGCCCAACAATAGCAGGTCCAAAACATTGTTCACAACCCACATTCAACAGTGATATAAATGCATAAAAGATCCATTGCTTTCCATGAAGGAGTACTTGAGATGCTTTTGCGTGCAAAGAACTGTTGGTGTATGCAAGCTTCTTCATCTGAACTTGTTTTGACCTTTGTGTTGTGTTAGAACTCTCAAAGTTTTTGATAAATCTCAGTCTGTCCCATATTTTGCCTTTATCCGCTCTCCAATATCACATTGAAAGTTTTAATGGCTCCCATAAAAACCCCAAGGAAACCTTGTATGTGTGTTTCAGGAGTTCCTCTAGTTCACAAACTTTTACAAAGTGTTCGAGTGTTTTGGCAATTCTTTTGGTTTTCAAGCTTCCAAGAATGCTGAAAATGGTTTCAGTTCTTTCGAAGTATCTGAAAGAGTTGTGATTTGGTCAAGGGTGCCAAAGAGCAAGGAAAAGGCCGAAGCTTGTAAGTTTTGGCAGGTTCGCAAGTTTGCGAACCTGCCAAAAGTGTGACAAAGGGAAGGAAAGGTCAAAGTTTCAAAGTTTGTGAATTCCATCATGGTCATAATCTTGGTTGTCCTCTAAGTTGTTCTCAACACAAGCATCAAAATATTTTTTAGTCTTAATACCATGGTAATAGGTTTGATCAGGACCTGCATTTCCATTATGTGTACAATCTAATGACACAACATTAAGGCTAGGACACCATTGCAGGCAATGTCAAGAAGGGCTTAGATGATATTCTCTTGTTACTGTTGCTGAGCTTTGGCAATGCTTGCAGGACTTGCTTGATGACAAATTTGCAGATGACTTGATGTGCTTTGACTCGTTTTTACATAGCATATGTCCATTTTGGAGAAAGTGTCCATTTTGGAGAAAGTCTCAAGGAGAGCTTTCTAATATGATCATACAGCCTAGTTGCCTTGCTTTGTTTTTCACTTTAAGTGTAGTTGATACAAGGTGGCCGAACTTGCATAGTGTCATACTTGGCCTTTCACCTTTTAATCCAAATCGTGCCCAACAATAGCAGGTCCAAAACATTGTTCACAACCCACATTCAATGACGATATACAATGCATAAAAGATTCGTTGTTTTCCATGAAGAAGTCCTTGAGATGCTTTTGCGTGCAAAGGACTATTGGTATAGTTGAGCTTCTTCATTTGAACTTGTTTTGACCTTTGTGTTGTGTTAGGACTCTGGAAAATTTTGATAAATCTGAGTCTTTCTCCCATATTTTTCCTTTATCCACCCTCCAAGATCACATTGAAAATCTTGATGTCTCCCATCGAAACCCAAGGAAATCTTGTATGTGTGTTTCGGGAGTTCCTCTAGTTCGCGAATTTTTCCAAAGTGTTCAATTGTTTCAGCAATTCTTTTGGTTTGCAAACTTCCAAGAGTGCGAAAAATGGTTTCAGTTCTTTCAAAGTATCCAAAAGAGTTGTGATTTGGTTAAGGGTGCCAAAGAACAAGGGAAAGGCCGAAGTTTGTAAGTTTTGGCAGGTTTCCGAACCTACAGAAAAGTGTGACAAAGGGAAGGAAAGGTCAAAGTTTCAAAGTTCGTGAGTTCCCAAAATGTCAACAAGGGACAAGGAAGTGGTAGTTTGCCATGTCATCAAGTTCGCAAGTTTGCAAACTTGTCAATTTGCTGACTTGGTTAATTGGTTTTCCATTTCGCCTAAAATGTGAAGCTCCAAGAACAAGAAAGAGAACAAAGAAAAAGCAAAGGATTCTGATGAGTTCACCAAGGACAAGGTTTTTCGAAAGGTAGGTTAGCCAAAGTGAAGCCAAAAGGTAAATTTGCTAACAAGAAAGTTTGCCGAAATGCAAGGGTGTTGATTAAAAGGAAGATAATCAAATGTTTAATGTGCAAGTTGTACAAACGAATTTCAAAAGCAAAGTGTCAAATGAAATGGTGTGATTATCCTCCACCCACCCTACTTGCACACCATTACTAGAAATCAATCCCCAGCTACCTACATTCAATTTGTCAAGCCTTTTCTGTATAGAGGAAGTTCATTTTAGGCGAGATTGAATATGCACCATTCATTCTAAATCTGCTACAGTGCTATGGGTTAAGGTTGATGCCTAGCTTGTTAAAAGAAAAAATTTGATCATTTTGGAGGAGGAAGAGAGTTCTAAGAGGTTGGTCGTTGTGCTGTTCTCCAGGTGCCAAAGGGTTGCCAATGTGATAAAACATCAATTTAGTTCATTTGGTGAAGTACAAGCTTGTGCAATTGAAAGAGGTAAATATTGTAAGTGATTTTTGTAACAAAATGTCTCCATGGCATTATGTATATCTTCAAGAGGGTCTCTTAGCCGCAGCAAAGGAGTTTCCTTTACCACATTTGCCAACATGAATGTAATTTTGAGTTAGATGAATGTGACAACATTCTAAAAATAGCAAATGCTTTATAATGATCTTTCTCACATTATATATGGAAATATGCAATGATGTTTTGGACTACGAAGTATGCTCTGTTATAAATTTCATAATCCTTGGTGTAAAAAAAATGCACAACTTGTATTCCTTTCGATTTTAGCTTGTTTTCTTCCTAATGAACTGTGGTTTTGTTGCCCAGTAAATAGGCACCGATCTAAGACTCAGCTGGACCCTCCTCACTATTCACAACAAATCAAAATATCAATTAGTAGTTTAGAAATAAAGCAGTCAATTCTATGCATCCATTATCGTCAATGTGGCCAGGGAAACTATCTTAAATGAGCCTCAAATGAACTTATTTCATGTGGATCATGTTTGCATAGTCGAATCAGCTACATAGGGGTTTCATACAACTAGTTTTACTTGACTTAGTGACAGCTTGGATCAAGTAAACAATTTGAGTTTAGCTATTGTTGTATTTAGTTTTTCATTTTGTTTGATTCACATACCTATTAGGGTATACCTCTAAGAACACACTCCTAAGTCCAAGCTGAACTTGAAGCATAAGAGAGAAAACCCACTCTTGTAGAGTTGACTTTTAACCATCCATGGTCTGTGGATGAACAAATTTCACTTTCATGATGACAACCCTAGCCTTGAAAGTGAGATTTTGTTCTAGGAAGTGGAGCAACGGTTTTGGGACCCAACATGTTGCTTGTTTTTATTTTTCCTTATTTATTCTCTCTCTTTTGCAAGCATGAATGGAAAAATATAAGTTCTACTTATATTCATGGTTTCCGTTGGCTCCATCAAGCACCTACCATTCGAAATAGTGATTGGAAAAATCAACATGTACAAGTAGTTGTGCAATACATTAATACTTATGTGTTTGCTTGGAGCCCACATGATGGTGGAGAAAGAAATTCAATGTTGCAAAATTGCTCCATTATGGAAAACCCTTGTTTGTTGAACTCATGTAATCCTGACAGCAGATGCTTTTGTGGAGCCAAATTCCACAACCTTTGCCATCATCCTCCCTGCTTGTGGTAAAATGGGAACTTTGGAACATGGTATGTACATCCATCAATGCAAAATGGAAGGTGGATTTTTGTTAGATATTATAGTTGAAAATCTTCTAGTAGGCATGTCTGCAAAATGTGGAAGCATAGACAAGGCATATGAACTATTTGACAAAAAAGATGTGTCCCCGTGGATTGCAATGAATGCAGGAAATGCATAAAATGGATTTGTTGAAAAGGCTTTAGAAACTTTCAAACAAATACAATTAGCAAGTGTCAAGCCAAATTCCACAACCTTTGCCAACATCCTCCCTACCTATGCCAAAATGGGAGCTTCGGAACAAAGTATGGACATCCATCAAAGCATAAGGAAAGGGAGATTTTCACCAGATTACCCTGGTAGACGTGTATGCAAAATGTGGAAGCAAAGGCAAGACTCGTGAATTGTATGATAGAGTAACTTAAAGAGATAGTGATCTCATGGACTGCAATTATTACAGGATATGCACAAAATGGATTTGTTGAAAATGCTTAGAAACTTTTCAGGAAATGCAATTGGCAGGTGTAAAAACCAAACTTGACAACCTTTTCCAGAATCCTCTCTTCCTGTACCAAAATGAGAGCTTTGGAATAGGGTATTTCATGCAGGTAGATTGTTGGAACTGGTATGTTGTTGAAGTTGTAGAACCATTATAGAGCATTTCTGAAAGACATGTGGTGTAATGAAGTTCAAAAATTTTAAGTTATGCGCAGAAGGACTTGTTGATAAAGCTCTGGGACTCTTTTGGAAAATAGCTCAAAAAACTGTTGTCTTGTGGACAGCAACGATTGGGTTTCTTGTCCAGAATGGACACTTAGAAGAGGCTATGAACTTCTTTGAGAAAATGCCTAAATGTAATATGGTTTCAAGTTTTCAACGATACAATTATTTTGGATTTTAAAAAAACTGGGCACTTTGAGGAAGCCCTTAAGCTATTTCACTTTATGACTGAACGGAAGGTAGCCTTATGGACTGCTATGATTGTTGCTTATGAAAAAAAAGTGATGTTAGAGAGCTTCAATGTTTTTCTGCCAATGCCTGAACGGAATGTTGTTTCGTTCAATGAAACGATTGCCGGATTTGCACAGAATGGATCTCTTGATGAGACTCTGAAGCTCTTTACGAAAATGCCAGAACCAAATGTGGTGACTTGGAATGAGATAATAACGGGAATTTTGTGCAAAAAGGGTGTTTTGATGAGCCATAGAACTCTTTCAGAGAATGCCTGAAAGAAATGTGGTTTCGTGGACTGCCTTGATTGCAAGCTACATACAGAATGGACAGATTGGCAAAACCTTCATGATCTTTTGTAAAATGACTGAAAGAAATGTGGTTTCTTGGAGTATGATGATTTCAGGACTTGTACAAAATAGACGTTGTGAAAGCCAGATTCTAACACCTATGCCAGCATTCTCTCTGCTTGTACCAATTTGGCAGCTCTATCAAAAAGAAAGATAATTCATCAAGGCATAACTATAAATGGATTTCAGATGGATGTTTATATGGAGACTGCATTGCTGACTATGTATAATAAATGCGTAACCATTCAGGACGCATGCAAAGTATCTGCTAGAATGTATGTAACATTGTAAAGAATGTGGCTTTCTGGAATGCAATAATTGTGGGATGTGTCATCCACGGGTGTGATAAAGAGGCCATTCAATTTTTTGAAAAGATGCAACAGTCTGGAACAAACCCAGACCATGTTACTTTTGTTGGAATGCTATTGTACTTGCTGTCATATAGACCTAGTAAATGATGGCATACTATACTTTCGTCGTATATCCCAGTTATATCAACTCACCTCTACAGTATATCACTATTGCTGCATGATTAAGCTACTTGTTCATGCTGGTCACTTAGCTGAGGCACAAGAATTTATTACAAGAATACTGATAAAACCAAATCCTGCTGTGTGGGTGTGTCTTTCTAGTTCGTTCAGAATCCATGCAAATGTAGAGGTCGGAAAACATGCTGCAGAACACTTGGTTCGGTTGGATCTGAATAATGCTGTACATTATCTCCTCCTCTTAAACATCTATGCAGCAGTCAATAGGTGGGATGACCTTAAAAATTATAGTAAAAAAATGAAAAAAAGAAATGTCCTAAAAGGACCAGGGTGCAGCTGGATTGAGGTCAATGGAAAAGTGGACGCTTAACTTTTAGGAGGCAGATGATGGCTACATATTATAACTGAGACTGATTCAGGCATGTCAAGGAAGCACGCCAGAGCTTGACATAAGATTTGTGCTACATGGTGAGGAGGTGAAATGAATTCCGATGTCATTTGGAATTTTGGATGGAAACAGAAAACTAAGTTTACAATTATGATATTTATATAGGTGTTCAACTGAGCTTACAATTATAAGCAACCTTTAGATCAAGAGCATTTCAATATGCGGTGGTTTTTAATGGCCACCGACTTCGTTGCCAAAAGTTTTGTACAAGTAATTACTATGAAAAACTAACAGTTAAATTTACTCATATGAAGGATATATGGGAATTTAATACACTATGTTTTAGTGATTCTATTAACTTAATATAAATTTAATAGAAAATATTTAGTGCTCTTCAGGGATACATCCCCTGTTTTAGTATCCCGTCTCCATTCTGGAAACATTATGGGGACTTGGAGACTTTTTGGAAACTTCTCCCACTGTTATATCTAACGGTGACTTAAACTTGAGCTCCAATTTTAATACAGATTAGCAGTTGCATCTGCTGATTAGGAACAGCCATATATTTTCTATGTTTTTGTCATTTTATAGTTGAAATTTGGAGTTTTTGGACATTTTGTTGTAATTCATATTAAATATGTATGCACATTGATAATGAAAGCATTTGAATTTTGTTAATTTTTTTGGTCAATTCTTATGTGAAATCTCAACTCAAGTCTAATGTTATGTATTAATCTTCTATGATGTCTATGATGAATACCTTATCAATGTTATAATATGAATATTTGAAATTTCTCTATATTTTTAAAAATTTCCCCATTTTTTAATAGTCATCCCCTGTTCTCTCCTAAAAAATGACCCAAAAGTACCCTCGTACAGAAACACGTCCCACCATCCCCTACCATCATTGTTCCCAAAACATGGGGGAGCATAGAAAATCTTAGTAACTATCTAAAAAAAATCTTACTATCAATTCTTAATTTCAAATTCCTCTTTATCTTTCCTATTAAGTCTTGCATCTACCCTTTTCTCTACTTGATCTATCTTATGAATTAAAGCATATAGAGTAGAAGATAAAAAAGTAACTAGAGAGGATTGAAGGACACTTTGGTGTGTATACTTAGTGGGTGTGAGAGGGATGTAAGAGGTGATAGGACTATACCATTTAGTCCTTAACTCTTAGTATAAGTAAGCAAGATAGATGTCTCTCAAGGAAGCAAGGTAGATACCACGAATTCTTCAATCATAGTAGAATAGGATATTATGGGTGAAGAAAAATAAATGTTTAGTCAATCTTTGATTGAACCTTAAAGAAATGGAATAAAATATTCTTTGATTTTTGCAGTTTAAAGAAAAATAAAATAAATACCCCTCAATATTTAACTCTTGATAAAATGAATGTTTTTTAAATTTTTAATTCTTAAAAATAAATAAATAAATAATCCTAAAACATTAAAAAAATTAGTATATTAAAATAAAAGTAAAATATTTAAGTAGATCTAAGTTAGAGCAAGCACAACTTACTCTCACCCTTTAAAAAAACAAAGAACAGCCCAAAGCTAAATTACAGGTCAGCCAAGTATTAGAAGAATACTTCCGAATATAATTTCAACTTTTTACAGAAAAGCTATAACAGACAGGTGAAAACCAAGCCCTCGTCCTAAAAGTTTATAAAAATGTTTATCCTCAATATTCGAAAAAAAAAATGCCGACAAAAGTAAGGCGAGTAGAGCACTTTTATTTTCTTATTTGTTTTCGTAAAATTCAACATAATTACCTGTATGTCTGTAGAACACCGCAGAATGTAGTGGTGTTTGGCCGTCGGCTCTCTTCATATTGCTGTTGGGTTCCATGAGACGCAACAATATCTCAACGATGCCTGTACGACCCATCTGGGAAGCTATAAACAGAGCCGTTTCACCCTCGCGATTTGATACGCTAGCCATGTCTTCATCACGGTTCCTCAGTAGTACCTCCACGACCTTTTCATATTCCCCCTTTGCGGCTTCGTGAAGAGCAGTGTTTCCTTCACAATTTCTAAACCTCAAAAAGTTAGCGGCCCACAGGTCTCCTTCCATTAGTGCAAGGAACTTTTCCACCAATTCGTAATGGCCATAAAATGCTGCAAGGTGAAGTGCATTATTTCCGTGGGAATTTTTTAACATAAGAAAATTACGGCCTGCTTCTAAATCTTTTTTGACCTCTTCAAGCAGCCTTTCAATAAATCGTAGATTACCCCGAGAAAGTGCTATATGCAGGGCACTATTCTGTAGAGCGGTAAACTCTTGGAAAATATTGAGATTTTCAAAGTGGATGAGATCGTTAAGTGCATCCACATTGCCCCGTTCGGCGGCCATGTATAGTTGGCTGTTCATTCCTGGGAAGGGGTGGGCAGATTCACCCATGGTGCTCAAGAATTAAGATCAGAAATTCAGCATACTGAATGCACTCACCGAATATTATTTATATAAATGTGAAGGCTACCTCAACCGTGTCCCGAAAAAGTATAGTATTTTTTTAAAAACCAATTTTGACGAAGCATAAAGGTAGGTATTGCGTAATTAAGCAAAGAATAAAGCATAAGTGCAGAATTCTAAAAGCAGAAACTAGGTAGGTATTGGCCCCTCACACCCAGCATATTTAAAGCTCGGATGACTACGAATATACGACAATCAAAGGCTTTTCTCAAAAGATTCTACTGTTTATTTGAACTCCTCAGCCACGTTTATCAATTTCAATCAACTGTTCAAGGATTACAAGTAAAATATAAAAGAAGGAACAGCAACAAAATGTTGCCAAAAACAGATGGAAGAGACATCTATCCGAGACCTTTGCTATTATATGAATACAAAGTTACAAAGATACAACAGAAACATTCAAACAGCAGACAAACTGCTGCAAAAGAAAACTACTTTGTTGATTATTATGACAGTATCAAACTCTCCACCGAAGCAACTGCGGGAAAAAGAAATCATTGCCGGAATAATGCCCAACTCCATGGCATCTGATTCACCGCCCAAGACAGTAAAAAGCTCGACTTAAATCTTACAAAATCTGCACTTTTCTCTCCCTCACCCAAGCCCTTAAAGGAATTAAATAAAACAGTAAAAGCTTTTGAGAAAAGCCTTTGATTGTCGTAAATAAGTAGTCATCCAAGCTTTAAATACTATGGGCGTGAGGGACCAATACCTAGTTTCTGCTTTTAAGAATTATGCACTTATGCTTGTAGGCGCATGTCTTCTTTCATGGCCTCGATACTTGTGCTTTATTCTTTTATTAATTACGCAATACTTACCTATAGCTTCCTCAAACCCTTCAACGAGTCTACTCTATTCTTTTGGAAAAAGAGAACCTCTTTCTAAGGGAGAGGAGTCGATACGTAAGCACCCAAAATCGTACGGTTCAATTGGCAGGGCATGTGGACCAATAGCATTTTAAAAACAAAAATCCATTATACAAAAACGTAAATTAAACAATAATTTTTTTAAAAAAAATTTTGCCACGTGGAAGGTCCAAATTTGTCCACGCCTGGAAAAAAATGGAAAAAAGACCCGTCGACCGATACAGACGCACCTCGGGTGCCACTACCTATGTGGCTCGACGTTTGAAGGTGACAGCCTTGCCACGTCGACTCCTCCCAGTCCGCCACCTTGAGAATCCACTACATCGCATTTATCACTCGCCGCCACTTCCTATTCCTATCGACTGTCAGGAGTAAATGTTGTCACCTCTCTTAAGCTCCACGCCACCCCGCGTTTATTCCGAGCCGAACTACATTGAATGCTCTCAGTGCCTCGCTCTTCTCGCCATGTTTTCAGCCTTTCATTTTAGCAAGTAAACATTTCGTCTTCACTTGTTCGCCAATACCTGCTCGTTTCGTCATCTTCAACCTTTGTCGTCTCACCACAACCTGCGATACTTGGAGACCATATTGTGTTTGGGTAGAAGCTGATACGAAGATGGGTAGACGCCAGTTACCGAACGTCACCAGCAGCTCCACTTCCGCCATGCAAGCAACGAACAGATTCCTCATTGCCATGAACGGGTTCTGCAAGCAACGAAGGGGTTCGTCGCATGTTTGACCCAGGTGAGCTTGCTCACTAAGGCTCGCCATTATTCTTTTGTTTGTGTTTGGTTTGCAATTTCGCTTTGTTTTATTGGTTTTTTGGTGTTGCAGATTTCGTTTATTTTGTTGAAGTTTAGTGTTTATGAACACTACCTTATTTGTGTTCATAAACACACTAAATCTTTGGAAATTAATCTTTTGTTCAAGCATCACTTTGTTTATATAAAATATAATAATGCAGTTGGTTGTTTCCCTGCCATTGAAATTTTTGGGGTTGTTTTCTTCTTTCGACATGTAATAATGTTTGTTGTTTCCATGCCATAGATGAAGCTGTATTTATCTTTATATGGGTTTTGCTTTGTAGGGTTTATATTGCAAATATTATGCTCATATTTTGGCATTTCTCTTTCAGTCGGGTTTATTTTGAGAATATAGCACACATAGTTTAGCATTTATGTTTCGGTAGGATTTATTTTGTAAATTTTACAATCATAGTTTAGGGTTATCCTATTCTCATAGCTTTTGCATTGGCATTGACTTTGCATATCGTATTCTCATAGGTTTTGCATTATCATTGACTCTACTTAGCATAATCTCACAGGTTTTTCATTATCATTCACTTTGCTTATTGTTTTCTCATAGGTTATGCATTATCATTCACTCTGCTTATCGTATTCTCATACATTTTGCATTATCATTGAATATTACTTGACTAATCATAAATCAATGTTTTCTATGTAATTTTCCAAGTTTTTCAAAATGTGTTTAGTTTGTGTAGTTATGCATTTATCATCCCATAAGTTAATCTTACTTATGTTATTTGTTTACTTAGGTTTAGTTATCCTTGTCCTTTTTGGAGTGAGCTTTTCCTTAGGTGTTACACTTCTCTTTTTGGACAATGAGGTGTTGCTTCATTCCTTGGGAGTTACACTTCTTGAAGAGTGAGTTGTCATCGCCTTCTCCTTGTCTATGTGTATGTGTATGTGACTATGTGTATGTCTATGTCTATGTCTATGTCTATGTCTATGTGTATGTCATTGTTATTTCCACCTCTGTGAAACCTCGACCATATGCAATACTTGCAATGGAACACTTCAAGAACTCCATTGAATTGCAAGTCAATGTACCAGTTTTATCAGAAAGTATAGTGTCAACTTGCCCAAGTTCCTCATTTAAATTGGATGTTTGAGCTCATGCACGCTTGTCAGTTTCTTCATCATACATGTTTTGGTCTTCATTGATGACCCTGCTCTGCAAGACCTTCACAATCTCTATTGATACATATAGAGATATTGGCCAAGTGGATTTCTGTAACAACAGTCTAATATGATGATTACTTTCTTATGCTCATATAATGGGTATAAGCATTACAAAATTGTTGTTATATTAGCATTGCAATGTTGTGTTGGTTCAGATTTGATTTTTAAAATAGTTTCACTTATTCGTAGAACATATTGCTATACAAGTTTTAAAAAAAATTGATAAGAATTTACCATCAATGTAGCTCATTAATCATTAGTGTCATCACGTGGCAAGACATAATGAGTAGATCCAAATTGCCAATAAGAATATTCACTAGGAAAAAAATCATCTAAAAACAACAAATAAAGGTGCATACAAACCCTGGACTAGTTGGTAATTTGAACTTTCACCTCATTTGTAATGGATTTTGATTTTCAGCTACTATTATCATTTATAGTCAAATGACTATATTTTGATTTATGGTTTTACAATAGGCATTGCTTAATTAATGCAGCTCATAAATTATTATTATCATTGATCAGCCACCTCCCAAACAAAAACTAATAGAAGAGAGAAACAATAAAAAGCCTATAATATTGACATCCTATGATGCCAAAATCATAGCCAACATGCACTCTAGTTAGCTAAGCTAACTAGACCTATTATAATTGAAAGAAGCAAGAGTAAGTGATGGCAAATTATAGGTAATTAATACAACCTAAAAAAATATTAATATTCGAGTTCACATAGAGGTAGGAGATAAAAGCAAAATAGAGATATTTTTTGTGAAAGAATGTTAAATGGGAGTTTAAAATGTAACCCCCAGCTCCCAAACAAAAAAAAATAGAGGAGAGAAACACTAAAATCCTATAATATTGACATCCTATGATGCCAAAATCATAGCCAAAATGCACTCAACATAGCTAAGCTAAGTAGACCTGTTATAATTGAAAGAAGCATGAGTAAGTGATGACAACTTAAAAGTAATCAATACAAGCTAAAAACATATTAATATTTGAGTTCACATAAAAATAGGAGATAAAAGAAAAATATAGATATTTTTTGTGAAAGAATGTTAAATGGGAGTTTAAAATTGATCCCCCACCTCCCAAACATAAACAAATAGAGAGAAACACTTGAAAACCAAAAAGATTGGTGTCTCAATACATCTAGACAACTATCTTACTAAAGCCTAGTAACTATTCTCCATAGGAAGTAAATTGGGGAAAAAAGAGAAGATGTCTACACCAACTAGACATACATAGCACCACAAAGCCCCAAAAAACCATAAGGGCCACTAGAGATTCATTAAATAAGGATATGATCCCATAGCATATAGGTCTCAATTCTCATATGTGATAGAAATAAAATATATGAAGAGGATCTTATCTATAGTTTTTTCCTTAGAATATTATTTCTACGTTGTCCTTTTAGTATCCATTTTGTTTTTCCTCTTTAGTGCAACTATTTCTCTCCCATCTATGTTTGTTTAACATTCTTATTATTCAAATTGATAGCAAGAATGAACATCATTTATACATGATTGAAGTATATTTTATCCATTGAATCAGACTCATCCTTATTCATGCCTTGGGTATCCCAATTTAGATTAAACATTATAACATGTCTCAATAAGTCTCATCCAATCTCTTATTCTCACCTAAAATTCATTATCACAATCAACCAAGTAATCCTCTAGCTCAAGTACATAGTGAAAACAATATCCTAACTAGAAAAAATAAAAAACTATTTGATGTCAAAGGGGAAGCAAAACTCAAATAATTGTCTAGCTTATATTACATCATATCTCTTTCAATATGTTTTGCATTATCATTCACTCTTCTTATTGTAATCTCACAAGTTATGCATTATCATTCACTCTCCTTATTGTTTTCTCATATGTTTTGCATTATCATTGATTCTGATTTTCATATTCTAATAGGTTATGCATTATCATTGACTCTGCTTATCGTATTATCATAGGTCATTATCATTGAGTTAGGTTGTGTTATCTGTTTCATTAACCAAAAAAAAAATGTGGGTTAATCTTTTTTTAGGTTTTGCTTCATCTTTTTAGTCACTTAATAAATTGATGCTATTTTTGTGCCATAGATAAATATGCTCCATCAATTTTATATCTGAAATATGTTGGTGTTATTTATTTTGGGTTAAGCTCCATCAATTTTATATCTGATTTATGTTTGATGTGATCAAGCCTATCTATGGATGAAATTTTTTTACATTGTGGAGGACCGACGTATAGGTGTGGGCCCCAATGAGTGCATGTCCCATCGCACGTTAGGGCCCCCGCTTATGTATTAGGGGAGAGGAGCCGATACGTATGCACCCAAAATCACACAGTCCACATGGTAGGCCACGCGGACCAATAACATCTTAAAAAAAACCCATATACATAAAACGAATATGTGCTACTTCAATAAATTTGTAATGCAAATGTTTCTATCTTTTCTTAGGTGCCATTGGTTATTTTGGGGGTTTTATCTTTTGCATAGGTTATTTTTCATCATATCAGTCATCCAATTATTGTACCTTATTTTTGTGTCTTGGAAATATATGGGGGTGTTCTATTTTTTTTAGGTTCTTCTTCATCAACATAGACATAGACATATACATAGACATAGACATATACATACACATATGTATATGTATAAAAGATATTAAATGCACACATAATTGTAATTATTTTGAAACAAAACAATTACACGCTAGCAGCCAAACATGATGAAGTGTATCCAATTTGTATATGCTTAAGGTCTTTGCATCTTACTTATATATATATATATGAATATGTATAGACATATTCATATAGATATACATATGTTTATGTTTATGTATATGTATATGAATATGTCTATATATTTATGTATATATCTATATACATATACATATACTACTTTCACGACATCTTGCATATTTTTCAAGCCAACCTGCATCCAATGCTCATAATGCCTCGCACACTTGTCAACTTTACAACCTTTCATTCTAGCAACTTCTCGTTTTTTCTTCACAATGATGGCAATGTTTGTGTGTGTATGTGTATGTGTATGTGTATGTAAATCTATGTAAATATGTATGTCTATGTAAATATGTATGTTTATGTGTATGTGTATGTCTTTGTGTATGTGTATGTGTATGTGTATGTCTATGTCCATGTCTATGTTTATGTGTATATGTAAATATGTATTTGTATATGTAAATGTGTATGTGTGAATGTGTATGTCTATATGTAAATGTGTGTGTGTGTATAGATGTGTGAAGAGGTCTTAAGTGGACAACCTTGCCACGTCTACTTCTCTTAGTCAGCCACCCTTACAATCCACTGCGTCGCATTTATCACTCGTTGCCCCTTCCTATACTTCTCTATAGTCATGTTTAATTCACTTATGTCTATGTCTATGTGTATGCTTCATAAATTCAAACCTGCAACAATTGTATCTTTTGTATGTGCCATTGATAAATTTGGGGGTGTCCTCAACTTTATATGATGTGCACCTATATGCCGGTCCTCCACAACCTAAAAAAAAATTCATCCATAGATAGGCTTGATCACATCAAACATAAATCATATATAAAATGCACACAAGTTAGCATTAATTTAAAAACTTAATAAGTACATGCTGGCAGCCAAACATAATGAAGTGTATCCAACTTGTATCTTACATATAACAAGTAGCATTTTGACATGGAATTTAAATAGCCCAAAAATTAACACATGCACCCTTCCCCGTAAACTGGTAAACCCGACTGTTGCACCAATGTAGGCATCACTTTCACATTAATCACAACTACACAACATAAACAAGGTGCCAAGTCAACACAATTCAAACCCATCTCACCCATCTTTGACTGAGTGGTGAACCCATTACAAGCATGTTTCTCGTCATAGTATAACCAAACCAACAAGAAAATGCATCCGCCTGTCTAATCAATCATGAAACCTACAACGCATATCACCACCAATCTATCCCATCTCACCAAATACAGTGCGAATGTAGTAGTGGTGAACTCTGAAATCCCATCTGCTTACATTTTTACAAGCTGTAAGGCACCCATTATTAAATACAAAATTATGGAAACAATTGCAAACAATACACCAAACTAATCAACTGAATAATTAATGGCCAAAATCAATCAAATTCACCAAACAACCATCAATCAGATTCAAATAATTCCCAATTCAAATAGCCATGAAAACCTTCAAGTATTCACATGTATTACCATAGATCAATATTGAGCACTAAAGCTTTCTTACAGCATGTATTTAGGGGACCTGGTTTTCCCAAGGCCTTTCATGCTTGCCTATGTAGCACTTCACATAGATTACCATGGCTTTGTATTTGAATGACTTAGGGGACTTGGTTTTTTGAAGGCTTGTCATGGTTACCTATGCAACACTTTACAATTCAAATGGAGTTGTGGACCCGTGCAACATAGGTTGCCATCAAACAAGCATTCATAAAATCAAGTCTCCCTAAAACATGTCTTTATTGCTTAGTTGATTGAATTGATGAAGCAAAACCTATATGTATATTTGTATGTCTATGTTTTATGTATATACATGTGTGGATGTGGATGTGTATGTGTATGTGTATGTATATAGATTTTCTTACATGCACAACCTATGAAAAAGAGAACCCCAAATTTATCTATGGCATGGAAACAACCAACAATATTATTTGTTACTACAATGACAAATTGCAGCATTACTTATATGCATTCATTTGAAATATTGAACAGCCCCAAATTTATCTATGGCACGGAAACAACATACAATGTTATGTATATGTATATGTGTATGTGTATGTGTATTGTCTATATATTTATATGTATACATTTATGTATATTTATGTATACATGTATATATATTTACATATACATATATGTATGTATATGTGCATATGTATATAGAGTTGCTTACATGCAAAACCTATGAAAAAAGAGAACAACCCCAGGTTTATGAATGGCATCAAAACAACCAACTATATTGTTTGTTACTGAAATGAAAAATTGCAGCATTGCTTACTTACATCACAACAGAATAATAAATATGCATTCATTTACATTGAATTGAAGATGAAGCATCACCTCTGAAAAATTAAACACCCCCAAATTCATCAATGGCACCTAAAAAAGATAGAATAGTTGCACGACTTAATTGTATACATATATGTATATGCGTATGTCTATGGCTATGTATATTGGTATGTATATGTATATGTGTATACATATGCATACATATACATGTGTATATGTATATAGATATGTATATACATATACATATACACATGTATATGTATATGTATATGTATATCTATATACATATGCATATGTATATACATATGTATATGTATGTGTATATATGCATATATATACATATACAATATATGTATGTGGATGTATGCATTAATATATACATATGTATATGTATATGTATATGGAACCCGTTCATGGTGACGAGGAACCCGTTCGTTGCTTGCATGGCGGAAGTGGAGCCGCTGGTAACGTTCAGTAACTGGCATGTACCTATCTCCTAATTGGCTTCTACCCAAATACAAACCGGTCTCCGAGCATCATAGGTTGTGGTGAGACGGCCAAGGTTGCAGACGACGAAACGAGCAGGTACCGGCAAGCAAGTGAAGACATAATATTTACTTGCTAAAATGGAAGGCTGAAAACATGGCGACAAGAGCGAGGCACTGGGGAGCATTCAATGCAGGTTGGCTTAGAAAATATGTATGTATATGTGTATACATATACATACATATACATATGTATATGTATATAGATATGTATATATATACGTATATGTATATGTATAGGTATATGCATAAGTATATGTATATGTATATGTATAGGTATATGTATGTAGATATGTATATGCATATACATATGTATATGTATATAGATATGTATATGCATATACATACACATATGTATATGTATATGTATATGTATATGTATGCATATACATATGCATATACATATGCATATGTATATGTATCTATATATGTATATGTATGCATATACATATGCATATGGATATTTATATGTATAGGTTGGTTGGAATAAAATTGTGGGGTGGTAAGGAGCTTAGGAGAGGTGACAACATTTACACTCGACAGTCGATAGGAATAGGAAGTGGCGGCGAGTGATAAATTCGATGTAGTGGATTCTTAGGGTGGCGGACTAGGAGAAGTTGATGTGGCAAGGCTGTCACCTTTGGATGTCGAGTCACGCAGGTAGTGGCACCCGAGGTGCGTCTGTATCGGTCGACGTGTCTTTTTTCCATTTTTTTACAATCGTGGACAAATTTTGACCTTCCACATGGCAAAATATTTGGAAAAAGGAATATAAAATGACAAAATGTCAATGAAGAAGCAAACATTTGAAATGAAAACAGTGATACATTGCAAATTATATAGAACACACATTGCAATATGATCATAATACATTGCAAATCAAAACAAAAATAATGCATCTATAATTTTCATATATTTAAAACTGTCAACGAAGAAGCATACATTGCAAATTAGAACAATAACACACATTGCAAATTACATACAACACTTTTTCGAATTTGATCAGAATACTTCACAAAACAAAACAATAACGGTCAATCTATACTTATCAAAAAATTACAACTATCCACAATTTTGGTGCATTTGTAAATATCAATACTTCTAAAGTCTATGAAACTAGCATTTGTAATCTAGCTGTTGCTATTGTGAAAAGGATCTTGGCTGGTTGGGGTGCCAATTGTCATGTTCTCATCCCCTTCCAGTTGATGGGGATTGCTACATACATGAGTGGGACTTGGAGTGGTAAATTGGGTGCAAGTGACATGTGTTGGGGGCGGTGGTGAAGACATTTGTACATCCCGAGTGCCAAATTGATATGGATATTGACTGCCCCTAAAGTTAGATTGGGAGAGGCTTGAATAATTCATTGATGTGGAGAACTGAGGGATGTTAATGTTGAGAATATCGCGGAAGACTCCATTACTTTGAGACAACAAATTAGAAGTGTTCCTTAACCGCCTCTCTCTCTGTAAAGCCCTTTGTGCCTCCTCAATCTCTTTTTCCTTTCGGACTTGCTCCTTGTGAAGCTTCTCTTGCTCCTTTTTCGCATCTCTATCCTTTTTCTATTGTAATTTTTGTTGCTCTTTTTCTTTTTGCAGTATGTCCTCAATTATGGCATTCCCCTTCAACTCTGCTGCCACAATTCTTGCTGCCCTTTTCTCTGCATTTTGTTGTCTCTTTCTTTCTTTTATCTCCTCCACCTCTTTCTTCCTTTGCTCTTGCTCCATGAACAACCTCATGTAGTCATTTGTTGTCAACAATTGAAACTGTCTACTGATCTGAATTGCACCTGCTTTGGATTTCATTTGACAGACAGTGTGCACAGGCAACTTGAGGAACTTGCTGATGTACGGAATTTTTTGTGTTTCTTGTGTCCCATCTAATTGTGTGCCAATGACCTCCTCGACTACCTATGAGCCCTGTGGTACATCTTCATTGGCTTGTAAATCTGAATTGCAAGAAGGAGCATAGTAATGGACAACTTGAGAAAGGTCAATTTCTGGTGGTGGTGATGGAAAAGTATAGGTATCTTGTTATTCTGGGACTTCCAAATCAATGCCCAAGTTCATTGCTCCCTCAACCAACCAAGATGGTTGGCTTCATTGTGATGGAAGATCTAAACTTTCGCTGAATTGATCAACGACCCTATCCACCGTGGGAGGGGTGTGTTCATTAACCACCACTTGTGCAACTGATTCAGCATGACATGTATGAGGTGAGTGATGTGTTTCTGTTGCACGTTGTATGTGTCCATCTGGAAGAGTGGACTGCAATACTGTGACATCATCACTTGACACACCAAGTCCAGAAAGGTTGAGAATGTTTTCAACTGCGTCAGCATCCTTGCTGACCACAAATGTCTCACTGGGATGCATTTCGTTGACAAGTGCATCAGGATTCAGTGGCCATATACTAGTCCTTTTAAACCCAACTTTGATGTTGTCAATTGTCAAAGCTCTTTTCATTGCTTTGCTACCTAACATTGCAAGTTTTCTACTCCTCACTTCAATGTTTGGAAACCTTGACAAAAAATCTGCACGTTCTAATTTGAAGTAAGCTTTGAAAGGTGCAAACACACTCACATCCAACAACTATAGCTTATGTGATGTGTGTGATGGCAATTTTAACAAATCTATACCGATATCTCTTGCTTCTTGGATGGTTTTGAGTGCTACATGGCTTCCATGGCCGTCAAAGATCAGCAAGACCATGTTCGTGGGCAAGACACCACCTAGAATCGAGGTTTTGAAGTGGGTCAACCAATCTATGAACAATTCTTTGGTCATCCATGCATGTGG
This sequence comes from Sequoiadendron giganteum, assembly GCA_007115665.2. NCBI lineage: Eukaryota > Viridiplantae > Streptophyta > Pinopsida > Cupressales > Cupressaceae > Sequoiadendron > Sequoiadendron giganteum. The sequence goes on along the minus strand of VCHN02000014.1, from coordinate 74,446,596 downwards.
CTGGGCTACCATGCAAGCACTTGGTTCACAATCTATGATGCAATTATCTATGTTCACACTCCCCTTGAACAAGTAGAATCTTGGAATGCTCTGCCTGACAGCATTGACACAACATAGAATGGTTATCCATTCACCGCTCTTTGGGATAATGTAAGAGACATTCCTGCTACCTTTTCTTGCGAGCACCTTCAAGGACCCATTTTTGCCTGCTTGGATGTCAGTTTCATCGCAATTCCATATGCGATCAGGACCATATGGCATGGCTTTGTATGCTGCATATAGTGTTTTGTATAGTGCATCTACAACATTAGCTCTAAGATTGAATGCCCTTTCTTTGTCTGGGCCTTCAACAATTTGTAATGCGAGTTGTGGATGTCTGTGCTTGAAGCCTATCCACCAGGACTTCCCTGGGAAGCCATTGGTGAAAGGGTTTGGCCTATTTTGACATATTTGAGCAACCTCAGACTTAAGATTGACTATCGCAAGACCATGACCAATATCAACCATTTTCTCGCACCATTCCACAATAAGATTTTCTTCCTCTTTTATGAGGACTGTTGGCAGACCTTTCTTGGAAGTTGTTGTTAGACTCCCTAGCCATTTGGACAGTGTGGCTGTTGGGATTGACCACTTTTTGGAAGCCCCCCTTATCGACATGTCATTCTTTTCAACGTCATAGAGTGCCATTTTCATGTCATCCTCAGACCACAACTTTTGTATTTGTTTTACTTTCTACGGTATTTGAGGTGTAGTAACCTCAATCTGCGGTATTTGAGGAGTAGAAACCTCATCTACTTGTGCAACATGATCTATTTCAGGGGGGAATTTGCATCCTCATTTCTCGGTGGGCAACCTTGTCGTGGCTCTTTTCTTTTTTTTATTCCCAGTACGGGTCACCACTGCATTTCCCTTGGCCATCTACACAAAATAATTAGAATCAAAATAGTGATGCTTGAACAGAAAAATAATTACTTTGTAATGTAGAACATATGAGAATATGATAAGCAGAGTCAATGATAATGCATAACCTATGAAAGATAAATGGTAAACTATGAAATACAAATGATTGAACAGTTATCTATATATGTATGAAGAGAGTGTTGTGATTCTTGAATAGAAGAATAGTTAGTTTGTGATGCAGAACATATGAGAATATGATAACCAGAGTAAATGATAATGAAGAACCTAGGAAAGATAAATGGTAAAATATGAAACACAAATGCTTTAACAATTATCTTTATATGTATGAAGAGAGTGATGCTTGAACAAAAGATTATTTAGTTTGTGTATGTGCTATCTTTTCAATTTGTTGCATTTCAATTGAGATTATCTTTTGTAACAGTTTAGAGAGTTACATCTATTCTGGAGTGAGCGACATAAGGAAGTAGAGGATTAAGAAGTACAAAATTACAAACTATGCAAGGGAGTTAGAGTTTAAGAACATCTCATATCTCTTAAGCGTTTACAAAATTAACATTCTCATGCACAACAAAGTGAAAACCAAACTCATGTTTGAACAACAAAAAGCTTACAAATTAAAAATAGTAAGAGTTTAACAAAGCTCACATATATTGTCTATGATGAACTCATTGACAGGCATAAATATTTGTTGATTGATGAAGCAAAAACATATGAAAATGATGAAAAAAAATACTTCTAGGATTAGAAACTTTAGTGACTGATAATGTAGAACCTATGAGAATAAGATATCCAGAGTGAATGACAATGTAGAACCTATGAGAATAATATAACTAGAGTGAATGATAATGCAGAACCTATGAGAATAAGATAAGTAGAGTGAATGATAATGCAAGACCTATGAAACAAAAATGGTAAGCCATGACCAATATTTACCATATAAACAATAATGCATAACCTATGAGACTACAATGTGAGACTACGATAAGCAGAGTGAATGATAATGCAAAACCATTGAGACACATAAAAAGAAGAGTGAATGATAATGCAAAACCTATCAAACAGAAATGTTAAACTATGAGTGTAATATTTGCAATATAAACCCTACTGAAATAGAAAGTCTAAACTATAACTGTAACATTTTCAATATAAACCCTAGGGAAATAGAGATGGTAAACTATGACTGTAATATTTTCAATATAATCCCTAGGGAAAGCTTTAAATGGTAAACCGTGATTGTAATATTTGCATTATAAACCCTATCGAACACATATGCTAACCGATGACTGCAATATTTGCAATATAAAACCTACCAATACATAAAGAAACACCTGTGATTGTAATATTTGCAATATAAACCCTAGGGAAACATAAACAAAAACCTATGACTGTAATGGGTGTAATGAAGATCAATATGGATGTTGGTAATGGTTGTAATGAAGAACAAGTGTGAAAAGGAAAACCTGGTACAATATGGATGCTAGTGCACTGAAATCTGAGTTGTTGCCTCCCCTTGATGTTAACTCATTCAATTATGTGCTTGTCACTCCTTGTCTTATGTCGCTCACTACAGAATAACTAAATACTTGTTGGTTTTCACAACTATTTTAATTTGATTGATGGTTGTTTGGTGTGGTGAAATAAATTGTTGTCCTCTTTTGAATTTGAGTTCTATTTCGTATGAATTGGAGATTTGATTTATTTCAACCTTTAATTATTGACTTGATTGGTTTGGTGGATTGTTTGAAATTGTTTCCATGTTTTTGTTTTGAATAATGGTGGCCTTACAAGAGTGTTAAATGGATGCAGGTGGGATATTTGCATTTGGCTCCAATACGTGCACACCCTACTTCGCAAGATGGGACAGATTGAAGATGATACGTGTTGTAGATCTCATGGTAGACGAGACATGCAAATGCATTTGCATGTTGGTTTGGTTATGCTACGATGGGAAATATTCTTGTAATGGGTTCGCCAGTCGGTCAAAGATGGGTCAGATGGGTTTCAAATTTGTTGACTTGGCACCTTGTTTATGTTGTGTCTTACGTGATTAATGTGAAAGTGACGCCTGCATTGGTGTGAAAGTTGGGTTTACTAGTTTACGAGGAAGGGTGCATGTCTTAATGTTTGGGTTGTTTAAATTCCATGTCGGAATGCTACTTGTTATATGTCAGATACAAGTTGGATACACTTCATCATGTTTGGCTGCCAACTTGTACTTGTTAAGTTTTTAAATTAATGCTAACTTGTTTGCATTTTATATCTAATTTATGTTTGATGTGATCAATCCTATCTATGGATGATTTTCTTTTTTTATGTTGTGGAGGACTGACGTATAGGTGTGGGCCCCAACGAGCGCATGTCCCATCTCACGTTCGGCCCCCCACTTACGTATCAACTCCTCTCCCCTAATCCTCCTAGAGTGTTATAATGATATTTTAAAAGTTATTTTGACAAATGATTTTTAAATACTTTTTACTATTTTATTGTAATGTTGTTTTTAATTATAAATGTATTTTTTACATAAAAAAGAAAAATGCCTTGTAGTCGAAATTCAAAGTTTTGACACATAGCAAGTGCAGAAGGTGTGGAGAACAAAATTGAAGGGGTGGAAGATTGGGAAAAGGTAGACAAGATACCTTTGTTCAACACAAGAGCAAATTGTATCCCTTTAGGATGAGGAATTTAGAGTAAGGGAGACTACTTGGGGACTAAAAGAAGCATAAATGCTTATTGGAGATCCAACTGATTTAATGGTAATAACAATTCATACAAAGGAGCTCACTGGACTGAAGGGAGAGGAAGCAGTGTAGGAAGAGGTGCAAATGTAGGATATCACAATAAATATTGTCCCAATAGTAAGGTGATTGTCTTAAAAATGAAGGCAATCTAGAATGAATCAAAGAGGTTGAAAGAAAAGGCTTTTTTCATGAAATGGGTCGAAACTTGAATTCCATGGCAAGGATGCACAAATGGTGGGAAGATCAATGGGGTTCAGAGGTAGGTATTAAGTCTCTTCCGTATGGATTCCTATTAATAGAAAGTAGATCCAAAGAATTAAAGGAAGAAATTTTGAACAAAAGACAATTAATATAAGAAGGTTGTGGTTTCTTTACAACTAAATGGAAGCCCAATTTTCATCCCATACATTACAGTATGGGTAAAACCTCAATGTGAAGAAGAGTGAACAACATCCCATTAGAATACTTGAATAAGGAAGCGATGAAAGAGATCGATGATGTCATAGGATCTTTTATTCTAGTGGATGAAAAAAATTCAAATAAGGAATTTGGAGAGTATGTAATATTTTATGTGGAAATCGATCTTAGTGAGAAACGTGAGAAACTCTAGGATGATTTGGAGACCATAAAGAAGTATGGGAGATGGAAGAAAAAGATTGAGATAGAATCCAATACACTGAGGCAAGGAGAAGAAGGGTAGTGGAGATAAAACAAAAAACAAAAATTGGTCCATAAAATCTACTAAAGGAAAACATAAAATAATGGCTAATGAGGTAGAAGTTTGAGATATGCCTAACAAAGAAAGAAGGGAAACTCATAAGGTGGTTTAAAATGATTAGATGGATTTTATGTCATTAGAATTTCCCCTACTAAATAAAATAGTTGTGGAGATTCAAAATTAATCAATTGGTAGGAAAATATCGAGGGATCTAACAAAGTTGGGTAACTCATCAGAGGAAAAAATCCTTAAGAATCAAGAGTAGACAGAGTGAATAAATCAAGATAAAATAGTATCCCAAGATATAGAAGGAGTGCCCAAAAGTTTGTATGTCTTGAAAGAAGATAAAAGCGAAAATCTAAAGGTTTACCTAAGGATTTTGAGAAAGGCAGCAAGGTAGTAGATCGAAGGCTAGAAGAGAGTCGAGAAAGTATTAAAAGTTAGTAAATGGGATAGCAAGTGAGTCATTGGGGATAACTAATAGTCACAAAATGAACCCATTGGAAGGGGAGATAGAGAGGCTAGTGGATCAAAGAAATGGGGAAAAGAGGGATGAAATGCTAGCTTTGGAAGAAGGTGAATGGGTGGATAAGATGAAAGGTTGGATATTGGAAGTAGAAGAAAATTTCTACCAAAACAAAAGGTGGGTATCCTCATAGAGAAAGATTAGGCATAAAAAAAGAAGGAATCAAAAAAATAATCACCTAACTGTGGAGAAGGGAAGACAAAAGGAAGAAATATGAATATGGAGAAACTAAGTCAAGAAGGGGATGTCGAAGGGAAAATAAAAATTACAAGGCTTTTGAGATCTGGGAATTTTAGGGGCTTAAATGCCCCTACCAAAAAGCACTTAGTAAAGCGCTTCATGAAAGTGTCAAGATTTTGACATCTGTATAATCCAAGAAATAAAACTGTTAGGAAAAGAGGTAGAGCTCTTAAAAGAGAAGATGAAATGTTGGAAAGCTACCTTGGTGGAGGAAAAAGGAACTTCAAGTGAGCTAGTTGTTCTTTGGAAACCGCAATTTGCCTCTTTGGAAATCCTAGTAAAGAACAAAACATGGATGGAATGTAAGGTAAAGAGTCTCATGGAAAATTTGCACTTCTACCTAAGGGTAAGTGCACAAAGATGGTTCCCTACTTAAGTGGACACCTTTTTTTCTGAAATTAAGAAATACTGACCTTGAACATGAAATTGAGGATAGTTACACTCAGAATTTTGAGATGGAACAAAATCAAGGATCGAAGTGCTCCGAGTCTACTTTCTAAACTACTAATTTATTTTTAAAATGGTTGAGATTAAGGGGTTAAAATGAGGGACATACACAAATTGGTGTTGTTTGTCAAAAAGACATAACATAGCAACTCTTGTACGACCCTAGCACGGTGTCCCTTTTTTTAGTATTTTTAAAATCACTATAGTCAAAAGTTAGCTAATAGTATTTAGTTGATGCATGATTTTTTTGATAATTTTTTAATGAATATTTGATTTTTTACTAATTTTTGAAGTGGACACTACCTGAAAAATAGAATTTTGGTCGTGCTACCCCTACAAATTTTGGAAAATAATTGGGTTTTTTGTTAAAAAAAATTGTAGAATGGAGTCTAGTTTCTAAAAATGTAATTTATTTGAAATTTTGATGAACGATTAATTTATAATGAAAAAAACACCAAACATTGCTTTTTGCCAAAAAAGAGACATACAAACAAAATAAATTATGGATGAAAATATTAACGTTGTTAGAAAGTGAAAAAAAATTACATTGTTAGATAGCTAAGAGATAACGTAACATTACCCAGATGTTCGATTTGTTTGATATTGAACCACGTGCAATCCTGACAGTGAGCACGAACTCAATTATGTGAAATATTGTAGAATTTTCAAAAACATGTCTCTAGTCATTGGGAATGCCCTCCAAGCCTTTGGATTGGTATTCCAAGGCAAATACTAATCCTAAGGCTTGGGGATTCCCAAATCAATATATAATGCGAGTGTGTTATATCTCAGTTTTGACATGGTTTTTTGCTTCTGCGGGAAACATGTCAACCAAGACATAATGTGAGCACGTTATAACATGCTCACGTTATGTCTTCCTTTATATTAAATTCCACTCTATTGAATGCATGTTAATATATTTGTAAGTTCGTATGTACATGTATGCTTGTATGTCATGTATGTATGCATGTATGCATTATTGTATGTATGTATGTATGTCTGTATGTATCAATGCATGTATATTGTATGTATTCCTATATGCATGTAAGATTGTATCTACACATGTATGTACGTATTCTTGTATGGATGTATAATTGTATGTACATATGTATTATGCTTTTATGTATGTATTTACGTATGTCTTTAGAGGGAGGGAGAATTTTAAGAGAGATAGTTTGGAGAGAGGGAGAGGGGGTGGAAATGCGCATTTAAGAGAGAGTGGGAGAGAAGGGGTTGGAGTGAGAGGGACTTAGCTAGGTAGGGTGGGAGGGATAGAGGGAGGGAGAGAGAGAGGGGGTGGGAGAGAGATTGAGGGAGAGGGAGGGAGAGAGAGAAGAGGGAGGGGAGAGAGAGAGAGAGAAAGAGATAGTTATGTAGGTTAGGGTGCCAAAGGGAGATACTTGAGAGTGTGAGGGGGGTGAGAGGGAGAGACTTGAGAGATAGGTAGTGAGAGGGAGTATGAGAGAGAGCGAGTGAGAGAGAGGGAGTGTGAGTGAGAGACCTGAGAGAGGGAGAGGGTGTGGGAGGGAGTGACCTGATAAAGGTAGAGAAAGATGGGGGTGGAGTGAGAGAGACTTATCTAGGTAGGGTGGGAGGGATAGATAGAGAGGGGGGAGAGAGAGAGTTATCTAGGTAGGTTTCTAGAGGGAGAGACCTGAGAGAGAGGGGGTGGGAGGGAGATACATGAGAGAGAGGGAGTGGGAGAGAGTGGGAGGGACATAAAGAGAGATGGATAGAGGGAGCGAGAGAGGGTGGTAGGGATTGATTGAACGAGAGGTACATAGAAAGAGGGAGAGGGTAGATAGAGACAATTAGAGAGGGTAGGAGAGAGGGAGGGAGGGAGAGGTGAGATGTATAGATAGAGAGAAAGTGATAGGGGTTGAGGGTATAGGGTTGATGGTTTCTAGGGTATTAGGGTTTAAGGGTTGAGGGTTGAGGCATTAGGGTCGATGGTAAAGGGTATTGGGTTGAGGCTATAGGGTAGAAGGTTTACGGGTTTAGGGTTTAGGGTTTAGGGTTGAGGGTAGAGGGTTTAGGGTATAGGTTTGAGGGTATATGGTTGAAGTATTAGGTTGAGGGTCCAATGTAAAGGGTAGAGGGTATAGGGGTTGAGGATTTAGGGTTTAAGTATTGAGGGTTGAGGGATTAAGGGTTGAGGGTTTAATGTAAAGGGTAGAGGGTAGAGGGTAGAGGGTTTAACGGTTTATGGTTTAAGGGTTGAGGGTTGAGGGTTTAAGGTTGAGGATAGAGGATTGAGGTTATATGGTATAGGGTCGAGGGATTAGGGTTGAGGGTCCAATGTATAGGGTAGAGGTTATAGGGGTTGATGGATTAGGGTTTAAGGGTTGAGGGTTGAGGGTTGAGGGTTGAGGGATTAGGGTAGAGAGTTTTCTTGGATTTAAGGGTGTAAGGGTTGAGGGATTAGGGTTTAGGGTAGAGAGTATTGGGTTGAGGGTTTAGGGTTGAGTGTTTAAGGGTTTAAGGGTTTAGGGTTTAGGGTTGATGGATTAGGGTAGAGAGGGAGGGATAGATGGATAGAGAGAAGGAGAGAAGAGGAGGGAGGAACATATATATGAGGGTTGAGGATCCAATGTATAGGGTAGAGGGTTGAGAATAGAGGGTATAGGGTTGATGACCTATAGGGTTGAGGGATTAGGGTATAGGGTTGAGGGATTAGGGTTGAGGGTACATATGGTTGAAGGATTGGGGTTAAGATTCCAATGCATAGGGTAGAGGGTATTGGGGTTGAGGGTTTAGGGTTTGAGGGTTGAGGATTGAGGGATTAAGGGTTGGGGGTTGAGAATTAAGGGTTGGGTGTTAAATATATAGGGTAAAGGGTAGTGTAAGTGCAAGAAGATGATTCCACGAAACGTGGAAGTTTTTGCCTTAGATAAAAAAATGATTTCGACATTGCTAAAATGGGATCCCGATTTTAATAAACGGGATCCCGTTTAGGTTCGGGATCTTGAGCCTAAATTCAAAATGGGATCCTATTTTTTAAAATTCGGGATCCCGTTTGCATCAGGTTCCTGAACTGATGCATGCGAAATGGGATCCCGATTATTAAGAAACGGGGTCCCGATTTTTAAAAAGTAGGATCCCGGTTTTAATAATTGGGATCTTGTTTTGCGATGGTATTTATTTAAAAAAAAAAAACTCATTTCATTTTTTGCTGCATGGGATCCTGAATTCGACTGTGGACAACGACTTCTCAACAAACACTAGGTACGCCACCATCCCATTTTTTGTGTTTTTTTCATTTTAAAAAAAATGTAAATACAAGAATGTGTATTACTGTGTTTTTCTTAAATAATATTTGTCATTTTTTGCATTTTATTTCTTTGTAAAGTAGAAATGAGTATTTGTATAATTAGATGAAAAAATACAATGAACCCTTGAAGAAACTGAATAGAAAGCAAAAAATCAACATAGATTGAAATTGGAAACAAAAAAATTGCATTTGAAACCTAAATGGTTTAATCAAACAAAAAAAAATTGTTGTTGAAAATCCTAATTGAACTTGGAAACAGAAAAAATTGCATTGAGAAAACCCTAAATTGAAATGAAATTAAAAAAATTGCATTTGAATTTAATCCTAACTGTTTTTTGAAGCCCTAAGTTCAAATCAAACAAAAAAATATTAGATTTTAAAACCCTAGTATCAAATGAAACAAAAAAATTGCATTGACAAAACCCTAAATTGAAATGAAATTAAAAAAATTGCATTTGAATTTAATCCTAATTATTTTTAAAACCCTAAGTTCAAATCAAACAAAAAATAATAGATTTCAAAACCCTAGTTTCAAATGAAACAAAAGTTGCATTGAAAAACCCTAAATTGAAATGAAATTTAAAAATTGTATTTAATTTAATCCTAATTGTTTTTTGAAACCCTAAGTTCAAATCAAACAAAAAAAAAGATTTCAAAACCCTAGTTTCAAATGAAACAAAAATTTGCATTGACAAAACCCTAAATTGAAATGAAATTAAAAAAATTGCATTTGAATTTAATCCTAATTATTTTTTGAAACCCTAAGTTTAAATCAAACAAAAAAAATTAGATTTCAAAGCCCTAGTTTCAAATGAAACAAAAAAATTGCATTAAAAACCCTATTTGATTAGATTGTATAATTATAATTCTTTTGTATATTTATTTTTTGATATAGTTGATGTATTTGTTGGATTGTTTCTTCTATCAAAGTTTAAATTGAATAATATTATGATTATTTGTTTTAATTATTTATATTCTATGTTAGGAACTAGACTTGGTCTACTACCATATTTAACCTAGATTTAATCATGAGATATATCTTTTCTATTCCCCTTTAGCTAACCATAGAGAGTTTATTATTGTAATTAATAATCATATCCCATATTCAAGATTTATCTTTCCCCTTTAACAATCTCTTTATTCTCTTTTCTCCCATTTTCATATCAAAGTGTACACTTAATATTTTATTAATTTATATCTATAGATTCTATTGAAATATATACAAGTTATTGAATCATTTATCTAATGTAATTTGTATCTAATGCACTCTTTGTCGTTATTTGTATCCCATCATCTAGATTATGGTTAGGGTCTTTTGAGTAAAAACTATAATAATGAAAATACTCATTATATTATTTTAAATTGATAACTTGGACCTTGATAAATTTGTATTTATATTGATGCAAAAGTCATTGAAGTGGATTTTGAGATAGGGATATTTTGTTGGAAAGCATGAGAAATTAACATAATAAATGTAGAAGTATATCTAGTATAGGTGTTTATATGTACACAGTTGACACCGACAACATAGGTGAATCATTTTTAGTTATTATTATATCATGAACCATTACTTCTAGAAAGACTAAAAACGAAATGTGTGGTAGCTTGGACTTCTAACTTGGGTCTAGAATCTAGTGTGGAAAATGATAAATTTAATGAGGTAGGGGATACCATAAAAATATTTTTATAAAAAATGAGCTCGAAACATTATATAAAGCACATTAACAAAAGTAAAAAAAAAATTACATTGGATAATATTAACCAAATAAATGAAAATATTGAACCATAGGAGAAGACCTTGATAAATTTAACCCAATATAAATAGAGGGACTAAGCATAGTTATTTGTATTAGTAAACCAATATGTGATATAGTTTACAAAATATAAATTATAGACATGATTATCAAGACATTATAATGCTTGATTAAGTAGCTAGTGAAATTACATTTCTAATTGCCCTAGGTGGTGCCTCTATGTCAATCAATTATTCTATAATTTTTATTCTCTTTGAATGTATCTTACTCTATTTTTTAAATGTGTTAACCTTATTTATTTCTCATATAATATTTATGATCATATTATATAAGTGTCCCTTATATAATATCTATCATTCTACTTATCCCTTGGTTAAAGTTCAAAGCTTTGTCATACTTTTATAAAGAAAATGTCCAACACTAACCCAAATATTTAACTTGAATCACTAGAAGGTGAAATGTATGTTTTAAATATTGAAATGGTGTAAACTAATTAAATGTATAATCTTTAAGAGTAATCTAGGTTTTTACTTTTTTAGATTTTTTTTAAAATGATCTAAATTTATAGTTTCATAAAATTGAAACTATAATTTAGTTGATGATAAAACACTAAAAAACGAAGCTAGATGGGATTTCACCTTTTATTTTAAATTTACTTTTTTCAATCAATTATTTCTACATTTATGATGTGAAATTTTAGTTAATGATTTTTTCCCTCATTTTGATAAACCTATATTTTTAATTAAATCATAAATTTACATTTAGTAAAACCATAAATATTTCTATCAAATTTCACCTTCTATCTTAACTATGTATTCAAAATGGGATAAAAATCATTTTCACATAGAATACTTTCCTAAAGCCTAAAGCCATAATTTTTTCCTAGGCCCTTAATAAAATTTGGTTGCCTTGGGCAACTTCACCAAATTTTATTCACTTGATCCATGTCATTTTGTCCTAGGACCTCACTAGACATAGATCCCCTTAAGCCATCCTATCACCATAAACTATAAACCGGTGTTTTAAGGGGTCCTAATATGACATTTCTTAAGGGGATCAAATAAGTTATGAAAATTTGGTGAATTTTCCCAAGGCAACCAAATTTAACAATTTAATAAGATCGTGCTAGATTATAATATGAATGAGATAAATCATGATCTAGGTTGATCGATTTATAGTTTTGGGTTTTGGGTTTTGGGTTTAGGGTTTAGGACCTTAATGAAATTTGGTTGCCTCGGGAATATTCCCCAAATTTTATTCACTTAAGACATGTCATTTTGTACTAGAACCTTACTACATAGATCCCCTTAAGCCATACTTCAGGATGTCTTAAGGGGGGTCAAATAAGTTCTGAAAATTTGGTGAAGTTGCCCAAGGCAACTAAATTTAACAATGATATAAGATCACGTAAGATTATAATATGAATGAGATTTCATGATCTAGGTTGATAGATTTATGGTTTAGGGTGATAGGATTGCTTAAGGAGATATATCTCTTGTAAGGTCCTAGGACAAAATGACATGGCTCAAGTGAATAAAATTTGGTGAAGTTTCCTAGGACCTTAATGAAATTTGGCTACCTTGGGAATGTTAACCAAATTTTATTCACTTAAGCCATGTCATTTTGTACTAGGAACTTACTACATAGATCCCCTTAAGCCATACTTTAGGATGTATTAAGGGGGATCAAATAAGCTAAAATTTTTGTGAAGTTTCCCAAGGAAACCAAATTTAACAATAATATAAGATCATGTAAGATTATAATATTAATGAGATTTCATGATCTAGGTTGATCGATTTACAATTTAGGGTGATAGGATGGCTTAAGGGGATCTATATCTAGTAAGGTCCTAGGACAAAATGACATGGCTCAAGTGAATAAAATTTGGTGAAGTTTACTAGGACCTTAATGAAATTTTCTTGCCTTGGGAATCTTCACCAAATTTTATTCACTTAAGCCATGTCATTTTGTACTAGGACCTTACTACATAGATCCCCTTAAGCCATACTTCAAGATGTCTTAAGGGGGCTCAAATAAGTTCTGAAAATTTGGTTAAGTTGCCCAAGGCAACCAAATTTAACAATAATATAAGATCATGTAATATTATAATATGAATGAGATTTCATGATCTAGGTTGATCGATTTACAATTTAGGGTGATAGGATGGCTTAAGGGGATCGATCTCTAGTAAGGTCCTAAGACAAAATGACATGGCTCAAGTGAAATGTTTTTGGTGAAGTTGCCTCGAACCTTAATGAAATTTGGTTGTTCTAGGCATCTTCACCAAATTTTATTCACTTAAGCCATGTCATTTTGTACTAGGACCTTACTACATAGATCCCCTTAAGCCATCCTATTACCCTGAAACCTAAATCCTAAACTCTAAGCCATAAAACCTAAAGCATTCATAAATTGTTCTATATTAATTTAGTTAATTGTTTTTTCATTCAAGTAACATGCCTTAGACATAAATGAGGCTTACACATTTTATCATTTGTATTCAATTAGGCCATTTATATTGAATGGTTTAAGGGTATTTTCTAAACATGTATCTTACATTTTGAAATTACAAATCTAATGTAGGTTCACTTATATCTTAGAGATCACATGGATTGATTCAATAATATTCATAATACACCTCCATGCCATCCATATCCACCACTTTCACCTCCACCTCCACCCACTCTACCTCATAAGCCCCCACCTCCACCACCTGAAATTGATGGTGCTTGCTTGCAAGCACGAATCAATGCCAATGTTAGAACCATCCAAGATCAAATCAACATTATTCAAAATGAAGAATGTATCCCACCACCTTTGAGGATGATTGCATATAGGATGCAAACCATTGTTGATGTTGTTAGGGCTATGGATGGGATCTTAGATGAGCATTGAAAATGGCTAGAGGAGAGGATAACTTCTAATTCTGAAAAGGAAAACACAAAGAAATGAAGAGATGCAATTGAGAGCCACAATAATTTCTAAATTAAGACAATGATCTTATAGTAATAAATCTATGAATTTGGTTCGATGGATATTTTGTGCGATGAATTTATTATTTTGGTTCGATGGATATTTTTAGTGACATGAATTTACATGATTTTGGTTCTAGATGGATATTTTTAGTGACATGAATTTATGAATTTGGTGGAATTTATGAACTTATAATGATGAATTTATAATAGTATATATTTTATGACTATCTACTAGATCATGATTTCTCCTGTTGGAAAAATGTAATGTATATATGTGTTAGACATAAAATGAGCTTTTTGTGAATGCTTCAAGTTTATTTTTTAGTATGTACATGTATTAAAATTGCATCTAGTTCTAGATCTTAAATTTTGAAATTTGTATGTATGCACATAGTTTAGTTGAGTGATGTATGCATGCAAATATTGCATCGTATTTTTTATTTTAAATGTATGTACATGCTAAATTTTGAATTTTCTATGCACATGCTCAAGTTCAATCAATGTATATATGTACTTATAATTTTGTAAGTTTGATGTATGCATGCAAATTATGCATCGTATTTTTATTTTAAATGTATGTACATGTTAAATTTTGAATTTTGTATGCACATGCTCAAGTTCAATCAATGTATATATGTACTTGTAATTTTGTAAGTTTGATGTATGCATGTAAATTATGCATCGTATTTTTTATTTTAAATGTATGTACATGTTAAATTTTGAATTTTGTATGCACATGCTCAAGTTCAATCAATGTATATGTACTTGTAATTTTGTAAGTTTGTATGTTAATTTTGTATAATTTTATGTAGGTGTGCACACTTATATCTGATATCATGGATCAATTTAACATCGATGATATCCTTAATCCAACACCTGAGCCACCTCCACCTCCCCCTCCACCTCCACCTCCACCTCCCCCTCCACCCCCTCAACCTAGTATCCCACCTCTAGCACTTGTTGCATATGATGAGGCTCGATTGCGAGAACGCATAAATGATCAAATTGCATCCATTCAGAATCAAATCAATGCTATGCAGAATCAAGCATTGATTCCTCCACACATGAACGTTTTGATGCAAAATGTTGTTGATACCATTAGGATGATTGATTCTAATCTAGATAGGCATCTACTAGAGAGAGAGCAGATGAGACAATTTTATGTAGACAGTCTCTCCTATAAACAAATTTTAGACCTTAAAATAACAAAAGGCCACCTAGCCCCTTACTTTCTCGACCCTATTACTCGTCAACCCATTCCTCCCAATAAATCTAGAATATCCATGAGTTGGTGTATACATCCACAGATGAGTGCACATTTTTGGGATCGATGGTATATGGTTTTTGACAGTTCACCACACGCTAATTGGGAGGTCCCATTGATTTTTTTGAGGAAATTATATGTAGATTTTGTTATGGGCCAAAAGCCCAATTATTTTGATTTCAAATCATTTTAGGGTGTTGGTGGCAGCATGCCACAATAGAGGTTAGGGGAAAGGGTTGATCCCTAATGCCTCGTGCATGCTCAACCCCTTGTCATTTCTCCTGGTCCTCACATTCCCACACCTATGCATCAACGTGCGGTGGTCTCAACATTAGGATCTCTTAGTACACTCGCATGAGACCTTGATCAACATGATTTTGTGATAGCGAGTAGGAAGCATAGAGATGACGATGATGGAGGAGTGTTTTATGGAGTTGGTTAGAGTACCACTCCAAGAGTGGCCAAGGTCCTACATGTATGTATTAGTTTCCACCAATTATGCTATGGACCCGATCAGGCCACACCTAGTTCAGGTGGACGTGGAGATTTTGTTGGTTCATCTGGTCACCTCAGTTCATTTGTAGAATTTCTTAAAGAAGACCATCGCCTTGTTGAAGACACTACGACACAAGTATAAATATGCATCTACATGTTGATTTTATAAGAATTTTAATGAATACATATATATATCAAAGAAAGTTTTCAATACATTTTAACAATCAAACTACTTGGTGTACAAATGACACTAATGATGGGGAAATCATCTGCTTCATGAGTACAAACATCGAGACCAGTCCTAGATGACAACCCTTTTGGGGTATTTTGGTTTCAGTTTTCTAAATTATATATGAAATGATTTTTAACTTGAGTTTTAAATTTATAATTGAATCATGAACATATGTTTAAAATATTTATGTTGGTTTAGGGGAGTCAATTGGCTTCCACGTTGATTCCACCCGAGGGGTTGTTGAGCACTCCTCCACTATCGGGTGTTGTAGATTAGGTGCAGGTACATTTATATTATAAATTGTTTAACTTTGTATTAGTATACTTATAATTATGAATTTTGAATTCACTATATATATCAAATGTTCATGTACATGCTTGTAAATATTATAAGTGTTAAAAATGTCTACATGTATATCTAGGTTGATACAACAATGAGGGTGGGCATCAAGCAAACATTAGATGTTGCGGCTACTCAGGAGGCCTCTGATTTTCAAGTCTTATAAAAAAAATTATACACAAAATGTGCAAACTTGAATATATATATTTTAACCTAATTCAAGTATACATGCTTTAAATCTAATCTTGTAGGACTTTGTTAGTGCGACTTTCTGTCATGACCCAGTTATGATTACACCTCGAGGGGGACATGTAGAGTAGGCTCCAAATATCATGGTAATTTAAATTTTTTATTATATATTTAAAGTCAATTACAAATTATATATTTTGAATAACTTTAATTTTAAATTTTAAATTCAATATATATATAATACATGAGCTAATACATGTTTTAAATTCTTTTTCTTTTATCTAGCAAGAGACACAAGTTGTAGTTGAGCATGTACAAATAGATCCTGGAGAAGAGGGTGCACAACCTTAGAATATGGTACAATTAAAATATGATAAATTATAAATTAAATTGACTTGAATCATTTTTAATTGTAGACTTACATCTAATTTCAACTTTCTTTGTCTTGTTTATGTAGATTGATTCAGAGAATTTAGAGGTTGGTTCAAGTGCACCAGAGCATCTAGACCCAGATATGATGGTAATTTAATTTTATGATGAATTATAAATTTAATTGTCATTAAATCATTTTTCATCATCTTAAACATCCGATTTCATCTTTCTCTTGTACAGAGTGTTTCAGGTCATCCACATAGTCCACATGGTGTGAAGAGGCCTCTTCATTATAGAGACAATACATAACCTAAACATGATTTTATGGGTTATATTTGATTATTTCATGGAATACGTATTTGGTTTCTCATGTACTCTATTAGACTTTATATTTCATGGGTCAAGTACTTTGTTGGACTTTAGTTCATGGGTTGTACACTCTGATGGAATTTATTTCATGTGCTTAATATATTGGTTTCATGAACTTAATATGTTGTAAATTATGGAATTTATTATATTGTTTGAAATTTTAATTCACACATGTACATAAATATGCATTTTATGTTCATAGTCAAGACATTAATATAGGACATTAATGTGAAATTAAATATAATATGAAATTAAAGTTGAAATTATTAGGACATTTTAATATTTGTACTTTAAGAATTTAGTGATCCCATACATGATATACATGATATGTACATTCAATAACTAATGATAATTAGTCAATAAACTTATACAAGATTAGAGAAAAAAAGAATTAATAAATTATATAAACAATAGCATCCAACACTAATTTATAAGTTGTTAAAACAAATAATAACATCCAATACTAATTTATAATCTGTCAAAACAAATAATAACATCCAACACTAATTTATAGGTTGTCTTAAGGGGATGTCTTAAGGGGTATGTACATGTATTTGTAGTTTGTACTTAAAATTTTTAATTGTGTAATTATGTATGTACATATATGTCATCTCAAAACAATGTTTACAAAATTTGGATATACCATCTTTAGAACATCTCAAACTCATGCCCGAAATGTAGTAGGTCTTCACACCACCTGATATCAAAAAGGTACATGCAATATCAATGAAATAATCAAAACATACATATTTTAATTTATATAAAACTATCTATATGTACACAACTCAAGCACCTGCATTTAAAAGTATTCCACACATCTGTGTAGGTTGAATCCAAGCATCCTCTCCTTTTTGTTTCAAAGTATGATCTATCAATGCAATGATGACTTAAGGATACAAAAAAGGATAATAAATCAATTTTAATTATTAATGTACAAGAAATATCAATATATAATCAAAACATGCATTTAAATATAATTTAACTAATAATTACCTATTTTTACCAAGTATTCCATGTTGTCTAGGTTGAATCTGCATGAACTAGATCCTTTTTGTGATTATGGCTTAAGGATCTATGAAAGGATAATTTAAATCAATTTTCAACTAATAAAACACTTGAACAATATCAAAACATGTATTTAATCGAAAGACGTATTTAAAAGGACAATATAAAACTAAAACTATATTTACCTGTATTTACTCATTCCATTGTACCATTTGCATCCTCTCTTTTTTGCAATGCATCTATGAATGTCTCATGCTCTTCCATATAAATTGTCCATAACACTTTATTTGTAGGTCTTCCACGATACCGATCCAGTTTTATATTTGTTGCCACCACCAAATGTGAATAGTGTATAATATTTGTATGTGTTTCATAATCTTCGAATGCAAGTAGACCATTCTTCCTTGTCAGGTATTTTCGTAGCCAAGTGCCAACAACCACCACCGATCCTATTGGAAAACATGAAAACCATCATCAAATAAGTTCTCAAATTTTTCTTAAGGGGATCAAAGGCTTGTTCTAAAAAATTTTCTTAAGGGGATCAAAAACTTGTTATAAAATTTTTCTTAAGGGGATGTCCTAAGGGGATCACCGTACCTATTGGATAATGATAGCCATCATCATATTATCTAGGTGCTATTAACTTATGTTTAGTCCCCACATAATGAGCCAACCAATATTCTATTTCCGCTTCATTCCCCTTAGGTGCAACAACAACATAGAAATGTCCTATAAACAAAATTTGATTTAATAACTTGCACATATCCATATAAATAATTTAGTATTACAAACTAACTTAATAAAGTGAAATAAAATGAATTAAATTACCTTCTTGTAGAAGGTCTAAAACACAGTCATATTCTTCAGATGCAAACACTTGATCATTTTCTTCAGTAGTTCTTTCATATTGATCTTGTGTTTGTGTAGGTGTCAATGATCTTTTCTCCCACTGTTCAACCCATTATGTATTTTCACATGCTCCCCAATCTCTTGAGACACAAAACTGACAAAAACATGCAACCTCCCTTGTATAGATAGTCCATGTGCTTGCTGTCAAACTCTTAAATGAATGCCATTTAGTAGATCCATTGATTGTCCCACAGTCAACTCTAGGTACAACGTTCTCTTCTTCAACCAACCAAAAGAATCGATGGACTCTAGAGTACTGACTCGAACCAAGTGCAGATAATCTTGTATTGCACCAATCCACAATGCCACGTGCATCTTTAAATTTTACTGCATCCTTGAATTTTAATTGTTCTCTAGAAAGAATTATTTTGACACATGCACCAGATCCATCATGCTCTCCTTTATCATGCCTAGCTTAAAAAAAACTCCATGTATATGTTGGACATTAAGCTCCTTGTGAAACCTACTTAACCAATAGAACATTTGAGCATTCTTGAATTTCCCTGTACAATTATCTGACCATATGAGGTGTTCTATCATCTGGATTCCTCTTTCTCTTAAATTTAAATAAAATATATTGAAACAATATTGAACAAACTCTCACAAGTGTAATCGGTTGTCATTGAAATAAAAATGATACTCCCTCAAAAAATTTCTATCATCCTCAGTGTCGTCATATGTATTTCTATAAACAATATGGACAAACATAGCTACTTGCACTGAATTATAATACTATGATTGAATTTCCTCTTGTGGAGCTAGAGTATAATTTTTCGCAAAATCAACCACTGAAAGTATACTACCAATTGGAAATGTGTTTCTACATGTGCAAAATTGGCCATCAATCCATCGAGCATGTTGAGAATGCGAGGCAATTATTGGTATAATCTTATTCTTAAATTCTAATATGAATGCATGTACGCTAATTTTTTTTGTAACTAAATCACAACGCTTTCCAATTTTTCCATCTTTTAGAGAATAATTAACATTCTTAAATATTTTAACATCAACTAACTGTTTTCCAAAATCATTATCAACACTTTCATGCATGCAAACTCTGAAGAATGAATGATTTCCCCAACTACTGCATTGTCTAGAAATACAAGAACTTGAATAAAATAATTTTTCATTAGATCTTTCAAAAAATAAACTTGATATAAACTCCCTTATTGTTTCAGGTGGCATATTGATACCACATTCCTACATAATCATGTTATTATGCAAAGTACAATTTATATATCGAAAAAAATCATAAAAATAACGAAATTGAACATGTGTTATACAACAACAAGATATTTGTTCTTTATTAATTTTTACATAACATGGTTTACATTTTTCAAAAGACCTTTGGCTTATTTTAATATTACCAGGTAACACTAAATCACCACAATTTTTTTATAAAATTCAGATTGTGTTGTATCCAATAATTTTTTTGGATGAGGATCACAAACTTTGCACCCCACCCTTAAATTTAAAGAATCTCTAGCATTAGATGATACCCTAGTATTATCACGCCAATAATTTTCAATCAAATATTTAATTTCAACATTCAATTTCATATCAGACCTCGAGAGTCAACCACTAAAAGTCCAACATTGGTTGATAGGATCATTTTCTATACTTTCTCTTCTTTTTGCCACTCTTAGCAATGTTTTAGGATGTATTTTAAAAATTTCACTAATATTTCTTACCATTCTTTCATTCAAAGTTGATTTATTAACTATAGCAATTGTTATAGCTCTTCTTGTTGCATTCTTATCTTTAGACCTACTATTTTTGCTAATAGACTGAATGGCACCAACAATACTAGACATAGCATGTTTTACTGATTGATCCTTTCTTCTTTGTTTAACAAAAATGCCTAACTTTTTCATTATTTTTCTCATTTTTTTGCATTCTGATTAATTGCATCATTAGTTGACATTGAACTAAAAGCTTTTTACGATAAAAAAATTGATTGTATAATCTATTAGCATGTGTTCTTATTTGTCTCTCAAAAATTTTACAAAGAAGATCATCCAAAACATTACTTTCAATTTAAAAAAATATATATTCAAAACTATTTTCCTTTTCATTTTCATTCTCATTTTCATTTTCATTTTCATCTTCATTTTCATTTTCATTTTCATTTTCATTTTCATCTTCATCTTCATTTCCATTTCCATTTTAATTTTGATTTTGATTTTCAACAACAAAATGGTTTATATTTTCATTTTCATTAAGAGGATTTTCATTTTCATTTTCAACAACAAAACGATTTTCATTTTCATTTTCAACAACAATTTGACTCAAATCTTTAACTCTATGAATATTATCAATATCAACATTGTAATATCCAGCCTCTTGTAAATCTCTAATAAACACCATTTCCATGAGGCTCAAAGGTGGATTTGAAGATGTATATGGACTTTTGCCTATTGAAACATTCTCCATAGCATTGGAAGGGATATTTGAAGACATACCAGGAGTAGTTTGTATATTCGTATTAGTTTCCACATTCACTTCTTGCAATTTTGCATCGTCTACATCCATGGTCTCCTCAATGTTTTTATCTTCAATAGTTTTGGAATTGGATGCTTCATCATCATTCATTGATTGAATTCTCATTCTTCTTTCTCTTTGTCTTTTTTATCCTTCTCTCTCTTTGCTTTAGTTTCTCCAGGGGTCAATACCTTTCTATCTTTCCTCTTATTCTGACATTGTGATCCTATGATTGAATTTTTTTGAAGTATACACAAATGAATGTCAAAAACTTGAGAGTCTTCCTTGAAATTGTTCCTACTTCAAACAAGTATCAATTGTTCACAAAATTCCTCTTTCTCCTTCAAATAATTAGCAGTTGAACAAATTTCCCCTTCCTCTTTCAAACATGTAACAATTGAACAAGAATCCTCTTCCTCCTTCAAACAAGTATCAATTAAACAAAATTCCTCTTCCTCCTTCAAACACTTGTAGAAATCGGTCAAAATTTATCTTCCTCCAAACAAGTAGCTCAATCAAACAAAATTTCACATCCTCTTTTGAAACATTTATAGGAATTCAACAAAATTACTCTTCTTTCTTCAAACAAGTAGCTCAATTAAACAAAAAAATTCATCCTTCTTTGAAAGCAAATAAAAATTCAAAAAAAATTATCTTCCTCCTTTCAAAACAAATAGCAATTCAAAAAAAAAATTCTTCCTCCAAAAAAATAACAATTCAACAAAATTATTTTCTCACAACGTCCCAATGATGCCTCCTTTCAAAATTGAAGAAAAACCCAACTTGAAGAGCTTCAACAAGACAAAAAGTTGGTAGAAAAAGGGAATATGTCACAATCGGCCGTATAGAATGATTATCAGACCCAACATACCCCCTTTTGATAGTAAATTTAAAAATAACGGTCAAAAAGAACTCGGGATCCCGTTTACTAAACGAGATACTGAGTTAAATAAATCGGGACCCCGTTTCATTTTCCAACGGCCCCGCCATTTAATTTCCATTGGATGAATTATAAATGGCATCCCGTTTAGCAAACGGGATCCCGTTTTTTAAAATTTCAAATTTAGGCCAGGTTTTTGCTTTGTTAATAGGTTCAGGAAATGGTTTGGAGACCCGAACCTAAGCGTTGGACCTGGTTTGACTTTCAAGTTGAAGGTCCTAGCAATGTCGCAAAAGAATACTGAACTTCGGCATACGTCTGAAGGCTTTCTTTACAGAGTTTTTCGATGAAATTAAAACCCATTATAGATTAGACCGTGTAGATTCCAAATATGTAAAAAAAATTTACAATTGGATTTATTTTTATATTTTTCATTTAATTTCTGATTAAACAGGTCAATAAACTTTAATTATCAGTGTTTTTTACTATTTTAATCAATTTTTATCAACATAACATTTTTACAAATGGATTGCATGAAAGCGTACTTTAGACAATTATTTTCAATTTCAAAAAAATAAATCAAAAAATCATAAGTTTAGGTCATCTTATGTGTGATGTACACGACGATTTTTTCAAACACCAAATATGGCCGGTAAAAAATTAACAAAAAAAAAATTCAATAAAAAATTACAAAAAAATATGGAAAGCATACTTTAGTGAGTTACAAATATTCTCCCAAAAGGATTTAAAAAAATATGATTATTTAGGTCAAAATATGGATGATGTACACGTGCATGGTATGGTAAATAAAAATGACTTTTAAATAGTGGTTTTTAGAAACTTCTATTGAAAGTCAATTTGTATCATCTAGGTATTGAAATAAATTATATATTTGGAAACTAGACTCCGATTACGACATTTTATGATTAGTGATTTTTTTCAAAATTCCATCTCTAAGTGCTTCAAATTTTAAGGTCCAATGTGTCGAAGTCTGAAAATCAGGGAAAACACTTCCACTAAATGGCCAAAAAGTGGACTCAACTTCTTGCACACACCCGGTAGAGGGTAGAGGGTTCAGGAGTTGAGGGTTTAAGGTTGAGGGTGGACGATTGAGGGTATAGGGTTGGGGGGATTAGGGTTGAGAGTCCAATGTATATGGTAGAGGGTATAGGGGTTGAGGGATTAGGGTAGAGAGTTTACTAAGTGGGTTTAAAGATTGAAAGATTAGGGTTAAGGGTAGAGGGTAGAGGATTTAAGGGTTTAGAGTTTAAGGGTTGAGGTTTTAGGGTTTAGGGTTGAGTGTTTAAGGCTTTATATGGAAGATGGTAGAGGGTTGAGGATTTAGGGTTGAGGGTAGAGGATTGAGGGTATAGGGTTGGGGAATTAGGGTTGAGGGTCCAATGTATAGGGCAAAGGGTATAGGGGTTGAAGGATTAGTGTTTAAGGGTTGAGGGATTAAGGGTCAAGAGGGTTGAGGGATTAGGGTAGAAATTTTACTAAGTGGGTTTAAGGGTTTAAGAGTTGTGGGATTAGGGTTGAGGGTAGAGGGTAGAGGGTAGAGGGTATAGGGTTTAGGGTTTAGGGTTGAGTGTTTAAGGGTTTATAGGGTAGAGGTTAGAGGGTTGAGGGTTTTAGGATTGAGGGTTTAAGGTTGAGGGTAGAGGATTGAGGGTATAGGGTTAAGGGATTAGGGTTGAGGGTCCAATGTTTAGGGTAGAGTGTATAGGGGTTGAGGGAATAGGGTTTAAGGATTGAAGGATTAAGATGATATAGGGGTTGAGGGATTAGGGTTTAAGGGTTGAGTATTGAGGGTTGAGGGATTAAGGGATTAAGAGGGTATATAGGTTGAGGGATGAGGAATTAAGGGATGATGGTTGAGGGTTGATGGATTAAGAGGGTATAGGGGTTCAAGGATTAGGGTTTAAGGGTTGAGGGATTAAGAGGGTATAAGGGTTGAGGGATTAGGGTTTAAAGATTGAGGGTTAAGAGTTGAGGGTTGAGGGATTAAGAGGGTATAGGGGTTGAGAGATTAGAGTTTAAGGTGTGAGGGTTGAGGGGTTTAAGAAGGTACATGGGTTGAGGCATTAGGGTTTAAGGGTTGAGGGTTGAGGGATTAAGAGGGTATAGGTGTTGAGGGATTAGGGTTTAAGGTTTGAGGGTTGAGGGTTGAGGGATTAAGGGTAAAGTGGGTTGATGGATTAGGGTAGAGAGTTTACTATGTGGGTTTAAGGGTTTAAGGGTTGGGAGATTAGGGTTGAGGGTAGAGGGTAGAGGATTGAGGGTAGAGGGTAGAGGGTTTAAGGGTTGAGGTTTTAGGGTTTAGGGTTTAGGGTTGAGTGTTTAAGGGTTTATAGGGTAAAGGGTAGAGGGTAGAGGATTTGAGGGTTTAGGCATTAAGAGGGTATAGGGGTTGAGGGGTTAAGAAGGTATAGGGGTTGAGGCATTAGGGTTTAAGGGTTGAGGGTTGAGTGTTGAGGGATTAAGAGGGTATAGGGGTTGAGGGATTAGGGTTTAAGGGTTGAGGGATTAAGAGGGTATAAGGGTTGATGGATTAGGGTTTAAGGGTTGAGGGTCAAGGGATTAAGAGGGTATAGGGGTTGAGGGATTAGGATTTAAGGGTCGACGTTTGAGGGTTGAGGGATTAAGAGGGTATAGGGGTTGAGGGATTTGGGTTTAAGGGTTGAGGGTTGAGGGTTGAGGGATGAAGAAGGTATAGAGGTTGAGGGATTAGGGTTTAAGGGTTGAGGGATTAAGAGGGTATAGGGGTTGAGGGATTAGGGTTTAAGGGTTGAGGGTTTAGGTATTAAGAGGGTATAGGGGTTGAGGGATTAGGGTTTAAGGGTTGAGGGTTGAAGGATTAAGAGGGTATAGGGGTTGGGGGATTAAGGTTTAAGGGTTGAGGGTTGAGGGATTCAAAGGGTATAGGGGTTGAGGGATTAGGGTTTAAGGGTTGATGGTTGAGGGTTGAGTGATTAAGAGGGTATAGGGGTTTAGGGATTAGGGTTTAAGGGTTGAAGGTTGAGGGTTGAGTGATTAAGAGGGTGTAGGGTTTAAGGGATTAGGGCTAAGGGTAGAGGGTAGAGGATTGAGGGTAGAGGGTTTAATGGTTTAGGGTTTAAGGGTTGAGGGTTTAGGGTTGAGTGTTTAATGGTTTATTGGGTAGAGGGTGGAGGGTTGATGGATTAAGAGGGTATAGGTGTTGAGGGATTAGGGTTTAAGGGTTGAGTGTTGAGGGTTGAGGGAATATGAGGGTATAGGGGTTGAGGGATTAGGGTTTAAGGGTTGGGGGTTGAGGGTTGAGGAATTAAGTGGGTATAGGGGTTGAGGGATTATGGTTTAAGGGTTGAGGGTTGAGGGTTGAGGGATTAAGAGGGTATAGGGGTTGAGGGATAAGGGTAGATGGTAGAGGGTAGAGGATTGAGGATTGAGGGTATAGAGTTTAAGGGTTTAGGGTTTAAGGGTTTAGGGTTTAGGGTTGAGTGTTTAAGGGTTTATAGGGTAGAGGGTAGAGGGTAGAGGGTAAAGGGTTCGAGGGTTGAGGGATTAAGAGGGTATATGTGTTGAGGGATTAGGGTTCAAGGGTTTAGGGTTTAGGGTTTAGGGTTGAGGGATCAAGAGGGTATGGGGGTTGAGGGATTAGGGTTTAAGGGTTGAGGGATTAAGAGGGTATAGGGGTTGAGGGATAATGGTTTAAGGGTTGAGGGATTAAGAGCGTATAGGGGTTGAGGGATTAGGGTTGAGGTAGAGGGTAGAGGGTAGAGGGTAGAGGGTAGAGGATTGAGGGTAGAGGGTTAAATGGTTTAGGGTTTAAGGGTTGAGGGTTTAGGGTTTAGAATTGAGTGTTTCAGGGTTAATAGGGTAGAGGGTAGAGGGTAGAGGGTTTGAGGGTTGAGGGATTAAGAGGGTATAGGTTTTGAGGGATTAGGTTTTAAGGGTTTAGGGATTAAGAGGGTATAGGGGTTGAGGGATTAGGGTGTAAGGGTTGAGGGTTAGGGGTTGAGGGATTAAGAGGGTATAGGGGTTGAGGGATTATGGTTTAAGGGTTCAGGGTTCAGGGTTGAGGGATTAACAAGGTATAGGGGTTGAGGGATTAGGGTTTAAGGGTTGAGGGTTGAGGGATTAAGAAGGTATACGTGTTAAGGGATTAGGGTTTAAGGGTTGAGGGTTGAGCATTGGGGGATTAAGAGGGTATAGGGGTTGAGGGATTAGGGTTTAAGGGTTGAGGGTTGAGGGTTGAGGGTTGAGGGTTGAGGGATTAAAAGGATATAGGGGTTGAGGAATCACAATTTAAGGGTTGAGGGTTGAGGGTTGAGAGATTAAGAGGGTATAGGGGTTGAGGGATTAGGGTTTAAGGGTCGAGGGTTGGGGGTTGAGGGATTACGAGGGTATAGGGTTTGAGAGGTTAGGGTTCAAGGGTTGAGGGTTGAGGGATTAAGAGGGTATAGGGGTTAATGGATTAGGGTTGAGGGTAGAGGGTAGAGGGTAGAGGGTAGAGGGTAGAGGGTAGAGGGTTTAAGGGTTTAGGGTTTAAGGTTTGAGGGATTAAGGTTGAGGGTAGAGGGTAGAGGGTAGAGGATTTAGGGTAGAGGGTAGAGGGTTTAAGGGATTAGGGTTTAAGGGTTGAGCGTTTAGGGTTTAGGGTTGAGTGTTTAAGGGTTTATAGGGAAGAGGGTAGAGGGTTTGAGGGTTGAGAGATTGAGAGGGTATAGGGGTTGAGGGATTAAGAGGGTATAGGGGTTGAGGGATTAGGTTTTAAGGGTTGAGGATTAAGGGTTGATGGATTAAGAGGGTATATGTGTTTAGGGATTAGGGTTTAAGGGTTGAGGGTTGAGGGTTGAGGGATTAAGGATCAAGAGAGTTGAGGGATTAGACTAGAGAGTTTAATATGTGTGTTTAAGGGTTTAAGGGGGTTGGGGATTAGGGTTGAGGGTGGAGGATGTAGGGTAGAGGGTAGAGGGTTTAAGGGTATAGGGTTTAAGGGTTGAGGGTTTAGGGTTGAGGGTTGAGTGTTTAAGGGTTTATAGTGTAGAGGGTAGAGAGTTGAGGGTTCGAAGGTTGTGGGTTTAAGGTTGAGGTTAGAGGATTGACGGTATTTGGTTAGGGGAATAGGATTGAGGGTCCAATATATAGGGTATAGGGGTTGAGGGAAGAGAGTTTAAGGGTTGATGGATTAAGATGATATAGGGGTTGAGGGATTATGGTTTAAGGGTTGAGGTAGTAAGAGGGTATAGGGCTTGAGGGATTAGGGTTTAAGGGTTGAGGGTTGAGGGTTGAGGGATTAAGAGGGTATAGGGGTTGAGGGATTAGGGTTTAATGGTTGAGGGTTGAGGGATTAAAAAGGTATAGGTGTTGAGGGATTAGGATTTAAGGGTTGATTGTTGAGGGTTGAGGGATTAGTGTTTAAGGGTTGAGGGTTGATGGATTAAGAGGGTATAGGGGTTGAGTGATTAGGGTTGAGGGATTAGGGTTTAAGGGTTGAGGGTTGAGGGATTAAGAGGGTATAGCGATTGAAGGATTAGGGTTGAGGGTAGAGGGTAGAGGGTAGAGGGCTTAATGGTTTAGGGTTTAAGGTTTGAGGGTTTAGGGTTTAGGGTTTAGGGTTGAGTTTTTAAGGGTTTATAGGGTAGAGGGTAGAGGGTAGAGGGTTTGAGGGTTAAGGGATTAAGAGGGTATATGTGTTGCGAGATTATGTTTTAAGGGTTGAGGGATGATGAGGGTACAGGGGTTGAGGGATAAGAGTTTAAGGGTTGAGGGTTGAGGGTTGAGGGTTCATGTTTCATGGATTAAGAGGGTACACGGGTTAATGGATTATGGTTTAAGGGTTGAGGGTTGAGGATTCAGGGATTAAAAAGGTATAGGTGTTGAGGGATTAGGATTTAAGGGTTGAGGGTTGAGCATTGAGGGATTAAGAGGGTATAGGAATTGAGGGATTAGGGTTTAAGGGGTTAGGGTTGAGGGATTAAAAGGGTATAGGGGTTGTGGGATTAGGGTTTAACGGTTGAGGTTGAGGGTTGATGGATTAGGGTTTAAGGGTTGAGGGTTGAGGGTTGAGGGATTAAGAGGGTATAGGGGTTGAGGGATTAGGGTTTAAGGGTTGAGGGTTGAGGGATTAAGAGGGTATATGGGTTGACGGTAGAGGGTAGAGGATTGCAGGTAGAGGGTAGAGGGTTTAAGGGTTGAGGGTTTAGGGTTTAGGGTTGAGTTTTTAAGGGTTTAAAGGGTAGTGGGTAAATGGTAGAGGGTTTGAGGGTTGAGGGATTAAGAGGGTATAGGGGTTGAGGGATTAGGGTGTAAGGGTTGCGGGTTGAGGGATTAAGAGGGTATAGGGGTTGAGGGATTAGGGTTTAAGGGTTGAGGGTTGAGGATTGAAGGATTAAGAGGGTATAGGTGTTGAGGGATTAGGGTTTAATGGTTGAGGGTTGGGGGTTGATGGATTAGGGTAGAGAGTTTACTATGTGGGTTTAAGGGTTTAAGGGTTGGGGGATTAGGGATGAGGGTAGAGGGTAGAGGATTGAGGGTAGAGTGTAGACAATTTATGGGTATAGGATTTAATGGTTGAGGGTTTAGGGTTTAGGGTTGTGTGTTTAAGGGTTTATAGGGTAGAGGGTACAGGGTTCAGGATTTGAGGGTAGAGGATTGATGGTATAGGGTTAGGGGATTAGGGTTGAGGGTCGATGTATAGGGTACAGGGTATAGTGGTTGAAGGAATAGGGTTTAAGGGTTGAGGGATTAAGAGGATATAGGTGTTGAGGGATTAGGGTTTAAGGGTTGAGGGATTAAGAGGGTATAGGGGTTGAGGGATTAGGGTTTAAGGGTTGAGGGTTGAGGGTTGAGGGTTGAGGGTTGAGGGTTGAGGGATTAAGAGGGTATATGGGTTGAAGGATTAGGTTTTAAGGGTTGAGGGTTGATGGTTGAGGGATTAAGAGGGTATAGGGGTTGAGGGATTAGGGTTTAAGGGTTGAGGGTTGAGGGATTAAGAGGGTATAGGGGTTGAGGGATTAGGGTTATAGGGTTGAGGGTTGAGTGTTTAGTGTTTAGGGTTGAGTATTTAAGGGTTTATAGGGTAGAGGGTAGAGGGTTTAAGGGTTGAGACTCTCCCTCCTACCCCCTCTCTCTCTGAGGTCTCTCTCTCTCTCTCTCTCTCACTCCTATCTCTCTCCCCTCTATCCTTAACCCTTAACCCTTAACCCTTTAAAGCTATTGAAACCAAAATTTTCATAAAAATTCTTATTTTTTCAATTAAAATCCAAAATTCATGCTCTTATTTTCATAATAAATCACATTATCACCATTCACAATGTCATTTTACCTTTTACCACGATTTCGCTATCACATTAGCCACCCCTCATAACACTTACCATACCTCTCTACAACATTTCATGACCAAGAAGCTCATGGTAGGATGGTGAGAGGAGCCACTACCATACACTACACCTTCCACACTATACCACTATACCTTGGGGGATCAAGACACAACCCACAGTAGAGTGGTACATTAAAGAAAGGTACCAATGACACATCATAATATTGCAGGGGAGTGGAAAAGGACATGAGGTAGTGTGGTAACTAAGTTGTTGGGTCATTTAAAACACACCAATCACATTAGTAAACATCAAAACATAAAATTGAGCTCGACACAAAGATTTGAATTGTGCGAATTTATGAGACAGGAGTAAATGTATCTTGGTATTGAAATACACAATACAAGTTGAGATTTTCACTCATAACAACTGAAACCACATTACAGACGAGCTAAAATTGTTAGAGTAAAGGGAATTGCTCAAAGTGAGTTCTATACCTAGGTAAGCTTTGCTCATCATTCTCTGTGAATTTCATAAAATGGCACCAAAGAAGACTGAAGTAGGAGTTAAAAGGGATGAAACCAAAAATAGTAAACCCTCCTTGCAATCCCTATTGCTTTCCTTATTTCCCGGTTCAGTAGACAAAGGACCTAAAAAGGTTTTTAGAGACTTAGCACAAGGTTGTAGACACCCCATTATACCTCAGTCAGGTTGGAACCTTTACTGGTACTTTTATCAAAATAGGAATGACAAGGTTTCAACATCAACCCCGTGGACCCTAGATTTGGCTAAATTGGTTGTCCCTAATGTTTTCATTGACTTTGAGATAATTAAAGCCCTTTCCCACATCTACCATGCCCCAAACAAAACTGTTAGGCTTCCAAATGGTGAGTGCTTAGTTGATGTCACAAGAGATGCCATTATAAAGTATTTCAAGCTGAATAAAAAAGATGTAACATAGGTGAATTTAGTTAAAATGGAGCAGGAGTATAAGAGGTTGAGAAGAACATACCGAAGTGATGAGCTTCCCCTGCACATGAAGAGAGGTGATGATAATAGAAAACTCCCCATCCCTTCCTGTAAAATGGAACCTTTCCAAGTCTCAGAATTTCAAGTTTATTTCAAAAAACTTATTATGCATTGTGTCAAGTCTTTGGGATAGATGTAGAGGAACATATGTCAATGTGATTGATGAGAATGGCCATGATAATTCAACATTCTGAATCAAATATAGAGTTTGATTTGCATCTATAATTGAGGAACAAATACATGAGGGATTGCTACAAGTAAGGGAAGCTAAGGCCCCCATTAATTTTAGGAAATATTATTTATTGTGTCACTTAATCCCGTGTCAGAATTAAATGAAGTGGATTGAAAGAATGAAATTGTGTACACACAAGAAAATGGAGTAAGACACCCTATGCAAAATTGGTGTTACATCTAGGATAGCAGATGTACAGAGTGTGATTTCATAGTGTTTCAAGATGATTTTGTTGTTAGACTAATAGATGCCCTTGGTTACCCAACACCAAGATTGCCTGAATCATTGATGAAAATGATGAGGCCTGTACAGTATAGGCCAGACCAGGGCTATACCCATAACTATGCTGACTTGTTTTTTATGCCTCAACACATAATTATCAGAGTATATGGATGCAACCAAGCACCACATATTTTTCCTAAGTTTACACTTGCAAGGGTATGTTTTCTAGAGTTTATGTGGCAGATGCTTTGGATGGAGCATGACTTGATGAGAAATCAAAGGAAAGTTACATTTTTGCCTAATTTGATTGTATTTGAAGAGTTGGCTATCAGGTCTGACATGCTAGAGGAGCTACAGAGATTTATGAGAATTAACTATCCCCTCAAATTTGGAAAAGAGAGTGTGTGACCTAGAGGGTCATATCAACATGATCAAAAGAACCCTGTTGATAAAGAGGGCCATCTCACATGAGTTTGACCCTGAGGAGGATGTAATAAGAAATCTAGTGTATTTTGCTGATGTAATGCATACCAGAAAAAGGTGGATAACAATGATGAAGTGGGAGAAACAAAAGAAGGAGAAGGATAGAATTTTCAAGGGGTTTTTTTCTAATGAACCTAGCCTTCTGAAAAGGATGTAGATGATCCTTAATAAGTTTGATTAATTATACAAAGTGGCCCAAGATGATGGGTTGATCCCACTTCCCACACCTCACCAACCACCACATGAAGCATTCACATCATAGGCATCACCCCCATCACCTACACATCCATCCCCCCCATCTCCTATTCACGAACCACTGGCTAAAAGACAAAATATTGAGCCATTTGTTGAATATGACTCAAGTGATGATGAAGAAGAAGAAGAAGCAGTCCTCACTTTGAATAAAATAAAGGAGGTAACAAAACAAAAAAAAAGGTAAAAGCCTCATAATCCTAATATCAAGCTTTCGGAGGCAGGAGCTGATGAAATTCAAGATGAGAGGGTAGTGGCCTCTCTAAGATTCATGGAAGATGATAATTTTATCGACACCAATGAATTTAAGGATTTTTAGATTAAAATAAAAATGAAACAATTTGATGAAAGGTTGAAAATCAATCTTATTGGAGCTGATGAGTCAAAGCAAGCTAAGATCTAGGCTCAAAAATTTACTGAGTTAAGTATTGATAACATTAATGTCACCCCCAGGAGGCGAGATAAATGGTATTGAAAATTGATATGCTAATTATACCAGGGATGGAGCTGCTTATAATGTTTCTTCTAGATCAGACCTAAACACATGATGACCCCATGTTGGTAGCATAATTTGATTTAGAAGAGGGTGTCTTAGGAACAGGGTATAATCCTACTATGCACACACTTTCTCTATGGATAAAACAAAAAAATATAGGGAAGCCTCAACTCTTGGATGTAGTACAAGAATTGAGGGGAGTCAGCTATGGTCAGAACAATGAGAGACACAACTCCCACCGAAGCTTCCACTATGACCATGCATTCTGCAATGTTCACCAAGGATGTAGTAGAAAATATGGAGAAGAAGATTAATGAATATCAAAAGAGATTGAAATTATTGAATTATGAGGTGAATAAGTTATTTATTGAAAATGTAAAGCTAAAATAGAAGTTGTAGCAAGCCACCACAGTGAGAGGAGATAAATTAATTGTCTATCACCCACCTATCCAAGCAGAGGATCAACAAATACAACAAATGAGAGATGAAATTGATAAGCTGAAGAAGAATAACATGGAGAATGCCAAGCATCATATCATAGAGACTCTAAGGAGGATATTAGAGCATAGAGTTAGGATATTAAAGGAGAAGATAAATGGAGTACATGAAAATTTTAGTAATCTGTTTAAAGCTCTGGAATAGATAAACACTAACTCCCCCATCCTTGAAGAACTCCAAAAGAGATGGAAACCCACCTTCCACATACTAACCTTTTTATGCAAAGCCACTCACAGGGATCTAGATGCCCCATCAAAGCTCAAACCTACACAAGAAATGGTAAAAGGTGTGATTGATGAGTATAAGTATTTGGCGTATATAAGGAAGAAAGTGGAAAGTAGGAGGAGTGAATTTGACTCCATCAAATGCATCTTCAACCCATCAATCCTCAAATATGATAGTAAGTTAAAAGGTATGAATGAATGGAGAGAAGGGTTTGATCAGATAATTCCTAAATTCTTGACGCATATACAAGATAAGGAGGAGATCAATCTCATCAAGATCCATATTGTACTCAATGGGATCGTCATGCTAGATAGTGAATATAAAAATTTCATGGTGGATGTTAGAAACCTCCTAGATAATAGATGGAAGAATCACCTTACAAACTTTGCAGCTACACAGGAATTCAAATGGCCAAGCGACCTAACAATTAATAAGTGGCAAGAAAAATACTTGGGCTCTGAAGAAGATTGATTATGTGCATCACAAAGAGGAAGTATCTTGAACAGGTCTTTGAAGACCATGGGTACTTCTATGGAGATTAATCGAGCGAGCATATGTGTTTAATTATCCCTTTAATTCATGTCTTAGTTATGTCTAACAAACTTTATGAAAAAGGAATTTTGAAACGTTGTAAACGGTCTGAAGCTTGTTGTCTCTCTTATATATAAGAGAGACCAAGACCAAAGGAAAAGTTAAGATATAGATAGGAGAAAATAGTAGTAGAATAGGGATGATTAATGGATAGCATAAAAAGTTCCATAATGTTTATATTCTAAAATACTATGTTGCAGGCAGTATTTTAAAGAAGTCAATGAAAGATCTCTGATTTTGTGGTGTTATCTTGGTATCAATTGTTTGTTGAAGTTATTCAATTATCTAGTTGTCTCCATTTTAGTGATTCTTTATTATTTAAATTGGTATATCAATTTTATATTAAATTTATCAATGCACATTTGTTGTATTTGTGTGATGTGATTAATTGGTTTCCTTAAAGGAATTAAAATCCTTCTAGGCAATCACAATAATCTGGAAGTATTATTTGGGTCAGTAAGCATAACCATATAATTAGGATTGTCAATCTGTCTCCAATTTGGTGTTATCTGTGTTCTTGCATAATTTATTCAATTGGTTCTTTCAAGTAAAGACTAAAATCCTTTTGATAAATTATAAGTAACTTGGTTTTGTCAGTTGGATAAGTAAGTAGAGTTTGTCAACCAGTTGCCTGCATGTTTATACAAGTTATAAACCAATATTAGTGTGCCAAAATTTTTGAGTTATAGCCAATATAAGTCATTCATTTTAGATCTTCATTTGATTCTGTTTACCCAACAAGGCACTGGTCTCACCCATTTCATTATTTAGTTTTGTCAAATCTATTTTCAAAACCTTACATCTATTAACTGAAAATATTTATATACCTTGATATTGCTTATACAATTTATACCAAATTATCCATTACATCTACTTCACTTTCCATTGCCACAGTAAGTATATTTCATTAGTTAAGAGTAACATAGCTTTCAAATCTGCTTCATTAGTAAGGTCAACCCACCTAGGTATAGCAGAGCCTGAAGAGTAGGGAGTCATCAACCTAATAGGTTAACTTCGTTCATTGGTTCTAAAATGTTGCAAGTTTGATCATAGAGCCTGACATCCTCTTAGGACTTGAAACCTACATTTTTTAGACCCAAAAAAACCCTTAACCCTTAAACCCTTAGCTCTTAACCCTCTACCCTCTATCTCTCTCCCACTCCCTCTCTCTCTCAAATCTCTCCCTCCTACCCCCTCTCCCTCTCTTAGGTCTCTCTCTCTCGTTGTAGAAGATATGTTGATAAGATTTGGAAATTCTTCTTTGAAAGGCTAAATGAGACCACAAGATGTCAACTATTTTTTGAAATGATGCGGGGTGTAAAGTATAGAAACATCATGAAGACTCTTGGGTTGAGAACATCAAATGCATCAAGTGAAAACAATATTGTGAAGAATCTAATGGATGCTTATGAGAGTGTGGGTAAGACCTCACACTCAAAGGATAGTAATGTCACCTGACGTGTCATTACATCAACTTTGGTAAGTTTTCAACCAAAGAGATCTCGTCTCATTAAAAATATGAGTGAAAAAATGAGAATTAGTAGAAATTTTTTATCAAGAGCCATTCAAAGGCGACAAAGAATTGAGGGCACCGATTCAAATGAATTATGGGCATTCTTGGGGAGACTACCATGAAAAGATAAAGAATTTTTTGAAGCCTTGAGAACACTAATTGAAGAGTATTGGAAGAATAACACAAGGTCATATCTGAATCAAAGGGATGTGGTAAGAAGGAGAATCGGTAGTCGGAACCATGAGCCACATCCAAAGCATTTTTTGGATATGACTCAAACCCAATTTTTTCATAAATTTCAAAATGATTATCCTCAAATTAGTATTTCTCAAAGATTTTTGAAATGTTTACACCTTTTTATGTCAAGATAAATCACACATGCACTACTTCTTGTTGTAGACTACATATTGAATTCTCTAACCATTATGATGTTTATCATTCTATATGTTTAGATATGCATACTAATGATGTTTTGCAAGATTTTGGCATAGAAGCCCCACCAAAATCTTCAAGAGAGTTCTTATGAAAAAAATTATGTGAAATAGAGGATGGCCAAATATTCTACAGGACAACATGCTTGGATGGTTCATGGGAGCATTGTGGTGGCAAGCAGTGTATGCCAATATGTCAGCATATATAAAGCACATATGAGGTGGGACAAAAACTAGTGGAGTTCGGGAAGTATAAAATAGTGGCATATGCTACAAAAGATGGGTCTTCTGCAAAAAGGTATGATTTGGTTATTCAGAAGATTCTAGTGTATCAGTTTATGTCCATGTTTTGTGACAATATATACTATTTGAGTATACAATTCATACCCATAGAGCCCAATGGTTGGACACACAATTCAAGCTATGAAAGGACACCTTTCCAGTTGGCAACATAGTATCAGTGGTTGAATTTGTGGAGAACTATACTGTACAGCCACAACGTGAGGTGCAGTCATAGTATTACAACTCCACCTAAGTAACAACATTTGTACAAGTAGCATCCATTCATGCATCTGATAATATAGAGGACTAAAGGAAGGTATTGAGGGAGAACCACTTTTACATTAGTGATGATCACACATATTCTCCAGAGTTCATGCAAGGTTGCTTCCAAATGTTCTACAGTGGTTTAGCTCAAAGGGGCATAGCATACAGTTGACATATAATATGGTCGGATAATTGTGCAGCATAGTTCAAGAACTCGTGCATGTTCTACTGGTTGTACAGGATGCATGCCATTACAGGTGTTTAGCATATGTGGAAATTTTGTGAGGTAGGGCATGGAAAGGGGGAGCATGCATGAAAATAGCATTAGCATGAGAAGAGTTAAAGTATAAAGACAATGCAAAGTTGACAAATGTAAGATCAATCGTAGAGTGGTGTAATGCTTCGATGGGTCCAAGCAATGAAGGTACATCTTCAGTTCGTATATTGTTTTGGTTGATGGATGATACTAACATTGCACCATATGAGGAATATTGTACACTAACAGGATCGAGTGAGCTACACTCTTTCCTTAGCTCAAATGCAGGTTCATGGATTATCGATACACGAAAGATGGCATTCTTTTGTTCTTCATGTACAATGCAAGACTAGAATGATTCTACGTCAAGGGAGTGGGTTGCCAAATGGTCGACAAGTTATCTTATCCCATTTCACATGTATCGCCCTCTGATGGCATTGGAACTGACACAAATGGAATCATCAGCTTTGACCATGTATCAGATCTAGTTCAACTAGGTAATATATTTACTTGCTTACTTGTTGAAATTCCATATTGTTATCTTACTTTGCAGTGTATTCGTAGGGTTGACTAATTTCAAGAGATTTGTTGCACATATCAATGTAGGGCATGTTTATGCAGTTATTTTAGATGAAGAGAACAAAGAGAGAGCAAACTATTACTTGTGTTGTTATGTTGAGGCCAAAAAGAAATTGGAGGCCCCAGTTATAGATGGAGAAAACATCAATACCCTACAGGCTTAGTCGTGGTTACTGGAACGTGGCTTATAAGGTATCCACATAAGAGTGTTAAACATTGGTTCTTTTAGGACTTTTCACACGTATCATAAGATTCTTAATTACTCCAACCTTGTCATGGCATCCAATGTTTGTTTTAACAAATATGGGAGTAGACCTTTGAACAAGACCTTGTGGAAGGTCTGTGAGTCTGACCATGAGGCAATACTTGACACAATAAAGAGTAGAGCAGACCTGGATGGTTTGTTGGATTAATTTGTAAGTATATGCACATTGGTTCTTATTAATTTTATTCTTTTATGCACAATAATTTGTTTGATGCCAATGCTATCATCTTATTTTACTTTTCCTATTTTTAAGTAACCTGATAAAAATTGATTGGTGTCCTCTTGCAGAAAATGAAGATTTATGAGCCATCCAAGAGAATCTTAGCTAGAAAAGCAATGAAACATCCTTATTTTGATGATCTTGACAAATATCAATTATGATTTTAAGCCACTATAAAAGTGCATGTGAAGCTTGGTGAGGGAATTTCAAGTTATTCGTTTGAAGTTAACCTTATCATGAGCACCTATGATGTAGACATTATAAGAGCATCTCAAATTTCAAGAT
The DNA here is from genome assembly GCA_007115665.2 of Sequoiadendron giganteum. NCBI lineage: Eukaryota > Viridiplantae > Streptophyta > Pinopsida > Cupressales > Cupressaceae > Sequoiadendron > Sequoiadendron giganteum. The sequence goes on along the minus strand of VCHN02000014.1, from coordinate 74,409,047 downwards.
ATTCTATTCATGAGAGGTGTTGTGTGCAATAGGTATCTTGGAACTCCCAGTGAAGATGTATTACTAGGAGTTACTAAGTTGAGAGACTTCCATGCTTATCTATAAGTGCCTTCCATATATTTTCATTTCATTTCCATTTTGGATGCTCTTTGTTTTCCTTCTTTTACTTTGCGTATCTATAAGTAAAAAACTAAAAATTGATTGGTCTCTCCTTGTAGAAAATGATGATTTATGAGCCACGAAGAGAATATCATCCAAAAAAGAAATGCAACATCCTTATTTTGATGATCTTGAGAAATCTCAATTTTTATTTGAATCCATTATAAAAGAGCGTGTGAAGCTTTGCGAGGGAAACTCAAGTTACTCATTTGAAGTTAACCTCATAATGAGCACCTATGATGTAGAAATTATAAGAGAATCTCGAATGTATGAGTGAAATTATAAAATATCTATGAGAACAGACTACTTAAGGCATTGTAATGTGATTTAATTGTAATGAGATTTACTGAAATAATGAAATTTGGTGCAGGGGCACCAAGGTTATTGAGCAAATTTGGTTCATGGAAGTCTTAAGTTAGTTTTGTGTTTTGAGTTTTTTCAATTGAATAAGGTCATATTAAACCAATTTATAATGTAATAAGTCATGTTAGTTGGTTTTGGGGTCATTTTGGAGTTCATGTTGCATATTTGTCAAAATGATCTAAAATTACAAAAGTTGAAAAGTTGTCAATGTGAAAAAAGTGCAAAAAAATGTAAACTTGAAGTGATTCTTATAGGAAGTGATTCTAATAGAAATAAAGGGAGGCAATCAACTCACTTCCACAATATAAAAGGATTCCAACCTCCTTCCTTCCCTCAAAACTCAATCTTGGCTTATTTTCAACTTTTCACCTAGTCACTCTTGTAGGTCTGCAGACCTATTTTTCCCACCTTAACTCTCAAAATTCCTTAACAACCTCTCAAAAAACCACCATTTTAGGCACCCATTTAATCCTTCTTAAACATACATCAAACCCTCATAAGACTCTTTTGGATCATCTTTCACAAAAAAAGCAACCCCCCTTTATTCTTCCTATCACACAAAAACCACCAATGGGCAACATTAACCAGTTTGCCAAACCACTAATTCCTCCACTTTTAGGGTGTTATAAGCCCTCTAATATAAAAAACCCCCAAACCCTCTTCATTCACAAGTTAGGAAAGGTTTTATTGACATACAAATTGACCCTCTTAAGACACCTCAGTAAAACAAAGTACCTAAAAGATTCTCTTAAAATAGGGTATACAAACTGACCCTTAGTAATTGGCTTCTAAAATGCACAAAATCACTTAAAATCCAAAAAAACGAAAACTAAAATGGAGTTAAGTCTACTTCCCACCTAATTCCATCGAAAAGAGACCACAATCGCTACGAGCTACGTTGAACCAACTCGATCCCTTAAGGGTCCAAAATGCAAAAGGGAAGCAATCTTTGACGGGGTATTACTCAGAAATTATGGCACTTACGAAATATTTATCTAAACCTATGAGATCATGTTCAGCCCCTCTACAATAACCTCTCTCAGTTTTTTTTATCTCAAAGTGGTTTTCCCGTGGTGTCTAATTTTCACTTGATGGAAAAAGTGTCAAATGCAAGCAATGAAAAGTTGCAAAGTGGTGCAAATTTCATTCTGCAACTCGTGTGACCAAACAAAATATTCCAACACATCTGAATAGGTATTTTTATGCTAGGAAAGGTCCTCTTTTGCAATCAAACATGCGGAATCGCTTTGAGCTACGTTCAATTGGATCGATGCCTTAAGGGTCGAAAGTGCAAAATGGCTGCAAACTTCAACATGTTGTTACCGGATACCATGATGCTTAGAAAATTATCATCTAATCCTATGGGATCAAGTTGGGCCCCTCTACAATAACCTCTCTCATTTTTTTCTATCTCGAAGGCATTTTCTCGTGGTGGCGAATTTTCACTTGGGGGAAAAGTTGTCAAATGCAAGTAGTTAAAAGTTGCAAAGTGGTGCAACTTTCGTTTTGCAGCTCGTGTGACTAGATGGATTGTTCTAACATGTATGAATATCTATTTATACACTAGGCATGGTCCTCTTTCACACCCAAACATATAGAATCGCTTTGAGCTACGTTGAACAAGATTGATCCCTTAAGGGTCTAAAGTGCAAAATGGCTGCAAAATTTAGCATGTTGTTACTCGGATACCGTGATTCTTAGAAACTTATTTTCTAGTCCTATGGGATTGTGCTTGGCCCCTCTACAATAACCTCTCTCAATTTTTTCTATCTCAGAGGCATTTTCCCGTGGTGGCAAATTTTCACTTGGGGAAAAAGTTATCAAATGTAAGTAGCTGAAAGTTGCAAAGTGGTGCAACTTTCATTCTGCAACTCGTGTGACTAAAAAAACTATTCCAACATGTCCAAATAGGTTTTTTTACACTAGGCATGGTCCTTTTTCACACCCAAACACGCATAATCGCTCCGAGCTATGTTCAACCAGATCGATCTCTTAAGGGTCGAAAGTGGAAAATGTCTACAAACTTTAGCATGTTGTTACTCAGATACCATGAAGCTTAGAAAATTCTCATCTAACCCTATGAGATTGTGTTGGGCCCCTCTATAATAACCTCTCTCATTTTATCTATTTTGGAGGCATTTTCCCTTGGTGGCGAGTTTTCACTTGGGGAAAAAATGTAAAATGCAAGTAGTTGAAAGTTGTAAAGTGGTGCAACTTTCATTCTGCAGCTCGTGTGACCAAAAAACCCATTCCAACGTGTTCGAATAGGTATATTTATGCTAGGAATTGTCTTCTTTGCACCCAAAGACATGGAATCGCTCTGAGCTACATTCAATCAGATCGATCCCTTAAAGGTCCAAAGTGCAGAATGGCTGGAAAATTCAATATGATGTTATTCACACACCATGGTGCTTAGAAATTTCTCATTTGATCCTATGGGATTGTGTTGGGCCCCTCTACAATATCCTCTCTCAGTTTTTTCTATCTCAAAGGCATTTTCCCATGGTGGCGAGTTTTCACTTGGGAAAAAATTTGTCAAATGCAAGTAGTTGAAAGTTTCAAAGTGGTGCAATTTTCATTCTGCATAGGTATATTTACACTTGGAATAGGTATATTTAAGATTGGAATGGTCCTCTTTCACACCCAAACATGCATAATCGCTCTGAGTTACGTTCAACTGGATCAATCCCTTAAGGGTCCAAAGTGCAAAATGGCTGCAAACTTCAACATGTTGTTACTTGGATACCATGATGCTTAGAAACTTTTCCTTTGATCCTATGGGATTTTGTTGGAACCCTCTACAATAACCTCTCTCATTTTTTTCTATCTCAGAGGCATTTTCCCATGGTGGTGAGTTTTCACTTGGGGAAAAAGTTGTCAAATGCAAATAGTTGAAAGTTGCAAAGTGGTGCAACTTTCGTTCTACAACTCGTGTGACCAAACAGACTGTTCCAATGCATCCAAATAGGTATGTTAATGCTAGGAATGATCCTCTTTCACACCCAAACTTACGGAATCGCTCCGAGCTACGTTCAACCAAATTGATCCCTTAAGGGTCTAAAGTGCAAAATGGCTGCAAACTTCAACATATTGTTACTCGAATACTATGATGCTTAGAAACTTATCACCTAATTCTATGGGGTTATGTTGGGCCCCTCTACAATAACCTCTCTTAGTTTTTTCTATCTCGAAGGGATTTTCCCTTGGTGGCAAATTTTCACTTGGGGAAAAAGCTGTCAAATGCAAGTAGTTAAAAGTTGCAAAGTGGGGCAAATTTTTTTCTACAACTTGTCTGACCAAATAGAATGTTCCAACGCATCTGAATGGGTACGCTTATGCTATACATAGTCCTCTTTTTCACCCAAACACATGGAATCTCTCTAAGCTACATTCAACCGGATCGATCCCCTAAGGGTCCAAAGTGCAAAAGGGAAGCAATATTTGACAAGCTATTACTCAGAAATCATGACACTTAATAACTCTTTTTCTGAGCCTATGGGATCACGTTGGACCCCTCTATAATAGCCTATCTCAATTTTTGTTATCTCAGAGTCATTTTCTTGTGATGTCCAATTTTCACTTGATGGAAAAAGTGTCTAATGCAAGCAGTGTAAAGTTGCAAAGTGGTGCAAATTTTATTTTGCAATTCATTTGACCAAAAAAATTTCTCCAATGCATCCCAATAGGTACGTTTATGCTAGACATGGTCCTCTTTTGCACCCAAACACACATAATTGCTCTGAGCTATGTTCAACTGGCTTGATCTCTTATGATGGCATGGAAAACAATTGAAAAGAGAAACATACAAATGGTAGTTGAGAAGTCTAATTTTTCCACACAAAAAGCATATGATCATTGGAAACTCAAAGTTAGTAGTTGTTGAAGAGTTTGAAGGAGAAAATCAATCAAATATCTTTGTTTCTTTGTTAATTTCTATGCATTTTCTTCATTTCCAGCTTATGTACGGGTCTGTACACAGGAGTTTTCTCTAAGATAATCTGAATCTATTGTAGAGTGGTTTTAGCTTTGATTAGAATCCATTCTTATGGAATTCTATTAAGTTCCAAGTAACTTAGAATTAGATTTCTGAAACAGGTCTGAACTTGTTCATACAAGGGTTTGAGTGTAATATGTTGAAATAGGCCATTCCACCTATTGTTCAAGTTGTGTCTTGGTGGAATGGGCCTGATGTAAGTAGGATAGGGAGTAGGAATAAGAAGATAGCATTGTTAAAGGCATTGGAAGAGATTACTAATGCTGCCCCTAATGAAAATTCAGAATTTAGGCCTTAAAAGTAAGGCTAGAAGAGGTGAAAAGAAGAAATTGCTTGAGAATAAATTAGAATAGGTTGTAAATAGAGTGAGTTTTTGGAGTTTGATGTGTTCAAAAGGTCTGCAAGCACATGGGAGGTCAAAATTATGTTATGGCATGATGCCCTAGTTGGGAAAAGAGGGGTTTTCAATGAAAAAGAGGGGTTTGAGGGAGTAAAAGTGGGTAAAGTCAGGGGGCAAAATAATTTGGTGGTCAATTAAGTTTGTGCAAGAATAATGAAGAGTGTTGGAAGAGGTTTTGAGGCTGTATGAGGTTCGGGTTCAGGTTCGGGGATTCGGTTCGCTAGTTTGGCCAAAACATTTTGGAAGGGGGTTCGGTTTGTTTTGGGTTTGTTAGTACAAAAAACATGTAAAAACAATATATATATATATATATATATATATATATATATATATATATATATATATGCAGCCTAGAAGCATGAATTAGGATTAGAATATCACATACCATCATATAAACAACAAAACCACCATAAAATTGAATGTCATTTAAAACATGCATGATAAATATTCATCGTTGAAACTTGAATTGTGGTAGCTTGATATACATAGTCTATTGATGCCAAGGTTCAATTTGAATGATTTTAAAAAAGAAGCCAACTGAGTAGAGTTATCAACATTCTTCAGAAATCATAAGAATTTGTTTAGTACACTAGCCATTTTGATGTCTTCTTACAGTCTCAAACATTATTTTGTATCATTGTTACATTGGTCTTGAGAGTGGTAGCTTAATATAGCTCCACAATACAAAATATGATTTACTTATGCAGTGTAATAGTGTCATAGGCAGATTTTTCTTTGAAATAACCAAAGGGAAACTACACAATTGAAGTGTATAAACACATATCTTTTTGTAATATCAAGGATACTTTTTCAAATCTTTTTATGGATCATTTCATGCAACACCAATTGAAAATGTGTTTTTTTATTTTACATAAATTTGTTTAGCATCAATCAATTAATATTCAAGACAAACCATGAAGGACAACAATGATCACTACTAGGGATAACCAATTAATAAGTATGCATGTGAATAATTCAAGCATGTACATGTGAAAAAGGGAAGCACAAGTACTCAAAAACACGTAAGCCTTGAAGTATACACATGAATGCATAGTATACAAAAATTATTACAAATTATATGCACAAGTACAAGTTATACACATGAAAACATGTAAGTTGCAAAGTATACATTGGAACACACATAAGTCACAAAGTATACATATAAGTTGTAAAGTATACACTTGAATACATGTAACTCATATCTATTGAACCATGAATTTAGAATGCAAATATAAACACCATCGATAAAAAATGATTTTTATTCACCAAATAGCCATGTAGGCATACATCAATATATGTTGATATAAGTATGAAATATAGGTACAAAATAGCCATATAGGCATACAATGTCAAATATATCCAATACAAAATATGTACAAAGATGCCATGTAGGCATACAACAAAGGGCTCTGGAATCAAAATTCATTGCTCTCCATGCTCTTGAAATAAATTCTTTCCCTTTTCTTGTCTATCAGATGGCGATACATCTATCACTCATTTATGCTATGCTCTAGGAGTGCCCCTACTCCTCCTTCTAGTGTTTATTTCTTGGTGAAGTTTTATCTGTTACAATACGAAGTAAAGACATTAATATATAGAAATTACATTATAAAAAATGATATATTTAACAAAAATATCAATTACGACCATCTGATGATCACTTTCCATGAGGGAAATATTCGCACACCCAAGTTGAGGCATGCTGAAGCCTTGTATAAACCATCCAAATAGAAATTAAACCACGAATCAATAATGGTTTTATTTTTCACTAACTAACATCTATAACAATGAATGTAAATTAAAATTTAGTAATTTTCCTCATACCTCCCTTGTCAGAGCCATCAAGGATTCTATAGTAGATGAAACATTGATCTCCATTTCCCTCATCACATTTGGAGGTGTTTCCACTTGTAAAATCCAAAAATAAAACAACAAATTACTCAATTATAAAAACTACAATAGTGATCCACATCATGACTTATAATGTATGAGATGATAAACAAAATTTTGAGTACTTATTAAAATATATATTTTTGACTATCATGCTTTCTATTTTCTCTATCCATATCTTGTTTGAAAGCACATGTTTTTAGGGTTTTACCCCTAGCAGCAAGCCGGTGAACTGTTTGATAAAATGATTTCGTAGAAATGTATGATAACTGTGGTGGCATAGAGAAGGCAATGGACTGTTTGAAAAAATGCCTCAAAGAAATGGGGTCTCATGGTGATGGAATGCCATTACAAAAAATGCATGTCATGGTATTCCATCACCATAAGACCGCATTTCTTTTAGGCATTTTTTCAGACAGTTCATTGCCTTCTCTATGGTATTATTGATTACTATTATGATTTGATAGAAAATTTTCCAAGCATCCATAGTTTGTTGGAAAGCACCTATTTTAGGCTTTTAGCCATAACAACAAGGAAGTGAGTAGTTTGATAAAATGCTTTGGTACACCTGTATGGAAAATGTGGTATCATAGAAAAGGTGGTGAGCTATTTGAAGAAACAACTCGAAGAAATACGGTCTCATGGTGATGGAATGGTATTCCATCACCATGATACCACATTCCTTCGAGGAAAATTTTCAACCTACTAACTACCTCGTCTATGTTATTGCTTACTATTATGCTTTGATAGAATTTTTCCAAGCATCCATAGTTTTTTGGAAAGCACATTTTTAAGCTTTTAGCCATACTAGTGAGGAAATGAACTATTTGATAAAATTCTTTGGTAAACAAATATGGAAAATGTGGTAGCATAGAAAAGGCAGTGAGCTATTTGAAAAAGTGGTGCAGGTGCACCTTTACAAGAGCATGACTCCATGAGGAAAATTTAGGATTTTGAGGTTGCATAGGTATTTTCATGATGTAATAAGGCTTAAATAGTCATTTTTTAATTTGTAATGGTCTTTGGTAGTCATTTTAGGCATAAATTGTAAAGTTGCAGAATCTTAACAAAACTTGTCAATCAATGTTGCAAAAATGCAAAAAGGTGCCAAGTGGAGGAATATGAAGATTCAAGGTAGTTGTAGAGGCAATCATAGGTTATTAGGAAGTTGAAATTATTGGGAAAGTGTTTAAAATATGTGATTCATTGTTGTTATTTTTTGTTGAAGCATTTTGAAGGAGAAAACTAATAAAATATCACTGTTATACTACTATTTTTTGTGTTTTCCTCCATCATCTGCCAGTGTACAGTTTCGTGCAGGTATTAGTACATATGTAATGTGTGTGAATTGAATGAGTTAGGTGTTGGAATCAATTTAAAACTAATTTGAGCGTTTGATATTGAGTTTCAAGCTTTTGGTGGCCTGATTTCTCTAGGCAGTCATAAAATAGGGGCTAAGGGTTTGATTGCCCAAATGAACTAAAATGTCCATTCCACCTTTCTATAGCAAATTTTTCTTGGTGGAATGGAGTGGTCTCAAGTAGGAGTAGGTGTAGAAGGTAATGAATTGGTTTGGTGAAGTTTTTGTGTGAGCTATCCTCACTGCCCTAGTGAAAAACCAGCTTTTGTGCCTCTTAAACAAGGCTAGAGTGAGCGAAAAGAGGAAAGGGGTTTAGAAGTAGATAAAATCCCCCGAGATAAGGTGAATTGGAGGGTTTTTAGAATATTTGAAAGGTTTTAAGTGGTCAGAGAAGTGAATAAGTGAGAAACCCTAGGTGAAAGAGGGTGGAAACTAGTGAAAAAGAGTGATTTTGTGAAGGAAGTGTATGTAGATCTTTGGGGAAGCACTATTTGAGGATGGAATGAGAATGTAAAGGCATAAATAAGCCCGATTGAAGTGATTATAATATTTTGATAGGTCAGGTCATAAGAGTTTCAATAAGCCCTAATTGATTGCAAGGAAAGTGGGTTTTATGAAAAGGGGTCTAAATGAGTGAGAGGAGACTTGAAAGTTGAATAATCTGAGGTATTTTTGGCTATATTTGACTATTTTGAGGTTTCAAGTGTTGGTTGTGTGTTTGGAGAGGTGTCTCTTTGAAAAGGAGGCCTAATTGTGGCCTAATTTAGCGTTAAAAGATAGATTTGGGACAGTTGCTCCAAAAGAGTTGCAAGTGAGTTTCAGATGTGTGAGAGCAGGCGATAATGGGTGCCTAGTTTGGAACATAGACAAGGTAGCGAACTATTTGAAAATATGCCTCAGTAAAATGTGGTCTCATGGAATTCCATGACAAGCAAATGCAATTAGAAGCTACTCCTAGACTTATTACTTATGCTATGTGAAGTAATTGCATCACTACTTATGTTGACTTTCTAAACAACTATATTGTAGTTGAAATTTTGTCATCTATCAACATCTAGTTATTAGTTATGGAATGTCAAGTAATGTTTTGAGTTTGAAATATATGCAATGCAATGTAATCAACGATATGAATATAAACTACACAAATCTATTAAGTACAATTCATTAGTTAAACTCTTTGTTCTATTACCTGCGTGAAGGTTTGACTAAATCCACTGGCACCGGGAGGTGTTCCCTTGAAACCTCCAATATTAAACTATTCAACATCCAAAATCACATATTAAAATACTATTCGTAAAACAATGTTATTAACATGTAATAAATTTATAATTGTTTTCTAGTTACATACTCCACCGATAGGTGTACTACAGAAATAAGTAGGTGTAGGGCCAGTGTATCCAGTATCAACACTGTGACCTTGCAATTTTATTAAAATCATAAAACTAAATTAGTTAATCTTGCATTTCAAAATCAAAATTTAATAAATTAAATTCAATGAACATGCTAACTTTTACCTGAATATCAATGTCATACGTGTCATGCAAAATTTCAGTTGCCCTCTCCATCTCCATAGTTGCAAACGGATCCTACGTAGCAGCCTTCTGAGTGTCGGTGGGGTCATATGAACAAGTCGCCCCGCAAGATTGACACACATGGGATCAAAGCCCACTTGTTGAAGACTCCCCTGGATGGCGTTGTACACGAGGGCTGACATGTTGGATGATACTTTGCGTCAAAGAGTTGATGGCTTGCAGAGTCTCTATGTCGGCACTCTCCTTCACAACGGAAGGGATGACGATGTGCTCATGAGCCAGCCTAGCGAGAGGTCGTCTTGCTTGTCGCCTAGGATCCAGTTGTGCACCGAGTCTATCTTGTACCAACCCCCCACCTCTCCATTGGAAGTCCCTCATATCAAAATAATTTGGGATTTTGTTCAAGATGAACTCAACGTATAGTTTCCTGAGGAAATACTGTGGGACTTCACAATTGTTGCATGGTGGGTCATCAAAAACCATGTACCACCTATCCCAAAAATATTTCGTAATCTCTTGGTGGTGGCACCAATGAATAGGAAACCTCTTCTCATTGAGGGAGAGATTTCCATTTGATCATGAGTCAGTGAATAATGCACACAAATCTAATTTTGTAATTTTTAAATCTTTTATTTCTTTATATGATAATTTATCTTGGTAAAAATCCCTAGCCGCCTGCCTCCTATCCTACCAACCAGATAATTGTTTGTTGATTGAATCTACATTTTTTAACATATCTTGTAGTGAAGTTGTCAGGGTCATTCTTTCTGCAGTTGAACCATTTGGATTGTTCAACCTCCCGATTAAATCTTCAATTTGTTTTATATTGTTCTCAATTTCACCCATTAAATTTTGTTGAGTGTCAAGAGGGTATTAAGGGATTTGGTGGAGGAGGTTGTTGTTGTAGTTGAAGATTTTGTTGCTAGGGATTTTGTTCTTGCTGTGGATTTTGATGAGGGTTTCTAGGTTGATTAACATCTCCTATAATTTCAAAAAATAAATATCAAATACAACCTAAAACTAACAAATTCAAAAAAAAAGAAAAAAATAGTCCTTACCTCTTTGACCTCCCCGTTGATGTGGCAACATCCTGGCAATGAATCAACAACCGTTATGAAGATTTTTGCACAAAATCCAATTCCTAGAATGCAAGCGCAGAATTCTGGAGTTTTTGGTCGCGGGCAACAAAAAAACAGTTACAAATAAAAATGAAATTCGATTCTTCTTTTTTGCTTTTAATATGCCATAACACGCTTGCGTTATGGGCTTGTGGTGGTCGAGCCGCAA